>LR991091.1:13787500-14987500 GCA_905163515.2 Lymantria monacha | reverse complement strand
CATGTTTACTCCATCACTACGCAGCATTTTAAGAATATGCAATAAAATATTTTTTATAATAATATCATGCCAGAAATATAATAAAGTAAATACTCTATATTAAAAAATATTTTTTTTTTATATTTTTAGTTTTACAAATTATAAAGTAAAGATCTTTTTTTTTTGTTGGGTTGGTTATGGTCGGCGCACTCCTCCCACCACTCCGTCCGGGGCGACAGAGGGGCGTACGCGCGCATACCCGTAACCCACCCGTGAACCTCGCCTTCGTCGTTGGATCAGCCACTGGAGCAGCGTTAACTTGTCGTCAGTGGCCAAAGTAAAGATCATAAGCCAATTTCGATTATCAAGCAAAATCAATATTTTGTGACAACAAGTGACTTTAATATACTAATACTAACTTTGCGCGTAATTTGTATTCATTCATTATAAAACTTAATGTATAATATAACTTTAAGTTTTGGATAATTCATTGTATTCATAGAATAATCATCTACAGAGGATTTGGATGTTTGAATTACCAAACGTGTCAACATTTGTTACAAAACTTTTATCTCGGCTGCTTACGTATTTTATAAAATGACTCTTATTGAAATCTGTTCTCTCTTTTGCTGTACAGTGTTTGATAAGCTGTAACATATCATACCCCTGTGCCATTTGCAGTTGCCCGCTATATATATATAGTATTTATTCTTATATAATAATACTTTCTTTTTTTCAGCCCATATACCTTCCTATTACGGGTTTTAAGTCTCTTGCAATATGGAGATAAATTAACCTACTACAATACACTAATGAAATAGGTTGGCATATAGAATAGAATAGAATTTTTTATTAGTGTGATAATGGGTACAATTGGTTTTAATATTAAATTACATATAAAGTTCTCCAAAATCTGCCAGTTGACTTACACTTTTAACAAAATTTACAAATTTATTGTATATTTTAACATGCATGTCTTATATATGAAAGGCAAAGGCAATAAGTGAAATGTCATCTAAATAATAAATGGTGGCACATGTCAAGTTTCTTAGTGATTATTAATATTATTCATATATGTCAAGTATCATTATAATTATTAATATACAATATTATGTTATATACTTAATACTAGGATTATAAATTGTCAGTAAAAAACTCATTAATTGTATAATACCTCTTATTAATTAATAATAAACGTAATTTATGTTTGAATTGTATCGTATTTAATAGTTTTATATGATTTGGTATTGTGTTGTAGATTTTAGGAGCCATAAACAATATACTTTTTTGCATTAAAGCTGTTTTAGAATCAGGTATACAAAAGTTATGTTTATATATTTCTCTAACAGGACGCATCCTACTTTCTGAAACTTCTTTAAATAGGTGCTGATTCTGTCTTACAAACAGGGCAGTCTCATATATATACAAGCATGGAAATGTTAATATATTTAATTGCTTAAAATAAGTTTTACAGCTTTCCCTTGAGTTTAGTCCACATATTGCTCTAATGCATCTTTTTTGTGCTTTGAAAATAATGTCTTTGCCAGTAGAATTTCCCCAGAATATTACGCCGTAACGAAGAATAGAGTCAACGTATCCATGATAAGCCATTAAAACTGCTTCCCGGTTTACTATTTTTCGTAACTTATACAAAGCAAATGAAAATTTACTTAGCCTTTCACTTAATGAATCTATATGTTCCTTCCACGCTAGCTTATTGTCAATAGTAAGGCCAAGGAATTTAGTATTTGTTACAAATTCAATGATTTCATTGTTAAAGTGAGTGTTAAGGTCATAGTTTTTATGCAATCTATGAGAAAAGTTTGTTATTTTAGTTTTATTCAAATTTATGGTTAGTTTATTTTGCTCCAACCAGTTAATAGATTGCGTAACTGCTATCTTTATATCCTTTTGAAGATTTTCTTTGCTATCGTGTTTTAGAATTATAGTGCTATCATCAGCAAACAAAACCATTGGATATGATATCTGTTTTGGAAAGTCATTTATGTACACCAAGAACAGCAAAGGCCCCAAAACACTGCCTTGAGGTACCCCGCAAGATATAATAGCTTTGGATGACATATACTTTATTTCTCTCCTAGTTGTTATATTTATGTGACTTATTTCAACATATTGGGTCCTGTTACTGAGGTAAGATTGAATAAGATCCAGGACATTACCTCGTACACCACAAGAATTAAGTTTTCTTAAAAGAAGTTTATGATCTACCAAATCAAAAGCCTTTTTCATGTCCATGTATATAGCAGAAACCATAGACTTTTTATACAAATTTGTCACTATTTTATTAAGAAATTCGTATATGGCTAAGTTTATTGATCTCCCCTTTCTAAAGCCTTTCTGTTCATCACAAAAAACATTATGTTTTTCGAGGTAGGAATATAAGGCACCATAAATTACTTTCTCAAATATCTTTGAAATAATTGGCATAAGAGAAATTGGCCTATAGTTTTTCATTTTTTTTTTTATCGTCTTTTTTAAACAATGGTTTTACTATGTTAATTTTTAACTTTTCAGTATATATTCCTGTACTGAAGCTAGTATTTAGTATATAGCTAATAGGCTTAGATATAACATTAGAGACATATTTGACCACCTTAGTTGAAATGCCATCATAACCTACACTATTACTATTTTTCAGGTTTAGTATAACTTTATCTATTTCTTCAGGTACGAACGGCCGCAGAAACATAGAGGAACTCATAGATTTAAGTTTATTAACAAAACTTGGGCGTTCGTTCTGTAGCTTTGAAAGATTAGCAGTCTCATTTACAAAATAATCGTTAAAAGCATTCGCAATATATATCGGATCCGTTATAGACCTATTCTTCATTTCAATTTCTGAGATGAAGTCATAATTTATGTTCTGTTTGTTATCCCTAATTATTTCCCAAGTTGTTTTACATTTATTGTTTGATGATGAAATTTTGTAATTATTCTTCACGGTTTATGTCATGTTTATAATTTTTTTAAGACGAGAAGAATAGTTTTTAAGTTTTACTAAATTTACGTTATTAGGATGCAGTCTATATTGCCACAGCATTTGTCTTTTCTTTTTACTGCAGCATTTTATGCCAGGTGTTATCCAAGTAGGGTCCTTAACTACCTTAATATTTCTTAAAATTAATGGAAAACACAAGTTATAAAATATTAAGAATGATTCTAAAAGAACATTATAAGCTTCGTTGGCGTTTTGAGTCGAATATACATCCGAAAAAGAAATCGAATTAAGACAAGCCCTAAATTTATCAAGATTCGCCTTACTATAACTTCTAACTTCTTTACGCCAATTATTAATTTTATATGTCTTATTTACCGGAACTGTTAATAGCTGTGCGGTGTGATCTGATAAATTGAAATCAAGGATTCTATGTTCACATTTTCTTGAGATGTTGTGCGCGAAGTTATCAATACATGTTTTGCTTTTTAATCTGGTTGGATCTTTAATTTCTAATTTTAAATTAAAATAAAGAAAAAAAATTATAACATCGAGAGCAATATTGCCTTTTCTTAATAAATCAATATTAAAATCGCCACATATGATGACAGATTTACATCTTTTGTAACACACTTGGTCTAATATTTCACTGAGTTAGAAATAAAATGTATCTAAATTGGAACTCGGAATTCTGTAAACACAAACAATAATTACATTAAGAATCGATAATTCGATTGCACAACATTCAATAGTACCTTGTATTGAGCACTTTTTCACATCAGTTAATTCCTTAAATTTAAGACCTTGCCTGATTAGTATACAATATAGTTTTATTTCAAGGTTGACTTCTCTTGCATTTATATTTTCAGCTTTTTTGCACCGTCTTTTAGACGTCATTTGCTATCTCCCGTGGGAAATGCAGAGAAGGTATATTGTATTTTCACTCCGTCACCACACGACTAGTTTTAACCGACTTCAAAAAGGAGGAGATTCTATGTTTCATTGTATGTATTTTTATAATTTCACAGTAATGTAACGCCCTTTTGTTTTTTATTCATCACAGCTTATATACGTCCGACTGCTGAGTTCAAACCTGCTTCACAATAGAAGGTAAATTTACCTTCTATACCACACTGGTTATACTTATTGGAATAAGATTATGAAATTAATTGAAATAATTCATGAGAAGTAATATTAACAAACGTAAATATTTATATAACAGCCCATTTGCCGTTCTCCTAGCTAGAACTGAGTATCAATTATTGTTCTCTCAGCAGTTATCAAGCTTGCAATTATCATTGTAGTCGCAGAACGTCTTTGATTACTGCGTCTATTAATACAGAAATTACCTATCTCCGTTCAATTACTCGGTAATATAGCTCTATAGCGACCTTAATGTTAGAACAATGTTATACGAGATACAGCTAATCAAGCAGATAAAGTTTCACACGCTACAGGTATATAAACTTATTTGATTGATCTACGTAGGTACTGCCTATCTAGATACTTGACACCCGCTTTTGAGCTATAGAAGTCATTGATGTACCATATACTATTACTATAATAATACCTATATACTTTTCATAATATTTCACACTAAGAATTAAATGCCAGACTTTACAACATAGCATACACATATTGCACCCAGACTTGGAACAACTATATGTGGATCTTTGTAGGAATTAATTTTATAACACTGATGAGGGTGGTTTTTAGATTAGTACGTGATCTGTGTAGACAGTTAATGTATATTAGCTTGTTGATGAGTGAATAATTCGATATGTGAGCACCTCATCATTATCATCATCATCTCAGCTTATACAAGGTGGAAATTACGATGCGACAATAAATGAAACAGTGTTGCAATACTGTGATAATAATGTGTATAGGAGTATTTTGAAACTATCTAAAAAGTCCTCACATGCAAATTTTTAAAAAAATATATTTCAAACAAACATTTTATCATAAATTTTGAAACAAAATAGAAACACCATTTGTAAATATTAGTTCACTGGCTTGTAATACGACCGAGTATATCCTTTCATTACGCCGCATACATTAGGTAATTTGACACAGTTTATATGGATCTTATTGGTCAGGAATAAGGTATAATATGCATTAATTTGTATTGCGTTTGGCGAATACTTGAAGTGGTAAACTGACGATATGTAGGTACCTACCTTCATATTAGTTTATACCGACGCGGTGCAGGAGGTCTTTGATCTTTTGGTGATAGCCTAATAATTTTAATTTTTTTAATACAGAGTGTAGAAAATGTTAATAATACAAAGTAAGGTGCTGTGGCTAAACTATACGACATAATAAGAATATAATAATATTCAAAGTTTGTATACCGACTGGGCAAGTCATCAGATACACTAAAATAAATTTATTGTCGTATGGTTATCTCCACTCTGTATATGAGCCACTGCTGGGCTCGAGTCTCCTCCACAATAGCAGAGAGATTGACCTACTATATGGTATAGTATACCAGCATGGGTTGGTCAGACGGGTTAGTATAGATATTTTTTTTATTGCTAATGGTGGCAAACGAGCAAGCAGCAACTGATGGTAAGTATCACTGCTGTCCATGGACCTTTGCAGCACCAAGGGTATAACTAGGCCGCTGCTAACCAATATAAACCCCAAATCCACCCAATTGGGCTTTCGGCTCTCTCGCTTACCAAATGAAGCGCAATAGCACGTTGCCATTACTCATACGTCGATCTTCTGCGAGAGTGTGATACTACCCCGGACGGACCGGCCCGCGGCTGCTGACAGAATACTGTCAACAGCGTGGTCCTACTACAATAAAAATCTTATATTATTCTCTTGCAAAGATGTTGTATGCATTTCATATCTCTTAATCGTCTTTTATGATATTCACGAACAAGCAGGGAGTGGTTAAACGTATTCTTTGTTCGTCATCACACGAAATAGTATTTGCTATGGGTTTCGAATAAAGATAATGTGTCCTTGACCTTATGCATTTTAGTACATACTTTAGTCACGAGTTAGTTGCCGGGCGGGCTACCGAAGACAAAGATCGGGTCCCGCTCGCACGGCGAAGAGAGGAGTTTTCATGGTTGGTCTATGGGGTCACGCGCCGCCTCTTCCATCACTTTTTTTGTAATTTGGCCAGGCGAGACCACGTCCATAAGCCACCGCAAAAAAAAAACGAGTCACTAGTTAGTTACAATCTACCTAAAAGAGCTAAGTGATATATTTTTAGTTGAAAGCTACTATTAACTACTATTTCCAACCAGAAACTCATTACCACTTATTATTATAAAAGACCAAAATTGAATGAATCATATTATAAAATTTAAAAAACATGCTAATCTTGAGTAATATTCTGCTTCTTCTTCAGCCGATCATAAATTCAATCTTATATTTGAGCCTCCTCTATTATGCAAGAAAAATTTACTAGATCACTTCCATGATTGCACTAAATTCGAGATCTTCATCTCTTTTCTTTTCCTTTAAGAAAGACACCCTGCAGAAAGCCTATATATATTATTTGTATTTCGGGCGCCTTTATGGACTTAATTCTTACTAATATATAATATTATAAATGCGAAAGTAACTCTGTCTGTCTGTCGCTCTTTCACGCCAAAACTACTGAATCGATCTTAATGAAATTCGGTACACACATAGTCTAGAGCCTGATAAAGGACATAGGCTACTTTTTAATGCAAAAAAAAGGATTGTAAAGGGGGATGAAAAGTTGTAAGGGAGTATCGTCATTTTTAAAGCCAGTAGCTTGAAACTTATTTTTAGGCTATTGATTAGATATAAATAAATATGGCATTAACATATTGTAAAAATTTACCCTTCAGGGGTAAAATAAAAATAGGGGATGAAAACTTTAGGAAAGTAACCTTTTACGCGAGTGAATCCGCGGGCAGAAGCTAGTATATAATAATTATATATTAATAATTATTTATTAATACATAACAACAATTTTTGGATCGTATAAAGTGTTGTCCCGCGTGAGGTCGATGGGTTCGAACCCATGCTACAGACACGTCAAGTCGATATCTTGACCATTACGCCATGTGTGAAATCATCTCTGGAGATAATTAGTGCAATTCGATATCTTGACCAATGCGCCATGTGTGCAATTATCTCTGGAGAGAGGAGATAATTAGTGAAATGTTGAATTTAATATAGTTTACAGTTTTAAAAAAAGTTTAGAGAACGGGATGAAACCGGTATTAATTAAAATAATTATTCACTACTACGGTATGTCTAAATATAACGAACGCAAAACATTAACGATGAAAATTAACTTACATTAATATAATGTACCTACTTATTTTAGTCGATTATAGATGAACTTCGGACTTACCAAATCGCAACACATAGTCGTATACCTTGAGTATATTTAAAAGTTGCTGCCACTATACTTCTATTTGCAACTCAACTCGGTAACTCCTTTGCGGAGAACTTGTTCCTTAGAATGCCGGTTCATTGCGCCGCCAATTGCCACATAAACAAGCCTCACCCAACCCGAGCTATGCGGTCGCGATAGCAAAACTTCGTTGTTTACTGTTCTCACTACATATCATAAAACATTTATTTCGAGGCAAACTTAAACAGTCGTATTTTTCCACTTTATAATAATGTTAAATTTGATTTTCATGTACATATATGGCTATGTGGTAGCGGCTACGAATACTACCAACCCTTACTTTGCTCGTGGATGTCGTAAAAAATAGACTAAGAGCCTGATAACGACCTGGGCCAACTGCATCTGATGCTGTGGGTCAACAATTACATTCCCAAGGAGGGTTGACATCTGGCAGGCGGCCGGTCATAAACCTATTGCCAATAACTTTTACAATATGTATAATACTTGTCTGGTACTTAGGGCCACAACTTTACAATATTATATCAAAGACATTAAACATATATACACTTAAAGAATACGATTTCAAAAAGACAATCACAAATTATCTATTAAAATTGGATTACGACAAAACAGAAAATATGCTCACAATCTAACGTTCTCTCAAGAAATAAGTTACCATAAAATATAAAGACTAACACAACCATTCACACACTCACACACAGACCCACATACTACACACACACCCACATAAACATACTCACACACAAACTTTTCAATTCATTATTTTTAATTTATACTTTTTCAATTGATTATTTTTATTTTTTATTTCACCAAATGTTACCATATAATTTCTCATTATTTAGAAAAACGAACTGGTACCTTTAATACAAGTTGCTACAACAGCTTAGCTAAGGTACCAGTCACTAGATATGTATGACATATGAAATAAGGTAACAGTTGTAATAATTAAATAAATAAAAAAATAAATAATAAATATATAATAAATAAATAAAAAAATAAATAATAAATATATAATAAATAAATAATAAATAAATAATAAATAAATAATAAATAAATAATAAATAATAAATAAA
Organism: Lymantria monacha; assembly: GCA_905163515.2. NCBI lineage: Eukaryota > Metazoa > Arthropoda > Insecta > Lepidoptera > Erebidae > Lymantria > Lymantria monacha. The sequence continues at coordinate 14,979,117 of LR991091.1, read as the reverse complement.
TAAATAATAAATAAATAATAAATAAATAATAAATAAATAAATAATAAATAAATAATAAATAAATAATAAATAAATAATAAATAAATAATAAATAAATAATAAATAAATAATAAATAAATAATAAATAAATAATAAATAAATAATAAATAAATAATAAATAAATAATAAATAAATAATAAATAAATAATAAATAAATAATAAATAAATAATAAATAAATAATAAATAAATAATAAATAAATAATAAATAAATAATAAATAAATAATAAATAAATAATAAATAAATAATAAATAAATAATAAATAAATAATAAATAAATAATAAATAAATAATAAATAAATAATAAATAAATAATAAATAAATAATAAATAAATAATAAATAAATAATAAATAAATAATAAATAAATAATAAATAAATAATAAATAAATAATAAATAAATAATAAATAAAGAATAATACTATGAAAGAAGAGTACATATTGTATCGACCTCAAGTAATTGGGATAAGAGTAGGAGAATGATGACTTAACTATTATCTAAAAGCAACTACTATTATGATAATAAAAAAAAAATATGCATATTTATTACTCTGCAGAATAACTAAACGGTCTTATGTTTTTACTTTATAAATATAGTTTACAATCTAACTCAGACTCAATATACAAAACGATTGTTAAACCACCGAAGTGCCGTAAAAATCCTATAGTAACTAAATCTGATAATCTGTACTACACTCTACGCTCTCGTGTTTTCGTTGTTGTACGTACGTAAAGTGTAGTATAAAACCTTTTTGTAGACTACGAATGAATGTCATTCTCATAAAGTGCGTTTTTTTTTCAGTCCGCCACGTTTTTAATACAATCGTTATTATTTAATAGCAATTATGTATATCAAAATTGGCAAGTCTGTTGAACGTACAACTTACCGAAAAAAATGTAATTTCTGATACGAAATAACCATAAATCTTAGAACGTTTTCATAAAATTTCGTAATACATGCCATACGAGTCGCGTACATTGCTCGTAGGACATTTTAGAAAATTTGTCTTAGGGTAAAATACGGCAACTTTCTAGAAAATGTGAGAAACATTATTTGACAAAATATCAGAGAAAATGATATTTACCTACACGTCTTAGTCAGTGTTAGATAAAGGTTTTTTTATTCCATTATTCGATGATTACAACTACTTTACATATTACATTGTACTATCCGTGTAGTGACGGAGTAAGAATACTATTCACCACCCGATATCTTAGCCGTAGGTGATCGTACGACATTACTAAGGAATATAAAACGTATATAACAACTATGCGAGAGAAGGAAAACTCGAAACAAAACCCTATACCAACACGTCTGATCAGTACACTATATTAGATTAATTTCCCCCCCATTATGGAGGAGGCCCGAGCCCAACAGTGGGACATTTATGGGCTGTAATGATGATGATGATGATGATGATGACATATTGCATACTCCATTATTGCATCCTTAGATGACTTTGATATTAACAGGTTATGAAATCCGTGCGACTTTTAGAAGTAATTTTATAATGTTTCGATGAGCTTTAGGCCATAGTGCCTAAACGGTGTACCTTATTTAGATTGTAGACTATCACCTGGCTACTCTTGACGTCATCAACACCCAGTCCTGTTTTATTTCCCAAGATGATGACTCACATATTATATTTAAGGTGTTAATCTATACTTTGAATACTTCATTCTTTACAAAAAGCTTACTTGGCAATATTATCACCATTTTTATTCTAACCAACTTTTAAAAAGTTTTATAAGATCTTTTAATATTTTTATGAAATATAACAGTTATTATTAAACAAAATTTTTAATGCTATTCTGTTCTTTATAGAATATACATAATAATATTACCGCCAAAAAAATAAAAAATTAAATAGCACCACAAGAAAATAGAGGATCTAAATAAAACTATATAAATATGCGTCTGATAAATTCATATGGATATGAATGTAGAATAAACAAAGAACTTCTAGGACTGGAAAGCCGAGTCCTATACCGTGTATAACATACCAAGTAACGTGACGAGATTCAGCATATTAAGCCATATATAGTAAATATATTTACGTAGATAATTGTAACTTTATGTAAAGTTGCCAGTAAATTTCACGGCAGACTCTCAGCATCTGTCTGAGCCGTGTATAACTTGGCGCCCTCGGTACCTCTATCTAATGAAGCCAATTTTCCGTGCACGCTTCAACTTGCTTTCTTTTTAAATTTTCGCTCGTATTTTCTGTCATCCATCTCCCTCAACGTTTCCGCGTTAGTAGATTACTTTTGATTTGGAGTTCAAATGCCTTTGATTTAATAAACAGCAAATGTCCAGCTAATCATAGCGATGGAAAGGAAATTGCCTAACACCAATTGACTACTCGAATCCTGTAGATCGTAAAATAATATCCGCTATAAACCAATTCGATTCATTGAAAATGACAGAATTGAATAACAAATTTCATGTTAAATTTAATTTCAAATTGGTTTTTTATTCAATTTGAATTTAAAGTAATCTCATTTTGAGGAAGTGTATTAACACAGCGTTGAAATATTGCTAGATTGTGAGAATATATTAATATAATGATAGACATTGAGTAAGACTGGGTAGTCATTATAAATTCAAATAACGAGTTGTATTTTATACTAACTGCTATGTTCACTTACATATTAGATTAATTGTTTACTGTATATTCATATTGACCCAGTCAATAAAATATTAACTCGTTTTCAATATAGGTAACAATGGCATAATGTCCACTATTCTGTCTATTATATTATATATTCGATCGCGTGTGACAACAAGTTAAGAATACAATGTATTTTATTTATATTACTTTTCTATATTACTTTTCTTTCAAATAAAGTTTAAAAATCGGGGTAATCATAAAACCTAGCTAAATGGACTCCACAAGATATACTATTGTAAAATGAAACCATATTAATACGCCTACAGAATCTTGTAATTATTGACACAAACTTGAGACAAGACAAGAAACAAGGATAAAGGATGTAGGTACCGGGTGAGACCGAGACTAACCTACCTAGACCAGATTGATCACGTACTGAAAGAAGGTGGAGTCAAGAGTCTCCGAAACCGGCGAGCATGTATGAAGAGAATTATGAATGTTGAGGAAGCGAGTGAAGTATGTAAGGATAGAGTTCTCTGGCACTCTGTTCTCTCTGCCTAGCCTACAAGGGATGTGGCGTGATGATATGTATGTATGTATGTACTTCCTGATAATCATCACCACCAACCATACTGCAACCTTTTGCCGCATACGCTCCTTCGCTGGACGTAAGCCTCCCTCATACTTGGCTTATTGTGAAATAATAGTGGTTTAAATGCTTGCGGGCAGGATAAGCGATTGCAATGAGGTTTTATACATTTCCCTGGAGATAGCTACTGCCCGCTCTCCTAGTGAACCCTTAGCCATTGGCAGTTAAGTTGTGGCAATAATTGTATTCTTATCCCGCTGCTATATCCTTAATAATCAGTGATTTATAAAAAAATATCTCAGTCACAGTAGTTTCACCATCGTAAGAGCTCATGACAGGCGCGGTAAAAGTTGAGCAGAGGTAAAAATTTTAACCGTAATCATGTTAAAAATATAGAAATTGACTTTGGCCCTGGTAGCATACAATATTAGGAGACACAGAACTGATGAGAAGGTCGTTGCTCTGGAAGAGGAATATAATATAATTTGTTTCGTCATTACAGGATTATCAAAAGTGTGAAACGAGAACCCGATAGACCACCGATCTCTGTGTTTTCTTTTTTACTAGGAAACCCATCCCAAGATGATGTGGATTTTCTCGTTCATAAGCTGGAGTCATTATATCAAACAGAAATCTCGAAAATCATCTACTTGTTGAAGATCAGCCAACTGGTTGTATCTACTTGTCGAAGATCAGCAACCTGGTTGTTATAGGAAACTTCAACATGAAATTAAAAAAGAGGAGAAATGACGAGCTCTGCGGCAATATGGATTTGAACAAAGAAACCGCCATAAACTAGTTGATATTTTATTTATGAGCAGTCTCTTTATAATGCAATATGAGAACCGATCTATGATATTTGTTGTAAATGAAATCATATTTATTTGATATGATCATTTTCTACATACATACATACATATCATCACGCTATATCCCTTGCAGGGTAGGCAGAGAGAACAGAGTGCCAGAGAACTCTATCTTTGCACACTTCACTCGCTTCCTCAACATTCATAATTCTCTTCATACACGCTCGCCGGTTTCGGCGACTCTTGACTCCACTTTCCTTCAGTACATGACCGATCTAGTCTAGGTAGGTTAGTCTCGGTCTCCCCCGGTACCTACATCCTTCCACTTTCGCATTGTATATCTTCTTAACCAGACGTTCGTTCAGCATTCTTTCCACATGTCCGAACCATCGGAGCATTCCCTTTCGCATCTTTACACCAATACTATCTTTCATACCTACTCGCTCTCTTACGTTGTCGTTACGAATTATTATTATCATTTTCTAATTAATTTAATAGTAATGGCGAAAGCAATATCCATTTTAGAAACTAAACTTTCTTTAACTTCAGACTCCTGAAGTAATTTACATTAACTTCTGTACAAACTCCGGCAAATGCATATTTTTTTAAAAGAAATATCTAAGTAACTGTAAAGCATCCGTTTTCACTGTAGACAGTCTTTCATCAAGAAATATTTTCAAGTAAATTTTCTCTTCTTAAAGTTTATGCTAGTTGCCTCCGAGCCAGATACTACGTAGCCAGCATTACGGGAATACGTATAAAATGTTGAATAGTTACTGAGTCTTATTCAACGATTATTCAAAATTACTTAACCATGTACCTAACTTCAGTGACACGTCACAATTTTTGTCAACAATTGTAATAGTATAGATAAATGAGAGTACTAGTTTGAATGCTGGATAATTTATGCTGCAATCTATAATGTAATTATTACCGATTATATTTCCATTCATCCATCAGCTCGTAGACGTAGCTCGGAGACGTTCCACTATTGGCCATAGGTCTCCCCAAGAAAATGCCACTCAAAATGATCCTGTGTTATTTGCATCCTAATTACACTCGATCTAATTTAAAAAAAAAATACTTTATCCCAAAACATGTGGCTGGTCCAGCCAATGGGCAGGCCCATACAGTGCACCCATAGGAACGGTGTCCCTGACCATCTGACTTAGGGCTATCCTGTGACGACCACAGAGGGCCATGGCGGCCAGGGCCATACACTCCCGGTAGATGGGATGGCTTAGGCGCGAGTACCTGTGCCTGATGCCGCCCTATCCGACGCCGCTGGTGACTGGACCGAGGAATAGTCTGTCACCCACAAAGAGGCTGACCGCGTGAAGGCGATGCTTCGGCAGCTAGCCGGGGCGTCAACGGAGGATGATTCCGTTGCCCCGGACAGATTTGGCGGACCGAAACCACATCCATAGCCCACCGCAAGGAAAAAAACAAAAAAGGTTGTAATAAATTGGTATGGTGCTGTATGAAGATAATCTTTATAAAGATAATATATAAATATTACCATACTCTCGCAGAAGATCGACGTATGAGTAATGGCAATGTGCTATTGCGTTTCTTTCGGTTAGCGAGAGAGCCGGAAGCCCAATTGGGTGGGTTTGGGGTTTAGCTTTAGTAGGCAGCCGCCTATTTATACCCTTGGTATTCCAAAGGTACATGAGTGACAGTGACACTTACCAACAGGTGTGCTGTCTGCTCGTTTGCGACCACCAGCAATAAAAAAATAACATTGTAATACCAACTACGATTGTGAGCCCGCCTTCCAAATAGTGACTTTATTATATCTCTTCCAAGAACTTTAGCTAACAGTAGTTCTATATGAGCTAATAGAACTATGAATTATTATTATAAATATTAATAGTGAATAAGTAGTTATTATAATTTATATAAACGGACTTAATACAAGTTGATGATTATCCTGAAAGCCCATCAATATGCTTAGTAAAGGAATAGAATAGTTTAATGCCCACTAGACAGTAAGTCTATAACAAAAACAAATCAATTGACCCTCAAGTAATATCGGAAGTGATTAAGTAAACGAGAACGTTAATTGTTATTTCAGCCAAAGCGGTCAAAACTTTTAAAGGTTTTTGTCTTATTAGCGACGAAACTTAATTTTTTCTCTTAACCATTATAAATTTATTTGGTCTTTAAAATAGTGTCTATAATATGCCCAAAAACTTAATGTTATTAAATTCGGACTTAGGCTTACATAAAAGTATCATGTTGTAACGAAAGATAGAAAACTGTAAAAAGAAGAAACGCAATCCAGATATACCATAAATACTTTAGTAAGTGGTATTTCAATATAGAAGAAAAATCCACAGGTGTTACAAAAATAGTATACCTGACTGGCTATGTCCTCATCGAAAGGCCGTCATCTCTATCTATTTTTCCATGCATCCGCAAGCACTTGGAGAAATTGTGGCTGGAGGTTGATCATTTTATGACCCAATTTTTAACTGGCCATGGCATCTTTAAAAGTAAATTATTTTCTTTTAAACTCCCTTCACGATTATGTCAATTTTCCAGAGATGACCACGAGTATGAACAACCAGCGTATCAGTTTCTCTGAGAGTGCGATCTCTAGCGAAACAAGCGTGACCTTAAGTTAAACAGTTTTCAAGTTACTGTAGAGTAAGTAGTAAGAGTATACGGACCTTACATGGCAACTCAAGAAAAGTGTCGTGCATTCAGGCGTTTCTGTCATACCTACTATGGCAATTAATCTTAAAGCTCACATATAAGCCCACATTCAGCTCTTTCATATCCGTGATGCCGTATTGCTGTTCTTATCGTAGCTGTACAGGCCTTTACTTATTGGCTAACTAGTCAGATTTGTTTTTTTTTTGTCTCTCGCTTTATCTATGAGGGAAGCCGAAGCATTCTTTCCAAACTCCTTCTCTTTAACCTTTTCTAATTAAATTTGTTGCCGGTCCCGGCGTTTTATTTCGAGTTTTCTTTCTCTTAAATAGATGTCAAAAATCTATTAAACCCCTTGTTTCTCTTTTACAATACTCATGAGTGGTGAATTGTATTCTTTCTCAGTGACCACGCGAGAAATGGTTTTAAATAGTAGATAATTCAAACAAATAATTACGAAAAAAATTTTAAACAAAAATTACAGAAAAGTTTTCAATCTTTTGCTGGTATATAATAAAATAATAACAATGACGCTCCATACCTTATCTATCATAATATAAGACATTGATTTAATAATTAACTTATAACGACTGGTTATTAGAATCGTCGAAATGAATGGATATCATCGACATTATATAAAATATTTCGACTGTTGACCTATACAGGTAAAGATCGTTCATTATAAGTATAGTCAATGCCAGATATCGATCTTGATATTAAATATTAGATATGAACAGTAAAATAGGACTATGAGTAATATTATTTAATGCATTATTGAAGTTTATTATCATCATCATCATCTTAGCTCTTATACGTTCCGCTACAGGGCTCAAGCCTCCTCCACAATAGGAGAAAAATTAACCTACTATACCACGCTGGTCAGACGTGTTGGCATAGAGTTTTATTTAGAGTTTTTCTTTTCTTAAATAGATGTTATTTGCATATCTTAGTTATTTTTTACGATACCCATTGGTAAGACTAAGGGTGGTGAGCGAATAATTAACGGGGTTGATCATTGAAAGATTGGGTTTTTTTTTTGTGTTTGGACTAAAATATTTTCGAACGATCAAATGCATATTTAAATTCTGTACAAGCAAGTAAACTATATAAATCAATTGAGTGTCAGATTAAGAATTAATAATGTATGGTTTGATAAATCGTTGTGAACCTTTATGATATATTATGTTCTTCAATAGCGACATTTAAGGTGCAGACTATAATTATTATAACGGATAAAAGATTATTTATAAACTTTTACTAGACATATATATATTTTAACCAAAATATAAAAACATAAATAACTTAAACACACAAAAATTTTAAAACAAAAGTACTAAACACAAATATCTGTAGTTAAAACTGGCGATAAAATACAACTGGTGACTTGTGAGAGCATTTTTTTTCTAATTTCTCTACTGGTGTAAATATTTGTTCTTTTTTTTTCATAATTAACAATTAACCAGTTTTATACGTATTATTAAGAATATTAACCTTTTATAATATCGCTATCATTATAGATTTATTACCAAAACAATATTTTAATAATTTCTAATGTTTACGCGAGTTACATAACTGAAATAAAACTATTTTTACGGATTATATCGCATTTGTCGACGTTCATTTGCGTTCATGATTAATTCCTCCAGTGACTATGAATTTAAAGTATTCGAAAAGCCGGAAAATCAAAAACAAACGCGATAAAATCCGTAAAAATAGTTTTATTACTAAAAAAATATTTATTGTATATGAGAACTCATAATTAACTATCATATAGATTTCTTACATACATACATATCATCACACCATATCTCTTGCAGGGTAGGCAGGGAGAACAGAGTGCTAGAGAACTCTATCATTGCATACTTCACTCGAATCCTCAACGTGCATGATTCTCTTCATACACGCTCGCCTGTTTCGGAGACTCTTGACTCCACCTTCCCTATAGATTTCCCTGAAGACATAGGGTGGTGAATAGTATTCTTTCTCCATCACCACACAGAAAATCTTATTATATATATATATATATATATATATATATATATATATATATATATATATATGTAGGTACCGGGGGAGACCGAAATTAACCTACCTAAACCAGATCGCTCATGTACTGAAGAAAGAAGAGGAAGAATTATGAATATGAAAGGAAGAATTATGAATGTTGTTGCCTACCCTGCAAGGGATATGGCGTGATGATATGTATGTGTATGTATCTATATATATATATATATATATATATATATATATATATATATATATATATATATATATATATATATATATATATATATATACTATGCATTTAAATTCAGATTAATATCTTTTTCTTAATCTTTAGCCCATATATATCTTATAGCGTCTCTTTCTCAATGGAGGGTAAGGTAGCATATTATATGCACGTAAGTCGGTCAGGTTAGTAAATGGTTTTATTTCGAGTTCTTTTTACTTGCACTGGTTTATCTGCTTATATAACTCAATCCTCTTTTACGACACGTACGGGAAAGGAAGGCGGGGGGATGAATTGTATTCCTATTGTATCACTACATGGAATACAGATAATTAGGTACCTATCAATAAATAAAAATTATTAACAAAATTCACTTTTAAAATTTACATTTCAAATTTTAATAGATAATAGATTAGGTAAAGATCTAACTTAATTTCAATTGTTAAAGTCGGTTAAAGATTAACACATGATAAATTTATTTATATGTATACTTATATGAATATTTCGACATCAATATATCAAAATAAACTACACAAAAGTAGTCAGTTAGTAGACAAGTCTGAGTTATAGTTATAACTTCTGATATACATTGTACATGTTTCGGCGACCCGGCACGAGCCGACACCGCTACCAATAGCCTCATATTTCGTATGTGCGAAACGTTCGGCCATATTTCTTGACGTCTATGCCGATGCCGGCACCGGTAGCATTTCACGCGACATTCCCCGGTTTTTCGATGTGCGGTTTCCGGGTGATAATACCATTTTATTTACGGTTCAAATGCACACTGCTATATAGAGCTTAGTCACGAAGAGAATGTATGTAAGTGAATATCGCATCATATGGAATCACTGCTCACACTTTTTCACGTGATTCAACCGAGATTCAAGTCTATTATTCGTACTTGTAACGCTAATGAACCATTGTGTTGTTCATTGCGTGTTTTCTAAAAGGACGTATTTGTCTCGCATATGCTATGCTGTATATATAAAATAATAGCCTCATAATAACATCAGTATAATATTATAATAGTTAATAAACCTTTTTCCGTGTGGTGACGGAGTAAGAATACAATTCACCACCCCCTATCTTACCCGTGGGTGATCGTACGAGACGACTAAGGGATATAAAATGCATATAACATATAGATGTTATATGCGAGAGAAGGAAAACTTGAACCAAAATCCTATACCAACACGTCTGACCAGCATGGTATAATAGGTCAATTACCCTTCCATTATGGAGGAGGCCTGAGCCCATCAGTGGAACATATATGGGCTGAGATGATGATAATAATGAGATAAACCCTCATGTTTTACGCTGACACTTTCAATTGTGACTCAAAAATTGTTACCAAAATATTATTGCCTTTTAACATTTTAAATTAATTTCATTTTTATTGCAATAGAGTAAACAAATGTTCTGAACAATAATTTATGAACGCATTTTATAAACAAGAAACAAAACAAAATTTTTGCACCAAAATCAAACTTGAAAATATTACTTGGCGAATAAATTGGACTCTGGCATGAAACCCTCTCAAAGTAAAGTAAGTTTGCTTGCAAACAAATAAAATCTCGTACCCAATTTTTGCTTATATTGCAATGCCGTTACGTTAGTTTTGATCAAAAAAACGATTTTCTTTGTCTTTAAAATTGAGAATCTAAGATGAGGCTAACCCTAGCATGGACTTTCAATCTTTTATCCATTTAAAAAATCCTTTCCGTGTGGTGACGGAGTAAGAATACAATTCACCACCCCCTAACTTACCTGTGGGTGATCGTAAGAGACGACTAAGGGATATAAAATGCATATCACATCTACGCAAAAGAAGGAAAACTCGAAACAAAACCCTATACCAACACGTCTGACCAGCATGGTATAGTAGGTCAATTTCCCTCCTATTATGGAGGAGGCTCGAGCCCAACAGTGAAACATATATGAGCTGAGATGACGATGAAAAAATCCTTCACAGTTATCTTATTAGTTCAGAGATTTTCATATGATTACTAAACGTATTTCGAATTATACAATTAAGTATTGAACTACGAAATATGCGTTTTGAGAATACTGTGCAGATATAAAAAAAAAACTCAATACTTATTTTGATAAAATTGGACCAAATTGTACTTGAGGCAGCTGAAACTGAACACGTGAGATAATAAATGAAAACAAGAAGTCTATATCAATAACCATTAATTATGAAACGAAACATCAATTTATTAATACATTCCATGAATATACCGATACCACAAATGAAATGATCAAACATTAACTGTGAAAGTAACGAGATATGTTCAACTATCTGTATCCATAACGAGGACATACATTTTAATTGTTTTCATAAATAAAAATATACATCCGAGAGATTTCGATTCATTTATAAAGGACCGCATTAATCATTACGTTTCCGCTCCCTTTACGAAATGGACTAAGGAAGTATACCTACGCTTTTTCTCTACATCATTTATTAATGTCACTTAATTATTGTTAATAATGCTTTGATCTGAGCCAGGTATTAAGATATTTAGTAACACTTTAGTTGCTTCGTGTGGTGTGGATGCATTTAGTATACAATTGTAATACCATCCCTAACCTACCTAATTATTAAAAACTGGTTAATGGAGCATCATAAGAGTAATCAGCAACACTCTCCTGGGATTTCTTTTTTGTGTGATAAATATCGATTTAGAAATTTGAATATTATCAGCTCTTTTCCAAAATTATGTATATGGCATTTTCGATATTAAATAAGTTATAGTTAATGCCGATAATGTTATACATAACTTCGCAAAAGCGCTTCAAATATGCTAGTATAATAGTTAAAATAACAATGATATAAAAAAATACCTGGTTCTGCAACCAGGATAATCTGCAGAGAACCCAACTCTTAAAACTTACAACAAACATATCGTATTTGGATGCAATTGGTTAATTTCAATGAATAGTTGCTATGCAAGTTAATATTTTACGATATGGCCCCGTTAACCTGGTACTGCAACCAGGATGGTCTGCAGAGAGCTCAATTTTTCTAAAACTTACTGCAGCATATCTTATTTGGCTTTACTGGCTAAGTAAGCTCTGAGTAAGTTTCCTGCGAGTTATGTTCTTGTAATATGGTTACGTTGACATAAAGCCGCGACCCGCTTATAGCAGATAGCATTGTGTTTTTACTAGATTGATTTCAAGGAGTAGGTTCATATCCATCCATCCATCCATCCATCAGCCCGTAAACGTCCACTGTTGGTCATAGGCCTCCCCATGAGAATGCAATTCAACACGGTCCCGCGCCACCTGCATCCAGCGGTTTCCTGCAACCTTAATAATGTCGTCAGTCCACCTAGTGGGGGGTCGTTCTACGCGGCGCTGTCCGATTCGTGGTCTCCACCTGACAACCTTTCTTCCCCAACGGTTGTCGGTTCGTCGAGCGATGTGGCCTGCCCATTGCCACTTCAACGTGCTAATTCTTCGGGCTATATCAGTTACACTCGTTCTTCTATAGATTTCTGTATTTCGGATTCTATCACGTAGAGAAATACCGAGCATAGCCCTTTCCATAGCACGCTGAGCAACTTTCAGCCTTTTGATTAGGCCAACATTTAGAGACCACGTTTCAGTTCCGTAAGTCATCGCTGGTAACACACACTGGTTATAAATCTTTGTTTTCAGGCACTGCAGAATATTAGACGAGAAGATCCTTCTAAGTTTCCCGAACGCTGCCCAGCCGAGTTGGATTCGTCGGTTGACCTCTTTTTCGAAATTGGATCTACCTAATTGGACTGTTTGTCCTAGGTAAACATAGTGATCGACAACTTCGAGAATCGAATTCCCAACCAGGACCGATACAGAAATGACATGGGCATTAGACATGACTTTCGTCTTGTCCATGTTCATTTGCAGCCCTACTAGTTGGGATACCTTGCTGAGGTCATTGAGCATTGTGCCAAGGTCCTCCAGGGATTCTGCCATGACTACGATATCATCTGCGAATCGAAGGTGAGTGATGTATTCGTCATTGATGTTGATGCCGAGTCCGGTCCAGTCTAAGAGCTTGAAGACATCTTCCAGCGCAGTGGTGAACAGTTTCGGAGAGATAACGTCTCCCTGTTTAACGCCTTTCTGCAGCTGGATCGGTTTCGTACTCTTATCCTGGATGCGGACCGACATAGTAGCGTTTTTATATAAACACTTCAACACTTCGATATATCGATAGTCAATATAGCACCTCTGAAGGGACTGCAGCACTGCCCAAGTTTCGACAGAATCAAAGGCTTTTTCATAGTCCACAAACTCTAGACACAGAGGCCGATTATACTCCTCGGTCTTCTGTATAATCTGGCGTAGCGTGTGGATGTGGTCTGTGGTACTATAACCTTATCGGAAACCGGCCTGTTCGGGTGGCTGGAAGTCGTCTAGCTTGCGCGCGAGTCGGTTTGTAATGACTCTTTGAAACAGTTTGTATACGTGGCTCAGGAGTGAGATGGGTCTGTAATTCTTTAAGAGCGTTTTATCACCCTTCTTGAAAAACAGCACCACCACACTCCTAGTCCACGACTCTGGAACGTCGCCTCCGAGAATGATAGAATTAAACAGCCTCTGTAGGGCTTTTAAAACCGGCTTGCCACCTGCCCCCAGGAGATCTGTGGTAATTCCGTCATCTCCTGGTGCCTTTCCGTTCTTTAACTGTTTCAGAGCCATTCTGATCTCGTACAAGCTGACGTCCGGGATTTCTTCAGTGTAGTGCCGAGTTAGCTTGGATCTGGGATCTTGGACCAAGCCGACAACAGGATTCAAGGATGATTTGTACAACTGCCCATAGAACCTTTCGACCTCTACCAAGATATCACTCTGGGATGAAATGACAGTATCGGTCTTCAGCTTGGTCATTTGGCTCTGCCCGATAGACAAATCTCTTGCGAACACTTTGGCACCTCGATTTCGCTCTATCGCCTCTTCAATACGCAGTGTATTAAATCGGCGAATGTCGCGTCGCATAGATTTGGAGATTTGTCTATTAAGCTGCCTAAGTTCGGACCAATCGGCTGAAGACTGTACCGTCATTTCTTTTCTCCTCTCCATGAGTTGAAGAGTCTGGTCAGAAAGATTTTTTGTTCTAGTTGCGCGACGGGCCTTGAAGAATTGTGACCCGACCGCGTGGACAGTTTCCACGAACCTGTTGTTCATATCGTTGGTCGATTCACACTCTTCCAAGCATTGGAAGCGATTATGTAATTCGAATTGAAAGCTATCGGGGTTATAGTATTGGACAGGTGTAGGTCGGAGTATAGACTTTATCAAGCGAGACCGCTCGACTTTCGTACGAAGATTCAATGTGCCTCGTACCATCCGGTGATCAGTCCCAGTTTTAACCCTGCTGATCACAGAGACATGATTGAATATTTGTCGTTTGTCCTTCAAGATGAAGTCTATCTCATTTTTAGTGCATCCATCGGGGCTAATCCAGGTTCACTTCCTTTGTGGCCGCTTCTCGAAGTAGGAATTCATCATAAAGAGGCCTTCCTTCTTCAAAAAGTCGGCCAGTTTTTGGCCCCTTTGGTTTCTCTGTCCAAATCCATATTTCCCCACTCTCAACTCATCGTCTGTCCTTTTTGCCTAGTTTTGCGTTGAAGTCTCCCATCACTACCGTGAAGTGGGTTTTGGAAGTGTGGATGGCTCTCGAGATATTCTCGTATAAGGCCTACACTACATCGTCGGAGTATGTCGAGGTCGATGCATAAACCTATATGACTATGACCTTCAGCGAATACCGTTTGGTAATTCGGAGTATAAGGTATGCTGCCCTTGACACACTCTCGATCCTCTCCACGTTGTCTACGAGGGACTTACGAACGATAAACCCTACACTGCCTTGGGATGGTTGATCTCCCTCCCGGTAGAAGAGCAGGTTTCTAGACCGGAGGATTATCGTGCCCTCTCCTCTCTTCGCACTTCTGATAATCCTACAATGTCCCAACGGATTTTCCTCAATTCCTCTTCCAGCTCGATGACCCTCTCGTCGGTCCTAAGTGTCCGAATATTGTGTGTTACCAGGGCCAAGGGTCGATGTTTTTGGTAGCCAGATCGCGACCGGAGATTCTTTGCACCCCCTGTCCCGCCACCATCGAGCCCGCTACCAAGATGAGCCCGTGGCACAGCGGAACTGCCGTGACTGGGGACCGTCACTTTTGGTGCATACATTTTTATTTTTTGGGGGGGAATAATGCCATAATCGCCACGCTTGGCAGGCGGATTGGCGATCGCGGTAGTTGATATTAAGTTTCCCGGGAGATAGCCGCTGCCCACTCTCCCGGTGTTACCCTTAGCCGATTTTTACGACTCCCACGGGCAAGCAAGGGGTGACGACATCTGTATTCTCATCCCGTCGCCACAGGTTCATATATATTTATTTAAAACTAAAAAAAATCAATTCCTGTAAAATCATATCAAACACGTCAGTGTTTGATATGATTCTTAGCTACAATTTATGAATATCTAGTCAGATGTTTCAAGGTCATCAGCTCTATTAAGTGCCGCGGTTATCTTAACCATACAACGGGTATTTACTTTACTTCTAAACATATCTTTGATCTAACATTTGAAATATTATGTATGTATGTAATAACTATTTTAATGATGAAGCTCAAAGATACGGGATGAAATCCTGGATTGCTTATTAAACCCTCAAGTTCATGTCGTTTGTAACCACCACATGTATGTATGTATCATTTTTCATAGTATAAGTTATATATTGTAAAAGTTATTGCCAATAGTTTTATGACCGGCCAATTTTAATGACATCCACGAATAATATAAGAGTTGGTAGTATTTATATCCACTACTATTTAGCATCTTATGCTTACTGTGATAAAGAAAAGAATATTGGAAAGGACTATTATACATTGAACATGCCTGCCATGTTTCTGCATCATTCTTGCCAATACTGTATTGTTGCTGCTGTTACAGTTTACAATACAATTCTTTTCAAAACTATAAAACTTTTTATAATAGTACCATTTTCAATCCATTTCGCTATAAAAATCTGTCTTCATTCATCATTCTCCTACTCTTATCCCAATTACTTGGGGTTGATACAATATGTACCACCTTTATTTTTATTTATTTTTTGGGGTGGCCTACGGTCGGCGCACTCTTCGCACCACTCCGTCCGGGGCGACAGAGGGGCGTAATCACACACACCCGTAATCCACCCGTGAACCTCGCCTTCGTCGTTGGACAGCGTGAAATTGTCGTCAGTGGCCAACAATATGTACCACCTGCCAGTCATCAAACCTCCTTGGGGATGTAATTGTTGACCATACGGCAGCAGATGGAGTTAGCCCAGGTCGTTCTAAGGCTCTTAGTCGTCTTTTACGACATCCACGAGCAAAGTAACAGTTGGTAGTATTCGTAGCCGCTACCACACGCTATAAAAGTCTGTATGTAACGTATTTAATTACAATACATATGTTTATTTACTGTCGGTTTCAGGGTAAATGGTATGGACCCAGAACAATATCCTTTATACGAATAACAATTTTTTAAAATGTAATTACATACATACATATCATCACGCCATATCCCTTGCAGGGTAGGCAGAGAGAACAGAGTGCCAGAGAACTCTATCTCTGCATACTTCACTCGCTTCCTCAACATTCATAATTCTCTTCATACACGCTCCCGGTTTCGGACTCTTGACTCCACCTTCCTTTAGTACATGACCGATCTGGTCTAGGTAGGTTAGTCTCGGTCTCCCTCGGTACCTACATCCTTCCACTTTCGCATTGTATATCTTCTTAACCCGACGTTCGTTCGGCATTCTTTCCACATGTCCGAACCATCGGAGCATTCCCTTTCGCATCTTTACACCAATACTCTCTTTCATACCTACTCGCTCTCTTACATCGTCGTTACGAATGCGGTGGGTCAGCCTAACTCCACAGATTTTCCGCAGAGATCGCATTTCGACCGCATTAATTTTACTTTCATACTCTTTTCTGCATACCCAACTCTCGCTTCCATACAGTAATGTTGGGACAAGCACTGCGTTATGTATTGCTACACGTGCCTTCTGGCTGAGGTGGTGGCTGCCAAGAAGTTGACCCAACGCTCCGTTCACTCTATTTCCCGCATTCACTCTTCGCTCTATATCAATGGTGTACCTTCCATCTCGGCTAAATCCACATCCAAGATATACAAATTCATCCACTTGCTCTAGTACATCATTATCTATTGTTATTCTTACCTCTGTTCTGGCTTCATCTCTTTCAAATACCATTATTTTGGTTTTGCTCACATTCACGCGTAGACCCCTTTTCTTACAATCTTCTGTCATTGTGTCGACTAGGGTCTGCAGGTCAGTCGCTGACTGTGCCAGCAGGACTGCATCATCTGCATATAGCAGAGCAGTGACCACTGAGTCGCCCATCTGGACTCCCACATACATATCGTTCAACCTTCGGAGACATTTATCCAGATATATGATAAACAGCCTGGCTGACAGAACGCACTCCTGCTTAATGCCGATATTGACGTCAAACCTAGGTGACATTCCATCATGCAGCCGCACACAGGCTCTACAGTCCATGTAACTGGACTGCACAGCCTGTAGCAGTTTACCGTTAATACCATACTCCGATAAAATATCCCAAAGTTCCTTTCGTACAACCGTGTCAAATGCTCTCTCCAGATCCACAAAACTGCAGAAAACCCTCTGACCTAGAGCCAGATGCTTCTCCACAATGTTGCGCAGAGAGAACACTTGATCCATGCATTCCCTTCCATTCCTGAAACCTCCTTGTGTCTCACACAGTAAACCATCGGATACCATCCTCATTCTCCTTTCAATAATTTTACCATATACTTTTGCTGCCAAACTGGTCAAGCCTATGGCTCTGTAATTTGCGCAGTCATAGCGTGAACCCTTGTTTTTAAACAAAGGCACGATGACTGCGCTATTCCAGTCCCCGAAAACCATTCCCGAGCTCCAATATAAATTGAGGAGCAACTGGAACGCCTCCCAGACACAGGAGTCACCAAGCTTGATCATCTCGGCAGACACCATATCAATGCCCGCTGCCTTAACATTTTCCAAACTTCTTATCGCCCATTCAACTTCATCCATACTAATGCCATCGAAGGACGCCGTCGCCGAATGTTGATCTACTAGACCACATGCAACACCGGCGCCAACCGTAAAATGTAATTACATTTTGTATAGTCATACTTCTCTTTAAAAAGAGTCAAAGAACGTATCAAAATTAAGTGCTGATAATGTTGATGTTGTTTTAAAATTAAATAAAAAAACCTAATACGTTGGTCGTTTTTAGTGGCACTCTGTCGACAGTTTTTGTCGACAGTTTTTGTCTACAGTCACGGGCCGGTCCGTCCGAGGTAGTACCACACTCTTGTAGAAAATCGAATCTTTTACATAATATTTACTGACTGCCTAGTTGGCATGACGTCTGCGCTGCATATCTCTCTCACTACAATAACAAGCGAGGTTTGTATAACTAATTTATATATCTCATATAATCCTTCTATTGAGGGGGACTTTACAAACATGCAATTAACATAGACAAATTACACCCAGACTCAGAACAAAACTTTATGAATCTTACAAAGTATTGTCCTGTGTAGGAATTAAACCCACGATACTGGCACGGAAGGTCGGAATCTTAACCACTATGCCATCTGTGCAGTCAAATATATATAACTAGTAGTAATAGTAGTATTTATATAACTAGTATTATGTTTATGGTATATCTAATAAGACAACCGTATTAGTCTAAAATAAAAGCAAAGTGGTTATTTCATACTTCAAAATATAAACTAATCGGTGTTGACTGATATTTTGTATTGCCAATATTTATGCATATGTGGTGTTGTCGCGAGGCAATACAGGGTAGAAGTACGTCAAGCACGCTACATCACGGCTGCGGCGTCGTGCATTGCGCCACCTGTCCTAGCCGCTGATTTATAACGGCAATATAACGCCAACCTGTCCTCCAGATATTTTTATAACCTTCGCACGAAGTTTTTTTAACAACATTTATGCTTTGATTTTTGTACGGATCTTAAACAATTGTATACGAATATACATTTAATATTACGTTTCTTTTTCGGTATTTTGTAATAAAGTGAGATTTAAAGAGCTGGTTAAATAAAATGTTTTACCATAAATCTGAGCTAATAAGATTTATGACTATGAAAATTATATTATTTACTAGCCACGCTCGCAGCTCCCGTGAAATTATTGCTATTTTTACACTAAGCTCGACAACCCCCTACATCTACTTGTAGCACGCCCCCGTAATCGATACAAAGAGTTTGCTCTCTCTGAATGTCCAATTAACAAAGACCTCCACTTTCTATGCCATATTAAACTATATATTGAGAAATCAACAATAGCGTTATAGATTTTAAAGGTTATCTATTATAGCGTGTTAATTTTTTGAAGAAAGAACTCGCAATGTCTTTGATATTTCTCGAATATTTTTTTAGAATTATTTTGATATTAAAAAATCTCATAAAATATACTTTAACGATGAATATCAATCTTAAGGAGCAATGTAGGCTACAAGAAAACAAATCATAAGTGCAAATTATCGACCATTTAGTAAGACAATTAAAGGCGAATATGAGTGAGAAATTGGTTATCACTCGTCAGTACACTTTTTGAGACTTTTTCAAACTAGCATGTTAAATGCTAAATCTCAGTAATTTAACCAACTTAATATAATAGACATAATAGTTACTACAAATAAAAGTTTCTTAAACCAAAGAAAAATATTAAAATGAATTGCTTCATTTAAGAATTGAAACGTAATTTAAAAGGTATTCAATTATAAAGAAAATCGGCAGAGTATACAAAAAAATATTTCGTCAAACTACACGATTATGAGGAAAGGAAAGACCCTGTGATGCCACTATTGTGATTTCAGTGACGTCACGGCGCAGCGTACGCTTAAGGTCTGTATTGCCTTGATATAGCAATGTCTTGAACTCACGACAATCAACATTGGAAACCTATCGCTACCAGCCATTATTAGAATAATGGGCGCCGAGATCAGGAATGAAAATACGTTCGCAACCTTCTATGGCAGTTATATGATGGAAAAAGGCGGCGGAGACACTCAGGGAGGAGAAAACGAACGCTGATTCTCTTCACTGCCGATGTATAAGATGGCCTAGGCGCGTACTGGTGCCTAATACCGCTGAGAGCGTGGATGGGCAGATTCGGATATTAATGCACTATCCACTGATAAACTGAACGTGTGCAAGGGAAAATCCAGTTTTTATTGCCAGGGCATCAGCGGGAGAGATACCTGAGGTAAAATCGTCGGCTCATTGTCGTCCATCAAAAATCGTTTTTGGTGATTCACGCATTAACCAAAGTTTCAAGCTTTAGTTGATACTATTTAAATATATACTATTTAAGTATCATATATCGAGCGATGGCGACCTGGATCATGCGGTGAAGCACAGAATTGATGTGGGATGGATGAAATGGCGGCAGGTCACGGGTACAACATGCGACCCCAAAGTACCCCTTAAATTAAAGGGCCAAATATATAAAAGCCTAATAAGACCTGCTGTATTGTATGGATCAGCATGTTGGGCGATAAAAGCGACGGATGAGAGACGACTGCATGCAGCGGAGATGCGAATGTTGAGATGGATGTGTGGTGTGACAAGAATGGATAAAATAAGGAATGAACATATAAGAGGAAGTTTGAAAGTTGCGCCAGTGACGGAAAAATTAAGGAGTGAAAGATTGACATGGTATGGACATGTGATGAGAAGGGATGAAAGTAATGTTGTGAGGAAAGCTTTAAGCATGAATGTTGAAGGCTTAAGGGGTAAGGGAAGACCGAAGAAAAGATGGATGAACTGCGTGAAACATGACATGGATAGACAAGGAGTGACCACAGAGATGACGTCTGATAGAGTTGTATGGAAGGAGAAGACATATTGCGACGACCCCAAATAAATTGGGATAAGAGCAGGTTGATGATGATGATGATGATATCATAGTATCGACATAAATCATAGCGACATAAGTCATTAACCCTACAAGCTCGCGCATTCAAAGGAACAAATAAACTTTTCAGTTTTATACTAGTACTAAGCGAAGAATATGAAAATAATAATAAAGAAAAAGAAAATGCGAAAGGGGATGCTCCGATGGTTCGGTCATGTGGAAAGAATGCCGAACGAACGTCTGGTTAAGAAGATGTACAATGTGAAAGTGAAAAGATGTAGCTACCGGGGGAGACCGAGACTAACTTACCTAGACCAGATCGGTCATGTACTGAAGGAAGGTGGAGTCAAGAGTCTCCGAAACCGGCGAGCGTGTATGAAGAGAATTATGAATGTTGAGGAAGCGAGTGAAGTATGCAAGGATAGAGTTCTCTGGCACTCTGTTCTCTCTGCCTACCCTGCAAGAGACATGGCGTGATGGTATGCATGTATGTACTAGTACTATGATGAGAAGTATGAATAGTAATCATGTATTTTACTGATAGCTGTGAAATTAAATAGATTATTTACAACAAGTGTAATTTAAGTTATATCAAGTGTACTTAACAAAGTGTTACGTAGTCTTTCAACTACGAACGAAGTGATTACGTTAAAATAGCTGTAATAATGGCCATAGTATGTGATAATGTAAACAATTATTATAATGACATAAAATTCTATGAGCAGTACGCAAACGTAATAAGCATATATATAATAAAAATGAGTCCCAAAATTTAAAAAAAATACGAAAATATTTAGAAGCTTTAAAAAAATATGAAACAATAAAATGTTCAACATAGCGATGTTTATGTAGTTTAGTGAGTTGATGTAGCTTATCAATAGCAGATGATCAACAAGCTTCCAGTATTAGCACATTCGTAAAAATATGATAAGTAATTTATAAATTATGAAGGAAAAGATTGACAAACATACATCATTCATCATTCCACTACTGTTATCTCTTTTACTTGGGATAGACGCAATATGTACTGCTCTTCCATCGTACATGTTACAAAAGTTATTTGCAATAGTTATACAATCGGCTGCATGCCTGACGCTAACCCTGCTGGAAAATGTAATTGTTGACCAAACGGCATCAGTTGTAGTTGACCCAGGTAGATATAAAGGATTTAGTCGTCTTTCACGATATCCTCGAGCTAAGTAAGGATTGGTAGTATTCGTAGCCACTATCATACAGCGAATTCACAAACATAATAAGTATATAAATAAATAGACGATCAATCTCGATGCTCCAAAAATGATGCTGCGTGGTAACAGCTACAAATACTAACAACCCTTACTTTACTCGTAGATGTCGTAAAAGACGACCTTGGTCGTCTTTCATTTTTTTTTATATCAACCTTAACCAATTGCACCTGATACCGTTTAGTTAACAACTACATTCCCAGAGGGTTGTCACCAGGCAGGCTGCATATTGCGTCTATCTCAAGTAATTGGGTTAAGAGCAGGCGAATGATGAATCCTCCTAACCCTCATTCTGACATTGCCATAATCGGCGTAACGTTACTATTAACTATAGTTATATATATAAAGAGGTAACTTTTTATTATAGACTAATAAAAGAAAAAGGAAAATCTTACCTCCCAGTACGGAGAAAGCTCGAACTCAGCAGAGGTACGTATAGAAACTGAAAAATGCATTAAGACATTCCACTAAATATTCATTTGATTCAAATAGCAATACAGATGAACCTCTAATCATGAAATCCAGCTCCTTTATTTGAGCGTGGTACTGAGATCCTCCAGCAATGCTATAACTGCGTTATAATCAATCGAAAATGCAGATCTGACTATATACTAAGTTAGATGACGAGTCAGATTACTAAAATTCTAAAGACGTCAGAAAAGGAAAAATATTAACTGCTTAAACCATCATTATACCAACAAATATTAATATAATTACTAGAGACAATAATAATAGTCCTCAGTGTCTAAGATTTGTTCAACTACAAACGATCCAAAATATTGCTTCGACATAGATACTGTCATGATCTATCTGCAAACTTCAAATTAGTTAACTAACCAAAATTTACATAAGTTGTTTGTTCATTGTGTTTGCACAATAGAAGCCGGGAACTGAAATTAGGTGCAAATAAACAGAGATATCGAATTCGCTATATTGAACAGCTTTGTCAAGCAAACCTATTAAAGAATTCTATATAAAATTTTCAATTCTAAGACAACGTTACTACAATAAAAGTGTTCACTTGATTTTGTTGCGAACCGTGTTAGGAGATCAGCTATTGGTGGGTTATATATAATATGATATAATCGATATATATATCTTGTATATCTTGGATGTGGATTTAACCGAGATGGAAGGTACACCACTGGTATAGAGCGAAGAGTGAATGCGGGAAATAGAGTGAACGGAGCGTTGGGACAACTTCTCGATAGCCACCATCCCAGCCAGAAGGCACGTGTAGCAATACATAACGCAGTGCTTGTCCCAACATTGCTCTATGGAAGCGTGGTATGGGTATGCAGAAAAGAGCATGAAAGATAAATTAATGCGGTTGAAATGCGATCTCTACGGAAAATCTGTGGAGTTAGGCTGACCGACCGCATTCGCAACGACGACGTAAGAGAGCGAGTAGGTATGAAAGAGAGTATTGGTATAAAGATGCGAAAGGGAATGCTCCGATGGTTCGGACATGTAGAAAGAATGCCGAACGAACGTCTGGTTAAGAAGATATACAATGCGAAAGTGGAAGGATGTAGGTACTGAAGAAAGGTGGAGTCAAGAGTCTCCGAAACCGGCGAGCGTGTATGAAGAGAATTATGAATGTTGAGGAAGCGAGTCAAGTATGCAAGGATAGAGTTCTCTGGCACTCTGTTTTCTCTGCCTACCCTGCAAAGGATATGACGTGTTGATATGTATGTATGTAATATAATAGATTTTTTTCGCAATATTTTTAATGCTACAGCTTTATCATAGCCCTATAGGATCACCGTGTGGTGTGACGTCCAGTATCCAGAGTGTCACCACCTCGTAATTCCCCATAAGATGCGTAAAGATAAGCGGAAAGATTACTAAGAGAATTGGCAGTAGCACTCTCCTAAGAAATTTTATAAAACCAACTATATCAACTCACCTGCAAAAGCGAACCTCGTGGGGACACCTGTGTTCCAAACTGAACGTTTAAACGCTGATAAATAAATAAATTAGGCTAACTATCTATCACGTCTCAAATGTAGAAGGTGTAAGTATATCTAACCTTAGTTTGGTAATGATTTCCCATTCTATCTTAGACTAATAGTATCTAAGTACCATTATTAACCTTATTATCGCTTTCAAATGCAAGAGAACATCTGTATATGTATATTAATTATTGCATATATACATTATACATACATTCACAAATTAGCAACTGAACAGGACCACACTCAACCAATATCCAATACTAAACCTATTTACAACCGTTCCTGTATACGCCAATGTAATTGTCGAATAGGTACCTAGCATAATGTCTGTCGTATAGCCGATATGTTCAAGTGAATCTTGTTGCATTTTGCATAAAATCGATACTCATGAATACCCTCAACCACATGGAAGCTGACGTGAGACTCAGCGATTCGAATTTACTACAATCCATTTTATTTTTAGATGGGCACACATTCCCGAATCGAAAATGGATAATTCAATTCTTAAATCACATCATATATTTTACTTGGCGTTTATTTCGACAGACAAGTGTAACTTTCATTCAATATACTTTTAATATCAATATATATGTTGTGTTCGATTTATGTCTATGGAATATTATAAATTATATATGCTCCAATATCAGCAATATTATCTGCAGCCTGCTCTTGTTCCAATCTATATTGGGTTAGTAAAGTATATTTATTGCTCGTCAGTTGACGGATTGTGCGTATAAATTATATCATCACACCGTTTTTTTATTTAACCTCAAAAAATTAGGAGTATCGGGGCAGTTGGCGAAAGCTCTATTCTGGAATACTCATAATACCAACTATGACCTCCAAACTATCTGCAAAGAGTGTAAATTATTGGTATTATCTCACATTTAAAATGTTTATGTCCAACGTAGCTTTCACCCCATAACTTTTCAATGGTGATCTATGATCTAACTCCATTTCTTAAATACATTATTTCAAACTTAAACTTTCAGATTCATTTACTATCAGAAATCTAAATACATACAATTTTAAATTCATAGTAAAGTGAGTATATTACACGGCCTAACTCACTTTCGGCATAAAGGTAACTATGAAATGAAAAATATTAAAACAGTCATACGCGATGTAAAGAACTCCTAATCAGTAATCAAAAAATTGTCATTAAGTAAGTTGAATAATAATAATTTCAATAGCTATATATAATAAACTAAATGAAAGCCTTTAACAGATTCAAAAACCATTTTTAACTTTACCGCAAAAGTAACACCGTGGGCTAATAAATATCCATAACGACTAATAAAAACAAACAAAAAAAAAGAGATTAAACGTACGGTTCTTTGATGCCAATTTCAATTAGAAAAAGTCAATTTAGGATAAAAGAGGTATGTAGGTAAGTAAAGGGAGGTAGCATGGCAATGGAAATCGTCCCAAGAGTAGGCGATGCGGGTGGGCACAGAATTTAATTTACCGCTGAGCCCAACACGGACTTTTGTCACAACGTACAGAGCCAATTAGGTAAATACGCGAACAGCGGACGAAGCGACTCGGGGCGACCCGTCACGTGCATCCGTAAACACTTACGGCTTGATGAGCGGGCCCTCCCGTAATCATATTTCAAGTGGCCGGGTAATCTCGTTGTCTCATCAACACTGACTACATTATTAACGTGTTACACTGTATTAGCGCTCATTAAAGTAATTAAGCCCTTTACAGTGCGACTCAACCGACTTTGAGGGCTCTTAACTTATGAAGGTTGCCTATTACGTACGGTGTATAATCACGTGACGATAGTACTAGTCACCGAAGTGAAGTAATAATAATAATTTTAGTACGCTAACTTTACTTATTTGGGTATAATAATGAATGTTATATAATGTTTGGATGAAATTGAATACTTATAGTTTAGTTGAATTTTTACGTATTATTTTAGCGCTGATTCTTGATTCGGTAGTCTTGCTTCTACAATTATTATTATGTAATGTCTCTATTGTAAGAAGCTCTTATAACATAAAGACTGCTTTTCAACATGAATTGAAACAAATTAGTAAAATTGGTCTTCATGATTCTAAGAACTGAAATTGATTAAAACAAAAATTTTGATGTTGTGACCAAAAATTACTCGATTAGCAAATTTCCAAGAAATCCATTACATAATTTTACGTCGAAGAACAACAAATAGTCTCCTTAGTTAGTGTTAAAGAAATTCAATTTAATGCTCATTAAACCAAGGAGATCAATGATCGTGAAGTGCCATAAGCAAGCGACAGCCGGTCGTGAGGTCGTGGCCACAAGTTTTGGATCGTACAGCATTACTGAGTTTGCTCTCAATACTTTCTAAACAGTTAACAAAGTATTTGAAATTACGCTTAATAAATAAGGCATATAGCAGTTATGTTAAATTGAAATTATATGTAGTTAAATATTGTTATGCTTCTCACACTTTTCTTTATTTCTTCTTTATGCGGTAATAACAGACAGACAAAGAGTCCACCTGATGATAAGTGGTAATCTACTCATGGACCTCTTCAATGCCGAGAATAAAGCAAGGCGTTACCTATCATTAAGGTATAGGCCTCTATCCAGCTCTTTCGCCCACCAAGCAAAATACAGTGGCAAATTGCTACAACGGAAATGTCGATTTTCTACGAGATTCTGGTACTATTCCAGACGAAATGGCACATTTACGGCTGCAGATAGAAAATTGTTAACATTCTTGCCCTTTTGTTTTTGGTGGCAGGCTATGGTGTAATCCAAGGAGGGGCGGCGAACGACCCTACCCCTCCCTTGTTTACCCCACTGGTACCCAGCATCGTCATCGGTGAACCCCCCGGTGGGTTTATCCTTTCGGGAACCGTTCGGGGGATATACTTGAGCAACTTTCGCTCTCGGTACGTCGCCCTCACATGGTCAGCCTCTCTCCTGGTGACGGACTAATCCTCGGTTCAGTCAGCCACAGCTTGACCCTACCACTAATTTATCTTTTTGTTAATTATGTCATCATTCGTAGCGAAATTGCAACCAAGAATACTGACAGCAAGCGACGTATGACCTGGTACTTGTATAATGTCCAAACACTCCCTTCGTCCTGTTCATAGTTTTGCTGGCACTGATCCAATGACAGTAAGATATTTATACTCACTGCACAGCAATGAAGTTGAAGTATAAATGGCTATACAGATAGTGAAATCGTCTATAGAGTAAGCTTATATGTTCAGTATCATGAGCATTAATTCCACGCTTGACAAATTCATGTGCAATTTACAAATAGTCAACTTAAGTCTGGTCATTAATAATGTCCTATATTTTTATGATTATTGAGCGTTCCTTATGGTAACGGAGTAAGAATACAATTCACCACACCTATCTTACTCTTGGGTGATCGTTAAAGATGACTAAGGAATAAAATATGCATATAACGTCTCAAGAGAAGGGAAACCTTGAAACAAAACCCTATATCAATACGTCTGACCAGCGTGCTGTGGTAGGTCATTTTTCCTCCTGGTGTAGAGGCGGCTCGGGCCCGGCAGTAGGACATATGTGAGCTGAGGTGATTGACCGTTAAGTCTTCAAGTTAAAAAAATTTAAAGATTGTTTAATTACACGTATAAGAGGTAATATAAGAGGATTGTTTAATTACACATATAATATATAAGAGGAAGTTTGAAAGTTGCGCCAGTGACGGAAAAATTAAGGAGTGAAAGATTGACATGGTATGGACATGTGATGAGACGGGATGAAAGTAATGTTGTAAGGAAAGCTTTAAGTATGAATGTTGAAGGCTTAAGGGGTAAGGGAAGACCGAAGAAAAGATGGATGAACTGCGTGAAACATGACATGGATAGACAAGGTGTGACCACAGAGATGACGTCTGATAGAGTTGTATGGAAGGAAAAGACATATTGCGTCGACCCCAAATAAATTGGGATAAGAGCAGGTTGATGATGATGATGATAATGTTTAATTTAAAAAAGATTTAAAGTCGTATTTCATCGTGTAATTGTAATTACATACCACGAGATAAGAACATAATTATTTGCTTTATAATCGTAATTATATCATATCTAAATAAGAGCGTAAGACCGGACAAAATATGATATTAAGATGATAAGTACCCTTAGCACACCGTGGTATCGGGTTGTTTTGGAAGGTTATATTCCTATCGGCCCTATGTCATGGCAGTTTAAGAACACAATGAATAACCACCTTTTACTTTTCCTTGGGAGTTGTAAAAATTGACTAAAGATTCACCAGGATAATAGGCGACATAATTCTTTTGACAAACTTATAATAATCTATCGCTGTAATCTTAGAATCATGACATTATAATGATATGTCCTTGAGGAGATTTGTGTTAGACAGTAAACATCGATCGGCTGATGAATGATAAAATATAACGTCATCACAACTTGCCCCACCATTTATGGAAACTTAAGTTACAGAATAAAATAGGAGGCTATCTTTCTTCTTGTATGCTACTTAGAAATAACAATGTGTGACTCTTATGTTTACGCGAGTATTACACATTTGAAACTGGACTAACTGAAAATGGACTGACTTCAGCCCTCCCGTAACCATGAACGCTGTAAAGTGTTTGAAATATCGGGAAATTAAAAATCAAACAAACGCGTAAAACTACTTTTATTTCAAATGTGAGACTCCTCATCATCATCTTAGCTCATATACGCACACCGCTGCACAAAGCCTTCTTCATGATAAGAGGAAAATTTAAGTACGAAATCTAAAAATTTAATAATAAAAATTAAATAATACCGCTCGAGTGTTAGTATAGGATTTCATATCGAGTTCCGTTTCTATTGCATATTAATTTTACGCATATTGTCTCTTAGTCGTCTTTTACGACATAGACGAAAAAGACAAAGGGTGGTGATTTGTACCTATTTTTACTTCGTCACCACACGTAAAACGTGATATTATGATCACGAAATAACTTAAAAATTACCCTAATATATTGTCACAGATTTTGAAATATTGTTGTAATGTTCAAAACATGTATTTGGCAAGCAACAATGATTTTTCCATTAGAAACACTTGATCCTTGACTAAGAGCACATTTCACGGGCCATCTATCTTGTGAGGATATTAGAAACAACATTTTCCGATTGTTTATACGTGCTTGGTAAGCTCTTCTTTCATTAGAAACGACGACGTCGCCTGCACAGAACGCCCGCACCGCTGTACCGCTAAGATTGATGGGCGCGGGATGGATTTGTTCTATTCGCGTTTCGTACTCATCAATCATTCGCGGATATTTTTCCGTGTCTCAGGTTGTTTAGCCTAAATAGATTGTTGTAGCACTGAGGCATCGCTCATATCGACATGTATCGCATTAGTAGTGACGTCTTACATACGTAAGACTTCGCACTTTCAAAATGTTCGACATTATTCAACTATTGCGTTATGATTTATTCATAGGCTGCTATCGATGAAAATAACAAAATCTCGAGAATATTCTGTGCACTTGTTATGACGATGTCTTTAAAGCAATGTCACTCCATCATCATTATTATTATCATCTTCTCAGCTGATATAGGTACGTCCCACTGTTGGGAACGAGGCTCATCCATAATAGGAAGGAATTTGACCTATTATATCACATTGATAATGATCGTCTAACCACAATGGGTATAAGGTACTGGTATAGGGTTTTATTTCAAGTGCTTTCATAGGTGTTATATACATATTACATCTCTTAGCCGTCTTTTACAATACCCACAGGCAAAAAAGAGGATGATTTAGCGGGGTGCGACGTCCATAGCACACCGCAAAAAAAAAAAAGGCAAAAAGGAGGATGGTGAACTGTATTCTTACTCCGTCACTACACAAAAAAATATCACATATTGTACGTTACGTACTCTAAGCTACCTTGTGGCATCTTATGGAACTCAAAAAGTCAAAACTATATATAAATTAATATCAGTAAATATAGTTATATATCATAGATATACAAGATACGTGAATAATAGAAATTAACAATTATATCTGGACACAATCATTACAAACATCACTCGTGATAGCATATGAATTGACAGAATAACAAGAAATAAAGGAAAATTTCTAGAAATTTCTATGAGTCAGCAACTACTCATAAAGGAATTTATTAACACTTAACATCTTTCAAACTGATTTCAAAACAAAAAAGGACGCATTCAGCAGATAATTGTTATTTCTCTAATGTTTTTCGTTTCCAATCTTAGAGAAATTACCTATTTTTATTATTTTAGTCCGTTATAAAAACACGACACAATAAATTCATTTTTTTTATTTTGTTATTATTTTCTGTTTTTAAGGATTAAAATTTTGGAATTGGTTTTATATGCACATTGATTTCTTTTTATTTATTTTTTTTATTTCATGCATTGTCATCAACTTTACTTAACTATGGTCCTAATTTCAATTATCTAACTCATAGCAAAGTTAGTTTAAAATCAATAACAGATTCCTACCCGGATAAAACATTCAATAAAGCCAGTTAATACAGACATGGTTGAAAAATAACATGATAAAATTAAATAATAACATGAGAATAAAAATAAGGTTTTAGTTCATAGAGACTAAGCTGGCTCAATACGGGTTGAAAGATCTCACACACCATCGAAATAATACATTTCTTTATAATTTTCCTTACAATGTTTTATGACATAATAAAAGTTTTGACAATATATAATAATAATAATATATATAAATAAACTAACCCACTCATCATTAAGAAAGAGTAAAATCTTGATTCCAACATTATTCCACCCATCTATAAGCTCATTAACATCCATTCTTCGACATAGTATCCTCCAGGTTTTCCCTTAGCTGGTTTTTAGAACTGCCACGGAATAGTAAAAAGTGAAGGCACATTTTTTTCTTAACACGTCATCACACGGGCAAATATCAAACTCGTTTTCTAGTAATGCTTACATGATCAATCGTCTGACCAGCGCGGTATAGTATCATCAGTATCATCCTTCTTTTATCTAAATTACTTGAGGTCGATACAATATGTACCTACTCATCTTCCATCGTACATATTGCTAAAGTTATTGGCATTAGTTTTATGCCTGTCTGTCATCAATCCTCCTTAAGAATATAATTGTTGTTTAAATATAAACCTTGATAGAACTTATTGAATGACAAATCACTTTATTATATAGATTAAAGCAATGAAGTGTATAGGCACTAGCTTCAGCCATGTCGTATGTATTAACGAGCAACTTGACATTATTCAGTTATGATTAATTAGTTTAAGTGTACACTTTGAAAGTAATTGAGTTAACCTCCTAATCGAAAGTCTTGTTTGTAGATATTTATACATTTCCTTGGTCTTTTGTACTCTTGACTGAAAAATGATTATTCAGTTAGCTGCGTATATTGACACCGAAGTTAAGGAATGAGTTTTGAAGGCCCGTTTAATTGGTGGAGAAGGATCATACGGCAGATCATGGGAGCCCAAACAAAGCCTATAAAAAAATGTGCATAATTATATTGAATTGCGAATCTTTTATATTGAATTGCGAATCTTTTATATTGAAAGCTTGAATAAAACTAACAAAATGATTTCGGATGTTTACTCGAGTATTACACATTTGAATTAAAACTGTTTTTACGGATTCAGAACAATTTTATCGCGTTTGGAGATCCTCCCGTGACCATGAACGCTGTAAAGTGTTCGAAATGTTGGCAAATTAAAAATCAAATACAAACGCGATAAAAGCCGTAAAAAAAGATTTATTTAAAACTAATAATATACTTTAAAACATATTCATATTTATTAGGGAATCTTATATGTGTATAATACTTATACGACGTCTCAATACATAAACTAATGCAAATATAATTTTCATGTTGAACGTATACTTGAAAAGAGAGTATTGGTATATTGTTGGTGTCCCTAAATTTGTATTTTTCCTTTGTTGCAGAGTCATTATTTCCTCGTTTTGTTGAGCCAGTCCCAAATGTGACAGTAACTGTTGGACGTGATGCACTACTTGCTTGTGTTGTCGAAGATCTAAGAGGATATAAGGTATGTATTGTTTTTAATTGATGCTTTCAAGTTTGCCATAAATAATACTTGAAATAGTCGCACGTTATAAAGCCTTTTAATTTAGTGATGCTGAGACTACACAAATCAACACCGGCTTTAGATGATATTTACAATTCATGTGACTACAGTAAGGTGCTGGATTCCCTTAGTCGTTTTTAGGGTTCCGTACCTCGAAAAGAAAAAACGGAATTCTTATAGGATCACTTTGTTGTCCGTCCGTCCGTATGTCCCTCCGTCCGTCTGTCTATCTGTCAAGATCCTTTTTCTCATGAACGGGTGGAGGTATCAAGCTGAAATATATATCACATAGGTACTCAGGTCTACTGTCCCTTAGAGCTGTGAAAAAATCAAAGTTCTAAGCTAACGCAATCAAAAGATACAGTTGTTTATGTCGAAAATTTGCAGCAAGGGAATCAAAACCTACAGGGTACTTCCCGTAAACTCAGAATCTTGAAATTTGGTACCTAGCAACGCCTTATAGCACAGATAAAGAAAACTGTGAAAATCGTAAATTTTTAATTACATCATATATAAAAAATATTTTTAATAATATTAAACTTACTACTCCTTTCCTCATGAACGTGTAGATGTATTAAATTGAAATTCATGTAAAATACTCAAGTTTATAATACCTTTAAGCTATAACAAAAATAAATAAAATGGTAAATAACGTATTCTTACTCACTGTCGTAACAATGAGATTTTAAAACAAAACTTAAAAATGTATGTGTCAATAATGTATTAAATATAACAATAAAATAATAGCACAATCGCTATTAACAAATAATTGTACAGTCGGACGAAGTTTCCGTTTAATTCCGAAATACCGAGTTAGCAACACTTCCTTAATATAATGGTATATGCTTGGAATTTGCTGATAGTTGCCTGTATTCACTATCCAGAAGTATCATGGGTTATGTACTAAATACTAAATATTAGCCTTCCAAATGCTTTTGTATAACGAACATCCTATAGTTTTGACCGTACGGTCTTTAAAGTTAAGAAGTAATGATATTGAAATAAAAATGTCCATATATACACATCTTTTTTTTAAATAAATTTACTTTTACGGATTCTATCACGTTTGTAATTGATTTGTAATTTCCCGACGTTTCGAACACTTTACAGTGATCATGGTCACAGGAGGGTCCACTCGTGACCATGATCACTATAAAGTATTACGCGATAAAATCCGTAAAAGTAGTTTTATTTCAAATGTGTAATACTCGAGTAAATATAAGAGATAATTATATACACATCTTTTACTTTTTATGTGTGAATTTTGTCCATAATTTTACAATTTAATTGATTATTAAAACATTAATACCATATATATATATATATATATATATATATATATATATATATATATATATATATATATATATATATATATATATATATATATATATATTAATAAAATATATATATGTCAGAAAAAGAGCTATAAATAATGCAGAGAGCTATTGAGTCGAGTAGATTGTTGTTTGCATGCATAATATTATTTGTTTACATTCTAATTCATTATTTAATTTTTATTACGTTTACACGTTTTTCTATAATTTAAATATCTTTTTAATCTAATAAAAGTAATGAATATTGTAATTTACGTAACGACCAACCACAGCAGAGCACGTACCTCGAGCGAGGTCGAGGCGCCATCTCTACTTTACTTTATAGAGGCTGACGTATGGGCGACACATTTTAAATTGTAGCAACGGGTCGAGTTGGATCGTTGGTGAGGTTGTTGAGAGTATATTTGTGGTTTAAGTAAGATGAAAGAGAAGCCACGAACTCGCTGCTCGGTCTTAACGGTTTATTTTGATTACCAAATTATTGTATAAAGAATAAAACGTTGTTAAAAATTAAATAAAACACTACAAGACATCGATCGTTGTTTTGTGCTCGCATTTTACCCTGATGATGCCCACTAAATCTGCAACAACTAATGACTACATCAATGGAAACAACGCTTCTCCGGCATCAGGAGTGAGATCGGTGCAGGCACATAGCGTGAGCGAACAGACGTCAGCGAGTGACGGATGGCGCGCGTTATTAGAAGCGCAACAAAGCAGCATAAGTCTACTCTTGGAGGCGCTGACCAACCCTCCGAATGTCGAGAATAAGAGCATAACGCTACCTAAATTTCAACCGGAGGATGCAGACACTGATGCACGGCTTGGCTGGCAACGGTGGACATCTGCTTATCGGATCTTGATATACAGGGAAGTAGATTAATTCTTATACTTAGTAAGGCCATAAGAGGTTCGGCCGCAACATGGTTTTCACAAGTAGCTTTTCCTAATATGAAATGGGCAGAATTTAAGGAGATTTTCTTTCTCGTTTTGATACGTTAGAAACGCGTGCAGCAACGATGTTAAACATGCTAACTGGTAAACCACTGGAAGGTGAATGTCTTGCTGCGTACGCAAACCATCTATTTACTTTACTCATGTTACGATGGGGTAATTTAGGTAAGGAAGAAATGGCGGTGTCCTTAATACTTGCACACATGGGGTAATTCGAGCCACGATTACAACGCAATATTTTTTCTGAAGAAATAACAACCCGCTGTAAAATGCAACGTTAATTAATAGCTTTTTCTTATCGTAAGCGGAGTTACCAAGACATAACAAAGATTGCTGCAGGTGCTGCGCAAGATAGTAAACGTCCTAGGTTAAATTCTGTTTCGACAAAATGTTATGCTTGTGGAGAGATTGGTCATAAATCTCTTGAATGTTTCAGTTGGTCGCATGATAAAAAACAAACAACTAAGACCTCCGAACGTCCCAGCATGGCCCTTGCTACGCGGGCCACTGTACTTGCTATAAGTGTGAAGTTGAGGGTCATGTAGCGTCGCGATGCTCAAAGACAAGGCCAGTTGCAAGCAGCAACACACAGCCCGCTGCCGCACCTAGTGTTGTAAAGCGAGTGGACGTGTGTGATATGAAACTTCAACTTACTGATATAATTATGCAGTTTGGTGAGCAGTTCTCATTTTGTTTTGATTCCGGTGCTGATTGTTCTTTAATTAAAGAGAGCATCTCTCGTAAGCTGGTTGGCACGTTACAAAGTGCGATTGTTTCTTTGATTGGTGTAGGAAAATCTAGCGTTTTATGTCACTCACAAATATATCTACAGTCACTCTGAGTGGTCATGATGTACAAAATCTATTTCACATTATACCTGATGATAACCTAAATAATGATATTTTGATTGGGCGCGATTTGTTGGCCTTAGGATTGTCAGTGCACATATCAAGAGTACATACTCACATACTAGTTTAAGTAGAGAAAATTACTTAGTAGAAAAGCGCGTCAATATAGCCGAGTTATCTTTAAATTGGTTACAAGCAGAACAACGACGAGACCCTGAATACAACGAAATTATTAATAATCTTGACTACGATGATCTGGACTTGGAGAGTTGTAAAATCTATGAATTGCAATCTAATGTTCTCTTTAGAAATATTCAAAGGAACAATCGCAATATTTGGCTACCAATTGTACCTAGAACTTTTAGGTGGTCGGTCATAAATCACATTCATGAGTCGATTCTCCATTTAGGATGGTATAAAATTTTAGAAAAGACATATCATCATTATTGGTTTCCTAATATGTCAAAATACATACAATCTATCGGATGACAGTGACGGTAAGATCTTCGTACTAGATTTCTTATGTTTAAAATGATTAGTTATTAGATTACGTGTATATGGTGAATGCTAAAGTCTTCTTATAATGTATCCAAAGAATGTAGTTTAATTAAGCATTGGCGAGGTGGCCATTAAAAGGCGAGGTGGCCATTAAAAGGCGAGGTGGCCATTGAAAGGCGAGGTGACCATTGAGAGGCGAGGTGGCCATTAAAGGCGAGGTGGCCATTGAAAGGCGAGGTGGCCATTGAAAGGTGACATCAGTATATCAAAAGGCAAGGTGGTCAGTTAGATATGTTGTTAATAATCTAAAATATGTAACGCGATAAACGGCGAGGTGGCTGTTTCGATACTTCGGACTAATGAAGTATGGTGTCTATAAGAATTGAAATTGGAGAGCGAAAAGCTTGTTATTAAACATTACTTTTAAAAAAAGTTGTTAATCAGAAGTTAAAATACTTCTTTGGTCAGGAGTGAAAAAGTACAAGACTTCTTTGGTCAGGAGTGGCCGAACTATACAAAAATATCTTTCTTCTTGCAGATAATGATGATGCGAGTTTTCAACATCACACGAGGTGGTGTAATATGTCAGGACGGCCATGTCAGAGAGAGCCATAGATAATGCAGAGAGCTATTGAGTCGAGTAGATTGTTGTTTGCATGCATAATATTATTTATTTACATTCTAATTACCTTCTAAATTCTTTATTTAATTTTTATTACGTTTACACGTTTTTCTATAATTTCAATATCTTGTTAATCTAATAAAAGTAATGAATATTGTAATTTATGTAACGACCAACCAGAGCAGAGCACGTACCTCGAGCGAGGTTGAGGCGCCATCTCTACTTTACTTTATAGAGGCTGACGTATGGGCGACACATTTTGAATTGTAGCAACGGGTAGAGTTGGATCGTTGTTGAGGTTGTTGAGAGTGTATTTGTGGTTAAAGTAAGATGCGAGAGAAGCCACGAACTCGCTGCTCGGTCTTAACGGTTTATTTTGATTACCAAATTATTGTATAAGAATAAAACTTTGTTAAAAATTAAATAAAACAGTACAAGACATCGATCGTTGTTTTGTGCTCCCATTTTACCCTAATGACGCCCACTAAATCTGTAACAACTAATGACTACCTACATCAATGGAAACGACGCTCCTCCGATACATATATATATATATAATATACGAAGTTATTGAAGGATCTCTTGTTGATCCAACAAGATGTCAGTCGTATAAAGGAGCAGTTTGTTACAACTAAACAGTTGGATACATTAAAACATGATTTAGAAATACTGAAGAAAACTTCTTTCCTTCACACTGATGAATGTAACATAAACACTCGACGAGGAGCATGTCGTACGGATAGCTATGAAAGCCTTTGTGACCCTATGAAACATAATCCAGGCGATGTGAGTGTGAGCAGTCAGACTCTAAGTCACATATTATCATCCCCGGAAACAGTGTATCGTGAAATTGTGCAAAATATTATTTCAAATGAAGGTACTTCGGCATTAACTGTAACAAATATTCAACCGTCACAGCTACACGTTAAACATAATGAAGTGAACAATTCAACCATGTATGAAAATCGACCATATTCCAAGCGTGATAAGGATCGTTTTTATGGTGAACCGGAAAGCATTGCTAACGCGCTTAGTCTTTCGTCGAGTGATCGAATGAGTCACCCAACTCAGCTGATCGTGCGCACAGCTACTTGTGATACGAGACACACCGATCATATGGCTAATGAAACGATAACGGCGGAACAAAGGGAGATTATAGCCGACATAATGAAAAAGGGAGAATGGAAAAGTGAGAAAAAGGATAATTAAGGCCGTTGAAATAAAAGTGCCCATTTATATTTATAATGCGGCGAAGAATGTATCAGCGTGTGACATAACTAATTATGTTTGCAGCAAATCTAACAATAACGTCTTCGTAGAGAAAATGAATATGAAAATGCAGAAAGAATACAATTCTTACAAAGTATTTGTACCTAAGGATAATATAGAATTATTCTTAAAAGATGATTTTTGGCCTGTCGGAATAGCTTATCGCCGATTCGTCGAATTTGGTTACAAAAGGCATAATATGAATGACCTACGGGTTAGCGAGAAGATTATACCTAACTCAACATGAAAAACACAAAAATTGTAACCTTTAATTGTAAGAATGTTGTCAGATCAATAAACTGTATTCGACGCCTTTGCCGTGATGCAGACCTAATAGCGTTACATGAAACTTGGTTGCTGCCACATGATCTAGCTTTTCTAGGCACAATAGACGAAGAATTCGCATATACAGGCAGCTTGGCGGTGGATACTTCCATCGGTGTGCTACGTGGGCGACCACACGGGGGCGTGGCACTCCTCTGGCGAAAGAGTGTGTTCCCTAGTGTGTCAGTGATTAAATGTGACAGTGTGCGTCTCACACAGATTAAAATAACGCTTACGGACTGCGCGTTCTTGGTGTTTTCTGTATATATGCCCACAGCTTGTAGTGAGAATTTATTAGAATTTACCGAGTGTTTAAGCGAGATTATTGCAGTGATTGAGAATAATAACATTAATTCAGTTTTTATAGTTGGCGACTTTAACGCGCACCCAGGTGAATTATTTGCAAGCGAGTTGTTTTCATTTTGTGCGGAACAATTATGGTGGACACAAACAGTCTACCGGCGGACACGTACACATATGTAAGCGATGCGCACGGATGCCTGCGCTGGCTCGATCACTATCTAGTGACCGCCGCCGTGCTGCCCGCCGTCCTCGCCATATCGGTATTGTATGACTCGTATTGGTCGGACCATTTACCTATTATGTTAGAATGTAAGCTAGATAGTATTAAAGTTCATACGCTGCCACAGTCTATTAAACATGCTAATAAAGTTTTTTTTTTTTTATTTAAGTACACCTCCCTGCACTAAGGAAATAATCCTTGTATTGCGGGGGACTTTACAAACATGCAATTAACGCAGGCAAATTACACCCAGACTCAGAACAACACTTTGTGGATCGCACAAAGTATTGTCCTGCGTGAGAATCGAACCCACGGCACTGACATGGAAGGTCGGTATCTTAACCACTACGCCATCTGTGCAGTCATATGGGGTGAGCGTGATATTTTCCAGATTAATAAATATCGTAATTACTGTCATTCTCATTTTAAAAGCATTGTTTTTCCC
Organism: Lymantria monacha; assembly: GCA_905163515.2. Lineage (NCBI taxonomy): Eukaryota > Metazoa > Arthropoda > Insecta > Lepidoptera > Erebidae > Lymantria > Lymantria monacha. The sequence continues at coordinate 14,940,117 of LR991091.1, read as the reverse complement.
GTGCAATGTACCAGTGTTGCGATATAATGTGTAGTAACTCTAGTCATTTGTCAGTATTAGATCAAATGTACAACAATATCGAGCATATACTTATGAAAGCATCTGAATACAGTTATTGTGATAAATATGGTAATAAGCGTAGGTATGTGTCTGGCTGGAATAAGCACGTTCGCGATGCTCACGAAAGGGCTCGCTATTATTATAAATTTTGGCTGCATTGTGGTAAACCCACTTTTGGAATAGCTTTTAATAATATGTGTGATTCTAGAAAGAAATTTAAATCAAAATTAAAATAGTGTCAATTTCATCAAAACCAAATAAAAATGGATACACTAGCCAAACACCATTCAAATAAAGATTTCGTAAAATTCTGGAAATCTACCAATAAATTAAATTATAGACCGAGTCCTCCCGTGAGTGTAGCGGGTGTGCATGACCAGGGTGATATTGTTAACCTATTTTGTGAGCACTTTAGAGTTCAATCGCCATTAGAACGTGTGACGTCGTTGCCTGGGTTTGATTTTGAAACCGTATGCCGCGAGTAGTTTGCAACATTTAACGTGGAACAGGTTAATGCTACTATTAAAAACATGACGAGAGGTAAGTTTCCTGGGCACGATGGTCTCAGCATCGAACACTTGCAATACGCTGGTAAACATCTACCGCAAGTTTTATGTATGTTTTTTAATTTGTGTTTAAGGCATTCTTATATACCTGCAAAAATGATGCGCACTATTGTCGTACAGATTATTTAAAACAAAACTGGTGACTCGTCTATGCTGTCGAACTATAGACCTATTTCATTGGCAACTGTAATTGCTAAGGTACTGGACAGTCTGCTTGTGCGCATACTCGATAAGCATGTGTCAATTAATGACGCACAGTTTGAATTTCGGCCTGGTATTTCTACTGACAGTGCTATATTTTGCCTTAAGCGGACTGTACAGTATTACACACGTAGGAGAACACCAGTATATGCCTGTTACCTTGACTTATCAAAAGCGTTTGATATGGTGTCATATGACATTCTATGGACTAAATTGCGACGTGATACAAGTGTACCCGCTGAGGTGATAATGTTATTTAAATATTGGTACGATAATCAAATAAATCTAGTGAAGTGGGCAGACACATACTCGACAGAGTATGGGTTGGAGTGCGGTGTGAGGCAAGGGGGGCTTGACCTCTCCAGCACTCTTTAACCTATACATGAACAGTCTGATCAGGGAGCTCAGCAGCACAGGTAGGTATAGGGTGTCACATTAATGGTATATGTGTTAATAATATAAGTTATGCTGACGATATGATGTTGCTGAGCCCATCAATCAGGGCTCTGAGGAAATTGATCAGAATATGTGAATCCTACGCCGGGGCACACGGGCTCAAATATAAGCAGCCAAGAGTGAGCTCATGATATTTAAAGCAGGCAATAAATGTTATAGTACTATACCACCTGTCATGCTATGTGGTACAGCTCTAATAAATATGGTTAACAAATTTAACTACTTGGGCCACTGGGTCTCGGGGGACCTCAAGGATAACACAGATTTAGAACGGGAGCGCAGGTCGCTGGCTGTTCGAAGCGGTATGCTGGACCGCAGGTTCGCTCACTGCACTAACCCAGTGCAGTGAGCGAAAGCGACAAGGTCACGCTTTTCAAAGCTTATTGTCAAAGTTTTTATACGTGCAGCTTGTGGGTGAACTTTACGCAGAAGGCATACAGTGACCTGCGTGTACAATATAATAACACGTTCCGGGTGTTGTTGTCTGACTGACGCGAACGTAGATAGTTTTTCGGCCGTTATGGAGGCCATACATGCTAGGTTTTGCATGATGGTTTTAACTGTGCATGCATAACTGACAGGCATAACTGAGTTTCATATTACACATACACGTTAGGGTTTGCATGCACAGTTTTTCCATTAAATCTCAGTTGAGCTACGTGACGGTGTATGTAGGATGCCTACTTCACAGTTGAACTACGTAGTACGACAATTAAAAACAGAGAACTGTGTCAGGCAAGCTCGCCGGACCGCCACACACGCTCGGTTATGCTCGCGCGCAAACATAACCGAGCGGCGAAAATATCAATTTTGATGTTTACTCGGTTGCATGTACATGCAAAGATAACTGTACAGTTTTATCACACACACGCTAGGTCTTGCCTGTCGGTTATGCATGCACAGTTAAAACCATCATGCATAACCTAGCGTGTATGGCCTCCATTATGCGCAAGAGAAGCGCCTCACTATTACGTCGTGCACGCGCCAGCCCCAATAGCATAATAAAGGTTTTGGCTAATTGGTGGGCATCGCCGATCCTGAGGCGTTGGACACGACTGCATGCAGTTAAGTAGACACCCTTAGGTTCGGACGACCAACAGTTTTTGTTTAGTTTTGTTTATATATTATAAGTTAATTATGTCAATGTTACTAACACTAGTTCTTAAGTTTTTATTGTTACTAACAAAATATGGAGCTCTATACTCTGAAATAAAAATTATTATTATTATTATAATATATATTTATTTTTATTATTATTATTATTATTATATATATAATGAAATCTATATATTTAAAATATTCGCTAATAAAGGACCTAATTTCTGAATGCGCTTCAATTTTAATCAATTTTCTTTATACTTTCTATATAATTAAATTATTTAGAGAACCATATTCTTGTGGTGAAGAAACAAATTTTCAATTTATCGCCCTCTTTCTTGTCCCCGGGTTTATAAAAAGATAACTAAGAGGCATACAGATAACGCTAAATCGTAGCGGCCCCTTCCGCGCTCTTACGGGACGCCGGAAAGATCGTCCACTGACATTCGATCCCCGACGCCCCAACGCTTGGCCTTCTGGCCACGCCCTGTCACCATTCAAGGCGGCGAAAGGAGGTGCGCATACCGGCGTCTCCTCGTCCCTAGTCGCCGCCGGCGGAGCGAGTCTGCGGACACGAAAGCCTCGAGTGCCCGCTCCGCGGCCTCCTTTTTAGAGATGACCTCTTCACAGAAGGAGGCCGTCGACGACCAGCATGTGTCGCTACCAAGCACCTTCGAGATGATGGTCGGCAGCGACAGATCTCCCGCAATGACCGCCGACAGGACGTAGCACTGGGGCCCCCAGGCGGGGCATATCTCCAGAGTGTGACGCGTATCGTCTACTGGCGTGCCACACTCGTGACATCCTAGGGCCCCTTCTCTTCCAATGTGTGTATGTGCAGGTGCAGGTACTTACCGAAGACCCCGTGTCCGGTAAGCACCTAGCATGGAGGCGCTAGCTCAACAGTGAGTTGTATATATTCTGAGACGAAGAAGAACCCTTTACAATTAATTGTTTACGGTATAAAGAATATAATGAAGAATTTCTATTACGTCAGATAACATCACTGAAAGTGCTGGAAATGTTAGTGTAGTGGCCTAATTTTCATTAGAAATAAAACTATTATGAAGGAGGTTTGTGTATAATAGTAATCCCACCAAAAACTTAAATACAAAAATTAGGTTAAATAATTATTGAACTATTAGAACAATTATGGTGTTATAGGTCTACTTCACCGATAAAAGTCTTCAGATGTAAATGGGTGTTCGATAATGGGAGATCAATAGATATAATCCTTTAATTTATTTATTAGAAAAACTTATAATATTTTTAACTAATTTTAAAACCTAATATCTATTTCTTTTTTAAAAAAATGCTATTTATAAAATTCCAATAGTTGAATTATTTACATGAAGCAAATAATTTGTGACCTTTAAAACCTCAACGTTTGACTTGGCTAGTTATCCAATACTAATTATTTTAATATATATATATATATATATATATATATATATATATATATATATATATATATATATATATATATATATATATATATATATATATATATATATATATATACATGTTCAAACAACAAACACGTAACTCATTTAATTAGTGACAGTTGTTTCAATTATTTTAGTTTCGAAAGCACAATTATTAGTAATTAAACTCTTGTATGAAACAAATAATTATATGTATTATATACAGGGTGTCCCAAAATTCAACGATAAGCTGGCACCAGCAGATGGACCTACATATGACTACTCGAGAACAGAAAAGAAAAAAATTCTACCTTGATTTTTTTTTTCATTACGACAAAAAAACCAAAATCTTTAAAAATGGACATCCTTTATTATATTATTAAGTGCTATTGCTACAGTTTTACAAGTAATTCTGTGATTTTTTTTGTATTGGCAAGGTAAGTAGCACTACTATCGATCACAGCCATTAAAAATTCCAGAATATCTATAGTTTTTACACAAAAATCAATCAAAACTATGTTTTTTTCATAAATTATGTAAGATTTTGACTTTCAGCTCACTTTCACTCATCATAGTGAAAAAAAAAAGTATGGACACTACTGTGGCAAATAGTATTAAAAATTGGCGCAACTAACTACAATTCTAAAATGGTATAACATTCAAGGCAAACTAGCTACAAAAATATACTTAGGTGTACTATTTCAAAATAACAACCATATTTCGAAAATTGTTAGTGTTGATAGTAATCACTTTTAGTAAGTAGCCAAAATGTTTTTGTAGCAAGTACCCAGAATTTGAATGAGACATGTGCGTAGTCCGTAGATCCACAGTCTGAATTATTTTATGGCGAAGCTCGTCCAAGTTTGCAATCGGTTTTGTGTAGACTCTGTCCTTTAGACAACCCCAATAGAAAAAGTCCAGGGGATTTAGATCGGGTGAACGGGGTGGCCACAAGATAGGACCAAGTCGACCGATCCAACGCCCTGGGTACTCTTGGTCTAAGTACTCTCGCACAGGACGGGCATAGTGAGCTGGGCAACCATCGTTTTGAAACCACATGGTTTGCAAATCACTTAAGGGCACATCTTCTAATAATCCTGGCAACTCATTTTGTAAGAAGTTTAAATAACTATTGCCATCTATGTTTCCTTGTAACTCAAAGGGCCCTATCACTTTGCCATTTATTATGCCAGTCCATAGGTTAACCTTAAATTGGTATTGGGATTGTCTTCTCTCACCAGGTGCAGATTTTCATTGTTCCAGCTATGAAGATTGTGAAGATTTAAATATCCATCTTTCTTGCAGGTTGTTTCATCACGACGACGTGACGTTTTAAAATTCTATGTGCAGTACTTTTTGGGATTCCCGTTGCTGCTTGTACAGCACGTACAGAGGTAGTTGAATCGTTTTCTATTTCAGTGAGAACTTCTTCATCGTGTTCCGATCTAGGTTTTCCAGCGTTTCGCCTGTCAGATGGTATACGATCCTCCGAAAAAGCTTGATACACGTTAATAAATACGCGATAATCCGGATACCTTTGAAGATTAGGGTACCTTGCTCGATATAATCTGCTAGCAGCGTTGGCATTGCATCGGCATTCTCCTGAAATTAGGTGCATATTAGCGTATTATAACGCTGTGTATGGTAGCGGCATGATGAATGCTAAACACTTGAAAATAAGGCAAAACTTCTTTAAAAAAAAACACAAAATCACAGTCTAAAATAATGCCAAGTCAGGTCAATTTCCAGGTCACTTAATTCAATCCAAAAGTCGTCAGTACCAGAGCCACTTTAATTAAAACAGAACGGTGTGCAGTAAACAAAGAAGTAGAGCATACTGACTTGCTGTGCTGCTGAGGACATTAATTACTTCTCCACCTGCATTAATGTTACTAAACAATTAGCATCTATCTATCTCCCTCTAACGTATAATCTCTCTGTCTCTGTCTAACTTATTTTATCTTATGGACTACGCACATGTCTCATTAAAATTCTGAGAACTTGCTACAAAAACATTTTGGCTACATAGTAAAAGTGATTACTATCAACACTAACAATTTTCGAAATATGGTTGTTATTTTGAAATAGTACACCTAAGTATATTTTTGTAGCTAGTTTGCCTTGAATGTTATACCATTTTAGAATTGTAGTTAGTTGCGCCAATTTTTAATACTATTTGCCACAGTAGTGTCCATACTTTTTTTTTTCACTATGATGAGTGAAAGTGAGCTGAAAGTCAAAATCTTACATAATTTATGAAAAAAACATAGTTTTGATTGATTTTTGTGTAAAAACTATAGATATTCTGGAATTTTTAATGGCTGTGATCGATAGTAGTGCTACTTACCTTGCCAATACAAAAAAAATCACAGAATTACTTGTAAAACTGTAGCAATAGCACTTAATAATATAATAAAGGATGTCCATTTTTAAAGATTTTGGTTTTTTTGTCGTAATGAAAAAAAAAATCAAGGTAGAATTTTTTTCTTTTCTGTTCTCGAGTAGTCATATGTAGGTCCATCTGCTGGTGCCAGCTTATCGTTGAATTTTGGGACACCCTGTATAATCTTTGATTACGAAGCAATGTATAATTCTAGAGCGGATACGTTGCACCAGGAACTTCGTACAACTTCACTCTTGCGGCGCACGGACAAAAGTTTTAACAAGCCAACTTAATATCAATTTACTCGGAATGCATAACTCTGCCATTATTAATCATGTAGGACAGCTAGTTAGCCAAATTGAAGTACCGTAGCACTATATCACTTAATTTATTTTATATATAAATGTTGCTTTTATTCTTTAAAAATACTACCCAATTATTATATAAAAGGTTAAAATTATTCCTTATATTTTTCTTTTCATTATTGAGGTATGGAACACGCTGTTGACAGTTCTCTCTGTCCACCGCGGGCTGGTCCGTCCGGGGTAGTACCACCCTCTCGCAGAAGATTGACGTCTGAGTAATGGCTATATGCTTTCGCACTTTGTTCGGTGAGCGAGAGAGCCGGAAGCCCAATGGGGTAGGTTTCGGGTTTGTATTGGTAGACAGCGGCCTGGCTTGTACCCTTGGTATTTGCAAAGGTCTATGGGCGGCAGTAACACTTACCATCAGGTGTGCTGCTTACTCGTTTGCCACCATTAGCAATAAAAAAAAACATTAATTAATTATCTATATCTATACATATAATAAAAATGTAACGGATCGCTGTCTGTACATGGAAGATATATGAGAAAAAATATTACTGGGACCTTTATCAACACTAATAGAACGCAAAACAATTATTTCTAAAATTTTTGTCTGTTTATCTGTTTGTCTGTGTGTTTGTGCACGCTAATCCCAGAAACAGCTTATCCGATTTAGACGCGGTTTTCACTAATATATTGTGGTAAGCTTCACTTAACATTTAGGCTTTATTTTATCTCAATTGGTTTATAAATAAAAAAGTTATGTCAATTTAAAAAATGTTCGGAGAAAAAATCTTTATCGATTCTTTTCAAATTACGTACAAATATTCTCCAGTAAAAATAAATAAACACGTGTTTCAGCATTTGTTGATTTTCACCCTCTGGGGGTTTAAATTAGGCCTGCAAAGCGGGTTGGACGACTCATTAAATCATTAGCGCCAAGCCGATATTATTGAAGCTGCCAACTTGAAATGTTGACAGTGGTTTCTTTATATGACATAGAGATTTACTAAGAAAGGATTTTACGAAATTACACCCCTAAGGGGGTCGAGCAGAGTGGCAAAGTTTGTATGGGGAGAAAAAAATCTTTATTGATTCTTTTCATATTATGAGTCGAATCAAATATTCTAGGGTAATATCCGGCATTTGTCAATTTTCACCCTCTGGTTGTGTAAATTAGGCCTGTGAAGCGGGTTGATCGACTCATTACCGCCAAGCCGAAACTATTCAAGCTAGCAACATTAAATTTTGAAGCACGTTTTTATTTATGACATAGAGATTCAATATGAAAGGATTTTATTAATTCCGCCCCTAAGGGGGTGTAACAAAGCAGTAAAGTGTGTATAGGGAGAAAATTTACTTATCGATTATTTTCAAATTACGTACAAATATTCTTCGGTAAAAATAAATAAACACGTGTTTCTCTCCCCTCTCCATCAACCCCGCACCAGTGCCTTTGTGGCGACCAGTGCCGACCTGAGAGCTCACACGATACAGGTGGGCGGCAATAGGTTCTTGCTTAATGGTTTAAGATACAGGTTAAGTTTAGCTTCAAAAATGTTTACTCTATAACTCAAATAATAAATCATATCTAACGAGGTCGCAACTCTGCTGGTGAAACAAAACAGTCAAATAAATTCAAGTTGGCGTGGCGGGGGAGGGTTCACTTCAGCCGCCATCTTGGAAAACACGTTTTATTGAATATCTCGCGAACTGCGCATCGTACGACAAAAATTGCAGAGACCATTATTGTAGATAATAATATTTGCCATCTTTTTTATTTGAAATTTTTTTTTGTATAACACATAGGTTTTTAATTATAGCGAATCAAACTTTTTACAATATGGTTTTTACTAAATATTTATTTAATGGTCAATGATAAATTAAAAATAATGGTAACTGAATTGTAGAACATGAAATTACCTATAAATTCTATAAGAAACTTTTTCTCGTAGCATTTATAGTTTAAGAGCTATAACGCTGTAAATGAGATTATAATGCTGTATATTCAATTATGTCCCTATAAGTTGTAGTATATATTTCGGGTCGTTCGGAATTTCTCCCTCTTAACATTCCAACAGTATTCAGGTATAAATCCCAACCGTTTTACAAAATCGGAAGTCTCTATTAACTCGCTTCGCTATAAATGCTTCAGGAAATTGGCGAGTAAGACAAGGTTGAATTTATCACTTCTATCTCCAACACAAGATACGGCACGCTACCATTCTTTCAGAGTGTACCACCAGGTTCAAACTTGGCTTGGATTTTATCACGACGCTGAAAAATGGGGTTGGAAGCGAACTGCACAAGGGCTTGAACCAATTCGAACTGCTATGGCTTCTGCACCGTCGAGTTTGTTGCAAATAATATCGTGCAAATGCACCAAAAATTGCGGAGCTGCCTGCGGATGCCGAAAAGCTGTTCTCAAATGTTCGATTATTTGCTCCAATTGCAGCGGCCAAACATGCGACAACGTGCCAGACATATTAGATGCCATCCCAACCAAAGACCTAACCTTTGATTCGTCTCCTTCGGATATGGCGGAGGCAGAAGAGATAGATCCACAAGACGATGAGTGTCTTCCCTCGACATCGAAAAAAATAAGACTCGCCCCGTAAAATAATGCGCCACTTTTTGTTTGTGTAAACAAATGTTTTTTCCGTTTTTTTGAAGTAACATTCGTAAAATTCTTTTCATTTTTGTGATTTCGATAACAATTGGAGATACATAATAATAAAAATAATAACTATTACAATTCTTACGATGTAGCGGGATGTACTATTGTTTTTTGCTACTGTTTTGCTATTGTTTTTGCTAAAAGATTGTCTAAATCTTTTATGATGATACCTTTTATGGTTTTAAGTAACAATAAAGATCGACAAATTATTAGTTGTTCTCCACATTATTTATAATTTTAATTGATTTGCTGCACAGCTGTATTGACATTTTTTTTAACACTTTATGCCATTTTATGCGTTATGAAATGGTTTTCGTATACAGTGAGCAATATTGCCACTGATAATGTACGAGGTGCAAGTTTTACTAAGCTGCAGCTCTTAGACTATAAATGCTACGAGAAAAGGTTCTTTATAAAATTTATAGGTAATTTCATGCTCTACAATTCAGTCACCATTATTTTTAATTTATCATTGACCATTAAATAAATATTTAGTAAAAACCATATTGTAAAAAGTTTGATTCGCTATAATTAAAAACCTATGCGTTATACAAAAAAAAGTTTCAAATAAAAAAGATGGCAAATATTATTATCTACAATAATGATCTCTGCAATTTTTGTCGTACGATGCGCAGTTCGCGAGATATTCAATAAAACGTGTTTTCCAAGATGGCGGCTGAAGTGAACCCTCCCCCGCCGCGCCAACTTGGATTTACATTCAGGGGACGACCTTGAACATATTCCCAAAAAAAAATACCAGGTCCCGTATGTTGCAAAAAAAAAAGACCCGGCGCTTGGCCTAAAACCTTCGCTAACATTTCAAACAAAACTATGCATTTTTAAATACCCGACCTCATCCTTTGCCTAATAGTTACTGTACGTTTCTCTGTTTGTTTATATTACATTGTGAGTAAATTATAATTAATATATTCTGTTTGGTCTAGTACTGATAAAAAAAACGACAGCTTACTGTTAGATTTTGGTTTCAATAATCAGGCATTAATCGGTATTGTGGCGAGGAATATCTCAATGTTAACATAAATGGTAGCATGTACGGTAAAGTGGGGAGTCATAAATACGATTCCCATGTAGGACAATTCATTCTGCGAGCTACAAAAAATATTTTCTGAACTCTCTTAAAATGCAAGAATTTACTCTCTAAAATAGGGACTAGTTAAAAAAATGCCTTATTTAAAGTTATGTAGCTAAACTTTAGATATATTACACGTCTTCTAATACTTTGATGATTAAGATATAAGTTAAAAAGTTTGCGTATAATATAGCAGATATGACCGACTTTCGTTACTAAGGAAAAAAAACATTAATGACTTTTTATCACATTGCACTCCCATAGGGTTATGTTTTTGTTCATGCTAAATAAAACAGTAGGTATATAAAGATATATCAAAACTCACAATACTCGAAAGGAGGTTATAAACACGAACTGTCATGAATGTTAAAGACAGCTTAGCGTGTTTTTATAAGCATGAATTTCAATCGTTATTATTTCACCAGTAAGCTCTGACCGAAATAATTTACTTTGAAATATCTATGTCCATTATTCTCTTCGTTTAATGAATCAAACTTGATATTGTCAATATAAATAATATTCAAATGTTTCATTATCTACTATTCAGCTCTACTGCATATTTGACTAAATAATTATAAATTATTTTTTATCAAGTTTCGAATTAATAAATTTGTCAGCCTTTAGCTAAATAGGTGAAATTTTTAAGAAATCATACAATGGGGACTTACAGAACTAGTAAATAAAATTATATTGAAAGTTAACTAAAAAGAAAATAAAGTATCTCACACATATGTGAAAATATTTAGTCTCAATTTTACCTTGCAATATGTGTGAACAATGGAAAAAGAGGATATATTGCATCCACCCCAAGTAAGTAAGTCATCATCATCATCACGGCCCATATACGTCCCACTGCTGGGCTCGGGCCTCCTCCGTAATGGGAGGGAAATTAACCTACTATACCACGCTGGTCAGACGTGTTGGTATAGGGTTTTGTTTCGAATTTTCCTTCTCTTGCATAGATGTTATATTCATTTTATATCCCTTAGTCGTCTCTTACGATCACCCACGGGTAAGATAGGGGGTGGTGAATTGTATTCTTACTCCGTCACCCCACGGATAAGTAAGTTTTAGTACTGAATTGACAATTTAGGCTATAAAATTGCAGCGCATACATATTGTACTCGTTCTGCTATAAATATAGCGAGAGATAGAGAGCTATATAGTAACAGTACGACACACCAACAGCAATATAACCATATCTAATGCTCGTGATATTCGTGTTAATGCTTCAATGAGCTGCTGTCCGTTCAGCCACTCGACTACTTCCACTCGAGAAAGTGTTGCGTTTGAAATTCACTGCAACTTAACTGTATATGATACTGTGAACACCAAGCTATATATATTCCTCTATAGATACTAAACAAAATTATTTATAAGGAAAATAACCTAAAAGAAATTAATTTATTCATGAAAAACAGAACGAAATGACGAATGGTTTATTGATAAAGATAAAATAATCTTTATGCTAAATTCGCAGTTATAATTTTATTAAGAATTCTGATTGTAATTCATGACGAGGTATTATTCGTTACCACCATTTTATTCAGTAATTTCTATCGTAAAGATTGATTTGATATTTCGTCCTGTGCAATTTTTTCTTGATATTAACAATGTTAAAATGATCTAGATAGATGATGAGAATAAATAATCATCATCTTTGGCATGCAAGTCATGTCACTTCAAAGATGTTGTTGAATTAATTATATATTACAAATAACTCAGATCTACGATTTACCAGCTAAAACCGCGTTAACATTAACTGCTGTGCGAAAGCGGCAGAATACTACCAATCCTTACTTTGCTCGTGGATGTCGTAAAAGACGACTAAAAGCCTTATAACGACCTGGGCCAACTCCATCTGATGCTGTTGGGTCAACCATGACATCCCCAAACAGGGTTAACGTCTGCCAGGCGGCCGGTCATAAAACTATTGCCAATAACATCTACAATATGTACTATTAAAGAAGAGTACATATTGTATCGACCCCAAGTAATTGGGATAAGAGTAGGAGAATGATGCTGATGATTAATAAACAAATAAAATCATTAAAAAGACCTCAGTTCTAAACGTTCATTTGTTGATGATGTAACACAATGCAACTGACAGCTCACATCATTACGTGGTCGAATAGTTTGGAAAATACCGCGAAAAGTTGAAATTAAATTTGACCGGTCAGAGTTCCTTTTGTACGGATGTTACAATTTTTTACGAATATTGTTATAAAACATATTGTGTCTATATTGTCATCAACAATGCCGCGACCAATAAGATCAAATCTTTCCCGACAAAACCGTAACGCAATTAGAATTCGAAACATCATGAATGTAACCACGGCAGAAGAACAAGATATTGCACATTTACGCGGCAGCCGGTGAAACGGTTCGGTTGGGATTGCGAAATCGTCGAGCAAATCTCAGCGATCAACAATTAGATAAATTTCAACGCGCATGAAGAAAAATGTCGTATAACACACGATACTTCTTCGTCTTGCTGGCATGTTATTAAAATACTTGATATTTTAAATTTATATATTATACATATTTATTAACATAATAAAAAAAAATTTGAATTAATTGAAATCTGCTCATCTCATTCATTAACTGTTCCACCCTGCAAAGGAAAAAAAAGACGGAACGAAGTGTGCCGGGTCCGCTAGTTAAGTATAAATAAATTATCAACATCTTTGATGATGATGATTTATTTAAGACAATTACTTATTACAAATAACCCAAACCTACGATTTTGGTAAATCACCATATATTAATTAACATTAACCATTAAGTAAAATGCCCTTTAATACTAATATTCTTAAATTATAAAGGAACAAAAAATTAAGAAAAGCAAAAACTGTTTTTAGTACATTATACTATGGAATCGTGTTTATAAGCTTAAGACTTGATTCTCAATAGATTTATTATATGTAATGAACGAAATAGACGATCGATTTTTTAGAGAGAACCTAACCGAAGCCTATTTAAACAGCTGAGACAGAAATAAAAGAATATATATTTTTGTTTTGTTTGAACAGGTAGCGTGGGTTCGAGTGGACACACAAACAATTCTGAGTATACATCACAACATAATAACTCAGAATCCTCGTATAAGTCTTTCGTACAACGATCATCGATCGTGGTACTTACACATAAAAAACGTACAAGAAGTAGATCGAGGATGGTACATGTGCCAGGTGAATACTGATCCAATGCGGTCAAGAAAGGGCTACCTTCAAGTTGTAGGTTAGTATTTTTATATTATTACCAAAATATATTATTATTAAGTACAATAACTATCACTTAAAAGACGACTGCTATCTTATAGTAGAAGCCGTGAATAGCTTTTGGTGCTAAGATGGAAGAATCACTAACAACTTCTTCTTTGTCAACGATGCCTCAGCTCAAGATTTGAACGCGCAGCTGTAGTTACCCTAAAATGTCTTCATCCATACTTCAGCCTATTAAAGTATTGGACCTGAGCCTCTTCAAATAGTGATAATGATCGTTTCGTTGGCGGATTGGTGATTACGGTGTTTTAAATTTCTTAGAAAAGTGCTGTTGCCTATTCTCTTAGTGATTTTATAGCCAGTTTATACGATTCCCATAGAAAATAAACGATGTCACAACATTTTATTTATAATCAACCACCACATGGGTAGAAAAAAACATACTAGATAATAAAAATTAGCCTAAATTTACTTTAGCTAATAACAAGAGTGAAACCCAAAACCGTCCCTAAATTCGGGTGTAACAATAAAGTCACAAATTCTTAAAGCATAACTGTGGTTATGTTTCGTCCACCCGGTCATATAACGCAGGTAGTGTAAGGGTAAACATTTTTGAGGCCTTTTATGTAATAAAAATCTTATTGTCGAAATCAATAATTTCTTTTTTTTTTTAAGACACAATCCTTAACTATTTCTGTGTGATGACGGAGTATGAATACAATTCACCACCACCTATCTTGCCTATGGGTTTCATAAAAGACGAATAAAGAATATATTATGCCAATACAACAACTATATAGAAAACGCAATTATTCGTAAAAGAAGGAAAACTATAAATAGACCCCTATACCAACACTTGTGATCAGCGTGGTATAGTGGTAAATTTCTCTCCTATTGTAAAAGAGACTCAAACCCAGTAGTAGGACGTTTATGAGCTGAGATAATAATGGACTCAACCTCAAAATAAATATTTATAGGAGCCATAGGGATTGAATCCATGGCACCCGATACAAGTCGGTACTTACAGTACTCCACATCTGTGATGTTATTGATGGCTTGAATATATATCTATAAATTTTCTAAACAGTTATTCTTGAAATCTAACCTAATTTTCATACGAAAATTATGAAGATTATTTTCATAAGAATTGGCTTAAAATAAGCTTCCATGTGAAAATTCGTATACAATCCGAATCGGAAAATATTTTTCCAAAACATATGTTGAATATTTTATTATGCATATCTTAACTAAAATAAAAATAGAAAAAAAATAGCAGCATAGATTGATAAATACTTAAAAAACTTATTTGATATAGATAACGTAGTTGTCTAAATAGTGACCTCTCATGCTATGTGTCTTGGATTCGATACAAGTACAGAGCTTGTTTTTGTGCTATCAAAAAATGATTGTTCTAAGTGTGAGTATTACAATATACACGGAGTATATTGTACTCTGTGACCTAATCTATTTACTAAATGGAAAAAGATTAGGTCACAGAGTAGTAATTATATTTACATATAATATTATTTACATAAAAATGAATTTAGGGCTTAATTACTCTCGTGAGAAGCTACACTAGTCCGTCATTTCATAGTCTATTTTTTCTGCTGCAAAGCATATTTCATTAAAAAGCATTTACATTTTGATACTTTTGATAATTATGAATCTATGTGAATATAACATTCGATCTAATTGGCAGTTCCACCTGTGATCATCGACAATATGACTTCAACGGATATGGTGGTAAGGGAAGGTACGAACGTGACCATGGTGTGTCGCGCTACAGGATATCCCGAGCCCTACGTCATGTGGCGGCGTGAAGATGGACAAGAATTCAACTGTAATGGAGAATCAGGTGTGTATTACTTCTTCATTTTGTCATCTTACCATCCAGTATATGCTGTTGGGTACAAGACTTCTCCATAGTGAAATGGGCATTGAGTTAGTCGTTAAAGTATTTAGCACTGAGCCTTTTTTTTCTTTTTCATTTTCCCTTTCTTATAGTGGTGTTTTCTGCTGGCTTTCCTAATTTTCTAAAGTGGTAGTAATATCATTTTATATTTGTCGTCCGTCACCACAATGAAATCGTATATACTGAAATTCTGTTTATAGCTATGCTAGTAGTGCTATGTGGTGGCGGCTACGAATACTACCAATCCTTTCATCACTCGTGCGTGTCATAAAAAACGCCTTAACACCGACCTGCACTAACTATATCTGACGCCGTCTGATCAACAATTTTATTCCCAAGGAGGGTTGACGTCAGCGCGGCCGGTCATAAAACTACCGCCAATAACTACATGCAACATAAATATAGACCTTACGAAATGAATATAATAAAGACGAAATTGACCTTAAGATAAGAGCAAGTATAAAAAATTATCATCATAAATTAATAGGAACATTATAAAATTTAATTACAAACTTAGCGAGCCATCCACCGTATTTAAAAACGTTATTTTGTATATTCCATTTATACCAAGTAAAACATCTATTATATACTTTTAAATCAAAATAAAAAAAAAATGTCGATAGTCACATTAACAAAGGATTTAGGTGTTCTTAGAAATATCCGGACAAAACATTAGGTCCCGGGTGCTCATTATGTTGACGCTCTTAATGAAAAAAAATACAGATGAAAGAAAAATCTGTGAAGAGAGAAATGAACTGAAATGGAATGGGATGGATGCCTCTCAAGTTTATTAGCTAGTCGAAATTATCCAATACACGTTCAGAAGTTGAAATATTACATTTAACAATATAATATTAGACATAAGAAATAAAATCATTTCTGATGTTTACGCGAATATCTACATACATAAAATACTTTGTCCTGAATGACGGACTGATGGATCAACACACAAGCTAAACCGCTGATAGTAAAGTCCTGAAACTTTAAAAGCGTATTCTTTGTAGGATGTAGGCATCCCATAAGAAAGGATTTTCAAAATAATACTCCTAAGAGGGTGAAAAAGCAGGGCAATGTTTGTATGAGACAATATATAATTCCTTGATCAATCTATTTCAAATGCATAAACATTCTTTAACAGAATTTACAAAAGACGCGTTTCGTATTTTATTGAAATTCATCTCCTAATATATCCGTATTATATATATAAAAGGGGTAGAAAGTTATTTTGGGGGTGATTTGTCTTCAAAGTTGATATCGATACTCCTTAGTGCTTTTGATTTAATTGACATTTTATTTTGACACATGTTTCAAAACTCAATCTGATTTTATTCAAAAAACTGGCCAAGTGTGAGTCGGACTCGCGCACGAAGGGTTCCGTGCCCTTATTTACAAAAACGACAAAAAAACATATCTATTGTATGGGAGCCCCTCTTAAATATTTCTATATTTGTTTTATTTTAAATTAATTCTTCATTTGTAAGTGAATATATAACTAAATATTCTGTGAATATTTTAAGCTTCTATCTGTTGCCGTAATCAATATCGAGCAAAAGCAGAATAAGCAAAAACAAAATAAATTTTGTTGTAAGGTACCTTACCTTACAACAACCTTAATACCCATAAATATTTATTTTATTCTGTTTTTCGCGTAGAAGACACTGCGTCCCGCTAAATATTCTGCCAGCAGCCACCTCAGGTACAAGGGCACGCCATTGAATCGTCCGGCACCTAGACGAGGTGGGGCCCGATCTGTCGGACGCTTAATACAGCTTTCGAAGGGGGCGTTTGATCATCGGAGCTCTGCTTCGCCTGAGGCAGACGTTTACGGAGGCTGTTGCCGGTGGAGGAATGCTGTTGGCGGTATCGTTGGCCAACGCATTCAATAGTCTGCCATTCAGCTGCATCAGGGAGGTGCACCAATTCCATGGGGTGCCCTTATACCTGAGGCGGCTGGTAGCACACTATTTGGAGGGGCGCAGTGTCTCCTACGCAAGTCCCGCAGGGGACATTGTGCGGACGCCTATGACGTGCGGTGTTCTACCGTGTTTTCCATCAAAATTAGTCCGACCACTGGTTCCGCTTAATTTGACTATTTCTGGTATCATCACCATAGACGCCCCGGCAACAAACAACTATGATGCCGAGGCGTCGCCCTCAAGAGATGGACGACAGAGAGGACGGGTTGTGTTAAAATCATAGCCTGCTGAAAAAAAGCTTCGTGTTCATAAAATATAACAAAATTTTATTTGATTGTCATGTTTATTAAACCTTTAAATCCCTACACTATAATAAATATTGTTATATTTTATAAGTAGTACAAACATTTACACATAAGGATTTCTAAAACCATAAAACTCATACAAACGCGACAAAATCCGTAACAATAGCTTAAGTTTTAATTACTTATATTCTACACAATCTACTAATTATTGAAATGTAGCAGCGGCAACGAATACTACCAAATTTAATACGCCTTTGAATATCGTAAGGGACAACTATCTGATCTACAGTGTACCCATCTGGGTTAATTCCACCTATTGCCGATTAATCAATGATTGTATTTTCAATTATTGAGAAAGTGGAAGAATGCATGTACCGGGGGAGACCGAGACTAACTTACCTAGACCAGATTGGTCAAGTACTGAATAAAGGTGGAGTCAAAAGTCTCTGAAACCGGCGAGCGTATATGAAGAGAATTATGAATGTTGAGGAAGCGCGTGAAGTATGCAAGAATAGAGTTCTCTGACACTCTGTTCTCTCTCCCTATCCTGCAAGGGATATGGCGTGTATGTATGTATTTTCAAACACGATTGACAAAACCAACCAATTCATCGTTAAACTTAGTCTATCTAACATATTCTAATTGTTTTTCATTTTTATAGACAGAAATAAAAATGTGGTGTAATAGATATTCTATATAAATTGGTATAAAAGCAGTAGTTTTCCGTGTGTTGATAGAGTAGGAATACAATTCGTCACTATCCTACCTTACCAGTGGATGATCGTAATACGACTAAGAGATATAAAACGAACATAACATCTATGCAAAAGTAGGAAACCTCAAATCAAAACACTATATCAACACGTCTGACTAGTGTGATATAGTAGGTCAATTTCCTTCCTATTATGAAGGAGGCTCGACCCCAACATTGGGACATATGTAAGCTGAAATGAAAAGCAGGAAATTAATGCATACCTCCTAATTAGATACATTTAATAATAGGCTTATTTTAATGAACGTTTGTAGGATATTGAAGTTGCGGTTATATATTAACCCACTATGCTTACTCATGAGATTATTATATCGTTTGAGTATAAACAGACTATAAATAAATTATTAATATTTGCATAAATACAAATCGCCTGGCAGTATGTGAAACATATATCTATTTATTTACGTTTACTTATTATTTTATTCCCCAATATGATATAACGGAATGAAATCTATCGTAACGAGCTAATAAGAAAATATATCATAACATTTCTTTTCTGTCGGTGTCCAAAAATCTGACTAAGGATAGAGATCTGATTGACCTCGTGTCCCGTACACATTTGCACAGTCTCTAATAGACTTTGACCACAATTTTATCTTCATACACCTAGTAAGTCAATTTTTTAAATTTATTTTAATGATCTGACGTATATAATAATGAGTATCTTAGATGTAATCCAACACTCAAAGTTTGTGCTATTTACATTTCATAATCATGACGGGCGCTATGCTGACAATTAAACATATTATTGTCAATTAGTTGTATTTTTAATAAAATAAATATCAAGCATAAAGTCTATAAGAACCAGAAGTAGTGGCATTGTAGTATAATAATAATAGTTGATCTATCAAAACATTCAATCAAAATTGAAGGCGTCATAAAATTCACGAACACCATGAGTTGAAAAGTTTACCAAAATACATAGAGGGGAACTTTATAAACAACCAAAACTCTACGTCATCTTCATTTTTATCTCAGCTAATATACTCCGCACTCCAGGGCTCGAGCCTCCTCCACAATAGAAGGGAAGTTTACCTACTATATCATACTGGTCAAATAGGTTATAAAAGATCCCTTATTATATCCCTTAGTTGTCTTTTACGACATCTATAGGTCAGATAGGAGACCGGGCCACCGAAGTTAAAAATCGGGTCCCGGTGGCCCGCTTGCACGACGAAGAGAGAGGATTTTTACGGTGGGTCTATAGGGTCACGCGCCGCCTTTCCGTCACCCCGGACCGATCTGGCGGGGCGAGCCGCATCCATAGTCCACCAAAAAAAAAAAGAAAAAAAAGGTGAGATAGGAGATGGTAAATTGAGTTCTTACTTCATCATTACATTAATAAACAGAGAAATTATGAGTACGCGTCTTCGGGAAATTTACAAGGTCTTCCAATCATAAAATAATTTTCGTTTCCAATTGTAAACATCACGAAAAAAAAAACAACGTCCAATTATCCATCTATTAGCCTATCCACTGATGACCATAGATTGCCGCGCGAGAGTAACACGAAAGAGGACTGCATCCAACAGTTTCCTACGATTTTTACGGTGATGAATGTAGGCTCATAATAAGTTGAATAATTTCAATTGTATAACCAGTCCTCCCATGAACATGATCTTTGATCACTGTAAAATATTCGATACATCGAGAAATTAAAAATCAAATACAATCGCGAAAGAATCTGTAAAAGTAGTTTTATTTCAAATGTATAATACTCGCGTAAACATTAGAAATCATTAAGTTAAATAATGCCTAATCTAACCATGACAAACAAAGAGGTGGATTCAAAAGTAAATCACTGTATTTTAAGAGGTATGCTATTAAAACACTCCTTTAATTTATTTGTTTCAATAAATAGATAATATTACATAATTACTAAATAAACATACGCAAAAGACGCTTACATTATAATTCTAATGTATAGTTTCCATTTGAATATTTATTTTGTTCTATGTGAATAGAAATTAATTTCCCGTTTGAATTTCATAGTGCCATATAAATAGTTCAAGGGACCGAACTAATATAAACAGCTTGAATATCTCTACCAAATTATTCCAACAAAAACATTTTCCATACTGAATTATTAATTTACTAAATATACGTTCATTTGACTAAATAGTTGCGTATGCAATTTATTTAAAATTTATTTCTTATTCAGTAATGAAAATATTAAATCTTTCGATATATGGATGTTTATCATAAATAACCCCCAGAACAACTGAACGAATCAGGATGTGACGATGACTTGGCACAGAGACTGATAATACTCTTAGTAGCACATAAGCTATTTTACCTGGCAAATGTTCCGGTATCCATGAAATGGACTATATTAACGAAATCTATAATGGCGCGAGCGAAGCTGTGAGCTGTCGTTGAGTGTCAGCGAATAAATAAAATAAAATCGTATACGAGTATCGGAAATGAAATTAAGTTATTCAAATTAAGTACAATGAAATTCATGAAACTACAAGGGATAACTTCGATTGTAGTATAAACGAGTATTGAATAAGAATAGTTCATATACACATGGTATATTTCTCTCCGTTTGTAGTAATTTAAAAATACGTTGTGTAGGAGAACCTACTAGCTTTCCCGTGGAAGTCACAAAAACCAGTTAAGGAATCAGTAAGAGAATTAGCAGTAGCATGTCGATAAGCAGATGAAGAATACACCAACATTTTTCCACGAAGCAACTGTTGCGTCTTTCCACACGTTTTTTTTTTCTTTTTTTTTTAATTTTTTCCACAACCTAAAGACAGAACAATATTCAAGGATTTTGCTATAGTTATGTCAAACTATTTGACGGTACCGACTCCCCACTTTGCCTGACCACGACAACTGGGAACGGCGGCTATATCTGCTTTCCCAGTCATGCCTTTTAAACATCTTCGAGATTTTCTTCGTAGGACTCCCCCACATTCAGCTTGGCTGCTGATGCCTTTTATATATAGCTATATAAAATCAACGGTGTCCACTGTGAGCTTTGAATCTAAGACTTCTAAGTGCCAGTGAATAAGTCTCGCACTCAACTATCACTGTTAAGTTTAATAAATTACTATTACGTATATCATATTCAAAACTTTGGACTTATAAATCAGTGTGATTCCACCCTCGTCACTAAGTAACAAATATAACTTCAAATTGTTTGTTCACAGTGAACGTGGTGGATGGAGAAAACTTAACAATATCCAAAGTATCAAGACTACATATGGGCGCTTATTTGTGCATTGCTTCGAACGGCGTACCTCCATCGATCAGCAAGCGAGTTGTTCTCATGGTTCAATGTAAGTTACGCTATTAGATTAAAACTTTGTGATATTGATATTATATTGGATGGATACGATACCAATTTATTAAAGTGATATCATTTTTATTTATTTGCTAGTAGTATCTGTAGTTACAGGTACAGTTAATTAGAAATTTTAAATATTTGCCTACTGAAAGAGTAATCATATCTCTAAATATATCTTTATGGTTTTTTTGTGTGTGGTAGCGGCTAAGAATACTACCAACCCTTAATTTGCTCGTGGATGTCGTAAAAGACAACTAAGAGCCTTATAACGACCTGGGCCAGCTTCATCTAATGCCTTTTCGTCAACAATTACATTCCCAAGGAGGGTTGACGTCTGGCAGGCGGCCTGTCATAAAACTATTGTCAATAACTTTTACATTATGTACTATGAAAGAAGGGTACATATTGTATCGACCCCAAGTTATTGGGATAAGAGTAAGAGAATGATGATGATGGTTTTTTATTTGCACAAGCATAACACTCCACACTAAGGAATACGTGCTACTGATGCCAGGATTTTTTCAAATATACAATTACTAGACACAAATATATCTCCGCTGTTACACTCAATTTATAATATATCAATTTAAGTTTTCATTTGAAACAAAAATCTATTTTTACGAATTCTACCGCACTTTGATTTTTAATTTCCCACTTTACAGCGCTCACCATTTAACAATGCTCACGGACTAAGGCGTTTTACATTCAACTCGAAATTTATATTTATGCGCTACAGTATTGGTTATTAAATTATGACCCTAATTTTTAATGTATAAAAATGGTTATATATAAAAAAAATATTGTTTTGGTCAGTTATTATTAAACGTTAATGTACGGGCATTATTAGTTTATAACAATTTACTCATTAGTTTAAAAACTAACTATTAAGCTACCAGTTTCTAGTCTAGCATCTTGTTTCTAATACATATTTTATTACCTAAAAAGTCTAAATAAAAGTCATATTTCATGTAAATTATAAAAATCCTAATAAGTTTTGCCCGACATATAAGATAGTATTAAGCAGGTATAGTAATATGCGGGTAGTATACCCAATCATAGGGAATAATGAAGTCATTATATCATTCCATCAGTTGGGACTGATTGAGTGGGCTCAATAAAGGGACAGGGGAAATTTCTGCGGTTTCTGACAACCCACGCTGCCCTTCCGTCGCTCATTTATTTTTTCTCTTTTTTTTTTAAAGACAGCACCCAACATAAAAGAACTAATCTTGGTATTTCGAGAGCTTTTACAAACATATAAATAACCAACAAAAATTACATCCAAACTCTCGACAACAAATTGTGGGTCGCACAAATTCCTGTTTAGGAACAAAACACTGACACGATAGTTTGGTAGGTATCTTAATTTCAGCGCGATATGCACGGACAAATTTCGTTTAGTTTCGTTTACGTCAAATTTAATTAAGTTTAATTTAGTTATGTTTATTTATTTAAAGTAGCATTTTGTTTAGTTCAGTCATCGCGTTCTGCTCTTTATTTTCATTTATTGACACTGTATTAAAACTGTTGTAACATTAACGATTCATAATTTTTTCAACAAATAGGCCACTGAATGTAACGAATGTAAAATAACTTTTTAAATCGGGCTGGAAGTTCATAGTCAGCACATTCAAACAAACTTTATAACAAACCAAGCTGTGTCCGTAGTTTCATACGCGTGACCTATTGAACATCCCATTCTCGTATACACTTTACAATCGGCGATATATCGTCATTATTCTATAGTATAATAAAATTTGACTTGTGCCTATAAGTTACAGGCTTCTATTTCAGAAACTACGTCTTTTCTGGATTAAAAAATTTCTTCACACTTATTTGAAAAAGCGCTAAGTAAGTACTTCTCGTGAAAATCCTTGAAATCTATGGTCATAGGTGTATACCATGCGGTGTTATTATCTGAAATGGGATGGGCATTTGCTAAGAGATTTTTGTAAGATTTGAATAGGATGAAGAAACTTGACAGCCTATTTCGGCAAACGTCACAGGAACGGTCGAGAGTAGATCACCTTTCGTCCATTTAATGGATACGACGGGACGTTTGAACCGCTTAGGAGCTCTGACTAGTGGTGTAGGAATCAATGGAACTATCAGGATATAAATTTTTATGAGAATACACGAATTGCAGAAGTCCACCATAGTAGAATTTATAGTGAATATATCATACCGATGTTCTAAAACGCTATAGGACGTTGCTCATGAGGTATATGAAGTACACGAAAGAGAAGTATTGTGACTTACAATACAGGTCCGTATAGTTACACAAACAATACTGATGAAAAAGATGATTGTGGGCGTTCAGTCGGTTGCATTTTCCTATGCCGTCTTCTTATTATCCCAATTCGCTAACTCGTTGAAATTAGGCTTTTAAACGTCTTTTGTCGTTCGTCCCAACTCTTCAATATCTCACTATTAGGTTCGAACCTGCTCCACAGTGAGAGGGATTTGACCTACTATGTCATGCTAGTTAGACATGTTGGTTTAGGGTTTTATATCAAGTTTTCTCTTACGAGTCTAGTCATTAGTCTCTTACGGTCACCCACGGGTAAGTAGTAAATAATGAATAATAATAATAAACTTTATTTAAAAAATATATAAGGAATAAATTTTCACATAATCTTCTGAATCAGGTAGAAACCTATATCTCAAGAAACAGATTCATATTCTTACTCCGTCACCATACAGCTTTTAAGCTAACTAACAAAAAAAACCTCGTAAGTTTAGAACATAAAGCTTGTTATTTTTACATTGCATTTAGAATATCCAATTCTAATTAATCTTGTAAAGCACTCACCACATTTTTACTCAATTCACGGTGCGAGTCACGCTGGATATTGCAGCGTAAATGACAACTAGAATGTCCCAGTTCCTCTATCGTGAAGATTTTCGTCTGAGGCTCTATTATGAAATTCGTACAAAGAGGGATTCGGTGATAGATCATTTGTTTTACAAAAACTGAAATCTTTCGGTTTTGACGATGAATATTAAATAACACAGTTACTATACATCACATGTTATCGGAATTGAAGGGTTAGTGACACATTGTATTATTGTTAATACATGTTATCAACAGGTAAAAAAAAACATAAATTAACGAAATATTTTTTGCTTATGACATCAGAAGAAAAATCATCTGTTTTTTTTTCATATTCATCACGGCCCATATAAATCCTAAAGCTGGGCTCACGTCATTTAGGAAGGAAATTGATCTACCACCTTGGTCAAACAAGTTTTTTAGGGTCTTATTTCATGTGAGGCCACCGAAGACAAAGATCGGGTACCGATGGCCCGCTCGCACGGCGAAGAGAGTTGTTCTTGCAGGGTGGGTCTATGGGGTTGCGCGCCGCCTCTTCCATCGCCCCGGAGTGATTTGGCGGAGCACGACCACATTCATAGTCCATCGCAAGAAAAAAATAAAAAAAGGGGTCTTATTTCATGTGTTCCTTCTTTTGCAAAGTTTTTTATGCATATTATGTCTCTTAGTCGCCTTTTATCACATCCAACATAGGTGGTGATGAACTGTATTCTTATTCCGTCACCACACGGAAAATTATCCTCCTTTATATATTGTTGGGCACTTGCATCCGCTGACTTGCTCCAGCGGCGTCAGCCAGAGAGGGGTAGACGCCGATATACGCTCCTTCTCCCGCAGCCTTGAATGGCGACAGGAGGTGGCCAGATGACCAAGCGTTGGGGTAGTGAGGATTGAATGTCATCAGACTATCTCTCTGGCACACTGTAAAAGCCGGGGCCGCTGTGGTGTTAGTGGGTATTTCGGTCGCACAGTGGCCGGCGAGTCCCACAGAATCTCCCCCCTGACTGACACCGATGGGTGGTAGTACGTATTCATTTCAACAGCGTGAAAAAACAAGTATTCGTAGCCACTAACACTCGTTAAGACTATTACTGTACAGTATAAGTACCTATATATATTTAGGTATAGGTACATAGGTACCTATATAGGTATAGTCAGGCAGTGCCCTCCATATAACGTTTAACTTCTATTCATATTTGACGTACTTACTGTATGTCTTGTAAACTAATTTGAGCAAGTAATAGAAGTAAGAATACATTAGTATGTAGTTATATTTGAATAACATTTTAACGCTAGTTTAATAAACCCTATTTGCCATATTATTATAAATGTATGTAGGTACTTTGTAAATCAATTTATAAAAAAATCTCGTATTATTAAATATAGCATTTTAGAATTCATCATCATTATATCAGCTGATATAGGTCCTACTGCTGGGTTCGAGCCTCCTCCTTAATGGGAGGGAAATTAACCTACAATACCGCGCTGGTCAGACGTGTTGGTAAAGAGTATTGCATCGAGTTTGCCTCCTTTTGCATAAGTGTTATACGCATTATATATCCCTTAGTCGTCTCTTACGATCACCCATGGGTAAGATAGGGGGTGGTGAATTGTATTCTTACTCCGTCACCACACGGAAAATTTCATATTTGTTAAATATTATTTTTAAAGAAATTGTTTTTAAAATGGCAAAAAGCCACTATTTTAATATTGACTACAGCAATGTCTGTGTCACGTAGTAGTATAATTAGTCCGGTAATGGAGGTCTCATTACTGAGTATTGTAGATTCGACTTTCATCCAGGCAAGTTTTATATGGAATTCACAAGCACGTTGACCACGATCAACAAAGTAATGGACATAAAATATGCTATATAAGCTGCAAAAGCATTGAAGCGAAATAGAAATTATAAACTTCTAGAAATAAGCAAGAATTTAAAAAGCAGTAATAACTAATGAAAATATTCTTTTTAATCTTTACAGTTTTTTAATACTATCCATACGCTAATATAACGTTAGTCTTTTCAAAATTTATTCATTTATCACAGTTAAGTCTATTCATTTCGTAACTTCTTTTGGATATAATTAAAAATTCACTCCACTCAGTAATAAAAAAAAACATTTATAAGGTCAGACCTAATATTTCTTTTTTCTGAATGAATGTAAAAAAAACCTTGAAATCATTCGTAACGCCATCTACTGTATTCGAATGCATTGTTTTAGTAGACTAACACCATTTTCGCATTATTGCCTTACTAATGAAACCTGTTTGGGACACATAGTTTGGATAGTTTCAAATTTTATAACGGACGTATAAAATGCATTAACATAGATTTTACCAAAAACAAAATATTCCGCGGGTACCGTGTATTTTTGCAGCAGAAAAATAATCCAATATGCTGTACCAGACGGCAATCTATATTTGTGTTGAATTTCGTTCAGATATGTTCAGCGCTTTTTACGCAATTACGTCATTTGTGAAATGACGTAATTGCGTAAAAAGTATCCTTGCATCCAAACTTTCTCTTTTAATAGCCTTGTAATCTACAAGACTGCTAATTAGGTCATTAATCTTGTAATAATAACATTTTAGTTCAAGGTCTTTAAAATACCCCAAGTTCTAGTATCATTTCTATAGGTAGGTAAATTATTATTCCATCAACGAAGAAGCACGTACTTTTAGCAGAAAAATACACTCTTAATGTCGAATTTCATTTTTATGTATTGAGAATTCACTGTGGGCACTTAACGTTTCTTACTCGCCCCTCTTTACACAAAACCGTCATTGTGTTAGGTTTCTCCGTTGCTTTAAATATATAAAAAGTTTAACAAAAGGTTTTAAATTTTTATAGATTGATATTTCTCGAGGTGTAATCAAATATTATTCATCATTCTTCATTCATTGATGGTTTAAAAAGAACTAGTCTTCAATATATTAAAATACATTTAAAACAAAAACCAAAATCCATCTGATTAGAAAATTAAATGGATTTTGTAGTAACTATTTTAAGTGAAAGAATTATTTATAATATACAGGGCATAATTAAGAAAAATGTGGCCTATTATCTCATAATAATAAATGTGAATATTATAAATGTGAAAAATTGTGAAGATGTTTCGATATTTGTTACTAAATCACGTGTCAACCGTTGAACAGATTTCGATGAAAATTGGCACATAAATAGACCTTTTTTGGATTAACATATAACACGCTTTTTATCTCAGTAATATATATCCTTGATAATAGATCAACTTTTGGAAAGTTATTCTTATAATCTATAATACAACAGAGTAACGACTATAAATGCAAATTAAACACAATAAGAATAATTCCAAATTTATCACATATGGTTTCATATGTGATAAATTGTACATATGTAAGGGAAGAGTTTAGTAAAATGACCATAATAATCTCAGAAGCTATCAATTAATATTTGAAAAATCTTTTACCTACTAATATCATATACACATATTTAATAAAATGATTTATTTTCCTTAATGTCTCCAATATTGCACGCCTCATAAGCGAAACGTTGAGGTCTTGCTCTACTCTTGATATATGAAAATCAAGGACTTTGAAAACCTAAAAATTAGTGTATTTTCTCACATTGTACTTAAAGGATAATACTATCACACATATGTCAAGAAAAACATTTTTTTTAACGTATTGATATTTTTAAAAAGCAATTATTTCGTTTAAAGTAAGAAAATAGTTGATTAAAAAATATTCGACTACCTCCGGATATTTATTCTAGATCTGCCACGATTACGACCATAAAAATTAATGTATTAAAATATTTCTTTTTTAAAAGCTTCATAATCGCAACACGCTGTTTTCTTTCGAAAATGGCTTGGTAATTCTTTGTCGTTTTATTGCAATTAATAAAAAACTAAACTGCTTAGTCATTAGTGTATGTATACCTTATGAAAATTGGGTTCGTTTACATGTTTTTGTTTGTCCATTCGGACAGGCAAAGGAAACAAATCCCATACAGCCTATTGCAAACGAACAGCTATGTTTAGCACTACCTCGAGAATTGCACGAAATTTCAAAAGGATTTTTTCTTTCATTTTCATTTATAGCATTGACTAATAGTAAATAATAAATAATATGAGACGTGCACTTTTGGATTTTCCAAATTATTATTTAATTTACGAATGTTATCAAGGCATTTGTAAATCTAAAAATAATTTTAATTTTCGAACATTTGGAGTGCTTCTAGAGTATGGGATTGTCAGCTATCTTGTAAAACAACTTACTGAGAACTTTGTTCTCTCTGGTTCAAGATCTATGAAGTGTGATAAATAACACTTAGATCGTACAAACTATTTATAGAGTTCAGAGATAGTTCTTAGAACTGTTCAACTAAATATTTTCTATCATCGTTTAATATACATAAAAAGATAAATCAACTTGCCAGTACTGATATACACCTGTGTCCTAAACAGAGGCTCAGTGAACACGTGTGTGCGACAGCAGGGTGGGTCGATAGTGGACTTGTCGTTCGCTAGCCCCGCTGTCGCACCACGAGTGAGGAACTGGCGTGTCCTGGAGGAGGCGGAGACCCTGTCGGATCACCGTTACATCCGGATGGAGGTCTCCCCTCTCCGGGACCCCAGCAGGGGTTACAGGGCGGACCGAGCTCCCGCATTTCCGCGGTGGGCTGTGGGGCGGCTGGATAGGGACCTACTGGCGGAGGCGGCCATCGTGAACACGTGGCTGTCCTCACCACCCCCAGAGGACGGAGTGGACGTTGAGGCTGTCCGCATCCGCAGTGCGTTAACGCAAGTCTGCGATGCGGCCATGCCCAGGATGCGGCGTCTACCTCCGAGGCAGGGGGTCTACTGGTGGTCCCCAAGACTGGCGGACCTTCGTGCGGCGTGCATTAGTGCCCGAAGGTCCTACACCCGCAGTCGGCGGCGTCGCCGCGATGTTGAGCGGGAGGGCCAGCTGTACGAGGCGTACCGCAGTGCGCGTACCGCCTTTCGGCTGGCCATCCGGTCCGCCAAGGACGCGAGTTGGCAGGAGATGCTGGACGGTCTTGACCGTGACCCCTGGGGTCGCCCGTATCGCGCGTCGCTGAATAAGCTTCGCGCGCAGGGCCCCCCCCCTCACCGAGACCCTCCAGCCCGACCTCCTTCGTAGAGTGGTCGAGGAGCTGTTCCCGCGGCAGTCGGAGCACACGCCCCCGGTCATGGCTTCGCCAGATCACGACCGGGAGGCCGTCGAGAGTGTTCCGCCCGTGACGGAGTCGGAAGTGGGGGCAGCCGTGGCGAAGATTCGTTCCGCCACCACGGCCCCCGGCCCGAACGGAATCCTAGTCCGGGTGTTGACGTTGCTCCTCGAGCATCTCGAACCTCGCCTCAGGCGACTGTTCAACGCCTGTCTGACGTCTGGACAGTTCCCTGAGTGCTGGAAGGAAGGGAGGTTGGTTCTCCTGCCAAAGCCGGGACGGCCCCCGGATTCGCCGTCGGCCTACAGGCCCATTGTGCTTCTGGACGATGTGGGTAAGCTGCTGGAGCGTGTCCTCGCTGCCCACATCGTCCAGCACCTGGAAGAGGTGGGGCCCGATCTGTCGGCTCAATTTGGGTTTCGAAGGGGGCGTTCGACCATCGGGGCCCTGCTACGCCTGAGGCAGACGGCCGCGGAGGCTGTCGCCGGCAAAAGAGTGCTGTTGGCGGTGTCGTTGGACATCGCCAACGCCTTCAATAGTCTGCCATTCAGCTGCATCAGGGAGGCGCTCCGGTTCCACGGAGTGCCCCTGTACCTCAGGCGGCTGGTGGCAGACTATTTGGAGGGGCGCAGTGTTCTCTACGCGAGCCCCGCAGGGGACATTGTGCGGACGCCCATGTCGTGCGGTGTTCCGCAGGGGTCGGTTCTGGGGCCGACTCTGTGGGACATCGGTTACGACTGGGCGTTAAGAGGGAGTCTCCCCCCCGGGCTGAGCGTTATTTGCTATGCTGACGACACGCTCGTCACAGCCCGGGGCAGGACACTCGAAGAGGCGGCGAGCCTGGCCACTCTCAGCACCGAGGAGATGGTCAGGCGAATCGAGGCGCTGGGGCTCAGGGTGGCCCTAAACAAGACGGAGGCCCTTTTATTCCACGGGCCCCGTGTGAGGCTGCCCATCGGCGCCTCGTTAGTCGTCAACTCCATCCACATCAGTATCCAGGCCCATATGAGGTACTTGGGTCTGGTGCTCGACGGGCGATGGTGGTTCCGGGAGCATTTTCGTCAAATTGCTCCCCGGCTGGTCGGCGCGGCGTCCGCCCTTTCTCGGCTCATGCCGAACGTGGGCGGACCCAGTGTTCAGGGCCGACGGCTGTATGCGGGGGTGATCCGCTCAATGGCCATGTACGGCGCACCCGTGTGGGCGAGGGCTCTGAACGCCCAACTCAGGGCGGTTCTGTGGAGGCCACAGAGAGTCATGGCGGTCAGAGCCATTCGCGGGTTACCTCAATGCGCGAAGAGGGTGGCTCCCCATCGTTCAACGAGATAGCCACCTGGCGCGAGGACGCCCGCCGAGAAGTCATCGCCCGTTGGGCTACGCGGCTGGAGAGGCCTAGGTACGGTGTTATTACCGTTGAGGCCCTCCGGCCCGTACTGATGGAGTGGATGGAGCGGCGGCACGGAGTCCTCTCTTTCCGGTTGGTGCAGGTCTTGTCGGGGCATGGTTGCTTCGGCAAGTACCTGCACACGGTCGTGCGGAGGGAGTGGACTCCGTCCTGCCACCATTGCAGTAGCGACGAGGACACGGCGCAACATACGCTCGAGGTATGTTCGGGCTGGGACGGACAGCGCCGTGACCTCGTCACTGTCATCGGTGCCGACCTGACGCTGCCGGCTGTTGCGCGAGCGATGGTCGACAGCGTCAGGAATTGGGACGCGGTCGCCGCCTTCTGCGAGGCTGTCATCTCGCAGAAGGAGGCGGCGGAACGGGCCCGGGAGGATTCCCGTGACCCGGGCCGCCGCCCGCGGCCGGGGCGGCGCAGGCGCGAGTACCTGCGCCTGATGCCGCCCTAACCGAGGCTTCGGGTGATCGGACCGGGGAATTGTCCGGTTACCCGTCGTGAGGCCACCGCGTGAGGACGACGCCTCGACGGCGAAAGCTGTCGGGGCGTCGACAGGAGAGGAGCCCAAGAGGGCATACCGCCGAGCGGGCCACCGAAGACAAAGATCGGGTACCGGTGGCCCGCTCGTACGGCGAAGAAGAGGTGCTTGCAGGGTGGGTCAATGGGGTCGCGCGCCGCCTCTTCCGTCACCCCGGACGGATTTGGCGGGGTGCGACGTCCGTAGCCCACCGCAAAAAAAAAAACAAAAAAAAAAAAGTACTGATATACACATTTGTGTAAGTGTAGGTCAGGTGCCTTTGAGTTAAGAATGAAAAGACTTATTGCCTACTTTTGATAATATACGATCCATTATATAATAAATACATAGATTTCTTACTAAATAATTCATATATGTAAATATTATATTAGGCAAACCAAAAATGAAA
The DNA here is from genome assembly GCA_905163515.2 of Lymantria monacha. Lineage (NCBI taxonomy): Eukaryota > Metazoa > Arthropoda > Insecta > Lepidoptera > Erebidae > Lymantria > Lymantria monacha. The sequence goes on along the minus strand of LR991091.1, from coordinate 14,908,102 downwards.
CAGTTTACGAGCCCGACTGACCAGTGTGGTATAGTATCTCGGTTTTTCTCTTGTTGTGGAGGAGCCTCAACCCCAACAGTGGGATGTATATGAAAAGATGAAAATGATTATCCACCTATAAATTACGAGCATTAATTAAACCTTACGAATCTTTCACTATCACAAATCATCAGTCATATAACGAATATTGTATGCTTTCTCTAGTCCATATATGTCTGGTACCAGTGGCCGGCCCACGGCGATGGGTAGAAAATACGATTATGGGGCCACGCGCTGCCCTTCCATCGCCCCGGACGAAACGGGGACGTGTGTCCAAATCGTAGCCTACCCTAAAAAAAGTCCATATAGGTCTCAGAAATAGCCATGAGTCTTCCTCCGTTAGGGCTAGATGGCTTGAATATACTCAATTTTAGTTCTTCGTGAATTAATAAAGAAAAAGGTCAATAGAGACATTTTTAATAAGAATTTTATTTCCTATCGCTTAAAAGATCATGTCTGTAAAAATCAAAAAACTTTCCTTAATTGCCCCCAAGTTATTACGATCGCAATAAACTTAACCAGTATAAAGTAAGTGCTACGGAAATAGTTTCATTCTAGCTTCAGATTCACTGTGTTCAAGCAAAAATATTCAAGCTACGGCTTCAATTTAATTCAAACATTCAGTTTCCTCATGCTGTTATCATTTTACAACATACCGTTTCATAGCGGCAGTTCCGTTACCACGCTCGCGGAATATATAATACTGAAATTTCATAACAGTTAATAACGTAACCAGAACAAAATTACTCTTGAACCATGAATATATCTTTCTATTTTAATTTACATTGTTTTAAAACATATCAATATTTTTATTATTTCAAATAAACAAAATTTAAGAATAAATTATGGTTGAAGAAGATTTAGGATTCAAGAGATAAAGCCATTTTAGTGGCAGGTTATATAATCTTTATACGTAGAGTCCTATAGCAACTAAGTGAGGATTGTAGTCGAAGATCAGAAGCTCAGCGGCTTATACAGTAAAAAAAATCGAATGTTAACCGATATTGAAACGGCTAGAATTGTTTATTTTGCTTACTTCCACGGCCTTATGTCCTATAGCATACTACTTTGGGAATGTTCTGCAGATTTGAATAACATCTTTGCTCTCTAAAAACGGACTGTCCGCGCGATTTATAATCTAGGCCCAAGAGCTTCACTGCGGGAAAAATTTAGGGCAAATAAACATTCTAACTGTTATAACCCAATTTATTTATGAAAACACAATATTTTATACGTAAAAAAGAATATTAATAAATATAGTGACATTCATAACGTGAATACTAGGAATAAGGATAATCTAGTTATCCATCATACTCGCCTACAAAAAATTAGTAGGTCTTTCATGGGGCAATCATCATTCTCCTACTCGTATCCCAAGTACTTGGGGTCGATGCAATATGTACTCTTATTTCATAGTACATATTGTAAAAGTTATTGGCAATAGTTTTATGACCGGCCGCCTGCCAGACGTCAACCCTCCTTGGTAATGTTATTGTTGACCAAACGGCATCAGACGAAGTTGGCCCAGGTCGTTATAAGGCTCTTAATCGTCTTTTACGACATCCACGAGCAAAGTAAGGGTTGGTAGTATTCTTAGCCGCTACCACACAGCTAATGGGGCAATGTATACGCTTTTACAATAAACAACCTTTAATTTTTTTCCTTACGGTGGGCTATGGATGTGGTCGCGCTCTGCCAAATCGGTCCAGGGCGACGGAAGAGACGGTACGCAACCCCACAGACCCACCGTGCAAGGACTCCTCTCTTCGCCGTGCGAGCGGGCCACCGGCACCCGATCTTTGTCTTCGGTGGCCTACAATAAACTACCTACCTAAATATATCCGAGATATGCTCATGAATAAGTTTAACCCGGCGTCATTGTGGTACTAAATTGTTAACGGATGTTGAGGTGGGTCAATATAACCCGTGTATATAAAATATGACATGTTCATGTTTTTTTTAATATATTTGTAATTTTTATCATTATAATGCATATTTACATTCTGATCTTAGGAATAAAAGAAAAAATATTAATCACAAAGTATTTATTCAAAGTATCTAAATATTTACTTAAATTCTCGCAAAATTAACAATATTGAGATTCCTTAGAGTTTTATCACGTTACTATTCTAAAATATAGTCTTTTCAATCATATATAGCACTTATATCTTTAGAAAAAAGTTTAACAAATCTAATTAGAATCCTCATTATTTACACAATCACTGCAGAAAGGTATAATATGCTGAGAGCAAATATATTTGTCACAACCTCGACATGAGTGTTTGGTTTTACGATCCCATTCTACAGGGCATACTTGGCATCTTTTTCTAATGCCCATTGGGTATTTTTGCAGGAGGCTCTTCAGGTGATGCACCAGTAAACTCTCTGATTCTCTTACGCATTTCTCGTGGCAGGCGATTCAAATTCTGACGATTTTTCAAATGATCACTAGCGAGCGCAAGACCTAAGCGTTTCAAAAAATGAGGTTCTTTTTTCTGTTAGCTTATTGTTGTTGATCCGGTTTAATATAAGAATAAAATCAAAAATATGAACATAAGAAAAGAAAAACTTAAATAAATACCAAAAAAACAAAATTCAGTAATAAAAAATTATACATAAATAAGGTACGAAATTGTTACGATAATTGTGAGGATGGGTCATATTTACATTTTTGACAAATACACGCGTTGAGCTCCCAGCGCTCTCACCGCTTGACTGATTTCTTTTCGAGAACGTTTAAAACACAACGTTGTCTCCAGCTACTGAGAAGACTGGCAAAGTCGCGCACGCACGTAAAAAAATATTAACATTCTTACGCACACTGGGTCATTTTGACCCAACCTCAATGACACCGGGCTAAAAAGGCTACTAAAAATAGACTGCAAAAAAGGATATTACAACATTTCGAATTATCTAAATGATAATACGCAATGGTTATGAGCAGCTCCTCTCCCAGCAATTCCTTTATATCATTTTAACTCTTACAGTGTTTTGGCGCTGATCCTCACTGTCATCTGAATTCTGTATATTTTTCATTGCCATAATTGTACAGTGTAGCGTGTTTTGCCTAACGAATTATTTATTTGTTTATCTGAGCTATTTGATTGCAATTTATAGATCATGGTGTGGTCATGCTCGCTGTAAAAGTCTTTGCTTGCGACAGCTACGTGGAGCGGGTCTCTCCCTTCCCTCGTATGTGATTGAGGGGCGTGATGGCTGCTCTAGTAGTTAACTCGTGATCGGGTACCGCTTGTGGAATCTGGTCCAACTATTTCTGTTATTTTTTGTTCTGTTTTATTTTTGTATTTAACTTTTAAAAAAATCAATCTTTAGTCGAAGGGCATCTCACTGGAGCTAATATAGAATAAATATGTATCTAATCATTGTAAGAAAATATATAATTTAAAAAAATGACGAGTCCGCTGAGTTTCTTGCCGGATCTTATCAGTTTGTGGCCGCTTTCCGATCCGGTGGTAGATTAATTTTAAAAAAATGTGGTAACTTGAAAATATGTAAGTGCCCTTATGCATAATAAATTATTTGATTTGATTTGAAAATCATCAGGGATGTAGGTGATGTGATTGAGACATTTCGTTTGAAAGATAAAAATAAAATCCATTTTTATAAACATTGCTTAGATAGAGTAATGCTAGTAGTATCATGATTTCGTTTTCTAAGAATTCTTAATACAAAATTAACAATTAATTGTTGTGAATCTGATTATGATTTAGGTTTATTAATTATTTCTATTGTTCTTAACGTCTGGTTAAGAAGATAAACAATGCGAAAGTGGAAGCATGTAGGTACAGGGGGAGACCGAGACTAACCTACCTAGACCAGATTGGTCACGTACTGAAGGAAGATGGAGTCCAGAGTCTCCGAAACCGGCGAGCTTGTATGAAGAGAATTATGAATGTTGAAGAAGCGAGTGAAGTATGCAAGGATAGAGTTCTCTGGCACTCTGTTCTCTCTGCCTACCTTGCAAGGGATATGGCGTGATGATATGTACCTATGTATGTATTGTTCTTCTACGAGTGTTCTAAGGGTTCATTACTTTGTGGGTGCTATCTTTAAAAAAGACTGACATTATTTTCGTAGGTAGTTAAACCCTTAAAATATTGACTGCTGCTAACTTTTATGACCTTGACATTCATTTAGATACAAGTTATGACAATTTCGACGCCAAAATGGCACTTTTTGCGGGAAGACAATTTATATGTAGTCTGTTATTTCTGTAGTTAGTCTGTCTTCTTCATTTTTCTTCTCTTTCTTAACTCATATATAACATAGGTCTTCTTAAAGATAGAAATTAGCCTGTTATGACAAATTATGCAGATTGACCTATTTATTAGCGGAAAATTCAAAACAAATAATAGGTACGTACTTAAAAAATATTACTTGTTTCCATATACATATGTCAAGTGTTCATTTTTAGTGGCATAACTCATAAGGGCAGCATCTTTGTCTAACCAATCGATTTCACCATTTTTCTGCTTTTATTCCAATTACTTGGGGTTGACGCAATATGTACTCCTCTTCCTACATATTGCAAAAGTTATTAGCAATAGTTTTATAACCGGCCACCTGCCAGACGTCAACACTCCTTGGGAATATAATTGTTGACCAAACGGCATCAGATGGTGTTGGCCCAGATCGATATGAAGCTCTTAGTCGTCTTTTACGACACCCACTAGCAAAGTAAGGGTTGGTAGTATTCGTAGCTGCTACCACACAGCGATCACCAATAGACTTAGTTAATTTAAAATTAATTATATCATTTCACTATATAGGCTATATTATCCGTGTGGTGACGGAGTAAGAATACAATTCACCACTCCCTATTTTACCCATGGGTGATCGTAAGAGACGACTAAGGGATATAAAATGCATATAACATCATGCAAGAGAAGGAAAACTCGAAATAAAACCCTATACTAAAACGTATGACCAGCGTGGTATAGTGGTTCAATTTCCCTCATTATGGAGGAGGCTCGAGCTCAACAGTGGGACATATATGAGCTGAGATGATGATGATGATAATAACTATGTAGGTAATAAGGGCAAAATATATGAAGAGTACAAGTTATGGGGCCACCGTTTGAATATTCTTTCATTGTTGAAGTTAGAAAGTACAAACGCTTGTGCTTAGTTTGCTGTATATGAAACGCCAAAGAGTATTTGTTCTAAATATAATATTATTTATGAATTAGAATAAATACTCTTCGGCATTCTGCGGCATTCATTTGATGTGTGGTAGCTGCTACGAATATTACCAACCCTTACTTTGCTTGTGGATGTCGTAAAAGACGACTAAGAGCCTTATAACGACCTGGGCCAACTCCATCTGATGCCGTTTGGTCAACAATTATATTCCCAAGGAGGGTTGACGTCTGACAGGCGGCCGGTCATAAAACTATTGCCAATAACTTTTACATTATCAGTGACCAACATAGGCTATATTTTATACCCGTATTCCTATGAAAAACTACGTGGGTGAAACCGCCAGAATTTGCTAGTAGATAATTAGATCAAAGTAAAAAAAAATATTATAACTAAATACCTATATTATAATAACATAAAATAACGTGTAAGTTAAAACTTAACCATGCACAGGTTACATAATTGTTATGGTAATACAATTGAAAATTAATAAAATAAAAACTAAAATATCATCTCAACGATAAAAACATAAATTTAGAACTATATCTTAAATCGTGTGTATGTATCTACATGTTATAAGATGTGTATCGCTGTATAACTTTAAATTTAGTTAAGAACATGTGAGCTAAAATAAATTTCCACACCAACACATATAGTTAAAAACAATAGAATGAGTCAACTCTTCAACGAAGTTCGTCAATTTCGTAAGATATTAACGATAACGTTAAGTAAAGTTTTCAAACTTAGCTTCTGACGGTTAATTAAAATACTTTTTGATTGTTATATAATATCAAAAGAAATTATAAGATTGGTATTGCTTAATATTTTTTTGACAGTTAATCTTAACTTAACCGTCCCTGTATGATGGCAGGATAATAATATGATATATCACCACTAATTTTCATAAAAATCAGCTAAGGGAACACCAGGTGAGTGGACGCTCTCGTGGAGAACTTATAGCACCAATTATAATCGCCAATCAAGCGTAGTGTTCATTTTCATTCTAAAAAGACTCTGAATTTAATCCTTGTATTACGAAGGACTTTACTAACATATAATTAATAGACATAAACTAAAACAGACTCAGAATAGCAATTTCTGGATCAAATGAAAGTTTTTCTTACGTGGGAATCGAACACGTACTATTTGTATGGTAAAGTCACAGTTTAACCATGACACCATCTGTGCTGTCAAAATTTGTATAACGATTTGTGATGTTTACGCGAGTATTACATACATACATAGCCTCACGCCTGTTTCCCAGAGGGGTAGGCAGAGACTACGGATTGCCACAAACCACGATCCTGACATACCTCCATCGCTTCATTCACGCTCATCACAGTCTTCATGCATGCTCTACGATTACGCGTACTCTTAATCTGACCTTTCACTAACACATCTTCAGTTTGATCCAGGAAAGTACGACGTGGTCTTCCCCTTGTAATCGTCCAACTTACACTCGCTTTGTATACTTGTTTCGTCAACCTTTCTTCACTCATTCTTTCCACGTGTCCAAACCACCTCAGCATACCCTTTTTTATTTTTGTCACTACTTCTTCATTCATACCACAACGCTCTCTTACATATTTGAAATAAAACAATTTTTACGGATTCTATGGCGTTTGTTTTTGATTTTCAATTACCCGAAGTTTCCCGGGAGGACTCCTGTAGCCATGAATACTGCAAAGTGTTTGAAATGTCGTGAAAATAAAAATCAAATACAATCGCGATAGAATTCGTAAAAATTGTTTTATTTCAAAGATTTGTTACTATGGCAATATCGCTCCTTTGTAGATAGTCCTATGTTAACCAGTAGATGTCGATATTACTTAATAGCCTTAATTTAATAACAACCATATACTGTTGCTGTATGGTAGCGGTTATAAATACTACCAACCTTTACATAACTTGCGGTTGTTGCAAAAGACGAATAAGAGTCTTAAATCAACCTGGGCAAACTCTATCGGATGTCTGATCAATAATTATATTCCCAAAGAGAATCAACATTAGTAGTCATAAAACTATTACCGAAATTTTTATTCATTGAGTCGACCTCAAGTAATTAGGATAAGAGCAAGATTATGGTGATGATATACTAAAAAACGCATGTACCACCAAGGAGATTTTTAAGATATACTCCCTTACTATCTATATATATAATTTCTGTGTATTCATAAAAGTGTCGTACTAACATTCTTTATTCATAATCCGTACACGAAAGGGTAACACGCCGGGGTAGCCAAGGATGTCAAGGATGCGGTACCAGTGGCCGGTCCAATAGCGTTGGGGAGGGAATGCGGTAGGTTATTTGGCCACGCGCCGCCCTTCAGTACGGACGGAACGGATAGCGTGTGTCCAGACCATAGTCTGCAAAAAAACCTACTACACCCACTCACCTGCTGAAAGACTCAGCCAATTTTCACGAGCAAGTAAAGCTATAATTATGATAGGCAGCTAAGCTATAATATTCTCACATGTAAAATGAGAATTTCAACTGTGTGTCTTTTCGCCACACAGTTAAACTTCTCATTCTTATCTCTCTTATAACAATCACTTGCTTTAAAGACAAAATTGATTAATCTATGACTTCTGCAAAAATGTTATTAAAATGTGTGAAATCAGTATCTTCGAAAGCACGTTTACTCGTAAATAGTTATAGCAGGTCGATGTCAGAAATAAATATCATAAAATAGACTGACATTTGGTTTAATCCTAGAATATTATATCTATAAGTTGCTTGTAAGGCTGACGTCGCTTCGTGAAAAATGATATTTTGCCGAAACTAGGTAGAGAAGGAAATCGTTTACAATAATAGTATTTATACCTATATATTCTTACATCTGAAGAAATAAGGATAATTATTATTCTCATATATATTATCATTTATTATTAATTGATATAGTTTTTGTGTATTTTTCAATGCTGTTTATCGATTATTATAAAATATATTAGACTTGTATATTAAGGATTGTGATGTTTAAAGTTTTTATGATAATAATAGGATTACTACAAACTTTTCTTTCAAAAAAAAGAAAATCCGCGAGGTGATGGTATAAGAATACAATTGTCGTATACATCCCCCTTATTTAATGTCACCCTTACTTGTGTATAAGAGTCGGTAAAAATGTCTAAGTGTTTCACTAGAAAAGTGGTCAGCAGCTGTATCTTATGAAAAACATATAACAGCTCATTACAATTGGCAACCTACCTGGTAAGCGTGCGGATGATAGCGCTTATCTTCTCCTATTTGTGGGAGGCCTACGTTCTACATTGGATGGCAAGAGACTGAATAATGTTGACAATTTTTACCTTATATGAATCACTGTGCAAGATTCTAATGTTAATACTTTATTTATATATTATGCCCTAATGTAACTTTATTTATAACCATCACGTCTTTACTGCGAAAAAGTTAAGTAGGGTGTAAAATTTAAAAACATTTCCTTACATGTTGTAAATTCCACAAGAGCCCGAAATCCCTTAGCTCACGTCACTTTCGCTATATTAAAAAAAAACCTTTTAAACTATTATTTTGAGTCAGAACGACGCAGTAAGTTCTCACATTACCTCACTGCCTTGTGTTGGTTTGTTTTGTCACTTTTAAAGTTTATAACAAGATCTTTTAACTTGGCTGTAGTACCTAGCCGTTTTCTCAATTAAAATTTACATCATCATCCTTGTATCAGCTCACATACATTCCACTGCTTGGCTCTTCAGTATAAGAAGGGAATTGACCTAATATACCGCGCTGATCATATGGGTAGTTTTATTTCGAATTTTTCTTCTCTTGCATAAACGTTATATGCATATTTTATCCCTTAGTAGAGGTTTACGACACCCGGGGGCAAGAAAGAGGTAATAATTTGTATTCTTACTCCGTCACCATAGAAAATACCTTAATGTTTCTTAATTTAAATAAATAAAAAACACTCGGAAGGCTATTCTAGAATCATCAAGAAACCCAACGTTAAGCTTATCTGTGTATATTTTGTTTGTCATTAAAAAAAATATTTGTTAATTATTAATATAAGCAAATAAGCTGATTTCAAGGTCATTAGCAATCGAATGACGAAATTAATAAATACTTTGAAATTATCATTAAAAAATGCATTATAAAGATTATATTTAAGCACGCCATCTGGAGGCAATTGATTGTTTCACATTTCCCAAAGTCAAAAATCGTGAACACCATGTTGCTAGGTTACAGTCGTCTAGTAATGGTAGAATGTATTTTTACAGGAACTCTAGACTACTTATATTAACATACAGTATAAAACAGCACCCTGTGTCTCCATAAGGAAAATTCAAATCTATTCAAAACACGCCCCCTAACAAGTGATTCAAATTCGAATTGTTTTTATTAATAATCTGATATATACCGGTTCATTATTTTACAAAGAAGTGGCATCACATTCTCATTTAGAATAGAATACGCCGGCACATTTTTCTCGGGCCGTTAACTTGGCCTCAAATTCTTTCTTCTCATAAGTACGTGCGCATTTTCACGTCACCGTTTACTTTAGTCGGGAGTCAGTGTCGAAAAATATTATTTTTCTTCAGGGTGGGTACCGTTAACGAGTATTTACGAGGACACGAACGTCTACCTGACGGCGGTGCCTTCCACCGGATTGGCCGTAATTGCGCTCAATTAGAACATTATGCTGACGTGAATACGGTACGGACGCGATAATAGCGATACTATCTGTTCTGCTTGTGCCGCTCAACACAAACCCCAATGAAATGCTTTCCTTTGCCCTAATTCTTATTCCTATCTCAGCGTGTTCACAGTTCTCTTCATTTCTTATGAGATACGTGAAACGTTCACGTAACTTTCACTCGATTAACCAATGAGACTTCCTTATGCATTCATTGTCAGTTTTCATTACATTTACGTGACGAAGAAGCAGATTTTGATGGCAATGTTTTCTTTACATGTCAAATTGTTGGCATTATGCTATTATTATTTTTTTTTAATAATGTTTTGCTTACAATAACTGTTTTAGGATGTAATGATAAAGATATTTTTAATATGAACTGAAATTGATGTTTAATATGCTTTATGATTTCTAATGTACGAGCTAATTGTATCTGGTATTGTGTGGTGACGGAATAAGAATACAATTCACCACCCCCTATCTCTGGATGATTGTAAAAGACGACTAAGGGATAAAATATGCACACAACATCTATGCAAAAGAAGGAAAAGTCGAATAAAATCCTATACCAACACGTCTGACCGGCGTGGTGTAGTAGGTTCATTTCCCTTCTAGTGCGAAGGAGGCTCGAGCCTAACAGTGAGACGTATATGAGCTGAGATCATGAATTGTATGTAGTAGGCTACCAAGTTATTTGATCAAGTGAAATAATGAGCATGTGAAAGAAATTTTTATTGCATCTCTTATATATATATTGTAGTTTAAATATACAATGCAACAAAAATCTTCTTAAAAAACAATCCCCTGCATTCACTGCATGTAATCTTGAGGCACTTTATGGACGTTTTAATAGTGGTAGAATACCGTTGTATCTAGAGCACAGCTCTAGCAGCAGAACCAGGGCAGGACCAGTCCACAGGGACTGGTCCTACTGGGATAGTATCACTTTTGTAGAAAATCGACTGAGAAAATGACTCTGAGCAATGACATTGTGCCGATGAGTGAGAGAGCCTGTCAGCCCAGCTTTCTGGATGGGTTTGGGGTTTTATTGGTAGGTTGTTGCCTAGCTGTATTCTTGCAAATATCCATGGGCGGCAGTAACACTTACCATCAGGTATGCTGCTTGCTTATTTGCCACCAAAAGCAATAAAAACAACGTAACTATAGTTACAACAATTGTTTAATAATCAAATAAAGAAATACCATATATAAGAATTTAGTTATTCAAAATGCGCATGAGAATATATCTCTTTTAAATTGGAACGTTTTATTTTAGTATAATTAACTATTTATATGCAAATATGAATTTGTTACCAAGGGCAAATAGTACATTTTACATTAATAATAACGTGTATACAGATGGCGTAGTGGTTAAGATACTGACCTGCCGTTCTAACATATATCATACGTTCGATTCTACGTAGAACAATAGTATGTTCCACTTAATACTTGATTACTTCCTTGCCGAGTTTTGTCTTTTTATAAAATACAAATACAACGGTATTTATAAAACAAATTAATTGAACATGCAAAATGTATAGTGTAAATGCTCCAAATCAATGCATGAGAATACCAACCAATGAATCAAGTTATTTCACGGATTCCATATCAATTGAATTTTAAGCTACGATACAATCCAATACGGTACGGTGTTAATAAATAAGGTTTATAATCGCCTTATATCTCCTTAGGCTATTGGGAATGGGTCACCTCTCAAAATATAAGGCATATAAAATGGAGAAGTGGAGAAAAGTATAAGTGGGAAAGGATATACATATATCATCTTAAATTATACCGTAGTAACCAAATCGGCATAATAAATTTTATACGCTTTTAAATATATCTGCCATGTCTGCTAGTTTCTTCATGGGACTTTTTTTGCCGTTAAAAATGAAGGACTTGAGCATTTAAATTCGAGAAGCTATAGTTACCTAAGTTTTGTTAGATTTTTCTGCGTAGTAGTATATTGGTATCTTTACGAATTTACTGCTATCGGCAATTAATGAAATAAATTTTGTTATTTATAAATAAGATATGATATTTTAAAAAAAATATTAACACGCAATGACCCTATAAAATATATAATTATAGGCAATTAGAATCATACTAATCATTACTAACTAGTACACTAGTATACTACAAGTATATAATGAAATATTTTTCAAATTATGGTTGATATATTGACAATTACCATCAAGTAGATGGTAATTGTCTGAATTATTATGGATAAAGGCACATTTGCAATTCAACATGCAGCGTCTTTTTATTATTTATAAAATAATGCGTTATTGAATAAATACTTAGAGGTCTTATTAACTGAGCCACAGTCCTAAAAAATATGATATCAAAAGAACTAGTCTCTCTATCTATATGTATTATATATTTATTGCTTTGAACTTAAATGTATTGTAAATGAATTTAAGACGGATATTAAATATTACTAAAGAACCCACCAACATTCGCTTCAATCCTTCCTATAAATTTTAACATAAAAACTCTCTCACGAATCGTAATTTAATATTTCCAAATTTGATTGAAAATTTATTGTTCCACTCAGATTTATGTGATTAATTATTATTGTAACTAATATTATTTTATTTTATGATAGTCGACATTTATATGTTTTGCATTTTTTATTGTCTATATACAAAAAATATTTGAATAATAACACAGGTCTACAAAAAAAGTGGTCTGTGTTGGGTGTTCGACAAAGATTTTCCGACGTTTTAAAATATACAATCTAATCATCGATTAGATTGATTCATCGTTTTTTTTTTATTTTTCGCCGTTATTTTGCAGTTTGACCCCCAATTTTGACTTCAGATCAGCGGTAAAAAATACGTCGTAAAATCTTTGTCAAAAGCCCAGCACAGACCACTTTTTTTGTGAACCTGTGTAATTGCTGAATAGATAGTACATAAAGACGTCATTAGTTAACATCAAATATACCCAAAGATGTCTACTGTTTACGCAAGTATTAGGTACATATGTTAAATAAAACTATTTTTACGGATTTTATCACATTTATAATTAATGGATAACTAATTAACACTTTTCTGCGTCCATGAACCTTTGCGGGAAAAGCCGTAAAAATAATTTTGCATCATTATGTACCTTATCCATGTGGTGACGGAGTAAGAATACAATTCACCACCCCCTATCTTACCCGTGGGTGATCCTAAGAGACGACCAAGGGATGAAATACGCATATAACATCTATGCAAGAGAAGGAAAACTCAAAACAAAACCCTATTACCAACACGTCTGACCATCGCGGTATAGTAGGTTAATTTCCCATTACAGAGGAGGCCACCTGATAATATTGTCGTAATTAAATAAAATTAGTATTTCAAAATAAAAATACATTAATTGAAAGAAAAACAACTGGTTTTGTAGAGCAATGTAAAATATTTTTATGTTACATGTACCTGTAACAAGCAACACATAAGCATATATTATGTTGAGTAAATTTTGTACATAGTTCCTCCAATGCTGTCCATACCGAATCAACTAGAAGCGGCCTACATGGGTCAGGATGTTACTTTGGAATGTCACACTGAAGCGTATCCCTCATCCATCAACTACTGGACCACTGACCGTGGAGATATGATTATATCAGGTAAGTCCATATAACAATGAAAATGATGATAAAGCACTAACCAGATACAAAGCATGAGATTATACTGTATGGAATACAATGAAATATTTTTATTATCGTATACAATTGAGGTGTACGAATCCGCAGAATGTAAGTTGTATATAAATCTAATAGAAATTTGTTATATACCAAAGTAATTATAGTTTCTAAATAGATTACTAGCCTTTTTAGGTTCTATAAAATGAATTAGAAAGTATAATTTTGTTTTGTTTAAGTTAGGCGAATTAATTTATTTTAAATCACAACTTAATTACATTAAAATTGAAATATAATTTTTAAATATTTCTTATACGTTTTATTTAATTTAAAATTAATTTACAGTTACTTATATTATAAATTTACTATGATTGCTTTCTAAAATGAAGAATAAATTAGTTTATAAATACATACGTTATTTTGTAACAGGAAATAAATACATCACGTTGCTTAGCGACGACAGTTATAGTCGGAAAATGAAATTGACTATACGAAGAGTGTCATCGAGAGATTTTTCATCTTACCGCTGCGTCGCCAAGAACTCCCTTGGCGAAACAGATGGGCTTATACGGCTTGACGGTACTGGAGATTTTTCTATCTATGATAATACATCTAAGTAATCTTCAATATATAATAAATGAAATTACGTATATATGCTTTATTCAACTAGTGGTGCTAACAGTTTTACTTGCGAGAAATTTTAACGATTCTCGTCGTCCCAAGATACTAGTGTGTAATGATGATATTCATTATAATTATGCATTGTTACTAAATTTTACCCAATTTTATAACACTTATAGACATTGCTATTTATCTACTCCTATTTATTACAGCATGTTATAATTATAAACTTTCTTGATATACAATCTATCTGGCACATATTTTTTTTTTAGTGCCTTAGATTACCGCGTTCAAAGAAATAGACCCAATTATTCAGTTTTATAATAATATAATGTAGCTTTAAATTGCTTACACCTAGTTAATTTTACAGAAATTCCTGCTCCCTCTACTACAAGTACTACGGATAACAATGTACCTACGTTTCCACAAAAGAAAAAAGGTATATATGTACATACATAGTCTGTTCAAAAAGTATCATAATTTTGTATTTTTTTCAAAAAGTATTTATTTATGCATGAATATCTATTTTGTCCTCTTTAAAGTAATCCCCCTCGGATATAATACACTTGTGCTAACGTTTTTTTTCAGTCCTCGAAACACTTAAAAAAAACTTTTTTGTGATCTTGTTCAGCTCCTCCGTCGATGCCGTCTTTATCTCCTCAACCGTGGCGTAGCGTCTTCTTTTCATGGGTCCCTTCAGTTTTGGGAACAGAAAATAGTCACAGGAGGCCAGGTCTGGGGAGTACGGTGGCTGGGGCACCATTAGTGTGTTGTTTTTGGCCGAATATTCGCGCACAAGCATCGGTGTATGTGCAGGGGCGTCATCATGGTGCAAAAGCGAGTTTTTGTTTTTCCACAAATTCGGGTATTTTTGGCGGATTGCTTCACGCAAATTGCGCATAACTTGCAGGTAATATTCCTTATTGACCGTACTACCCTGTGGCAAGAACTCACGATACACCACGCCCCTGCAATTGAAGAAAACTGTGACCAAAACTTTCACGTTTTGGAATAGGTAAAAATCGCAGACGAGTCAAAACACATCCAAGCACAACAGCTGTCAAAAGTTAACTAAACAATCAAAATGGCCGACCTTGTCAACATAAGTAACGGACATGAGTACCAACATAACGCTATAAAAAAATCAAAAATTAAACACACGTAGCCCGCGGAAATTCAAAATTTGCGATACTTTTTGAACAGACCTCTAAATAATCTCTACATAAGATCTTTATATTAACAATCACAAAAACGTCCTCCCTTTTAATTAGCTCCACGAATCATCAAGAAGTAATTAATGTAGACGAGTTGAGTTAAAGTTTCAAATGAAACCCTTTTAAGGCTGATCAATTGGAGATTAACGTGTGCATTTTTTATTACTCCTCCGGTCAATAGAATGCATTGACGATTGATAGTGAAATTTCTATAGTATTATTTAACATTGTGAAATAGGAACTTCGTGTATAAGAGAACTTTCAGAGTCTCACAACCGCCACACGACATGTTCTACGGTAAATTTCGTATTTATTGGTTTTGCTGCTACGACTGAATACTTCCATACAATAGGGTCGTTAGTAATAATATTGTGGCAACAGCGATTTTGTTTGGCCTTTGACTTTCAATGTACCTTCCTTATTGTTATAAATTTGGCATTTCTTTTATACTCTTTATAACGTCATGTGTTTAGTTCACACTTAAAAGCCTATTTTCATAGCCCCTGAGCAACACGTAAAGAAATTTAACAATGTAATCATTTTCTGTTATTTTTTTTTACCCCAGAGAAAATTTTATAATATGATTTTTTTTTATCAGGCAAACATAAAAATCGGTGGCGTGATAGCTCTGCCGAAAACAGGGTTATAGGAGACTATGAAGTGGAAGAGTGGAAAGATGTTGGTAAGTGAGTAATACCTTACTTTTATAATAAATGTTTAGCCGGCAGCCCAATTGGGTGGGTGTGGGGTTTATATTGGTAGGCAGCGGCCTAGCTGTACCTTTGGTATTGCAAAGGTCCATGGGCGCCAGTGACACTTACCACACAAGCAGCACACCTGATGTTGTGCTATGCTCGTTTGCCACCACAAGCAATAAAAAAATGTATAATGTCTACGCCTTCTTTTTTTTTCGCGGGTGTTATAAAATGAGACTACTAAGAGACAAGCATATTATTGAAGGAGAAAAAAAATCGAAATAAAATCTTTGTTTTTAGTGGCAGACTATAGTCTGACTGCGTCCTCCCCTTTCATGACTTTATTACCTCCCAAGTTACGTCCTGGCGCAACTTAGGTCGTCGATCCTATAAAATGTACTGTGTTGCAATTGGTAAACTGTCTTGATCTGTTTCACATCGGCTTCACATAGAAAAATAAAAAAATGGTGTGCATGTGTAAATAATCAATCACAAAAAAAAAATTGTCGCATAAAAGTTTGACTACGCAGATGACCTAGTAGTCTAATGAGTGATCCTATATGCCCATCCACAAATAATTAATTATTCTAAACGTATTCACATTTAACGTAACTCGTAACCTTTATTTATATTTTTATAAATTCCTCTACGATATAGATATAACTTAATGCGGATCTGGATTAAAAAAAGAAGAAAAATATGAAATTGTAAATCTCTTATTGTATGCTATTAATGGACATAACTATCCGTGTGGTGGGGTAGTATGAACGCAATTCACTACACCCTATCTCACTTATGGGTGTCGTAAATGACCAATAAGGGATATTATTCATATAATATTTATACTAAAAAAGAAAACCTCGAAATATAACTCTATACCAACCCGTTCCGCGTGGTACAGTAAGTAGCTCACTTTCCCTCTGATTGTGGAAAAAGCTTGAACTGAGCAGTGCTATATACTAGCTCATATGAGCTGAGATGATCGTGGAGATAATGAGTGGATTTAATATATAATTTAAAATCTGTATGTTTAGATTACGAGTCGACGCAGTCTTCCCGATCTGCTATCAACCAAGGTGCTCTATTAACCATTCTCGGCAGCATCTTCATCGTTAGCTGACGTAATAATATGCATATGAAGAATCCTTACACCATATCCTAGTGCCAATCAAACAATTGTACTAAGAATACGATATACATAAAAAACAGTGATAAATATTAGAATAGGTGCTGTGTGTCATTATCTAGCAGAATAGTAGATACTGTTGCAATTGTATCTTTTTATTTATATATGTATGTTAACTACATCGAAAAACTCAATTACTTTTAAAAATTATTTATTTTAAAAATATATTTTTATGAAAATGTAGAATCTATCTTATAGAATTGTAAATATTTTTCGATATTAATGAAAGACTGATAGGATTGTATTGTAAATGTGCCATATCTAATCTCATACCTATCATTTATAATAGTTTTAACCCGTAAAAATACATTAATTGTTGGCTTTTGAAATATTTATTCTATTTGAATTCAAAGGATATTAATGCTACGATTTTACAGTACATTAAAACTATAATATTTCCATATTCTATTTAAACGATGGAGTAGTTGTAACTACATTTATATAAAGTGCAAAGTAATGACGCCTAACCTTTTCCATATCATAATAAAATACGTATCATTAAAATTTATATGACGAAATGAAAAAGTACGTACTGTGGTACCTACGTATGTTCACCGTTTAATACTCACAATCTATATACTAAGTAGATGGCTTAATGATAGTCTAATGACAGACAAGTTTCGCAGTTGCTAATTCAGGTCAAGGTCCAAAGTAGAATCATGAAGAAACCTACATATCTTAAAATTATTATTAACACAAATTAGTTTGTATTTGACTCAACATTATAGCTCCTTATTCACATATTTCTCATCCTGCCTCGGTCATAAAAAAAGACATATCATATTAAAAATATACTCGATGTACTCACATGTCAGGACACATTTCTCAGATAAAAATATGAAACAAGTTATTCATTCATATTCTAAAAAAAACATGGTAAATATAAATGATCTGATTTGTATATATAAATGATCACAGATATCTTTTGAAATAAGAAATCTACCTAGATTCATTAACAAAATTAACATTTATATTCGGCAAATTAAACATTATATTAAGATAATATCATAACGTTCCCTCATTAAACAATTACGACAAGTATAATAAGTGGTCACCAGTTAAGTTTAATAAGTTATGTGTTACCGCGCTGTTCATACTTGTACAAATTAGTTTTATTGGAGGAAATTATAATAAAAATAGAAATTGATTATGCTTTTTATAAATCATTAATTGTAAATACAGATAAACAGCTTCACTTCTCAGCTACTTAAGTACCGCTATTAGACAAAAAAATTCAATACAGTTGTTAATTTTAAATAAATTTCAATTTAAATATCTTAAAAAAGTATTCAAAATAAACAAATAATAACTGAGATTCATGCTACACAACATATTTATTTGGGCATGTTCTTTGGATATTTTTTTTAATTTTATTTAATTCTCACGATAGTTTCTTTCGAAACTCGTGAGTTAACAATTATCATCACAACTTACAAACTTTTATACATTAGATGATGGTATCTTGTCTGAATCATGAAGAAATAGTGGTCTGAAATTCCTATTCTCTTTCTAGAACTTCTAAATGTTCAATAAATTACAAACAGATTATTTTAAGTTAATTAAACAGCTTCGTTTATTGATACAAATTAATTCATTAATATCAATAAAATAGTCTCATCACACAATAAAAGAAATATTCCCATTGTGAATATATAAAAAAATAATGAAATTATTTTTTTTATTTCTGCTTCGTATAATAATACGAAACAAAAGTAAAAAAAAAATTTTATGTAATAATATACAGAGGTATATAGTGACATTTTCAAATCCATGTATTTCATCTGGTGAATTTCCTTTTCCTCTTAAAGCTTTGTCGCTTAGGAACAGCGATGACGTATTTATCCTTTGTGATGCTATTCTAATATAATATTATGGTATTTTTGCATTTGTTTACATTTTATGTCATAATATTTTTAACAAATTCATATTATTTTATTATTTTTGTTTTGCATTGTGGCACGTTTAAGGATTAAGATTTAATAATGACCTATTTATGAAAAATATGACACTTTAAGTCGAAAGTTTCGATTAATATCATAATAATGATTTTCAATTATTTTATCATATAGTTTTAATTATTCTTATTTGTTAGTCAGTAACTAAAACCATTGTAAAATGCTTTTGTAATATTCTAATAAATGTTATTTGTAGATACATAGAAAAACCATAGTAAAATATTTATAGTTGTTTTAATCAAGACTGGTATTATGGCTCTAGTCACTATCTCAGAAATAGAAACATCTTATTTTGTTTTTACATTGTATATACCAATTTCATATAAAACTTTTATTTACTTCACTACGTGTCAAAAATAGTAAATACATACTGTAAATAAATTCAATTCTTCTGCAATCAAGACAATATACCGTGCTTTGTAAATTATAAATAAAATAGCTATATATTACATATTTCAGAAGCTTGCGTTATATTAGTGTCTGAATTATTATAGTATTTGCTTTGTTTAGATATATTCATACATGTATTGAATTTTAGAAACAAAATCTTTATTTCTGCGTATAAACTTAGTAATAGTTTTTTGATTTCGGATGAATAATTGATATATTTGAGTTAGCTATAGAGATATATATATATACATTTCAAATAGGCATAGCTACATAAATAGATTGGTATCAAATAATTATTGTAGAAATTATAACATGATCTACATATCTTGCAACTGGGTCATAATATTTAATAAATTGTATAGTGAACGTTGTAGTTAACTGTTGATGTAAAATTGAAAATAAATGACATTTTTTAAATTCTGGCAGTATAATTTTTTCATTTCGAATATTAGGCAGGTATAAAATAACTATTTTATGTGTTTTACATTTGGATTCTTGACATTTAAATCATATTTCGACGTTAATGGTCACTAAGGACAAAGGTACATACATACATACATATCATCACGCCATATCCCTTGCAGGGCAGGCAGAGAGAACAGAGTGCCAGAGAACTCTATATTTGCATACTTCACTAGCTTCCTCAACATTCATAATTCTCTTCATACACGCTCGCCGGTTTCGGAGACTCTTGACTCCACCTTTGTGGAGTCATCACCCCACTCTCCTCCACAAAGGTGAACCCTGAAAAATGTTCGAAATGTCACAAAATCAAAAATCAAACGCAAACACTATAAAATGAGTAAAATCTAACACTCCCGTAAAAATCAAAAATCTGTATAAAAAAGTTGACCAAATAGCTTTATGAAGAATTGTTTTTTTTTTGGATGGTGATGAAATATTTTTTTATATTACCAACCCTCGCATTCCTACAGATAAGGTGAAAACCATCGCGTAGCGTAAATAAATAACATAATTTCAAAAAAAAGGAAATCACCAAATAAAAATCTATGTCTTCTAGCTATATGTTGTAATAGGCTAAATACCATCCCATTTAGAAAAAATCGTACCCAATGGTGAAAAGCTGAGGAGAATAAAAAGGTGTTCGACAGCCTCGTGGAATTGGCAATAGTCAAGCACTAGAATGACCAGGAAGTATACATACTTACATTTGAATGCGACAAAAGTAAGTATGTATAGGTTGTTGTAGATATAAGACAGAAAAAAACAAAAGAAGATAGTTAAAATCAATAAAAGCATCGCCAAAATAGGTTATAAGTTACTTGCATGATTACTAACAAGTTATGATATAACATATATATTTATTTTATGATATAACATATATATTTTTTCTATTTAAATTTTACGATATACAATGCGAAAGTGGAAGGATGTAGGTACCGAGGGAGACCGAGACTAACCTACCTAGACCAGATCGGTCAGGTACTGAAGGAAGGTGGAGTCAAGAGTCTCCGAAACCGGCGAGCGTGTATGAAGAGAATTATGAATGTTGAGGAAGCGAGTGAAGTATGCAGAGATAGAGTTCTCTGGCACTCTGTTCTCTCTGCCTACCCTGCAAGGGATATGGTGTGATGATATGTATGTATGTATGTATGTATGTATATTCAGATAACTCAGAAAATTAAAAACAGCTATACGCACCAGATCTTCATCACATTTATTGCCGAAACTATTCAAAAACCCCTAAAATCGCCCTAATTCTATGTAAAATATTCTATGTAACCCTTAAAAACACCTATGTATAGATTTAATTTTTTTTTATTGGGCAAACCCTTAAATTGCAATCAGTGAAACGATGTGCAAATTGAATCTGAGATCTCTGCGTAGAAGTTTGTTATTCTCCCACTCGACTATCATCATCACAGCCCACAAATGTCACACTGTTGGGCTCGGGCCTCGGGTAATGGGAGGGAAATTAACCTACTATACCGCGCTGGTCAGACGTGTTGGTATATGGTTTTGTTTCGAGTTTTCCTTCTCTCGCATAGATGTTATATGCGTTTTATATCCCTTAGTCGTCTCGTACGATCACCCACGGGTAAGATATGGGGTGGTGGATAGTATTCTTACTCCGTCACCACACGGAACTCGACTATCGCTACTCTTAAATTACAAGTGTAATAATCACGTTATTATCACAATAGTACAAATGTAAGGATCAAAACAACAAAGGCTTATTGTTTACGGTATTATTACAAACCTCGAAGTCGGACTTATTTTGCATGAAATATTAGGTGAGGAAGCACCTGGGGAACTAGGCACCCCGCGGCTTGTGCAGACACTTTAATGCACTTACTGCCAAGAGTCATGGCAAACTGACGCGCACATTATTATAGTTTTAAATTTATGCTCAATGTGAACATCTATTCAAATTTTACTTGGCCAACATGCGAATGTGCTTATGTACGTTCATTTTTATGTATTTTATACGTCTTTTCACTGATGTTTAGCGTGAGCGCAGAGCTTCCCTTGTTGGTCATTCATTAAAACTCCTGGCATAATGAATTGTGAATTACTTGGAGTTTTACGATTGTACATAAACATTTATGATGTTTAGCTGAACAGAGGGCCAGTTTAAATAGTGACTACTCGCACTGACTGTAGTCAGTTTGATTCCAGAATAATTATTAGAAACATTCACAAACTGGTGATATGAGTTATATATCATATATATATAAAATTGATTTATTGGGATTACATGGAATTGAATTTTAAAACTTGATTTTGAATAACTCACTACTTAACTATTTACTAATAAATATCTGATTAACATCTATTATACTGCGTAAGATAGTTTATAAATACTTAAGCTCGTAAGGGAAACTGAAAGATTTTTCATTAGTAAACGAAATCTTTTAGCCTGCACTGTACCGACAAGTAACTTACAGCGAATCATTTAAATGACCCTTAAGTAATTTAAATAACAATAATTATCCGTATGGTGACGGAGTAAGAAAATAATTCACGAATCCCTATCTTACCCGTGGGTGATCGTATAAGACGACTAAGGGATATAAAACGCATAGATGTTATATCTATGCAAGAGAAAGAAAACTCGAAACAAAACCCTATACCAACACGTGTGACCAGCGCGGTATAGTAAAGGTTATGTGCCTTTCTTTTTTTTGACAGGCTAATAGTCTGGACGTACCCCGCCAAAGTTGTTCAGATTTACGAAATGGCTTCATAATTTTAATACCTCTGCAGTTCCATTGGGCTGACTACTGGTACTGATTACTTGACATCGTAGCTAAACTGATGGGTTATATTTTGAGGTACTATCAGCCGTCCACGAAACAATAATGTTGCCAGGGCATCGATCTCTCTGTGGGTGGCGGACTAAACTCCAGTCCATATACTCGCGATTTCGGCTTGTGCGGCATCAGGTGCAGGCACTCGCATCCAAATAAAACCATCTTAACACTGGCTCGAGGCTTTTCCAGCCAGAAAGAGTTCATGTGCCTAACACAACAAGGGGAACAATGATTAAATCGAAAATTGCAAAATTTATTAATATTTTACTCCATGTAATTTAAGACATAATACATAAGCACCTTTATTAAATCGATAATATTTAATATTAAAAATGTAATAAAACCTAAATGAAGGCAAACAAATAGCATCATTGGCATGAACAATTCACAGGCGTACTGTTACGAGCGCTCTATGAGGGTATATCGATTTTATGCAAAATGCAACAAAGTTCCGCGCTTCAGTCTACGCTACGTTAGCTATAAACCGCGCTTATTTTGCCAACACTGCGCTCTTTATTATTATAAAATAAGCTATCAATTTATCGTGCCTACTTATCGGACCATCGTTGAAAATTGGTGGTATAATACCGCAAATATACAACGACCTATTGAACATTTTATTTTAAACCAAGTAGCTTGTTTTTTTTTTCGTATAATATTTTTTATTCGGATATACCATAATAATTTATTTCATGAACGCCATAATAAACTTTTGTAAAATATGACTAACCAGTATACCTCGTCTTGCCATAAATACTGTAACAAAGAAAAAAAATGTCTATTGCAAATAACATTTATTACTTTTACAGTGTGTTAGTTTAATACATAAATATAAAACAATTTAAAATATAGAAAACTTATTCGAAGTGGTCTCCATTGGCTGCAATACAGTCCTTTAAACTTTGAGGCCAGATGTTAATAGAAGCACGCACTCTTTCCATGGGAAAATTTTTCACTGCCAATCGTATGGATTGTTTTAGGGACTCCAAATTATCGTGGCGTTTAGTGCAAGCCGTACTATCTAAAACTGAACATAAATCATAATCCAGCGGATTAAGATCGGAACTAGACGATGACCAGTCTTCAGCTGTGATGAAGTCCGAAACGTTCGTTTTCAACCAAGACTGCGTAGACTGAGCTTTATGACCGAACGCCGAGTCTTGCTGGAAGGACCATTCTTGGTAATTGAACATGGTGTTGTTAAGGGGTTTCACTACCTTCTCAAGAATTATATGTTGATACAATTTTGCCGATGTCTTGATACCTTTTTCACAAAAATATGGCTCAGTCAATCCTTCATAGCTAATACCCACCAAACCATCACTGAAGTCGGATAATGCCCAAGTTGCACTGTGTCAACTAATTGACACGGCGATTCGGTTCTCTTTATCACCCCACTCCATTTTAATATCGCAAAATATTATATAATGTATCGGCGCCAAAATGAGAAAACACAATGAACAATCATATAAAAATGACAGATTCCAAATTCAAATGTAATATTTTGTTTATTTTCAATTGTAACAGTATTTATGACCAAAGTATATTATGTCTTATAATACTGCAGAGATGCTGACCGTATGAGGGCGATGCCCCAGCAATTAGCTGGGGCGTCGACGGGGGATGGTACCCGAAAGGGTAACCCGCCAGGCTGGCCACGGATGGCAAGGAAGCGGTACCAGTTGCCGGCCCAATGGCGACAGGGAGGGAATACAGTGGGTCAAGGGGCCACGCACTGCCCGTTCGTCACCCCGGATGGATCGGGCGGCGTGTGTCCGGACCATAGCCTACCCAATAAAAATGTCATATAATACTAAAACGTCATCTCTGAAGGTTGACCTTGAAATAATGCTCAAAGTGACTCAGTGTGACATGGAGAGGGATTTGCTCGGTATTTCTGTACGTGATAAAAACTCGGAATACAGAAATCCGTAAAAGAACGAATGTAACACACGACATAGTCCGCAAAATTAACATGGTGTAGTAGTAATGGGCAAAGCACATCGATAATAAACGGACTTATTGTAAAGAAAGGTTCTTAAATGTCGCCACCACGAATCGGATGACGTAAAATAGGATGACCCTCCACTATCTAGACTGACGAAATCTTAAAAGTCACGAGGAACCGCTAGATGTAAGTGGTATAAGACCGTTCTGAGTGGCATTTTTGTGGGAAATCCTATAGCTAACATTAGATATCTATAGGATGGTGGATGTATGCAAAGTATGAACAACATTCCATACAAATGCAAGTTGGCTTGTGCATATAAATAATTATTTCAAAGATTTCCTGTATATGATTCAATATATTCGGTCTTTACTATGTGTCTATTTCCAACAGGAAAATTAAATGCCCGTACACTATTGTAGAATATAAATGAGCTCAAAAAAGGAAGGGGGATTAAATATATTTCTACTGGCAATGAATTTGTATAAATAATACTATAGCCTGTAGATATAACATCTATAATAACGATGACTTGTTGGATATGGAATACGTTAGTCTTCCTGTAACTAAAAAGTGTTCAAAACGTCGGTCAAGTAAAAATCAAATACAAACGCTTTACATAAAATCTGTAAAAATACTTCAATTTGGTATGTGTATCCTCACATAAAATCGAATAGATCACCTAGAAAATAAATATACTGACATTTATTTAATCTGATAAAATATATTTTTCCGTGTGGTGACGGAGTAAGAATACAAATATTACCCGTGGGTGATCGTAAGAGGCGACTAAGGGATATTAAATGCATATAACATATATGCAAGAGAAAGAAAACTCGAAACAAAGCCTTATTCCAACACGTCTTACTAGCGTGGTGAAGTAGACCAATTCCCCTCCTATCGTGGAGGCGGCGCGAGCCCAACAGTGGGCACATATATGAGCTGAGATGATAAAATATTTATTTAAGTAATCTAACCCGTATGGTTTATTTTGGTTGATTATAGTTTCATTTTAGAATACCATAATGATAATTATTATGATTATCTTTTATTACTGACCACAAAAAGCTGTACATAAAATACAATACAATGTCAATTACAACCTAGCTATATGAATGACAAAAACATAATACAATTCAATATATGTAGATAAATATTATACTAATGCATATTTTATATACAAAATTAGATAATCGAGCTATTTGATAGTTAATTGGATTTTGATAACAGTTAATGTCAAAGCGGGGATATTAAACTAGATCGATGACATAATATGCCCGTGGCACATTGCACGTGAAGTTTAGAAACGGTCACTTAGATACGCCGCTGGTATAACTTAATGGCAGTGATCGATTGAGGTAATTAGATGCAGTATAATGATATAAAGTATTATCCGTTGTTACCGAACTTGAGTCTAATATTTTGAAAATGTTTATCTAGAATTGGAGTCTACGGTCTCACCGTAGAAATGTTAATTAACTTAAGCACAATTGTAGCAAAAGAATGAGGATGGTGTCCGATGGTTTACTGTGTGAGACACAAGGAGGTTTCAGGAGTGGAAGGGGATGCATGGATCAAGTGTTCTCTCTGCGCAACATTGTGGAGAAGCATCTGGCTCTAGGTCAGAGGGTTTTCTGCAGTTTTGTGGATCTGGAGAGAGCATTTGACACGGTTGTACGAAAGGAACTTTGGGATATTTTATATGGTATTAACGGTAAACTGCTACAGGCTGTGCAGTCCAGTTACATGGGCTGTAGAGCCTGTGTGCGGCTGGATGATGGAATGTCGCCTTGGTTTGACGTCAATATCGGCGTTAAGCAGGGGTGCGTTCTGTCAGCCAGGCTGTTTATCATATATCTGGATAAATGTCTCCAAAGGTTGAACGATATGAATGTGGGAGTCCAGATGGGCGACTCAGTGGTCACTGCTCTGCTTTATGCAGATGATGCAGTCCTGCTGGCACAGTCAGCGATTGACCTGCAGACCCTAGTCGACACAATGACAGAAGATTGTAAGAAAAGGGGTCTACGCGTGAATGTGAGCAAAACCAAAATAATGGTCTTTGAAAGAGATAAAACCAGAACAGATGTAAGAGTAACAATAGGTAATGATGTACTAGAGCAAGTGGATGAATTTGTATATCTTGGATGTGGATTTAGCCGAGATGGAAGGTACACCACTGATATAGAGCGAAGAGTGAATGCGGGAAATAGAGTGAACGGAGCGTTGGGGCAACTTCTCGGCAGCCACCACCTCAGCCAGAAGGCACGTGTAGCAATACATAACGCAGTGCTTGTCCCAACATTACTGTATGGAAGCGAGAGTTGGGTATGCAGAAAAGAGTATGATAGTAAAATTAATACGGTCGAAATGCGATCTCTGCGGAAAATCTGTGGAGTTAGGCTGACCGACCGCATTCGTAACGACGACGTAAGAGAGCGAGTAGGTATGAAAGAGAGTATTGGTGTAAAGATGCGAAAGGGAATGCTCCGATGGTTCGGACATGTGGAAAGAATGCCGAACGAACGCCTGGTTAAGAAGATATACAATGCGAAAGTGGAAGGATGTAGGTACCGAGGGAGACCGAGACTAACCTACCTAGACCAGATCGGTCATGTACTGAAGGAAGGTGGAGTCAAGAGTCTCCGAAACCGGCGAGCGTGTATGAAGAGAATTATGAATGTTGAGGAAGCGAGTGAAGTATGCAGAGATAGAGTTCTCTGGCACTCTGTTCTCTCTGCCTACCCTGCAAGGGATATGGCGTGATGATATGTATGTATGTATGTACAATTGTAGCAGACTATGATTTTGCATTTTCTTTAGGCACGTGTAATGGATAGCAATAAGGCAATGAAGAGAGGACTCTTCATTGCCTTATTGGAGGACAAAGGAAGACCTCTTTCAGTATCCACACTAATATAATAATATACGCATTGCCAATAGTTTTTAGAATTCCGTGATGTAGAGCGTCATGAACGTATTATGATGTATAAATATAAAATAAAACAAGCTAGACACGGCATATAAAAATATTAAAATTGTTACTTTAGTATTCTTTTTAGTAGTAACCCACACTACTTGTAGCTTTTTTTTTTGTAAGCAAAAATAGGCTGGCTCGTCCAAATTAATACAACACACTGGAAGAAAATTCGACTTGTGTCTAGTAATATTTGCTACTGTCTTTGATACGGGGAAAGATAAAGCTGGATGCCTAAATCATCCTCACTTAGTAACCTCATTCTATTCTCTCTAAACATGCAATATGGTAGAATACAATTTAGCTGTACCGCTAATATTGCTGAATTCTATGAGCGGCATGAATTATCTACCAGCAGGCGTGCTGCTTGCTCGTCTTCCATCAAAAGCAAAAAAAAAACATATTTACAGTATTAAAGACGGCTCTGTATTTGAAATAAAACTATTTTTACGGATTTTATCGCGTTTGTATTTGATATTTAATTTCCCGACGTTTCGAATACTT
This sequence comes from Lymantria monacha, assembly GCA_905163515.2. Taxonomy (NCBI): domain Eukaryota; kingdom Metazoa; phylum Arthropoda; class Insecta; order Lepidoptera; family Erebidae; genus Lymantria; species Lymantria monacha. Next base: position 14,879,849 of record LR991091.1, on the reverse strand, counting down.
TACAGCGTTCATGGTGGATAGAATCCGTAAAAAAACGTTTTATTTTAAATGTGTAATACTCGCATAAACATCAAAAATTATTACGGATCTTCATGATAGTAGTTATGAAAACAACTATAAGTGAAAACTAAACAGCCTCTCTATCTCTCTATTGCATCTCACTTGTACTTTGACCTGATAAAATGACATTTTGATTGAGTCCACACTCATTATTTATTTTTTTCAAACTATATAGATACTATACAGTAGTATATATTGTATATAATAAATACTATATTGTTCAACAATATAATAAGGTATAATAGATAAGTATTCGGTAAGGATGGTATTGACGAAGTGGCGTTAGAAAAGTAGTTATACACCGTCCCTTCTATCACCGCGGGCTGTTTCTTTTGTTTGTTGTTTTGACGGGACAATAATCTCTCCCAATGAAATGGTAAATAGTATAGTTATGTATACTAATTAATAAATTAATGAATCTATTATTATTACATACATACATATCATCACGCCATATCCCTTGCAGGGTAGGCAGAGAGAACAGAGAGTGCCAGAGAACTCTAACCTTGCATACTTCGCTCGCTTCCTCAACATTCATAATTCTCTTCATACACGCTCGCCGGTTTTGGAGACTCTTGATTAAACTAAACTAAACTATTAAATTAAACTATTAACTACTATCTATTATTAAACTTTACTAAAATAATATTAAAAAAGTATTGTTAAATATAAAAGGAATAAAATTAATAAAGTAAAGTGATAGACATCCTATAATGTAATTGAGTTAAATAAATAAGAAACTTGATGAATCAAAAATCATTCATCATCATAATCACCATCTCATTTCATATACGTCTCATTCCTGGGTTCGAGATTCTTTCATTGGGAAGAATTCTCGAATTATGATCCAGACGATGACTACTTTAAAAAGTGTAATAATTAAAAACAGTTTTTATTAGATTTTTATTTAGAGCTCAAAAAGTTTTAAGACATTTCTTTTAAAACATATTTGGGTGCTTAATATAAGGAATATTTAAATAAAGATCTCACAATGACGATGGGTATACATACATATCATCACGCCATATCCTTTGCAGGGTAAGCAGAGAGAACAGTGTGCCAGAGAACTCTATCCTTGCATACGATATTACGATGGATATTTTTTTTATTACTTATGGTGGCAAATGAGCAAGTAGCTCACCTGATGGTAAGTGTCACTGCCGCCCATGGACCTTAGCTAGGCCGCAGCCTACCATTACAATCCCTAAACCCCGCCAGTTGAGCTTCCGGCTCTCTTGCTCACCGAATGAAGCGCAATAGCACATTGGCATTACTCAGACGTCGATCTTCTGCGAGAGTGCGCAACGTGGTCCTACCACTAGGAAATCTATATGTATGGTATGAACCTATTAAGTCACTATATCCATTATATATATTAAATATACTTTAATTAACATATAGGTTCAGTATAAGTAACATTGCTACTTACTTCAATCATAAGCATTGACAAAATAAACTATATTCGTAAATTTGGAGAGGCCTCTATCTTTTTTTCATGTTTTGATAATATGAGATAAACGAAGCCTTTTTGTAGCGTTAGTATAATATACTAAATCATATTATAGTCTAAAATTTTAAGTACGTAAAAATATACCAACGACAGCCACCTCAATTCTTAAAAGGATTGCCGTGAGACAGGCGGCTCGGTGAAAAAATTGGGGAGAACAAGAGTTTACAATTATTTTTCTCCTGTGGAGTAATAACGTGCTCAAAATATATATTAAATAGCGGGTATAAAAACTATGTTACCCTTCGATTTCTTGCTAAACGTAATATAGTACAGTTTTTAAAAAAACAAATAATTCTCAAGAGTCACATCCCATTACAATATTAAAGGTACATAGTTAATAAGTTCTGAAAAGAATAGTAGTTATTTTCATCTAGGAGAAAATTATTTTTAAGACATTTCCCTGTACTAAGAAATAACTTGAACAGAGGCCAAAGCAAACAACAATTAACAAATACAATTTACACCAAGTTAAAAGAATAGCCATTTGTTAATGATACAATTAATGGTTCTACATGGAAATCAAATGCACTGCATGGCACGAAAATTCATTACTTAAGCCACTACACCATCTATCTTTTTTTAATAAAGCATAAAATTTAGGTAAAAAAAATTAAAACATTTATTTTATTGTGTTACTTATAAACCTACACACTTGTGTAGGTATGTAGGTAAACATGATATCATACAAAACAAATATGTTTTCGAACGGTTAAAGAGATGATAGATTAGAACACAATTTACCCCAAGATCGTGAAACCACTGGTGTTGGTTTCCGGTACTGTAATCTCTCATTAATGAAATGAACCAGATAGGTTGGTTGGTTAAATAACACCCTAACATGATTTATTTTTCCTCTTCTTAGCCAGTAAGGATGATATTTTGTTGGTACTTAAATAATCTACGTACAAGCGGCGTATTTTTTATAGTATTATGATTTTTCGGAGAATATGCTCATTTATTTAACCCTAAAGAGAACTTTAAGTACATCGTCAAAATAGCGTTATTTTTATATTAAAATCGTATTTGCCAGAAAAATCTCAAATAGATAAATGTAAGATAAGACGACGTTAAAATCTACGCAAATACAAAATTTGATCCAAAACCTTGAAGCATTTCCATTATTTGGGGCCTAAATACGTATAAATATACGAGAAAATTTAATTCGCTAATAACATTTAAATATATAAAATAATAGTATAGTTAGTAGTAGTATAGTATCAAAAAAACTAATGGCAGGCAAATATGTAAAAAATAATGATTAGTTTGTATTTGAAAGAATCCATTATCCACCAGAAATATTAATTATAAAACTTAATACAACTGGGTCAGGATATTAAATTAAATATTCATAATCATCAAAAGATTATTTTTTTTACATAACATTTTATTGTAGTACATGTAGATATAGAGTAAAAATAACATCAAAACCTCTCGAAATTTCATACTATTTTCGTACTAAAAGTACATATTTTTATTGGCGTTACGTCGTGTAACAGATATCACAACGCCATCAAATATCGTCGAAGGCTATACAATAAACGCAAAACGGTTCGACGAGAGAACCGACACAGATAAATCCTTGTAAACAAAATTGTAGCTGTCATCGATATCGTACTTTACGATTGGAACCCTGAAGGCAACATGAAATTTAAATCGAAGTAAATTGACCGCATACCCTTCTCAAATATACAATATAAATAATAATCCCCAAAATATACACTAAATCCTTTCAAGCCGTTGGACAATGACTTTGACTGTGACTATTATTATATTTTATTTTTCCTCACGACGCCTTATTATTTTTATATTTGTCTTCGTACAAGGATATCGGCAATAAAAACGAAATGTTTGTTGCTTGATTGAACCATCGTATTTTTTTTATTTCCTGTCTACTGGCCCGTAAATTGCTGCGTCTTGAGTGATATTTGAAATCTCAAGTTGAAATCTCAATGGTAATATCATTACTTAAAGTATCATTGCCATTTGTTTTAGCTTAATTGTACTGGTCATCTTCGGAATCAGAGAAAGTTAAAATATGAGTATAATATAGATATTTTTTTAAAGATCAACCTGCTAAGCTAAGGAATTAATTCCTGTACTGCGTGGAATTTTATAAACATTTAATTAACTGACACAAATTATACTAGAACAACAATTTGTGGATTGCACAAAGTATTGTCCTTTTTTTTTTTGGGTACGGCTACGGTCGGCGCACTCCTCGCACCACTCCGTCCGGGGTGACAGAGGGGCGTAAGCACGCACACCCGTAACCCACCCGTGACGTCGCCTTCGTCGTTGGGCCGACCACTGGAGTCACTCTGACTTGACGTCAGTGGTCGGCCCGACGGAATACCCCTGAGGAGTACCCTCTCCTCGACCGACGTCGCCCCCCTCGGGTAGGATGTCGGTCGTTCCTCACGCGGTCGGCCTCTCGGCGGGTGACTGACTAATTCCCCGATCCAGCCACCCGCGGCCTCGGCTAGGGCGGCATCAGGCGCAGGTAATCTCGCCTGCGCCGCCCACAAAGTATTGTCCTGCGCTGAAATCGAATCCTCAGTACTTGACACGGTAAGCTAGTATCTTAACCACTATGTCATCAGTACAGTCTTTTACACATACATACATATCATCACGCCATATTCCTTGCGGGGTAGGCAGAGAGAACAGAGTGCCAGAGAACTCTATCCTTGCATATTTCATTGGCTTCCTCGATATTCATAATTCTCTTCATACACTCTCGCCGGTTTCGGAGACTCTTGAGTCCACCTTCCTTGACCTACCTACGTGACCAATCTGGTCTAGGTAGGTTAGTCTCGGTGTCCCCCGCTACCTACATCTTACTATTCCACAGTCTTTTATAATGCTTGTATTGGTATTAAAACACTGATTACCTATTTAGTATTGAAGCTATCGTAGGTTAAACATATATTAGGCATTTGTTTACGGCGAGCCAGGTTTTGAGCATTTATGATACATATCATGCGTATGCATAGGATCTGCATATCCTGTATGACATGCTAGAAAACCGCTTCAACATATTCGATCTTAACCCTAATTTAATAGCCATTTAAATAAATTTCTAACTAATTTCCTAATTCTAAAAGCAAAAATGATCAATATTGTTATATAAAGTTCAAAATTAATTCTGATTAGCATAAATAATAGCCAAAGAAAATATTGTTAGATAAATTATGTCTGTACGTATTACTAGCGTAGTTACTGCGTCTAGTTCTATAGTCTTTAACAAGCTATGGTTTGGATACAACCCGCATAAAACATTTGATACGATAAAAAAGCGGGGTGCAGCAGGTGTCGTGCAGGCTCCTCATTGCCAATTGGACTGACTACCCGTCTCGATACCATGACATCGGTAATCCTACACTGTAGGATAAATACACTTATTTAAAGCACTTTTTCTACGAATTCGCTTACATAATAGTTCAGTTTATGGTATTATTATTTGTATTTATGGCAAATTAATTTTATGAAAACAAAAAAATAATTAACAAACAGCAATATATAATAGACACATAAAGGAGAACAATGAGATGGAGAAAAAAAACTTTGACTTAGTTGTACATATAAATAGAAATTATATAAGATTTTATAAACTCTGTTCTCTCTGCCTACCCTGCAAGGGACATGGCGTGATGGTATGTATGTATGTGTTTATAAAATGAAATCAAAATCGCTCTAGCTTATATACAAAATAAATCGCAAATAAACATCAGATTCTCTTTTTTTATTGCTAATGATGGCAAACAAGCTGGCTGTGAATGAAAAATGATGTCACAAGCCGGATTCGAACCCGCGCCTATTGGGATTCCGGTCCAATCGTGCTGTGCAGCGTGCAATACAACCCAAGCGTGTTTCATTTCGTAAGGTTTTATAAATAATTAAGCATATTAAATGCTAAATTTCAATAATTTAAATAACAAGGTTGTGTCATCGTTTAATACAATTCTAACTGTAAAGTTTTAAGTATTAAGCCTATAATAATGTGTAAACATTGTCGGGTAGATAGCATACCGTCACCTTAAGACGTAAATATGATACGAAGTGAAATTTGCATATCCTACAATTAGTCACGGTGGTGTAGTGGCAGCACGATTGGGCCGGAATCCCAATAGGCGCGGGTTCGAATCCCGCTTGTGACATCATTTTTCATTTCGTAATCGGGTTTTATAAAGAAATATCCATAGATATTATTATGTACAATTATGTTGGTCATTTAAATTTTAAGTACGCGTATTTTATTTAAATTTCAACTATAGGGTCGTTCTATTAATGTCACTAGTATTTTTTTATTTTATATTATTTAATATACAAATTGAGTAACACCCAAATCTGACGTTATTTAGCTTAGAGTATGCATTTGAGACTAGAAATCAATTTCCCAACCCGTGTACAGAGATCAAAATAAAGAACCTTACTTCGAAATTTGAATGAGCGGCTTGGAGTTGCATTTCACGAGAACTCATCGGAGCTGTGCGCATAAGCTTTAAAGAAACGTGAATGAAAAATGAAACCGAATAGACGTATTTACTTCTCTCCAACTAATATAACTTATTGTATCTTATCGCATTGGAATGTATTTTTTGTTGTTGTTGTTTTAGTATATGTATCAAACACCTTTCAGCATTCATGATCATAGAAGAACTAAAATGACGCCCAACAAGTCATTATTAGTACAGAAGAATTGAATTACTCACGACATGTTAGTTATTGAAGTTTGATTGAAGTTTGAGGGACAGACTTTCATACAAATTAAATACTAGTAAATTAAGAAAATGATTCTATGTATGATAAAAGATATATAAGAATAAAGAAAGAGAAGATATGATGTATAAAAGCATATTTTTCTTAGTCACTTATTATTAAATTATAATTAATACAATTTATATTAAATTACGATTTATCAACTTATCATAAATATAATATAAAAACTCAGATATTATGTTACTTGGTTTTTAACTGGTTATAAGGTCGCTTACTGTATCTATTAAATTTTTAAGAAGGGATTTTAAACTATGATTTTGGTCTAAATCTATACAATAAGAGTTCGCAGTCTATGGCATTTTTACAGTTGTCTTATTTTCAGTTAAGTTCTTAACTTTCCGGGTGTGTTTTCGTGTGGTGGGTTCTGGTGATGCTTGAAAGTAAGGTCTTGGTTGAGGCATTGGACGTGAGGGGCTGATATGGGCTACAGGGAGACCCGGTGGGAATGGTCACCGCTGGCCACCTGCCGGTCAGCAGGGGACCCGAGCCCAGGACTATCCCCCTGGGAGGCTGTCCCGCCAACCGGCGAAAATCCCGTTGCGGAGTCGTCGTGCCGGAATGTGAATGTGTGTGGGCGGGGGGCACCGGGGGCCCTTCCATGCTTCGTATCAGCTCCTCTTAAAAACCACTCTCCAAACATGTACTATGCCCCGCACCTTTTTTGTTGGCATCACCGGACCCCATTTCACGAAAGTACACTCCCTTCCTCTTCTTTACAAAACCCCGGTAATGAAAAGGAAATACAAAAAGAGAAGGTTTTACATGGCAATCCCTCTATCCACATTTGACATGGACTTTTGCAACATTAGGGGTTTACACAGCAATCTCAACGCCATCCACCAACACCTCGAGACGGCGCGGCCTGCCTTGCTCTTTTTAACGGAGACGCAGATAAGTGCCCCGGATGATATTTCGTACCTAAATTATCTAGGCTAAAAGTTGGAGCACTCCTTCCACCGTAAAGCTGGGGTGTGCGTGTTCATCCGGGATAATATCTGTTGTCACCGCCTTAGGGCCCTCGTGCATGGTGACCTGTCTATTTTATGGTTACGTACGTAGACTATGGAGGGTATACCCGCATCTACGCGTGCCTCTACAGGTCCCATGGCAAGGATTCAGGGTCAACTCAGTTATTTGAGAACGTTTAATGAGGGATTGACGAAATATTGGAACAGTGTCCATCAGCGGAGATGGTGGTTCTTGGAGAGTTCAATGCTCATCGTGAAGAGTGGTTGGGGACCCGAACCACTGACCTCTTGGGTAGGCATCTCTTCAATATGGTCTCGGCCTATGGTCTCTCACAACTAGTAACACAGCCCACCCATGTTCCAGACATTGAGAGCCATGAGCCCTCTCTACTGGATCTTCTGCTGACTACACACCAGCACGGATACCGGGTAGTGGTCGAAGCTTCTCTTGGGTCATCTGACCACTGCTTGGTCCGTAGCAATGCCTCTATTGCTTAATCGCTCTAAAGCGACTGGGACTGGCAGAGTCTGGCAATATAAGTCAGCAGATTGGGATAGGCTTCGCGAGTTCTACGCATCCTACCCATGGAAGCAGCTTAGCTTCGCCTCTGGGGACCCTGGCATTTGTATGGATTGCATTACCGATACGGTTATTCAATCCGTAGAAATGTCAGGATGGAATTATTCATCCCCAACACCAAAATACCGGTCGGTGGCCGCAGCCGGCCTTGGTTTAATAAAACCTGCAGGACGGCTGCACAGCAAAAGCAGTCCGCATACCAGGACTGGAATAGGGCCCAAAACTGTCGGGACCTAAATGCCAGGGAGGAGAAGCGAAAATTGAATGCTGCTTCTAGATCTAGTAAGAAGGCTATTGCCAGAGCCAAGGCGGAACATGTTGCCAGAATTGGCGAGCGATTGGAGAGCTATCCCGCCGGGAGTCGTGCATTCTGGTTGCTCGCCAAAGCTGCCCAAGACAACTTCTGCCAGTTCAATTTCCCACCACTGCAGAAAAATGATGGCAGTCTAGCCCACGGTGCAAAGATGAAGGCCGATCTTTTAGGTCAATTCTTTGCCTGTAACTCGACTTTAGACGCTGGAACCGCCACACCACCTATCATCCCGCGGAGTGAAAGCTCTCTGCCTAAAATCCGCATTACTGAGCTGCGGCTAATAGACGTACATAAGTCGAGCGGGCCGGATGGCATCTCTGCAGTGGTCCTGAAAATGTGCGCCCCCGAGTTGACCCCCGTCCTCACGCGCTTATACCGACATTCCTATGATACTTGTAGGGTTCCAACTTCGGGAAAGATAGCCCATGTCCACCCGATCCCGAAAAAGGGAGACCGGTCGGACCCGTAGAATTACAGGCTGATTGCGATTACATCCTTGCTCTCCAAGATAATGGAGAAAATAATTAACCATCAGCTTCTGCAGTACCTTGAGGATCATCAGCTGATCAGTGATCGCCAATATGGATTTCGTCATGGCCGGTCGGCTGGTGATCTTCTTGTGTACCTCACACACCGTTGGGCAGAGGCCTTGGAGGGCAAGGGTGAGGCGCTAGCGCTAGACTCTGTAATTGGATCACCAGTTTTTTGGATGGTCGGAACATAAAAGTAGTCGTCGACGGCTCCTGGTCCGAGACCATGACCATTAATGCTGGTGTATCACGAGGCTCGGTGCACTCCCCGATGTTGTTTATTCTGCATATCAATGACGTGCTCTCCATAGAGAGTATTCGTTGCTATGTGGATGACAGCACGGGTGACGAGCGATACAACGAGCATCAGAATGTCCCTCGGAGTATGTTACAGGAAAGACGAGCTCAACCTGTGTCTGAAGTTGAGCGCTCTCTAGGGCGGGCCTCAAAATGGGGTAAACAGAATTTAGTCCAGTTCAACCTCACTAAGATACAAGTTTGCGCGTTCACTGCGAAGAAGGACTCTTTTATCATGGCGCCTCAGTTCCAAGGAGTAACTCTCCAAATCTCCGAGAGTATTAGGATCCTCGGCGTTGAACTATCTAACAAAGTCCAGTTTGGGAGTCATTTGGAGGACAATGCCAAATTGGCAAGCAAAAAGTTGGGCGTGCTGAGCAGGGCTAGGCGGTACTTCACGCCGAGACAACGTCTTGTGCTATATAAAGCACAAGTTCATCCTCACATGGAGTACTGCTCTTATCTCTGGGCAGGCGCGCCTAAATATCAGCTAGACCCACTTGACTCCCTACAAAGGCGGGCAGTTCGAATCGTCGGTGATCCCAATCTCACGGACAGACTGGAATCACTGGAGCGGCGGAGAGACTTTGGGTTACTCTGTGTACTCTACCAGCTCTTTCACGGGGAGTGCTCTGAGGAACTGTTTGACTTGGTACCACCGTCACCGTAGCAGGGTTCATTCATTTCACTTGGAAACGATACGGTCCTCGACTGTACGTTTTCAGCAATCATTTCTCTCACGTACACGCAAGATCTGGAATGAACTACCTGCTGCTGTGTTTTTCGAGCGCTATGACATGTCCTTGTTCAAACGAGGTTTAAGAAGAGCTCTTACTTGACGGTAGGCAGCGGCCTGGCTGTATCCCTGGTGTTGCTGGGTCCATGTGCAACAGCATTACTTACCATCAGGTGTGCTGTTTGCTCGTTTGTCACCGTAGACAATAAAAAAAATAGTATCCCATGGTAATCCACGAACCTATTGACTTCCAATTTTAGACGTAGATCTCCCCGACGAAGCCATAATTGCCAAGAATGGCAAGCAACCCGCTTGCCAGTCGTGGTAATTATGCTGATTGTAGTAGTTGTTGTAATGAGTTTCCAAGAAGAACGCTGTGGATTACTAGCTTAGGTTAGGCAATTTTTGTAACTTCAACGGGAAAACAAGGGGTGATGACACATTATATTCCAAATCCCGTGATAACATAGGAATATTTATATTAAATCTTTATAATTCCTACCTATAAATTTTGTATAGATATAAATATATATTTTTATATACACTAAGTAAAAACCCGATTACAAAGCGAAAAATGATGTCACAAGTGGGATTCGAACCCACACCTATTGGAAATCCGCCCTAATCGTGCTGCCACTTACACCACCATGAACTATTATAGGACATTCAAATCTCTCTTCATATTATATTTACGTCTTTAAGGAGACGTATGCCATCTACCCGACAATGTTTACACATTGTATGGGCTTAATACTTCAAACTTTGGAGTTATAATTGTATTAAACGATGACACAACCTTGTTATTCAAATTACTGAAATTTAGCATTTAATATGCTTAATCCTAATTGTGACAGCATCCCACTTGTGATATCATTTTTCCCTTCGTAATCGGGTTTTTATAAATAATTATGCATATTAAATGCTAAATTTCAGTAATTTGTACACTAAGTAAATAATCATCATTCTCCTACTCTTATACCAATTACTTAGGGTCGATACAACATGTACTCTTCTTTCATAGTAAATATTGTAGAAGTTATTGACAATAGTTTTATGACCGGCAGCCTGCCAGACGTCAACCCTCCTTGGGAACGTAATTGTTGACTAAACGGCATCAGATGGAGTTGGGCCGGGTCGTTATAAGGCTCTTAGTCGTCTTTTACGACATCTACGAGCTAAGTACGGGTTGGTATTATTCGTAACCGCTACCACATAGTAAGCTAAGTAAATAATATTATATTTATATTGCAGATGACTTTACATAGATAACTATATAATTATCGAACTCGAATTATACTCAGACTTAGAACAACAATTTATGTACAAAGCATTTTTTTGCGTAGGATTTGAACCCACGATATTGGCGACCACTACGCCAACTCTGTAATCAATATTGTACAAATTCCAGTGACAAAGATCTATTCATCGACAATCTATTCGTCATGGTATAAAAAAATACCAAAATAATACAATATTTGAGTCGTTGCATAAAAGCACAGCAAAGAGGAAGTTATTATTTTAATGGTGAACAGAGAATTTTTAAAAAATGTAGTTGCTTTTGTCGTTAATGTGATGGACACTTTTTATTTGTAGTGAAATTATAGTTTGTAAATTGTAGAGTAATATTAAGCGATGATATTTAATATTTTCTGTAGAGTTATAGTTGTTTTCGCACGCAAAGGGAGACTATATATTCACAATAGTACTGGATAGTTTGATCTAAATTAAATTTTCTTTTTCTTTATAAAAAAGACACCACCCTGCACTAAGGAAATAATCTTTGTAGTGCGGGGGACTTTATAAATATGCAAATAACGCAGACAAATTACACCCAGACTCAGAAAAGCACTTGGTGTGTTGTCATGCGTGGGAATCGAACCCACGGCTCTGGCACTGCAGATCGGTATCTTAACGGCTACGCCATCTGTACAGTCAAAGTCTGTTTTTTTTTTAATTTCTTTCAGTCATTATGAACTAAAGCAGCAATAGCGAATTGGGAGGCTAATATACTGCAACTGATACTTGCAGTATATTAGTCTCCCAATTATTAATCGCTGTTTTAGTCTATAATGACTTAAAAAAATAATTAATTTAATTCTGAACCAACTATCCAGTACTTTTGCATTAATAAATATAATGGGTAAGATATAAAACTGTTACCAGAAAATAAATTTGTACTGCAACGTAAATATGCTTTTGTTCGGGACATCAAAATACATGACAGTATATACTCTTTATAGAAGTTGCTGAGTGGAAGATATTCGCTCGTAACATTCGCGTTCATAACTATTCTACTCCAGACGAATAAATTGCATTCCAACAAGTTGACAGTCATATTAACGGCATCAACTTTACTATATTCATGAGTTATGAACATAATAAATTTTTAATGATAATAAATATATAATATAATTGAAGTTTGTATACTTGTATAGTAACAGAGATAGAACAATAAGAAGACCGAACACTAGTCCACCTATTAGCCTACTGGCATCCAAAAAAAAGGATATAATATCATAATTGACTCCAACGCCAAGTGGATAGACGATCGCATTTGGTCTTACAAGTTTCCCAAGAGAGCACTGCGACCCACTCCCTTGATATTTCTTTAACCTTCCCAAGAACCTTCCTAAGGCTTCCCAAGAACCTTCCTAAGGCTTCCCAAGAGCCTTTCTAAGGCTTCCCAAGAGAAAGTAAGGGCTTGCGTCATTGTGGGAGAGGTCTATGTCCATTGATGGACGTAGACCTCCAAGAACAAAGTAGAACTCAAAACAAAGTGATAGTGCCGTAATCACCATGTTTAGCAGTTAGATTGGCCATTGTGCTGATTTTTTATGTATTGCCTAATATAGAGTTGCTACTGCCTACTCTCCTAGTGAGATCTTTCGTGGTAAGGACACAATGTTGATAGTTTTCTATCTACAACCGCACGTCGGCCGTCCGAGATAGTACCACACTCTCGCAGAAAATCAACATCGAACATTGGCTATTGCGCTTCGTTTGGTTAGCAAGCGAGCCGGTAGCCCAGCTTTCTGGATGGGTTTGGGGTTCTCATTGGTTGGTAGGGGCCTGGTATTGCGAAGGTATATGGGCTGCAGTAACACCTACCATCAGGTGTACTGCTTGCTCTATTTGCACCACAAGCATTAAAAGAAATAAAAAAGACCTTTAGCTTATTTCTTCGACTGCCAAGGACGGCAAGCAAAGAATGGCCTTATTTATATTTTTATCCCGGCGTTACGTGAGTAAAACTAGCACAAATAAAAAAATATTAGTGCACGAATAATAACAAAATACAAAACAAAATATAAAACTTTTCCTTATTAAATAGTTCATCTAAAAATTAAGAGTAACGTATAATATTTAGTAACAGAAGAAATAATATATTTTATATTTACAGCTCATTTCTATCTTTAATGCTTTCGATATAAAAAGTAACATCAGTGATTAACTATTCATTTAAATTTCTCATATAGCCAAACCTTAGTGAATTTGTCAACAGCATGTAAATCCTAACAACTTTACTTATCTCCTTCTCATTCTAAGAATCTTTTAAAGAATAAACTAAAGAGGTATAGGCTGAGTAGAAATACAGAACCTGGAAGCCCACAATAAGAAGTCTCTCGTGTATGGAAGGTATATAAGACAAAATAGTATATAAGGCAGTGAATATTATGTTGTATTTACACTAAATAGTGCAAATAGTTTTGTAGTTGATAAATTGCAATATGGTGTACAGTCAGTCAAATATCTTATTAATTATACAATATACAATGACAAATAATGGGCTTAATCAAAATGTCAGCGCTTGTCAACGTGAGTAGTGAAACTAAGCTTCAAATTATGTTCGTGTTACTTGTTATGTTAGAAAGGCATTACGTACCTACCTTGCTTCTTATATAGTACACTACTAGAGTATTTGTGTGATCCTGATCAGACAAAATAGGACATTTTCAGGCGAGATGGGTCGATCATGTGGCGAAAATTGGCCGAATAGTTCGGAAAGGCTTAGGAAAGGTAATGCTATTATGATACAAGATGGAATTCGGTCCCTTTAGCTCGCGTGTTTATTAGTGAAGATACTCGTAATCTAAGCAACGGCTGCTTACTAACCAAGACATAAAGATCGTATTTACTGATATAAATAGATTTGCTCCTCGATTTATAAATTAATTAAGTCGCCATATAGTTTATCATCCACTTGGAACACAACCTTACAGAAATATTAATTTTTATATTAGTTCGTTTAAGAAATGAAAAAATATTTTAAGATATAACATTTTTCGGTAGTTGGTAAATAAATTCACAGCGCGATTGCCGAAAACTAATAAAAGATATGAACATTGAATTCATTAATTTACTAAAACTTTATCTAGGAAACAAAGGAAATAATGAAATCTATTTGAGAATCTAAATTAAGTTATACCAAGAATAAATTATAATTATTTGAATCTATTGTGTTTGCAGTAATATCGCGGTGCAAAAACTTTAGCCGTGTAAGATTAAACTGCCATATTAAAGATAAGTGCAATTATGGACATACTTCACTACAAATATAAAAGCATAGGACTGTGATTTAATTAAAGCTGTGCTCTATCGATAGCCTAGTTAGAATCTTTATTAGATGAAATTTTAAAAGGTAATACAAATATGTATCGTCCCCTGTAGGTAGAGGTAGGCAGGTCTCGGATCAATAAAATTGTAAGTATATATCGTAAAAAATAAAATTGAACTTAAGTAATATCTTTATGTTTTGGTAAACATTATATAATAATGATGGAGAATTCATATCAATAATTCACAAGAAATATATATTTTTTTTATATACAAATTATAACAATCACTCATAAGAAACAGTATTTTTGATGAAATAAAGTTACCTATTATTAAACATATGCAACTATAAAAGGTATAATAATATTGCCACAACGAAATAGTATCACATTTTTATGAAATGAAATCATTACGTACAAAAAATGGAGACAAAATTTTTTTCATACGTTTGCTCGTATAAAACGGTGTTTTAATAAAAGCGGATCACAGCTCTCTGCCTGAATATTGTCGCGGATATTTCAATATTGGTTGGATTAGCAGCCTATTTAAACATCAGTCTCAATGCTCTGCAACGTCATATCGAAATACAATATCATTCAAAGCAAGCTGTGATAATATTTATAGAACCTCAAATTTATAGTGTTCAACCTTTGACCTGCTTTTTCAACTAAGCTTCTTATTATAAAATATACGAGTATATAACTATATTTGTATAATTATTATTACAACTGTAAGTCGAATTAGGTAAAACCTTTTTGGATTAGATTGCCTATTTATAGACAAGGATCTCGAAAACATAACGATGTAATAAGTAAGAACTAAATAGTCAGTACATAAGAGAGCAAATCAGGATAAAAAAATTACCAAAAAATACATTATTAATACATTTCTAGAGTAAAACTTTTATGGATAAGAAGATATAATAATATTCTGGTTAAGAAGATATACAATGCCAGAGTGGAAGGATGTAGGTACCGGGGGAGACCGTGACTAACCTACCTAAATCAGATTGATCACGTACTGAAGCAAGGTGGGGTCAAGAGTCTCTGAACCGGCGAGGGTGTATGAAGAGAATTATGAATGTTAACATTCATTCAGCTTCAGCAGCTGTCAGATTTCATTTCAGCTTCTTCAAGGAAGCGAGTGAAGTATGTAAGAATAGAGTTCTCTGGCACTCCGTTCTCTCTGCGTACCCTGAAATGGATATGGCATGATGATATGTATGTATGTAGTAAAACTTTTGTTTCCATAAATCTTATAATAACGAATTCATTTTATCGTTATCTATCTCGAGAATTATAGATTCGTTGGACACAAACGCAACTGTGTCAGCCATTTTAGTGTGAAAGGTCGAAAGTTCAGTACCCTATCGAATTATAGATTGTCTTTAATCTGAATCTCAAGTTTTGAATTATTATTCGCTCAGGTCCCTTGATACAACCCTTCTATTAGCCACTTTATAACTAGAAAAAAATATATAAACATAAATCTAGGCAATGTATTCACTATTTGACGCTACTAAAGCATACGACTACCAATATCATCATCATTATCCTCATTTCAGCTCGGGTATGTCCCACTGTTGAGCTCCATCCTCCTCCATAATGAGAAGGAATTTGACCTTTTTTTTTCTACCTACCTACTATACCACGCTGGTCACATGTGTTGGTATAGGTTTTTGTTTCGAGTCTTCCTTCTCTTCTCTAATATAATATATCAACTATTAATTATCGTCCGTGTAATGACGCAATAAGAATAAAGCTCACCACTCCCTATCTTACCCGTGGGTGATAAGAGAGACTAAGAAATATAAAACGCATATAACATCTATGCAAGAGAAAGAAAAGTCAAAACAAAACCCTATAACAACACGTCTTACCAACGTGGTATAATAAGTTAATTTCCCTTCTCATTTCGGAGGAGGCTTGAGCCCAATAGAGGGCGGAAATATGAGCTTAGATGATGACTATTAATTATACTGAATCACGATATATTAACCGTAATATTTATTAAAAATGTTATTTTTTTTGTTCGTAACTACTCTACGCTGGGAGCTCTTCACTGGCTTAAGTATTCGTAATATATTTCGTAATATTAATATTTTATATCACCCTTCCGTGTAGAGACTAACTAAGAATACAATTCACCACCCCCATTCTTTCAAATAGTTGTCTTTATGTTGAAATTGATAATGAGACGGCAATTGACCTACAATACCATGCTGGTCAGACACGCTGGTATAGGTTTTTGTTTCGAGGTTTTCTTCTCTTGCATAGATGTTATATTCAAATTCATTTATTATGCATAAACCCTGCGAGGGCACTTACATATTGTCAACATTAAAATTTTAATTTAATCTAATCAACTACCACCGGATTGGAACAAGACCGCAACAGAGAAGTTAAATGCGTTTTATATCCCTTATCCATCTCTTACGATCACACACATGTAAGATAAGGGGTCGTGAATTGTATTCTTACACCAGACGGCAAGAATAATTCAATACCACCCCAAAATCCTACAATATTGAGCACGTACCCAACAGTATAGTAATCATTTAAATCACAGTTTCATATTATCAAATTTACATTGTAAGGCTGCCGATGACGGCTATGCATAAATTGTTACAATCGCCTTGATCCCGCTTTGGACAATCTATCAAGTCGCTAGCTGTTTCATAAACTGTCTATCGCATTGATATCTTGTCACATGACATTTATAGTTACTGTTTGAATCTGAATACAATTGACTAAATATTTAATAGATAAAGGGTTTCAACAGAGTATTTGTTATTAATAATGTATATACGAATCTGTAGAAGATACCCTTGTTTCGTTATCCTACACAACTTATGTTGTTACAATATTCATACTGTAGATATGAGGTAATATAGACTACGTTTTTAGCCTATTACGTATGACTTTTGAAGCGATTTAAATCCTATGGAATTTATTAGTCAAAAAGTATTCAGTTATAGTATGATATGTGAAAGTGTTTTTGATAGATGTTAATCGATCATATAAATTAAAAATGAAAAATTACCAAAAATGTAAGTTGTATTACATACACATGCATATAATAAGATGCATGTTAAGACGTCAAACCGTCAATATATACACTCCAGAGTTGTTCCTTACTTCCGTGAACTGAAATTTCTTTACAAGATGTAAATAAATTTCAGAAATATAATAATTACATGACCTATTAAATATTAAACATTTTACATTTATTATAGCAAGTAGGTTGTAGCGGCTACGAATACTACCAATCCTTACTTTGCTCGTGGATGTCGTAAAAGACTACTAAGAGCCTTATAGCGACCTGGGCCAACTCCATCTGATGCTGTTTGGTCAACAATTACATTCCCAAGGAGGGTTGACGTTGACTGGTAGGCCGGTTATAAAACTATTGCCAATAACTTTTAAAATATGTACTACGAAAGATGAGTACATGTTGTATCGACCCTAAGTAATTGGGATAAGAGTAGGAGAATGATGTGGCAAGAAGGTTTTATGGTGTGGACGCAGACTGATAAAAGAGGGCGCGCGACCCCAGAACCTATCCTATGCCCTTCAAATCGCCATTGGACTGACCACTAACACCGATTTATGGACCTCGGTGATCAGTCCAGTGGATTACCCTTTCAGGTATCCTCCCTGTCGACATCCTCGCAACAAACACTACTGTTGCCTTCATGCGGAATTTGGGAAATTTTAGGTACAGATACTCGCGCCTGCACCGCCTGACATGCCTAACAACGTAGTCTGTCGTGAAGAATCTTTACACTGACCCGCTAACCGACTCATCACTGACAGTGTACTCTCACTCCTCGCAACTGTATAAAGGTATTTGCCGAAGCAAACATACTCTAACTGACCGAGGATTCCCTTTTACAATCTCACTAGAGCAGTCGCAGGCTAATAGCCTTTAGAATAACTAAGCAACATTGTCATTCAATAAGTTTCATTGAAATAAAACCTTTTTTCATTTTTAGTTTAACGACGTTTCGAATACTTTACAGCGTATAAATGGATCGGAAAATTAAAAACCAAGTACAAACGCAATAGAATCCATAAATATAGTTTTATTTCAAATGTGTAATACTCGTATAAACATAAAACATTACAATATGTTTATATTGATAATTAGCCTTTTCTAATATAATTATAAAGAGAAACTTGATAAGTTTCATTACTTTATAGGCAATTAGTAGTTGTCCACCCGCGTTTTTGGATGAAACTTGAAACTAATGATAATAAAAAAAAATTAAACTGATTTATGAGTAAATTTAAAATGTAGTAAACCGATTTATGAGTTGGCCTTGACTTTTTACCTTCTAAAGTTATAGTAAATATAGAAAATTTAAAAAAAACTGTACATTGTATTGCAGGAACGCAACTACGCAGAAATAACACACGATCGGACCAGCAGATATTTTGGTTCGGTATAATACAACTTTATTTTGTATTTTTATTTTATTGCTTATGGTGGCAAACGAGCAAGCAGCACGTCTGATGGTAAGTGCCACTGCCGTCCATGGACCTTTGCAATACCAAGGGTATAGCTTAGGCTGCTGCCTACCAATAAAATCCCCAAACCCGCCCAGTTGGCCCCCGGCTCTCTCGCTCACCAAACTGTTAGGAATTGAGAAATGAAATTCTTTTAAAAAAAAGAATTTATTAATAGCTAAGTAATAATATAAAATTTTCACAAAATCAAGGATTAATTATAGATAAATTCGGTAAACCCTTTCTGTATGACGACCCGATCTCAACTGAGTGAGCTACCGAGAGCGTGTATGACGGCTACTGGGAAGAGTGCTGACTGGGTACCCTGTCAACGTTAGGGGTTACAATCTAGGGATGTAACAAAACGAAGCACAATAGCACATTGCCATTACTCAGACGTCAATCTTCTGCGAAAGTGTGGTACTACCCCGGATGGACCGGCCCGCGGCTGTAGACAGAAAACTGTCAACAGAGTGGTGGAGTCCTACCACTATTCATTTTAGGTAGAATCATAATTATGCACTTATGAAAAACGGTTTAGATTATTACATGCGTTACGCCCAATTTACTGTTAAAACATTTGGTACGGAAGTTTAATGGATGCAAGCGCAAGGGTCCATCAATACCAGTTCACAAACAATTTTTGTAAACCTAATATGTAACGCTTAATTGTTTTTACAATTCAGATCCATCAAAATCTCGTGTATCTACGGTCTAAAGAAACTTCTCTAATATTAATAATAAAAAGTGGTATCAGATATGGCAATTTAACAGATGCATTTATTTATCAAATGTCTTCATATCTTTATTTATCACTAATCACTTAAGGAAGTCAATTCGGCAAACATTAGCAATATGATATGCTTGTGCTACCAAATATTGCATCGTGCAACTTTGTAGAACTTTTAAATTCTACGTAAAATTCAGTTATTCAAGATTCATCACAGTTTGACACTTTCTCTTACAGTACATAAAATGCTGTCAAATCTAGTCAATTTAATATTTTAAAATATTAAATATTGAACACTAAGTGTTCCATCCGTAACGACAAGTATAAAAAGTTTAAAAATGCTACGTGTCTTAATGAGATTTCTCTCTCAGTTTTATTTTATCGATAAAACTGCAAGTTCTATAAGAATAAATGAAAAAGTAAACTAAAATGTTTATGACAGCCTCAGCTAACCTAGGCGGCCGTCATAAAACTATTACTAATATCAACCTTTGAAATATTTCGGAATATATATTGCGTCGACCCGGAGTAATCGGGGTAAGATCAGGAGAATTATGGTTAAACATGAAGGCATAAAAAATATTTTATTTAAAATTTGAATATAATAAATAGAAAAGACTTCAAAAGTCATTTCTTTAAATGACCAGTGCTAATTTCATACGCATTTAATAGTGTGATGTTTCTCTCGTAAGATATCGAAACCGAATAAATGACCAATCTTAATTGAATAGTTTGAAATGTACATTCAGTTTGGCCAATTAATAAAATATCTTCACAAATCTTAACATATGTATTATTCTGATATATAGATTGTTTACTAACATGGTACATCGAAATTAGTTCTAGAAGACAGCCACAGCTGTTACAAGAAATAAAAACAAAACAATACCTATCTATCATAAACTTTCGCATTTATAATATTTGTAATTAGGACAATATAAGATCACCATTCGTGTCGTGACGGAGTAAGAATACAATTCACCACCCCCGGTCTTACCCGTAGGTGATCGTAAGAGACAACAAGGGGATATAAAACCCATATATGTAACATCTACGCAAGGAAAACTCGAAACTAAACCCTATACCAACACGTCTGACCTGCGTGCTATAGTAAGTTAATTTCCCTCCCATTACGGAGGAGGCCCGAGGCCAACAGTGGGACATATATGGGCTGTGATGATGATGAGATGACGCAAAATATTCTAATAAGGACTACATAACGGCTGAGTTTACCATAGGACACTATCACGTGCCCACTAAAACTCCAAATTAGTTATCCAGTTGAAACATTTATATTTAGAATCGTAATAACGTTATATTTATTTCGTTACTTTAAAAATTTATGTATCATACCTGCAGTCAAGATAAAATATATGCAACCTTTAAACCTGCGGGCGAGAAAAGCGATCGCTTAAATTGTATTTCTGCATTTCTGAAAGCTTTCCTGCGAATGTGGCACAACAAAGTTTATAGATATTTATCAAATCGCCTTTTATGTTTTGACCAAACAGAACCCGATATTGAACATCGTACTTTTGCGCTATGTGGTTGAAAATAAATTTTAAACATGTTTTAAAATATATTATGGCAAAAGAATTCAAAAGAGATTGTGGGATTACAGTGTATATTAAACACAGAATATCTATAACACTACATAATACTATCAGTATTATACGAAAACTAATATAGTATATTATTATTATACGAAAAGTTATCCTCCGAACTCGGCTCTTTACAAACTATATACCACATGCTATTTTAATTCTTCCATAACAAGAGATTGTGTTATACTTCTTTATAGCAGTGCCTTCATATATGATTTATGGAACATGAACCATTTAAAAAGTATATCGTCGAAAAATTTGATGATATTATAGGACATTTATGTAGCATCACCAATTTTAAAGGTAAATATTAACATAACAGTTGATAGGTGCCAATTGATGCAATGATTCTATATATCCAAAAAGTTACTTAGGATCTTATCCCTGCTTTGGGTGACTATATTGGAAATTAATAAGATACTTCCATGCGGCATATTTCCTGGTAATAAAATACCCAAGTACCTAAAAGCTCACAATATATAAAATGCCTTACGCTTAGCCATAAATCGTTCTCATTATAGTTAACTTCTCTTTCTCTTGTTGCCTTGTCCTAGTTGTAAAAATACAATGTGCCAACATTATGGCAATAAGGGCAATTTACAGAGCGCTGAAAAATATACATAGACAGAAAGATTTGTAGCCATTATCTATGAACTGGCGAATGTTCACACATGCACTTATTTTTGCTTATAATAATATTAAATTTAATTAAGCGATATGTTGCTATTTTTATATTATTTATATTAGTTTATATCAAATTCGATCGAGAGTTATTGCTTGTCATAAAATTTGTAATCATATACATATTGCCTTGAACAAGGCATCGAATTATCTTCTTGTGATTTTTATATTATTTTTGAGCATTATTTTTCATATCGTCAACAGTATGAAAACAAATGCAATCTATAAAGAGATAATCATAATATTTAACAATTTATGAAACAGTCATACATCATCAATCATCATAACAGATTAATTAACTTAGAGTGGGAGGTAGTTTGAACAGTCTTTTTTTATTGGTTTTGGTCGCAAACGAGCAAGCAACACACCTGGTGGTAAGTGTTATTGCCGCCCATGGACCTTTAGGGCCGCTTCCTACCGAAACAAGCCCACCCAGTTGGGCTGCCGGCTCTCTCGCTCATTGAACGAAGCGCAATAGCATATTGCTATTACTCAGATGTCGATCTTCTGCAAGAGTGTGGTACTACCCCGGCCGGACCAGCCCGCGGCTGTAGACAGAGAACTGTCAAAAGTGTGGTCCAACTACTATTAACGTGTTACCTACTTAGTTATTAATTTTGTTATCCCACTTACGGATTGTAAACGCCATAAATATGAAATGTGAATCAAAATAAATGAATGAATATGAACAGGGATAAAGGACAACTTGTTCTAAATAATGACTTGTTATTTTTGAATGTGATGTTTATGATAATGTCAATGTACATCAAGTAGAATAAGAAAACTTGAACGGCTATGAATGTATTCCTCCTACATAGGAAGACATTCATATCAACCTTCTACAGTATACTTTTATAAGAAAATTCTAGAAAGTAAAATATTATATAAATCAGCAGGTTAGAATTCTTTTGGCAACTTACTATTTTTTTAATAATGAAAATGAAATGATGATTATTCTAATTTATATAGTATTTTAATTTTTTAATAAATTTTGTTCATTCAAAATTCGATTGATGGCGGTTTTAATGACAAAAATAATCTCTGGTGGTAACCATGGATTATGTAGACTTATTATTTATGGTAATTACATAATTAGATGGTTTATTAAATGTTTAACATGTTTACAAGTAAATATTAAATATGGAAGAATATGGGGACCCACGCATCATTCCGTCCCTTACGATAGTTCAACGGAGTGTAGCCAGTAGGCTAAAAAAGGTTGGTAGATATCACTCCCTGTATTCATTAAATTTTAGACGTTATATCTTCTTAAACAGACCATTTCTAAATAAACTACATTATAAATCGATTCGAGTCATTACGAACCGACTCGCGCGCAAACTAGACGACTTCGAGCCGCCCGAACAAGCCAGTTTCTGAAAAGATTATAGTACCATTGGCCACATCCATACGCTACGCCAGATTATACAGTAGATCGAAGAGTATAATCGGCCTCTGTGTCTAGCATTTGTGGACTAACAGAAAGCCTTAGATTCTGTCGAAACTTGGGCAGTGTTGCAGTCCCTTCAGAGGTGCCAAATTGACTATCGATATATCGAAGTGCTGAAGTGCTTGTATAAAAACGCTACTATGTCGGTCCGCATCCAGGATAAGAGTACGAAACCGATTCAGTTGCAGAAAGGCGTGAGACAGGGAGATGAGTTATCTCTCCGAAACTATTCACCACAGCGCTGGAAGATGTCTTCTAGCTCTTAGACTGGACCGGACTGGGCATCCACATCAATGGCGAATACATCACTCACCTTCGATTCGCAGATGACATCGTAGTCATGGCAGATTGCTATGTGGTAGCGGCTACGAATACTACCAACTCTTACGGTGGTATACATTCTCATTGAAAGTACATAAAAAACTTTATTAAATCCCAAACTCTAGAATGAGTACGATTTTAAGTAAATAATAGAATCAGTATATTTATTAAAGCTCTTAGCTAAGTTATGTGAAAAAGTTATTAATTATGTTTCATATAAATTAGCTCAGAAGAGCAAAGTAATTAACGGCAAATGACAATTTCTCTAAAGGTTATGACTAAGATCATTCATTCTTGTTAAATGGGACATAAAGAGAAGCGTTCTCGCCTTACAGGAAAAATTATTACAACTTATGGTTTCGCCTAATATTGTTCTTCCTAGTAAGTTATAACGAGTACGCTATAAGACTAGAACGCTTATATTCTTTTCAGCATTAATAATTGACATTATAGATATGTTTTAAGCGTATGCTATATGCAAGCAAAGAAATGAGTTTTGACGAGAACTTGAAAATATCAAATCCGCCACACTTATATTTTATTTAGTTAGTTATAATTTATTTATTTTTCTGTTTCAATAAAACTTGATAAATATGATAAATAAATCGGCTTTATATGTACAATCAAGTCAAATAAAATTAATGAGCAGATGACGTTCCTTTAAAAGTCACGATCGTATTTGAACAGGCATGGGTAAGCCTTTAGCTTATCTCATATTATGAACACAAAATGAGCAAATACAGACTTTTGGGTGCGCAACAATGAAAGTGTCACTTTATGAAATGGGCTACTGTTGATTAATGAAGTTAGAATGGAACGTTATTCGGACATTCTTACTTGTTTATTCATTCGATTCCGTGTCTTATTTGTGAATTATAAACTTCGTAAATATTATTATTGTACATTTGTCAGTTATTCTGTAATTCTATTAGTATGTGTTCATTTACATTTTCATACATACATACATACATATCATCACACCATATCCCTTGCAGGGTAGGCAGAGAGAACAGAGTGCCAGAAAACTCTATCTTTGCATACTTCACTCGCTTCCTCAACATTCATAATTCTCTTCATACACGCTCGTCGGTTTCGGAGACTCTTGACTCCACCTTTCCATTATACATGACCGATCTGGTCTAGGTAGGTTAGTCTCGGTCTCCCCCGGTACCTACATCCTTCCACTTTCGCATTGTATATCTTCTTAACCAGACGTTCGTTCGGCATTCTTTCCACATGTCCGAACCATCGGAGCATTCCCTTTCGCATCTTTACACCAATACACAATTTAAATGTACATTTTCAAATTCAATGAATTACAATATCTAAGTTTATGAAATTATTTCAAATCTAAGTTTATGGAATTATTTTAAACACAATAGTTGAATATAACTAATGAAAGTTTAGAAGGAAGCCAGGATGATTATACGGACATATACTCGTACATATGTCAAATTTAAATGCATGAACCATTATTTTTCCAGGGTATCGTAAAAATTGGATACAAGATCATTTTTTTTTTGTGGGGTGGGCTACGGTCGTCGCGCTCATCGAACCACTCTGTCCGGGGCGACAGAGGGGCGTAAGCACGCTCACCCATAACCCACCCTTGAACCTCGCCTTCGTCGTTGGACCGGCCACCGGAGCAGCGTGAACTTGTCGTCAGTGGCCAGCCCGACGGATACAAGATCATGAGAAGAACTTGGCCACGAAGGATTATTTGTTTAGGTAAGATCATACTCCAACTTCTGTTGTCATAATCATTTATTTAAGTATTTCAGATAGACTTACGCTCAAATTATCTATATAGGCGGACTAAAATATTATAAAACATTCCCTACCAATCGACCTAGAATCATGCAAAGGAATTAAGTGCAAATTTAAATTAGATTTATTTATAACAACTAAATAATATTGCATTTTCTTTTTAGCGTCCGCCCCAAATTGGAATTAGAACTTTACTTAATAAGTTTCACTCACCAATTCCTTTCATTTGATACCCATATCATAGAGGCTACTATGTTGATAATAAATCTCCATTTTGTAATGGCTGCCATATTGAATTAAAAATGACAATATTTAAATAACCATACACTGTTACGAGAAAAGAACGCATAAGCCTTTCAGCTCGACAGTTTCAATAAAAGTGAGTGAAATATTGATTGCAAAATTCTAGTATTTACAATTGAAATTAAATAAAACCTTTTACAAAATGCTAACGATGATATGCCTTAGAGGCATTTTTATATATGAATAGACGAGGGTGTCATTTTTTATTTTAAACAAAAGAGTATGCTACACGACTTTTATTTGTGGTAGGACCACGCTGTTGACCGTCTCTGTCTACAGCCGCGGGCCAGTCCGTCCGAGGTAGTACCACACTCTCGCAGAAGATCGACGTCTGAGTAATGGCAATGTGCTATTGCGCTTCGGTGAGCGAAAGAGCCGGAAGACCAACTGGGAAAGTTTGAGGTTTATATTGGTAGGCAGCAGCCTAGCTTTAACCATTGGTATTGCAAAGGTCTATGAACGGCAGTGACACTTAACATCGGGTGTGCTACTTGCTCGTTTGCCACCACAAGCAATAAAAAAATATCATACTTTAAGAAATGCCTTGCAGTCAAACATGAACATGATTCATCTTGGTCCTAGAAAGGAACAAAATGTATTACGGGGCTATTCCGTCAAGAACTATTCGATAGTAAGCATAAATTCTGGAATTGACCCCAGTAGCCCTTTCTATACTCGTGCCTTTATTAAATCGGATAAAAGTTTAACACGCCCGTGTGTATTCTTACTTGCCCCTCAAGAGGAAAAACATGTACATAAATAAAAAAATAATAGGTTGCCTGTCAAAGTACATATACGTAAATACTTTTAAAAAGAGAGTGTACATAAAAACCCTTCCGTAACCATTTCATTTGCCGCCCAAGGCGCAGGAAGCGAAATGCTGCATTCCATTTTCCCGACGTAACTACGTCGCACGCTTCAAACAATGAAATGCTTTTAAAACACGAAACCACCTGAAAACGGGATTTTATAATATTACAAAAATAAAAACCAAATTAATATGTATATGGAAATAAATATAACTTTCAATACGACGAATTTTAAAATTATAGTGATAGAATTGTCTAAAACATATTCAAATCGAATTATGAATTTTTGTGTAAGTGTATAATCATATCCAAATCGAGGTATGAATTTTTGTGATGGTCAAGATTAAATCAATAATGTGTTACAATCAAATAACTTCAGTGCAAGAGAAAGTAAATTCAAGATAAAAGTTTATGCCTGCCAGAAGGCCCTGACGGTCCGAATACCGCCACGGAGGGCGTCGCCCCGCCAGGCGGCCGTCTCGCTGGACGAGACGGTACCGCCGCTTACCCGCGTCACCGACTACGGCCAGTTCAGTCCAGCGAACATCTCAGCCTCCAGGCCCCACGGAGGACACAACAGAGAAGCTATCTCGGTCGGCACCGTGCGATATCCGCGTAAGGTCCTGACCGTCATGGCCCTCTGTGGTCACCACAGAAGAGCTCTAAGTCGGACGGATAGGGCCACCATCTTCAAGCTCATATTACGTTAATAGTTTATCCATATAATACAACATCATCATAATTTTCCTACTCTTATCCCAATTACTTGGGGTCGATACAATATGTACTCTTATTTCATAGTCCATATTGTAAAAGTTATTGGCAATAGTTTTATGACCAGCCGCCTGCCAGACATCAACCCTCCTTGGGAATGTAATTATTGACCAAACATCAGGTGGAATTGGCCCAGGTCGATATAAAGTTCTTAGTCGTCTTTTACGACATCCAAGATCAAAGTAAGGGTTGGTAGTATACGTAGCCACACAGCTCACTCGCTCATATAATATAACACTAAAACAAAAAGAAATGTCATAAAATAACAGAAGTAAAATGTTTTTGAAACAAAAACATCAGCTCAACACAAATAAGTGCTTTCACGTGTCATTTACGTTAAACAAATAAATCCGTTAGATGTGCTTTCAAATCAAATAAATACCTATACACGTAATGATATGTGGCATCTGATGGAAATACAAGGATGAGATTCTATACATAACATGATTGTAACGGATGGATGGGTATAATAATATACTACTCGTATTAAAATATAAAAAAAAATGAAATGTAAAAGTAATGGAATGAAACATTTATCTCAATTAAAGCATTAAATTTGACGTATTTTGGTTGGGAACAAATAGAACGGCAACACTTTCATTAATTTGATAAAAATTAATAATATTAGCAGAGAAGCTTTTATAAATTCATACGAACTGAGCATTTAAAATGAACGGTTTCCAATCACAGCGTACATATTTATTTGAAATAATACTCAGCAGCTATATATCAACGTGTGTGTGTGTGTGTGCAAAGTGGGCAACGTAGATTCAGAGCTCTTTTAGAAAGAGAAATTGCACTACTACTAACGGGAAACCCTACTACGCTGCTATCACCCCGACGATTTTATGAGATGTGGCCAGGCCGTGATTATCAAACCAACCACTCCGCCGGTGCGCTGGATCCCCTTCTGCAATCCATGGCGGAATGGTCGATTGGTGCAGCCGTACCGTAAACCGTATTGCATGCCTGATCGCTCCAATTGGGTGGTCAGCCGAGACGGCACCGCGGCAATCGTCACCTCCACGCAGCGGCACTTCCCGTCCTTATCCCTTTTGGATAGGAGCGAGGAATTTATCGCGGCAGAGTTGGGAGTGACCCCTCCCGTTCTACAGCGTATACCTCTCCCTTACTAGGAGCGTGATCAATTTCGGGGCCTCCTTCACGAACTTGGAGGCTTCGATACGGCGACTGGCACCGGGCCTCGTCCTGGCCCCGGGAGATTTCAACGCCAAATCCATGACGTGGGGATCTCCTACGACGGACGAACGCGGGCGGGCGGTCGTTTAGTGAGTGACTTCACTGGGCCTATTTGTTCATAACAGGGGCTCAGTGAACACGTGTGTGTGGCAACAGGGCGGGTCGATACTGGAATTGTCGTTCGCTAGCTCTGCTCTGGCACCACGAGTGTTCTGGAGTGTCGGAGGAGGCAGAGACCCTTTCCGATCACCGGTATATCCGGATGGAGGAACTCTGGACTGTGGGACGTCTTGACAGGGACCTACTGGCGGAGGCGGCCTTCGTTCACACGTGGCTATCTTCACCACACCCAGCGAACGGAGTGGACGCTGAAGCTGTCCGCATCCGCAGTGCGTTAAAGCAGATCTGCGTTGCGCCCATGCCTAAAGTACGGCGTCTACCTCCGAGGCAAGGGGCCGTCGCTACCTCAGGCGGCGCAGGTACGAATACCTGCGCCTGATGCCTCCCTAGCCGAGTCTTCAGGTGATCGGACCGGGGAATAGTCCGGTCACCCGAAGAGAAGCCACCGCGTGAGGACGTGGTCGACGGGGCGTCGTCGTGAGACCACATCCATAGTCCACCACAAAAAAAAGAAGCCCGTGATTATCAAAACTAAACATATACATACATAATATTGTGAAAGTACCTACGATATATTCCTGAATAACTCGTTAGTTTTTTATCGGGCTATATTTAGTATAATCATGAAGTCTGAAACTGTCCACTTAGATCTCTACTGACAATCATCATTATCCTACTCTTACCCTAATTACTTAGAGTCGACGCAAAATATACTCGTACATATTGCAAAAGTTATTGGCAATAGTCTTGTGACCGGCCGCCTGCCAGAGGACAACCCTTCTTGATAATGTAACTTTTATGACATCGAGTAAGGCTGGTAGTATTCGTAATATCTCCGCTAATATCCGCTAACACACAGCGAAGTCAAACCGGTTAGCTCTCTACTATATCCACTATTAATTTGGCTCTGGAGGTCCCATTCCAATCTATTTGGAGCATAGGCTTGTGCACATAAACTACTGTATAAATACTTTCAAAAATAAAGGCGCTTTCAAAAATAGATTTGAAATTTTAATTAGGCTAGTAATAAAACTATAAACTACAAATACGTATCTAAATAAATGAATTTTCAATTACAATATTTCGTAATAATATAATTGCTTTTATTAGAAATACTTACAATAGTACTTTCAATTATTTCTAGACAGTTAAGTTAGTATTAGTGAAATTCCATCTCGAGGGAGTCTCAACTAACCTAGTAAATGTAGTATAATTTTTCGAGAGTGAATAACTAAAATCATTTATGCTTTTCATTCCAATCTTTGTATTGAAAATATTGACTTAGTAAAATGTTCAATTAGAATGCTGCAATTTTTTTTCATATTATATAAACAAAAAGATCTATGAGAACTAAAATAAAAAGCATAAAGTGAGGGAATGTGAAACTGGTGCTTCGTAAAGAGAACAGACACAATTGCATTGTATTAAATTTAACAAACAATACATTTTCATAAAACATCTCTTGAAAATATTCTTGAAATTTAGAGACAAGGGAATCAAAATCAACAAAAATCTTATTTTATATGTATTTAAGGATGGTAGCTGTGTGGTAGCGGCTACGAATACTACCAACCCTTACTCAGCTCGTGGATGTCGTAAAAGACGACTAAGAACTTTATAACGACCTGGGCCAATTCCATCTGATGTCTTTTGGTTAACAATTACATTCCCAAGAAGGATTGACATCTAGTAGGCGGCCAGTCGTAAAACTATTGCCAATAACTTTTACAATATGTACTTTGAAAGAAGAATACATATTGTATCGATCCTAAGCAATTGGGATAAGAGTAGGAGAATGATGATGTATTTAAGAATGGCTATGTTGACTGTGTGATGACAGAATAGGAATAAAATATGTCATCACCTTTCTTTCCTGTAGGTATTTCAATAAAAACCCATAACAATACGTTTGTCCAGTGAAAAATAGTAGTAGTAGATTGTCTTCGTACTATAAAAGACGCTGGTACCCAACAGTACCATCTATAGGTTGAACCGAACACTGGTATATTGTAAAATTAGCGACTCAACGTTTACCGATATGTTATCCCACCACATACTTTTACTAGAAGTCATAAAAAAAACTAGTGCTCTCTTGGGCAATTCCGAACATCAACTGTGTATATCTGTCAAGCAATAATTTAATAGTGGTAGGACCACTCAGTTGACAGTTCTCTGTCTATAGCCGCGGGCCGGTCCGCCCGGGGTAGTACCACACTCTCGCAGAAGATCGACGTCTGAGTAATGGCAATGTGCTATTGCGCTTCGTTTGGTGAGCGAGAGAGCTGGAAGCCCAACTGGGTGGGTTTGAGGATTGTAATAGTAGGCAGCGGCCTAGCTATAGCCTTGGTTATGGCAAAGGTCCATGGGCGGCAGTGACACTTACCATCAGGTGTGCTGCTAGCTCGTTAGCCACCATAAGCAATAAAATAATTTAAAAAACGGGCATTTATAACATTATCCCCATTATGGCAGATCAAAGAGTATGAACAAACCATAACTTGCCCTATTAAAAAAAAAGGATGAAAAGTTTAATAAATGTTTTTTTAATATACACTCATTTGCAAAAAAAACGGGCACCTAAGCAATGAACCATTTCAAATGTTAATATTTCTTTGTTTGATAATTATAGGTAGTTTTATCCACACAATTTGGTAAATTAATAAGAAAATAATCGTTTTCATGAGTATTTCATAAAATTTAGATACAATTTATGGGAAATAATGCTAAACCTCGCTAGTAGTGTATATTCGCTAGTAGTGCATATGCTCATGAAGTAAAAATAAAAAAGTTTTTTTGTTTGTTTTTCTTTAATAAAGTAAAAGCAGATAAATGTTTAGTATCGAGTGTGACCCCCTCTAGCTAAAATCACAGCTTGAATTCGTCTGGGCATGCTAGCGAGTATATCCCGGATACTTGCTTGCGGAGTACGTTCCCACTCCGCAGTAATCACATTCTTCAGCTCTCTGATGGTCTGCGGAGCCGGGTGTACTGATCTCACACGCCGTTTCAGAACGTCCCAGACATGCTCTATGGGATTGAGGTCGGGACTTCGAGCTGGCCAATCCAAACGACGAATGCCGACCTCTTGCACATACGCATTAACATCGCGGGATCGGTGGGCGCGAGCATTGTCGTCCATAAAAATCGAGTCTTCACCTAGAGCGGCCAATGCGGGTTGTGCATGAGAAATTAGAACTTCCGTTATGTATCGATGCCCAGTCAGTGAGCCGTTTTCAATGAAGACTAACTCTGTACGATCCATTGAATTTATTCCTGCCCAAAACATAACAGAGCCCCCACCATAAGGTGTGATTTCTTCGAAACATGCCTCTGCAAAGCGTTCTCCTTGTCTTCTTAGCACTCGCCGACGTCGATCTTCACCGAACAGAGATATCCTGGCTTCATCAGAGAACAAAACCCTATTCCAATCGTCTTGAGTCCATGATTCACAATTTCTAGCGAACCTAAGCCTGTGAACTCTGTGCTCACGGAGTAATTTGGGGCCGCGGGCCGGGCGGTGACTGCGTATATTGGCAGCGAGAAGCCTCCTCCTGACCGTCCATAGACTAATATGCACATTTCTTACTTCTTGGAAGTTGTTCTTAAGATCCACATACGAAGATTTGCGATTTCTCAATGCGCGACTCACAAGAAAACGATCATCCCGTGGTTGGGTACATGGTTTTCTTCCAGAACCAGGCCTTCTCTCGACGGAACCAGTCTCCTGATATCGCTGCCAGGTCCTTTGGACTGTCGAGCGACTAACATTTAGCCTCCTAGCCACGAAACATTGGCTGCAACCCTCTTCAAGCAGCGCGATAATTTTGGTAGCTTTTACCACTTTATCTACCATTTTTGATACAGCCAAACAGCATTAAATAAAGCTTTGACAGTCAAGGATATGAAATTAATCGATAAAAATTGAATAAAAGTTATGAAAGTCGATGTTAACTTCTGGAACTTCGCGCCAAAAATGTAGGATAAAAAGGAGTTTTCTGTAAAAATGAACATCAAATGAAAAATTGAATTTAGAACGTAATTTTTTTAAATACCACAGCATTTTTAAAACCGGCCAGTAACGTGTACAAACGATTGAAACCTTTTTGGTATTGTATCTTTTTAAATATGAATGAAAATCAAAACCGCCCGTTTTTTTTGCAAATGAGTTTATTATTAACCTTACACAGCAAAGAATCATATGGACGTTGCACTTATACACGAAACCGCGTATTTAACAAAATAGTATTCATATATTGCTATAAATATTATCGCCAAATTTGTTTTGGAATATTTAAATACGAAAAATAATTAAATCGAAGGCAGGGTAAGCTCTGACAGGGAATCCCGTACAGTAAATTAGATTTCCCTTCAGCGAACACTTGACCCTTTTTTTTTTTTTTTTTTTTTTTTTTTTTTTTTATTGGTGGGCTATGGGTGCGTCTCGCCCCGCCAAATCGGTCCGGGGTGACGGAGAAGGCGGCGCGTGATCCCATAGACCCACCGTAAAATCCTCTCTCTTCGCCGTGCGAGCGGCCCACCGGTACCCGATCTTTGTCTTCGGTGGTCCGCTCGGCGGTTTACCCTCGCGGGTTCCTCTCGTCGATGCCCCGGCAGATTTCGCCGTCGGGGCGTCGCCCTCACGCGGTGGCCTCGCGTCGGGTGACCGGACAATTCCCCGGTCCGATCACCCGAGGCCTGGGTTAGGGCGGCATCAGGCGCAGGTATTCGCGCCTGCGCCGCCCCGGCCGCTGGCGGCGGCCCGGGTCGCGGGAGTCCTCCCTGACTCGTTCCGCCGCCTCCTTCCGCGAGATGACAGCCTCGCAGAAGGCGGCGACCGCGTCCCAATTCCTGACGCTGTCGACCATCGCCCTCGCGACAGCCGGTAGCGCCAGGTCGGCACCGATAATAGCGACGAGGTCGCGGCGCTGCCCGTCCCAGCCCGAGCATTCCTCGAGCGTATGTTGCGCCGTGTCCTCGTCACTACTGCAATGATGGCAGCCCGGAGTCCACTCCCTGTACACGACCGTGTGCAGGTATTTCCCGAAGCACCCGTGCCCCGTCAACACCTGCACCAGTCGGAAGGTGAGAACCCCGTGCCGCCGCTCCATCCATTTCATCAATACGGGCCGGAAGGCTTCGACGGTCACGATACCGTGTCTAGGCCTCTCCAGCCGCGTAACCCAACGGGCGATGACGTCTCGGCGGGCGTCCTCGCGCCTGGTGGCTATCTCGCTCAACGATGGGGAGCCACCCTCCTCGCGCACTGAGGTAACCCGCCGGTAGAGGTCGGAGAGCATCTCCGCCTCTAGGTCCCACGGGGGTGTCCCGGCCAATAGGCACGCCGCCTCTGTCGACACCGTGCGGTACCCGCGAATGGCTCTGACCGCCATGGCTCGCTGTGGCCTCCACAGAACCGCCCTGAGCTGGGCGTTCAGAGCCCTCGCCCACACGGGTGCGCCGTACATGGCCATCGAGCGGATGACCCCCGCATACAGCCGTCGGCCCTCGAAACTGGGTCCGCCCACATTCGGCATGAGCCGAGAAAGGGCGGACGCCGCGCCGACCAGCCGGGGAGCAATCTGTCGGAAATGCTCCCGGAACCACCATCGCCCGTCGAGCACCAGACCCAAGTACTTCATATGGGCCTGGATGTTGATCTGGATGGAGTTGACGACTAACGAGGCGCCGGTTGGCAGCCTTACGCGTGGCCCATGAAATAATAGGGCCTCCGTCTTATTTAAGGCCACCCTGAGCCCCAGCGCCTCGATTCGCCTGACCATCTCCTCGGTGCCGAGAGTGGCCAGGCTCGCCGCCTCTTCGAGTGTCCTGCCCCGGGCTGTGACGAGCGTGTCGTCAGCATAGCACACCAAGCTCAGCCCGGGGGGGAGACTCCCTCTCAACGCCCAGTCGTACCCGATGTCCCACAGAGTCGGCCCCAGAACCGACCCCTGTGGAACACCGCACGACATGGGCGTTCGCACAATGTCCCCTGCGGGACCCGCGCAGAGGATACTGCGCCCTTCCAAATAGTCTGCCACCAGCCGCCTGAGGTACAGGGGCACTCCATGGAACCGGAGCGCCTCCTTGATGCAGCTGAATGGCAGACTATTGAATGCGTTGGCGATGTCCAGCGACACCGCCAACAGCACTCCCTTGCCGGCGACAGCCTCCGCGGCCGTCTGCCTCAGGCGTAGCAGGGCCCCGATGGTCGAACGCCCCCTCCTAAACCCATATTGAGCGTCCGACAGATCGGGCCCCACCTCCTCCAAGTGTCGGACGATGCGGGCAGCGAGGACACGCTCCAGCAACTTACCCACATCGTCGAGAAGCACGATGGGCCTGTAGGCCGACGGCAAATCCGGGGGCCGTCCCGGCTTTGGCAGGAGAACCAACCTCCCCTCCTTCCAGCACTCAGGGAACCGTCCAGACGTCAGACAGGCGTTGAACAGTTGCCTGAGGCGAGGCTCGAAGTGCTCGAGGAGCAACGTCAACACCCGGACTGGTATTCCGTCCGGGCCGGGGGCCGTGGTGGCGGAGCGAATCCGCGCCACTGCCGCCCCCACTTCCGACTCCGTCACGGGTGGAACACTCTCGTCGTCGGCCTCCCGGTCTTGATCTGGCGAAGCCATGACCGGGGGCGTGTGTCCCGACTGCCGTGGAAATAGCTCCTCGATCACCCTACAGAGGAAGTCGGGCTGGAGGGTCTCGGTGAGGGGGGGGCCCTGCGCGCGAAGCTTGTTCAGCGACGCGCGATACGGGCGACCCCAGGGGTCACGGTCGAGACCGTCCAGCATCTCCTGCCAACTCGCATCCTTGGCGGCTCGGATGGCCAGCCGAAAGGCAGTACGCGCACTGTGGTACGCCTCGTACAGCTGGCCCTCCCGCTCAGCGTCGCGGTGACGCCGCCGGCTGCGGGTGTGGGACCTTCGGGCACTGATACACGCCGCGCGAAGGTCCGCCAGTCTTGGGGACCACCAGTAGACCCCCTGCCTCGGAGGTAGACGCCGCACCCTGGGCATGGCCGCATCGCAGATCTGCGTGAACGCACTGCGGATGCGGACAGCCTCAGCGTCCACTCCGTCCGCTGGGGGCGGTGAGGACAGCCACGTGTGAACGATGGCCGCCTCCGCCAGTAGGTCCCTATCAAGACGACCCACAGCCCACCGCGGAAACGCGGGAGCTCCGTCCGCCCTGTGACCCCTACCGGGTTCCCGGGGGGAGACCTCCATCCGGATGTACCGGTGGTCCGACAGGGTCTCCGTCTCCTCCAGGACACTCCAGTTCCTCACCCGTGGCGCGACAGCGGGGCTAGCGAACGACAAGTCCACTATCGACCCGCCCTGCTGCCGCACACACGTGTTCACTGAGCCCCTGTTAACAACACAGAGGCCCAGTGAAGCCGCCCACTCAACGACCGCCCGTCCGCGGTCGTCCGTCATAGGGGACCCCCATGCCGTGGATTTGGCGTTGAAGTCCCCCAGGACCAGGACGAGGCCCGGTGCCAGTCGCCGTATCGAAGCCTCCAAGGTGGTGAGGGAGGCCCTGAAATCGTCCATTCTCCTGTTAGGGGAGAGGTAAACGCTGTAGAGTGTGACCCCTCCCCATTCCGCAGCGACAAATTCTTCGCCCCTATCCAAAAGGGATAGGGACGGGAAGTGCCGCCGCGTTGAGACGACGATTGCCGCAGTTCCGTTTCGGCTGACCACCCAATTGGGGCGATCAGGCACGACGTACGGTTCCGCGACTACGGCTGCACCAATCGACCACTCCGCCATGGATTGAAGGAGGAGATCCTGCGCTCCGGCGGAGTGGTTGGTGTTGGCCTGCAGGAGGTGAATGGATTCTGCAGCCATTAGTGGGCCGTATCCATCACCTCCGCCTCGCCAGTGGGCGATCGGGCCGCGCTAGGAGCGGGAGCGGCCGTGGTCGAAAGGCCGCCCCGCCCCTTTGGGGCCGAAGCAGGAGGTCTGCACGCCCCAGAACCCATGCGGTGCTTGGCGGGCTTATTGCCCGCCGCACACGCGGGGCAGTGGGGCGGGGCGGCGCAAGATGCCGCCACGTGCCCGGTCTGACCGCAGCGGAAACACAATCCGCCGCAGTCGAAGCAATTGGTGCACGTCGGTCGAGTGTGTCCGACCGCCATGCACTTATAGCACCTCGCAGGCCGGTGCTCAAGCACGGTTACCCGCGCCGAGCTCCAGCCCACGAGGAGCCTGCCTGAGCCGGCCAGTTGCCTGACCGACTCCACCGGGCACTGCGCCCAGGCAGCACCTACGCCACCCGGACCGGGACGAATGGCACCGACCCGGACGGTGTCTATGGGACACCCGGTTTTCGAGGCAATAGCCTCCCGGATGTCTTCCACCGTCACGGAGTCGTCCAGACCCGAAATGCGCATTTCGGCGCACTTGACGGGCCTGGCGATCATCGAGGAGTCACCGACCTTCTTCCTGCTACTGCGGCCCCTCGCCCCCTGCGAGAAGCCGGCACCTTCGGTGGAGGCATGATGGTCCCGCTCCCCTCGGAGTCGGCGCCCGAGCTGCCTCCCTTGCTCAGGGGGCGCTTTCGCACCTGCGAGGGGAGGGCCTCCTCCCTGGTCTTCTCAGCCGCCGCCACAGGACGCGGCGACGACTTAGCGGGGGCTTTAGCGTCCGACCCGCTATCTCCTCTGGACGGCCCTGCGGATATACCGCCCTCGTCCATCTTAGCGGCAGATCTGCTGCCCTCATCCACGGACGGCTCTGCGACGTCACTGTCGCCCTCGTCCGTAGACGGCTCTGCAGCATTTCTGCCACCGTCCTCCTTTTCAGCGGCGGCAGCCTCTCTCCGCGCACGCCGCTCCTCCATCCTCCTCTTGTAGCTGGAAGCCTGCCCCCGGCTCTTCCTGGGCGACTTCCGCTTCACTTTTTGGGCCTCCACGATTTGTGCCGGGCCCTTGGCGGACGCCTCAAGTCCTGAGGACGAGGCGTCGTTGTCAGTTTTTCTTTGGCTTGACAAGGCCGTGGTGTGAGAATCACAAGGATTCCCGTCGGTTTTTAAATGTTTTAAAGTTTGTGTATCCATTGTGAATCCCACGAGAATGGGAGATACATTACGTCGACCCGGGCAGAGATCCCTATACCCGGGCAAGCCTACATTTACCAACCAGGGGGTCAGCCGGTGCCCTGGCTGGAGCGTGCTAACGACAGAACAACCCATCTGCCATGCATCTTCTCGCCGCACGCCAGAACTTAAGATTCTGGGTGATTTCCGAGTCCGAATGTTACTTCGAACTCTTTATAGAGGTTGTCTTCCTCGCGGTCCGGGCGGTTAAGCCAAGACCCTCGCTCCTGAAACTAAGACAAGCAAAGAATCAGGTTTACGATGTGTGGGCGGTGGCAAGTGCCTGCCCAGCCCTCAAATGAATGAGTGACTGAGCCCGTCCCGATATTTCGCGTCCTATAACCTCTACTACGACTGTAGTAGAGTAAGGAGCGAAATCGCGCAGATATTCGCTACGGACGACAGTACAACAGAAGAACTGGGGACCGCCGCCCGCACCCAGGGTACACCGCGTGGAGGTTTCTGGGATAGTACCCCAGCGAACACTTGACCCTCGTTGAGTGTCCATTGTACACTAACTGGTTATCGATGCATAAAAATTTATAAATGATAGCTTTATATAACAACTTGTCGAACATTACTTTAAAATATAACTAGTTAATTACTTTTTTCATCACCATCATCATCTGAGCTCATATATGTTCTACTGTTGGACTCAAGCCTCCTCCATCATTATGGGAATTGATCTAGAATACACGGTTTTGTTTTGAGTTTTCCTTCTCTTGCATAGAGTTATTGTGTTATATGCGTTTATATTCCTTAGACGTCTCTTACGATCAGCCCCGGGTAAGTGTGAGGGTGGTGAATTATATTCTTACTCCGTCACTACACAGAATATTATTGTTATTTTTCTAATAACTACGAATATCTGTTATTTTAATTTAAACATGAAGACATTTTAAATTCGTCTACTTTTATTCCTTAACGAGTAACAGATATAACATATCGTATACATAATACATCCACTATGATTCATGTACTTTTTAGGTCCACCCTAACCCAGAAGCCAGTAAAGGGCATGAGGTTCCAGCCAACAATCGCGGGCTGATATTTACATACGAGTACACTAGGGACTGTGCTCAAGAGGTAGGAAAACCGTGTCTATCAAAGTTTTAAAAATATTGGTTTGTGTATTTTAAATGTATCGCAAACAGTCTTCGGACGGTCTTTATGTCGTAGGCGGGTCCGTCAATATTTCTACTGCGCGTTGGCGATTCTGCTTGAAAAATATTTATGACAAGCTTTTAATAATGTTTTTAACTTGACTTTTATTTACACCTCTAGCTGAAGCACATTTTTTTCCATTGCTCTTGGTGGCAAATGAGCAAGCAAATGCAAAGCCAGGCAAGTGGATAGCAATGCATAAAAATGTGAAAAAGTAGAAAATAAAAAAAAAAATAAGTAGAGTATTTCAAATCAATTCCAAACTTTCGTTCATGAGGTTTTGTGAATGAAATTTTGGAATTGAAAATAATAATAAAATAAAAAAATAAATATCTGTGGTGCAATGGTACTACCAAAACGAGTTAATAATAATAAAATTATAAAAATATGTGCCATATTTTTATGTGCCATATTTTTATAATAGATTAGAAGGTATAAAATAATTTATCTCAAGATTGGAAACGAAAAATATGGAGCGCTTTACTAATTATCTGCTGCAAGCGTCCCTTGTTTTTTGTTACCAATACTGAGCGAAATTATTTTATACTTGTTAGTCAGTTATAAATGTAGTATACATATATATCATCATCATTCTCCTACTCTTATCCCAATCGCTTGGGGTCGTACAATATGTACTCTTCTTTCATAGTACATATTGTAAAAGTTATTCAAATCAAATCAAATCATTTATTATGCATAAGCCCTAAAAGGGCACTTACATATTGTCAATATTACATTCTTTTTTAATTAATCTACCACCGAATCGGAAAGCCGCCACAAACTGAGAAGATCCGGCAAGAAACTCAGCGGGCTCATCATTTTTTTTTTAAATTACATGTTTTCTTAATATTATTGGATACATGTTTAGTCCCCATTGGCTCCAGTGAGATGCCCTTCGAGTAAAGATTTACTTTTTAAAAGTTAAATACACCATTAACAAAAAAAAAACAAAAAAGAACAAAACAAAAAGAACAGAAATGGTTGGACCAGAGTCCACAAGCATTGGCAATAGTTTCATGACCGGGCGCCTGTCAGACGTCAAACCTCCTTGAGAACGTAATTGTTGACCAAACGGCATCAGATGAAGTTGGCCCAGGTCGTTATAAGGCTCTTAGTCGTCTTTTACGACATCTACGAGCAAAGTAAGGGTTGGTATTATTCGTAGCGGCTTATAGGAATAGACCTATCGTTGTTGACCATCATATCTAATATGCTTGACAGCGACAGGTGCTGGTCGTCGATGGCCTCCTTCTGCGAGGTGGTCATTTCTTCGAAGGAGGCTGCGGAGCGGGCACGCAAGACATTTGCTTTCGCAGACTCGCTCCGCAGGCGGCGGCCAGGGAAGGGGAGGCGCCGTTACACGCAGCTCCTCCGACCGCCTTGATGGTCGACTAGACGTGACCAGATGGCCTAGCGTTGGGGTGTCGGGAATAGAATGTCAATAGACGATTTTTCCGGCACCCCGTAAAAGCGTGGAAGGGACCGCTGTGGTTTTAGTGGGTATTTCGGTTGAGAAGTTGGCCGACAAGTCCCACACACCCCCTCGTCTGTCACTGGCAGGGGATAGTGCGTAAATGCCTTTTCACAGCGTGAACAAAAAAAAAGTATTCGTAGCGGCTATATATATTCTTAAATGCCGTGTGGTAGTCGCTACGAATACTACCAACCCTTACTTTACTCGTGGATGTCGTAAAAGACGACTAAGAGCCTTATAACGACCTGGGCCAACTTCATCTGATGCCGTTTGGTCAACAATTACATTCCCAAGGAGGGTTGACGTCTGATAGGCGGCTGGTCACAAAACTATTCCCAATAACTTTTTACAATATGTACTGTGAAAGAAGAGTACATATTGTATCGACCCCTAGGTAATTGGGATAAGAACAGGCGAATGATGATATATATTCTTAAATGTTTTTTTTTTTATTATTGTTATATATTATATATTGTTAATTTTATGATTTGCACATTTTGAAATGTAATTAGGTACATTGTGATCACACAATAAGAAGCGTATCTACGATATCATAATTAAAATTAACCTATCTCGTTCTCCAAAGTTTTCATAGCGCTGTGAATCAAAAATAAATAAATTAATGTAATGGAATGAAAATTACACTCATTTGCAAAAAAAACGGGCACCTAAGCAATGAACCATTTCAAATGTTAATATTTCTTTGTTTGATAATTATAGGTAGTTTTATCCACACAATTTGGTAAATTAATAAGAAAATAATCGTTTTCATCAGTATTTCATAAAATTTAGATACAATTTATGGGAAATAATGCTAAACCTCGCTAGTAGTGTATATTCGCTAGTAGTGCATATGCTCATGAAGTAAAAATAAAAAAGTTTTTTTGTTTGTTTTTCTTTAATAAAGTAAAAGCAGATAAATGTTTAGTATCGGGTGTGACCCCCTCTAGCTAAAATCACAGCTTGAATTCGTCTGGGCATGCTAGCGAGTATATCCCGGATACTTGCTTGCGGAATACGTTCCCACTCCGCAGTAATCACATTCTTCAGCTCTCTGATGGTCTGCGGAGCCGGGTGTACTGATCTCACACGCCGTTTCAGAACGTCCCAGACATGCTCTATGGGATTGA
Source organism: Lymantria monacha (assembly GCA_905163515.2). Classification (NCBI taxonomy): domain Eukaryota; kingdom Metazoa; phylum Arthropoda; class Insecta; order Lepidoptera; family Erebidae; genus Lymantria; species Lymantria monacha. The sequence continues at coordinate 14,838,385 of LR991091.1, read as the reverse complement.
GGTCGGGACTTCGAGCTGGCCAATCCAAACGACGAATGCCGACCTCTTGCACATACGCATTAACATCGCGGGATCGGTGGGCGCGAGCATTGTCGTCCATAAAAATCGAGTCTTCACCTAGAGCGGCCAATGCGGGTTGTGCATGAGAAATTAGAACTTCCGTTATGTATCGATGCCCAGTCAGTGAGCCGTTTTCAATGAAGACTAACTCTGTACGATCCATTGAATTTATTCCTGCCCAAAACATAACAGAGCCCCCACCATAAGGTGTGATTTCTTCGAAACATGCCTCTGCAAAGCGTTCTCCTTGTCTTCTTAGCACTCGCCGACGTCGATCTTCACCGAACAGAGATATCCTGGCTTCATCAGAGAACAAAACCCTATTCCAATCGTCTTGAGTCCATGATTCACAATTTCTAGCGAACCTAAGCCTGTGAACTCTGTGCTCACGGAGTAATTTGGGGCCGCGGGCCGGGCGGTGACTGCGTATATTGGCAGCGAGAAGCCTCCTCCTGACCGTCCATAGACTAATATGCACATTTCTTACTTCTTGGAGGTTGTTCTTAAGATCCACATACGAAGATTTGCGATTTCTCAATGCGCGACTCACAAGAAAACGATCATCCCGTGGTTGGGTACATGGTTTTCTTCCAGAACCAGGCCTTCTCTCGACGGAACCAGTCTCCTGATATCGCTGCCAGGTCCTTTGGACTGTCGAGCGACTAACATTTAGCCTCCTAGCCACGAAACATTGGCTGCAACCCTCTTCAAGCAGCGCGATAATTTTGGTAGCTTTTACCACTTTATCTACCATTTTTGATACAGCCAAACAGCATTAAATAAAGCTTTGACAGTCAAGGATATGAAATTAATCGATAAAAATTGAATAAAAGTTATGAAAGTCGATGTTAACTTCTGGAACTTCGCGCCAAAAATGTAAGATAAAAAGGGGTTTTCTGTAAAAATGAACATCAAATGAAAAATTGAATTTAGAACGTACTTTTTTAAATACCACAGCATTTTTAAAACCGGCCAGTAACGTGTACAAACGATTGAAACCTTTTTGGTGTTGTATCTTTTTAAATATGAATGAAAATCAAAACCGCCCGTTTTTTTTGCAAATGAGTTTATTATACTACATTTCTACATTTACCTATCTCATAAAACGAGAAAGACAGGCGAAAGTGAAAAGCAAACATTTAGCATCTTCTAATTAGTATACTCTGCTTTTGTAATGAAAAATTTATCGTTATAGCTTAATATTATTTTGTTCCTTATTCTTATATCAATCTTTAATGAGGATAATATGAACTAATATTGCTTTAATAGACGAAAATTACAGATAGTAAAGTATAATAACTACCATCTCATAATACTAACATACGTATTCATATGGATTAATCAACAGATACGTGAGTAACGGCTTAAAAATATAATGGATTTCAGTGGGAGTCATAAAATCGACTCACTGGAAAATTCACGGCACTCGACTGGAAAATTCACAATACCAACTGCGCGCGATGGCGCGCGTGGCGATTATCCCTCTTTCATGAAGAAACCTTTAACCGAAGTTGTTCATAAGTTGACTGGTCTGTATCTGGTACTGTATCATTCCAATAAAGGCAAAATATCTGGATGACCCATCTTTACTCAGTATTTTCTTTTTGTGTGTTTTGGAAGATATATTTGAATATTATAAAAATAATTTAAAAAATAATAAGAAAAAATAGGCAAAAATAATGAAAAAGGGAAAGTGAGGATCCAAACCAGTGCTGTCTGGATTAGACTACCCGATTTTCAAAAGTATTAAAGCTATTTTCAAAAGTATTAAAGCTAGCTATATACCTTCATATTTTAATAGTTTTCAGCCAACGAATATTTTATACTGGCAAAACAATATTTTCTATAAATGAATCTTATATCGATTAAACGCCCCTGGCACCCCCTGCAGGTTAAAAGCCATGTTGTCATGTTGGAGATTCGTATATATATATATATATATATATATATATATATATATATATATATATATATATATATATATATATATATATATATATATATATATATATATATATATATATTTATATATATATATATACATATATATTAGTGATGCAACGGAACGGCCCTGTTTCTTCAAGTGCGGAAGTGCCGCGCGCTTTTCAACATTCGTTTCTGCTTCTGTTTCCTCACCTTTTATAACGGAGATATAATCGGAAGTTTACGACGACGAGTTACGCATGCGCGGCGCGAAGCGCGTACGAGTCGCTGGACGGTTGAGCGCGGGATTGTTAGGTGCAAAAGCGGCCAAATTACTTTTCATAAAATATAACTTACCACTTTTTTTTGAATACCTTACCCATTTATTTTGAATATTAATAAAATGTTCAGTTGGAATATTGTTTTCTAGAGTAGATTTCTAATATATCTATTTCTAATCTAGATTTAATGTATTTGATACTTAATAAAGAAATATATTTGTAAATTGATTTTTTTTTCATATTATTTACACTTCCGTTTCTGCATCCGTTTCCGCTTCTGCTAAAATTTACTTTTGACATTTGTTTCCGTTTCTGGTTCTACTAAGACACTTCCATTGCATCACTAGTCTAGTCATACTTTGCTTAAATCATTTATTGCGGCACAAAAACAGCGTCCGAAACCATACTTTGCTGATTTACCTACTAATAGGAATAGAACTGCCACCAAAACAAATTTCTTGACTTTGGTCGCCATCCACGACTTGCTGCCCGTTGCGTTCCAACTACAAAACGTTCATATAATAGCCGGTTCAATCACAATGACATGGTATATGCTGACTAAAAATTCTAATAGATGGACAGTACATTTATGTATCCAACAATATAACGAACCAATTGTTCTATTTCCATATAAAAAAAACAAATACCTAATTAAGTTCTTAAAAACCATAATTTTTGACTGACTCAGAATTCCAATTTAGGACAATTCATTCAGTACTTACATATTTATCATACTAGCCTAATGAAAACAGATAATCATAAATGAATTGTCCCTAATAAGTACCCATATACAGTACATGCATAATAATGTATTAACTACCTTAATATGTAAAAGTTTTTCAATTCTTAAAATCTTAAATACATAACTTGACTAGATACAATTTTAAGCTTGTGAAGGCTAAATAATTTACGATTGTTTTCCCAATAATACGAGCTTACTTTGTAAAGGAAATGCGCCACTTTATTATGATAATTGGTCGACCTCGAATTTGAGTACCAATCGAGCCCCTTTTGAAAACGTGATCAAGATTTGAAAACATGGAGTAACTCGCTAATGATCTCATATATAACCACAAACCTTTACAATTTAATACCGTCTTTTTTTTTGATAAAGTGTTAACAAAGAATTTGAATACACACACTCAGCCGCACGTTTTATCCCAACAAGAAAAACGTAAGCGAACATATTCATGTAAAGATATCCTTTTGGTAAAGTTAGCCGTGTCACCGCATCACTTTGGCAAATAATGTTTACATGTAGGTGACGGCGAGGCAAATCTGAAACTCACCTCTGGTGGGTGGGGCGTTGACTTCCTATAATCCATTTGGGCGAACAACTGGAGTCATGTCAGAGTGATTGATGTAGGTACCTACGGGGTGCCGTGCGCGGCGACTTTATCTATGCTTCTTTGACAAGCGGTCCCGAAAACTTAAGCAGCTAATGTGTGTATGTGTACATCTATCTCATCATCTATATCGTATAGAAAACTTTAACTATCTTATTGAAATTTTAATAAATATGAACATGTGACTGTTGATAGTGAAACTCTAGGTTTAAGATTATAATTAATCAAAGAGCATTATTCGGTTTTGTCGCTATAAAAATTTTAATCAAAGCACAAAATCTCTTTTAGTCATTAATAATCTCATCCTAATTTTTTTCCGTGTTAGGCTACGCCCCAGTGATACGCCACTTAATCCGTCTAAGGCCTGGGCGTTCCCTGGCCGGACCGGCGTGCTATTCCATAACCTACCATATTGTACCTCGGTGCGGTGGCAAAATTTAGATTTAGAATTAAGAATATTTCTATTACGCGGGACTAAGTAGGTAAATAAATTATGAGACTACAAGCAAAATAAAAACTCACAAAGAAAATCCATCGTATATTTTAATAATAAAATTTATGTTCTTCGTTTGCTAAGTCATTAATTGATAAGGATCAAAGATCTTTACTTAGACATCTTTTTAAACTCCAAAATGTATTTTTATAATAATCAAGTCAAAATCATAATGGTTTCTAATGTTTACGTGAGTATTACACATTTAAAATAAAACTACTTTTACGGATTCTGTTGCGTTTGTATTTGATTTTTAATTTCCCAGCGTTTATATTATGGTAATTTACTAGTTTAAAAATCTAACAAATAGCTGCATAGTAGCTTAATAGTTTTTGTTAGATTTTTAAACTAGTAAATTACCACAATATAATAATTATCATAAATTAAATGTTTAATATAAAAATATATTTTTTTTTTACATATTTAATAATTTTCTTTTTGTACTGGTAATGAATTTATATTAACATGTGGCTTAAACTTTTAATAACTGACACTGTAGCGAGTAGGTATAAATTTTCTCTAATAACGATGACTTTTGGACGTAAGGCACCTTAGTCCTACCGTGACCATGATCACTGTAAAGTGTTCGAAACGTCGGTAAATTAAATATCAAATACAAACACGATAGAATCCGTAAAAGAAGTTTCATTTCAAACAAAAATCATGTTATTAAACTATATATGTAGTGTGTTCAAAAAGTATCGCGAATTTTGTATTTTTTTAAAAAGTATTTAATTATTCATGAATATCTATTTTGTCGCCTTCATAGTAATCCTCCTCGGATATAATACACTAGTGCCAAAGTTTTTTCTAATCCTCGAAGCACTTAAAAAAAAAAATTTGTGATCTTGTTCAGCTCCTCCGTCGAAGCCATCATTGTCTCCTCAATCGTGGCATAGCGTCGTCCTTTCATGGGCCTTTTCACGTCGTAACCATAAACCCACGATTCGTCACCAGTTATGACCCTCTGGAGCACATTTGGATCGTCACGGATCGAGTTCAACATCTCCTGAGCAATGTTAACGCGATGCTGTTTTTGGTCGAAATTGAGCAATTTTGGCACGAATTTCGCGGCGACCCGACTCATGCCCAAATCATTGGTTAAAATCGAATGGCACGAACCCATCGATACGTTTAGATCCTCAGCAACTTCTCTAACGGTAATTCGTCGATTGGCTAATACTATTTTCTTCACTTTATCAATGTTTTCGTCTGTTGTTGACGTGCTTGGGCGTCCGGCACGCTGTTCATAGTTCACATCTTCTCGGCCCACTGAGAACATTTTGTATCACCGATAAACGTTTCTTTGGTCCAAAGTAGCTTCACCACATGCCACAGTCAACATTCGGAATGCGTACGCGCACTTTATTTATTTTTTCACACAAAATTTGATACAGATTCTTTGATCCATTTTTTGGAATAGGTAAAATTCGCAGACGAGTCAAAAAGCATCCAAGCACAACAGCTGTCAAAAATTAACTAAACATTTAAATATGCCGACCTTGTCAGCATGAGTAAGGGACATGAGTACCAACATAACGCTACAAAAAGAACCAAAAATCAAATACACGTAGCCCGCGGCAATTAAAAATTCGCGATACTTTTTGAACAGACCTTGTATACACAAGATAAGGTAACTATGTTATGGTTATGTACCCAACCATGCTATGTACCCTAACATGTAAACCCTAACGACAATTATTTATCGGATCTTTTTTCTACAATGTCTTAAAGAGGAATTTCGCTACATTATTGTTTATCTAAGTAATACTTAAGATTACTACTAAGGGGTCTACGCGTGTATGTGAGCAAAACCAAAATAATGGTCTTTGAAAGAGATGAAGCCAGAACATATGTAAGAGTAACAATAGGTAATGATATACTAGAGTAAGTGAACGAATTTGTATATCTTGGATGTGGATTTAGCCGAGATGGAAGGTACACCACTGATATAGAGCGAAGAGTGAATGCGGGAAATAGAGTGAACGGAGCGTTGGGGCAACTTCTCGGCAGCCACCACCTCAGCCAGAAGGCACGTGTAGCAATACATAACGCAGTGCTTGTCCCAACATTACTGTATGGAAGCGAGAATTGGGTATGCAGAAAAGAGCATGAAAGCAAAATTAATGCGGTCGAAATGCGATCTCTGCGGAAAATCTGTGGACCTAACCGATCGCATTCGCAACGACGACGTAAGAGAGCGTGTAGGTATGAAAGAGAGTATTGGTGTAAAGATGCGAAAGGGAATGCTCCGATGGTTCGGACATGTGGAAAGAATGCCGAACGAACGTCTGGTTAAGAAGATATACAATGCGAAAGTGGAAGAATGTAGGTACCGGGGGAGACCGAGACTCACCTACCTAGACCAGATTGGTCACGTGCTGAAAGAAGGTGGAGTCAAGAGTCTCCGAAACCGGCGAGCGTGTATGAAGAGAATTATGAATGTTGAAGAAGCGAGTGAAGTATGCAAGGATAGAGTCCTCTGGCACTCTGTCCTCTCTGCCTACTCTGCAAGGGATATGGCTTGATGATATGTATGTATGTATGTACTTAAGATTAGTCAAGATGGATATAGGTATAGGTGACAGGCCAACTCACACTAATTTCTATATATATATATAACAATGTGTAAAAGGCACATTTTTCCTTCAGTTTATACTTCTAAAAGAGTGATATTGAAATTAAAATTATGTTTGTTTTATGGACTTAGTTAGATGCTTTGCTGCTAATTCATTGTATCTTCATTTATTTCCAAACAGAATATTATAAAGTCATCCATAAGCTTATTTGTGACGGGCAATAAAACGATACACCCGATCAAAACAAATGTTTAACAACGCTCGAATTAACGAACCATTTAGAACGCCGTGAATGTCATTGACAAACCAGACAACATGGATATTTACAATCGGTTTCCACAAGTTAAATTAATGCTATCTATTTTGAAGTTTATTGCTTTATTTAAAGATTCAAGGATATTATTGTGGAATGCCTAAATGTAATTGAGACAAAAAAAAATGTCTTTTGTAGTATAACGTAACCGAAATTTAACGTTGACCGCCATCGACATATATAATATAAAAAATTCGGCCATTCACGTGGTAATGGCGCAACAGTACTATAAATAGTAAAAATACATCCCTTCCATTATTTTTTTTCCTATGTATGGTGTTGGAACGGAATAAAAAATCGAAATAAAAAAATATTTTAATTTTGTTTATTGACCGTTCTAATAAATAAATTTAAATTTACAGAGCTGTTTAATTCTATTTAATATATTTTACATATCATGCTTTATACATCACATTTACATATCATCAGAATTCTGAATTTTCACGTTTGCACAATTAATACTGAGTGACCATGACGTTTTATTTTCATCATATTTATTGTTGTAAATAGCAAATGCTAAAAAATAAAAGATGAACAGGTTCACTATATTAAGTGAGCAAAAGTCACTGTCTATTTACATTTCAAAGAATTGAAAGAACGAGGAAGAAGAAAAATAATACTTGGCCTGTAACGACACGATTCCTTTAATAACAAATATATATATTTCGGATCATGGAAAAACATCTGTAATATTTTCCTCATCACGTACATTAAAATGATCAAAAGTGGGGTCAATATAATACGGAGTTTCCTGAGTTATCGGTTCATTGGAGCGGCGAGAGGATGTCGCGCCCTCTGTACCGGTGCCTAAATCTCCAATCTAAGTGTTATTTACTTTTATATTTCTCCCTCGGAGGCTTACTGATTTTATGCTTCGCTTTATGGCGCATCCGGTACAGGTCATAAAAATAGTCTCTCGACTGATTGCCATCGCTCGATTCGTACAGTCGGAATAAATAACCATTAAAACATGTGATTTATGATTAAACTAGATCCTACATTTCGCACTAATGTACTGTATATTTCTTAATAGACACCCACTTACCACTTATGAGAAATCCTTAGCTTTGCATGTTCCTTGTATTCACCTCAAGTCATTTCTCAATAGCGTGGTAAGTTTCGAAGCTCGGGCACGCCACATAGCAATATATTAATTTCTTCATTACTGAAGATGAACAGGATTTCTGTTGTGATGTGATGATTCACTAAAAGTACAAAGAGTTTTTATATATATTCTTGTTATTTTCTTGCGGGTAACAGTGTTGTTATAGATCAACAATGTTACTAAAAACTTCGATCACATGTAGTATCTACATGTGTTTCTTTTCAGCTCACGAAAGTTGACCTACACATTATCACATCACATCCAGATTATAATCTTTCGTCCACTCTATTTCCCGCATTCACTCTTCGCTCTATATCAGTGGTGTACCTTCCATCTCGGCTAAATCCACATCCAAGATATACAAATTCATCCTCTTGCTCTCTAGTACATCATTACCATTAGTACATTGTTACTCTTACATCTGTTCTGGCTATATCTCTTTCGAAGACCTTTATTTTGGTTTTGCTCACATTCACGCGTTTAAAGATATTTTCATACACATTCATAACCCGTCAAACGGACCAACTATGGCAAGGACTAGATACCGGTGGCTCGCCCACATGGCGCAAGAGAGGTACGTTTACAATAGATTATGAGATCGAGAGCCGTCCCTTTCTTCACGCCAAACCGTTCGGGCGGGGTATGGCCATACACTAGCCTGTTCTCAAAAAAAATATGTATTGTCAAAATTATATAGAAGATATGGTAAATGCTTACACCGGTGTGACGCCAGAACATGAAATACATCTGGTAATTTTACCGTGAAACTGCTCTGAAGTAGCCATTATTAGTTAAAATAGGTTTTTCACTGTGGGCGATATACTCGTATTTTGTTAAACAAGCAAGTGATCAGTTTTCCTTTAAATACTTCATTTCGAAATGATTTAATATGATATATTTGTGATAAATATTACATATTATTTTCAGCATTTGTTCATTTCTTTCTGAATTAATTTTAACTATGCAATAGCCGTTTTCGTATGCACAATATTCTTTAATATTTTATTCATTCTCAATATTTTCAATTATCATTATCACGCGGTAGTGTTTCAAACCAAGTTCAAGCAAACAGAACTGGCGAGTCGTGTACCGAGTGTATTTTACACGAGCCATTTCGATCCACTTTTGACCCCTTCATAACTCAAAAACTATTCAACATAAATGCACTAAATTGAATTGGGGTATATATTAGGACGGAGTGTATATTAAGACCTACAATATAAATTTGGAATATATTATAATTTATTCCATCTCAAATTAGTTTATAGTTTCTACAAGCTAGTCAAATATTTCAAAGAATAGAACCTTATATAATAAAAACTATAAAGATGATAAGGGGTAAAAATAGTGGTAAATAGACGTATGTGTAACTTGCCAAGTCAAATGCTGAGTTTCATATATGGTACATCATAAGTTCATCATCATCATTCTCTTATCCCAATTACTTGGGATCGACGCAATGTAAAAATATACATATTGCAAAAGTTATTGCTAAGAATTATATGACCAGCCGCCTGCCTAACGTCAACTCTCCATGGGAATGTAATTGTTGACCAAACATCAGGTCGATAGAAAGCTCTTAGTCGTCTTTTACGAAATTCAAGATCAAAGTAAGGGTTGGTAGTATTCGTAGCCGTTACCACTCAGCATATATACATCATAAATTATATATATATATATATATATATATATATATATATATATATATATATATATATGTTTATTAAAATAATTCGATTATGGGAATTTAAAAAGTCATAATAAATAAAACATTTTTGTTGTGGAAAAATAAACAAGAAATTATGTCTTTCTTAAAAATGTTATATGTTATTCTAATAAATATATTTCGAGAATGTCTATAGGACTTGGAACCCACTTAGATCTCGAATCTTTGCTTGGTGAAGTCGATAACCATTATTTTGGAAATTTTGCGGCTAGGTCATATTTAATCTATAAGTACCATTACAATGAACTAGTATAGACTTTGATGCAGTTTTCATATTAAATTTTCAATTAGAAATATTTACATAGGATGATTCCGTATGGTGACGGAGTAAGAATACAATTCACCACCCCCTATCTTACCCGTAGATATTCGTAAGAGACGACTAAGGGATGTAAAACGCATGTAACATGCAAGAGAAGGAAAATTTGAAACTAAATCTTGTGCTACACGTCTGACCAGCGTGGTATATTAGGTCAATTACCTTCCCATTATGGAGGACGCTCGAGCTCAAGAATGAGGCATATATGAGATGATATTATGATGACCTATCGTAAATGTATGCATTATAAATCATCTTAAATAAGCTTTTACATACTAAGAAATTCATTGTTAACCAAAAAGCTCATAACTATGCTGACTAAACCTTAAGATTAAAGAAATAAACCATATATTATAAAACGAATATACTTGAAATTTTTTTAATAATAATACTTTTTATCAAAAACATTGAAGAGTGGAAATAACGACTTGTTTTACCTCTGTAGTTCTCTAGCTACAAAACTAAAAAAAGTCCACATAAACGTTCAGAATTTTTTTGCAAATAAGAATAAGAGTTAGCAATCGTCCTATAAGATATCCGATGAAACAACGAACCAGAATAGAACCGCAAACAAATCTAAAATTAACAGTTAAAATTGCCTTATTTTAGCTACATTACCAGTAGCATATTAGAGTTCACGAGTTATTTATTCATTCAGGAAAGTGCACCAACACATTACTTGCCTAAGGTAATAAAACATTACTAATTAACCTACTTACACATTTCTCTGCACATACATATTTATACTCGATTTCAGTATTAAACCTACCTGTAAATTTAGGTCAATTTCAGTGCATTTTTTTATCTATTTAATATAACACTTATTCTTAAACCGTTAAATTGATTACTATATATACATTTATTTTAGGTATTCATTGCTTGACCACAGCATAGCCGGACGCCAAAAAAAAAAGAAATGGTATTGTTATGCTACATTGGCCAACTTAACCTAAACCTAAAAGTGACATGACAATGATTAAATAGTATTTAACTAGTTATTCATTGTCATGTCACTTTTTAATATAATTCTACCGATCGTTTCCTTTCAAATTCAATTCTGGGTCATCTAAAATCATTAATGAGAGTTTTTCGAATAGATTTTCAATGGCCAATCACGTTATCTTGAATTTATCTATAAGTGAGATAAAAACATCTAACCATAAATTGAAAAAATAAAACGCGTTTATTATTATTCGAGAGAATTCTCTTATTCAGTTGGCTCTTTGGTATCTATATAGTGACAGAAAAAGAAAAAACCACTCATACTCACTCGTGTAGCAGCTAAAGAGTCATCAAGGTATTGGGCAGCAGAACTTTTCTGAGCATCTTATTACACTAGCTGCGGTCGTAAACCCGCTCTCCTTATAAGGAGGGCTATATGAAATGTCGATGAGCTGATGACGATGATAATTGGCACTTTTGAATTTTGAGAATCATCTTCTTTCTCCTGCTGTTATCCCATTACTTGAGGTGGACGCAATATGTAGTCCGCTTCCATTGTACATATTGCAAAAGTGATTAGCAATGGTTTTATGATCGCCAGCCTGACGTCAAACCTCTTTGGCATTATAATTGTTGTCCACGGGACACCAAATGGGGCTGGCCCAGTATCTTACTCGGCTTTTTCGACATACACGAATAAAGTAACAGATGGTAGTACTCATAGCGGCTACCACACAGCACTTGAATTTTTCCGACGGTGGTCGGCCCAACGACGAAGGCGACGTCACGGGTGGGTTACGGGTATGCGTGCTTACGCCCCTCTGTCGCCCCGGACGGAGTGGTACGAGGAGTGCGACGACCGTAACCCACACCAAAAAAAAAACGCACTGGAATTTTGAAAGATTAAAATTTAATTATTAAATTCGCGTTAGTTGATGCAAATACGTACGTTACGTTACCTATACCTTCAACACAACGTACGCGTCCAGCTTAATATGGCGTACTATATTACATGTCATTGGAATTGCAAACAAGTTGCGGATTTAAATGTTGACAATTAATGAAGTCTTGTTGATGCGGACAGTTTTATTGACCGTATCTGTTTTATAATAGCTGCTCACGGTTTCGCCTGTACAAAAAGTAACTTACCTAAAGTGAAATTATTATCCGAAGAAAACATATTATCGGGACTAAAAGTATCCTATAATTTATATATGTATGTACCAATTTTCACCCAAATCTATTGATCGGTTTACAAGTGATCACTTAACAAACATTCAAACGTCTTCTACAACTTTCACAATCTTCATATTTAAATATCTATCTGGGTAGTTCATCGGCTTATATTTATGAATCTAAACTTTATATTATTAGAATTTATGAATTTATATTAAGTGTTTGGTTACCTGTCTACTAACAGGAATGTGGCAGATTTCGGAGCCTTCCTTACTAACTTGGAGGCCTCGATACGGCGGCTGGCATCGCCCCAAGTCTTGCTGGGGTACTTCAATGCCAACTCTATAGCGTGGAATGCCCGCTTTTCCGCGGTGGGCTATGAGTTGACTCGATTGGGACCTACTGGCGGAGGCAGCCATCGTACATTCGTGGCTGCCATCACCGCCCTCGATGGACGGGGTGGACGCGGAGAATGGCCGCATTCGCAGTGCGTTAACGCAGTCTGCGATGCGGAAATATCCTGTGTACGGTGGCTCTCCTGAAGGGGGAGGTTTCCTGGTGGTCCCGAGAGTTAGAAGACCTCCGGGCTGCGTGCTCGGAGGTCCTATACCCGTAGTCGGCGGGGTCACCACGACGCTGAGCTCGAGAGCCAGCTGTACGAGGCTCACTGCACTGTGCGGTCTGCCTTCAGTCTGGTCATCCGTTAGGCTAAGGACGTCAGTCGGCAGGAGATGCTGGATAGCCTCGAGCGTAATCCCTGGGGTCGCCTCTATCGCGCGGCGTTGAGTAAGCTCCGTGCCTGAGAGCCGTGGTCATGGAGGCTGTCACCGGCGGTGGGGTGCTGTTGGCAGTGTCTCTAGACATCGCCAACACATTCAATACTCTGTCATTCAGCTGCATCCGGGAGGCACTCTGTAATCACGAGATGCCCGTGTGCCTGAGGCGGCTGGTGGCAAACTATTTGGAGAGGCGCAGCGTCCTGTATAAGAACCGAGTAGGGGACGTTGTGCGAACGTCCATATCGTGTGGTGTTCCGCAGGGGTCGGTCTTGGGGCCCACCCAGTGGAATATCGGCTACAACTGGGCGTTGAGAGGTAGCCTCCCGCCCGGGTTGGGCGTAATCTGTTATGCTGATACACTCATCACAGTCCGAGGTGGGACGCTAGATGAGGCAGCACAACTCTCAGCACCGAGGAGATTGTCAGGTGGATCGAGGCGTTCGGGTTAAGGGTGGCTCTAGATAAGACGGAGGCCCTATTGTTTCGTGGGTCTCACACCAGCCCACCCGCTGACGCCTCGATCACCGTCAATTCGGTTCCCATTAGCATCCGGGCCCATATGAAGTACTTGGGCCTGGTACTCGACGTGCGATGGTAGTTCCGGGAGTATTTCTATTTCATTTTTCATTCCTCCATCATTTACATTCATTCCCTGACCATCCGACTTAGGGCTTTCCTGTGGCGAGCACAGAGGGCCATGGCGGTCAGGGCAATACGTGGATACCGCACGGTGACGATGGAGGCAACGTGCCTGTTGGCCGGGACTTCCCTGTAAGACTTGGAGGAGAAGATGCTCGCCGGACTGTGCCGGTGGGTGTCAACGACGTGAGTTGAGGGCGGCACCGTCTCACCCAGCGAGATGTCCGCCTGGCGGAGCGAGCCTCGTCGTGACGTCATTGCTGGTTGGATAATCCGGCTGGAGTGGCCTCGGTTCGGTGTTCGGAATGTCTAAGCCTTCCCGCCGGTGCTTATAGAGTGGTTGGGTCGGCAGCACGGAGTCCTTTCCTTTCGACTGGTGCAGGTCTTGACGGGGCATGGTTGCTTCGGCAAGTACCTGCACACGGTTGTGAGGAGGAGGAGGAGACCGTCTTGCCACCACTGCGATTGCGACGAGGACACGGCGCAGCACACGCTCGAGGTCTATGTAGCTTAGACAGAGACTACTCTGCCTAAGCCACATAGAACGGCACTAGCCGTGAACTCGTCGCAATCATTGGTGCCCACCTGGCGCTGCCGACCATCGCTAAGACGATGCTCGACAGCGTCAGGAACTGGCACCTTCTGCGAGACAGATGTCTCGTGGAAAGAGGCAGCGGGATGGCTCCGAGAAGAAATCCTCTTCGGGGACACGCTCAGCTGCCGGCGCCTGGGGCGGCGCAAGCGCGAGTACCTGTGCATGCGATGCCGCCCTGAGAGGCTGCGGGTGACTGGACCGGGGAATAGTCCGTCACCCGCAGAGAGGCTGACCACGTTAGGGGGTTGGTACCCGCAAGAGTAACCCACCGGGCTGGTCACGGAGGTCAAGGAAGCGGTACCAGTAGCCGGCCCAAGCAATGGGGAGGGAATACGGTTGGTTATGGGACCACACGCTGCCCTTCCGTCACCCTGGACAGAATGGACGGCTTGTTCGGACCATAGCCTGCCAAAAAAAAAGGTGTATGGTTGCATTTTTTCCTGTGTCATTCCTTTTTAGTAAAAACCATTAAGAGATATGTTAGGCATGTAACCTATATGCAAAAGAAGGAAAACTCGATATAAAAACCTATATTAACTCATCTGCTAACGTGGTAAAATAATAATAAAATATGTTTAAATCACTTACACACACATAGAGGAAGCTCGAGTCCAAATAGTAAGACGTATTTGAGATGAGAGAGAGAGAGTATTTATTAATAATAATAATAATTTTTATTTAATTCCACAGTAAGTGCATACAATAATTCCATCTTAGTTTAATATAACACTATAATAATTTAGGTACATAATTAAGATGGAGTAAACGACGGTGTCTGAACTAGTATAAACTGTGCGACAGACACCAACGCCTTCCTCCGTACACAAACAAATTGTATCAATCCGTGATAGTGTGCTATTGTATTTCTGTATGTATGCAAATATGGGTGTGTGTGTGTGTGTGTGTGTGTGTGTATGTATGTGTGTGTGTATATGTATGTATGTATGTGCGTGTGTGCGTGCGTGCGCACGTGTGTGTGTGTGTGTGTGTGTGTATGCGAGTGGGTGTGCATGCTTTAATGAGCGAGGTCTGTTCGTGTGTGTGTGTGTGTGCGCGCGTGTGTGTGAATGTATTTGTGTTATGTGAATAGGTACATATTGCGTTAATGTAATAAAAGTTTGTATTATTATTTATCAATCACAAACATGCTCTCAATCTCCTCGTATGATTTGGTTCGGAGATAATCTCTAAGAATATTTTTACACCTTAAAGTTGGTAGGGGGTATAAATTACATGCTCTATTCACAATTCTCATCTTCTATTAAATCGATTGGCACATTTATATCATTGATAGATAGTAATATTATGATTAAACATTGGCAACCATCTAACATAAATATAAATATACATCACAATCTAAATATATAATTATGATTAAAAATTGAAAGACATCTAACTGAAAGTTTTGCCATGCTTAGCGTTCTCTCTTCTCAAATTATACTCGAACGGAATTTCCTTCTGTAAATTCTATATGTATTCATAGTATTCTCTCTTTATGTCTTCAATTCTAATTAAGTTTCATGTTGCGTTCTAAGAATACTCGCTGGAACGATCTTTCTTTCGAGCTTATGCCTACATTAATTGCTTGCGTTGGATGAAAGCTAGATGTAAATATAAACTTATGATTTGACTTTCTGATATTACTTGTTATAATAAGCTTTTAATATTAGAAAAAATATTTTCAGTTCATCATCTTCCTTCGCATTTTGCATAAAACTTTAGCTTTCATAACGAATACACATATCTAAGCCAAAGCTAGTTTAATTTAGAAAGAACTACTGTGAAATTAATATCCATCAACCCGTCCCCTATAGGACATAGGTCTCCTCACCATAATCCCACTCAAAACGGTACTGCCCCACCTACATCCAATGGCTTTCTGCGACTTTTAAGATGTCGTCAGTCTATATAGTGGGGGTCGTCCACAGAAAAATTAGATAATTGCTATTTCTGTGATTCGTCATATACCTTATCTTCTGTTTCGTGATCGCCATTCAAGAACTTATCTTCCTCAACGGTTGTCAGTTCGACGAGCGATGTGGCTTGTCCATCGCCACTTCAACTTGCTAATTCTTCGGTCTCTGTCATTCTTCTATGATTAACATAGAATATGATTTACATAATGCCGAATTTATAGGAACCCGTCAACGTGAACAATATTTTTTTAAAGTTTTGATTTTATACTCTATGTGTATTATGAGCTTCCCGCCCGCGGCTTTACCCGCGTACAAAATAAACTTGCACAATATGAACTACTATCCTAAAGGCACACATTAACAGGATAAATAATACCCCTTTAATCCAGGAAATTATTTATCATTGGGCCAATTTTCATCTAAAACTGTTTAACTGTTTAAACGTAATTAAGTAACAAGCATCAAAATATCTTCACAAACTTTCATATTTATAATATAAATAAGAATTAAGATTAGTAAGATTATAATAAGAGTATAAGATAAAGTAAATTGATTTTATTAAAGAATATTTCTGTTTTAAAGAAAAACGGCTTTTACATGCAATATAAAGATTCACGCCTAACATTAACATTAAGCCGTCGTGTATCTGTCAAATACAGCTGATCGATAACCTTGTTATACCTTGGCAGCCCAAAATTCATGACGATAAAGCAACAGATAAATTTCAGCATTTTTTGTTATTCATACAAAAAAAAAGCAGTTTATAGACACAAATCTTGTAACCATAGTAATATGACAATTATGTCAATATGATTATTATTTTTACGATACATAGAAATGATGCTTTTTTTCAATTAAATTTATAGTAATTTTATAAACAATAGCGTATCAATTGCGGCAAATTTGCATCTAAATAATTTATATTTAATGTATAAATATCCATATATAATGTATTTTATTCAACAGCTATCATCCCTCTCTCATTATTATCTGACAGGACCATATATTAGTACAGCATCTTATCAGCATCATCACTATCATCTCAGCTCATATATGTCCCACTGATAGGCTCCAACCTCATTTTTTTTATATTGCTTCTGGTGGCAAACGATCAAACAGCACACCTGATGGTAAGTGTCACTGCCGCCCATGGACCTTTTCCAATACCAAAGGTACAGCCAGACCGCTCACCGAACGAAGCGCAATAACACATTGCCATTACTCAGACGTCGATCTTCTGCGAGAGTGTGGTACTACTGCCCCCGGCGGACCGGCCCACGGCTGTAGACAGAGAACTGTCCACAGCGTGGTCCTACCACTATTAAACTCCACACTAGGACGGTAATTGATCTAATAGACCACGCTTGTCAGACCTGTTGGATAGGGTTTTATTTCGAGTTTTTTTTCTCTTGCATAGATATTGTATGCGTATTATCCCTTAGTCGTCTTTTACGATCACCCACAGGTAAGATAGGGGGTGGTGAATTGTATTCTGGCTTCACCAGCACACGGATAATAATACTGTTTCAGCATATACAGGTAGAAAAAGAACAAAAGAAACTACAAAAATTTATGATAAGTTAAATGGTAAGTAATCCGCTTAATGATACAATAATAATTTTATTTATCACTACCCGTTCCTTTCTGGCAAGTGGCATAACATATGACTCTCTTACTCGTAGTCATACGTACCTTACGTTTTATCCTTGTGGATAAAAAAAATACTATATGACGTTTCAAGATTTACATAGTCTAATGCTCCTCGTATTACACCCAGTAGACGCTCGAGGAAGTTGCCATATCATAGATACTTATATGATGAAATGTAAATAAGAAGTATAAAATATAATTTAAAATATAATGTGATAACCTCTTCCCTTTCACAAAGGTCTTACGCAACGATTAGAAGATTCAATGCGTAAATCCCTTCAACTGAATTATGTCGTACTCAATGTGAAGTTTGTATGTTATGTTGCCAAAGACTACATTGTCGTTTACTATACTCGCTTATATTCATTGGTTAAAAGTAAAAAAAAAATACCAACTCCATGCGGGTATTGAACAAATCTATTAATTATTCACTGCAAGATAAGAAGCACTCCAAATAAAATATGTAAAACACTCTAATCAACGCAGTATAGTAAGTAGTAGTACTATTATAGAGAAATTCCGTGCCCAGTAACAGAACGAAGATGGAAAGAAGACACTTTTATAATTAAAAATTTAAAAAGTTTTATGTTACCGGGACAGTAACGTCCCATGGGAGTCATAAGACTCGACTGAGAGATTTTAAGAGAATGCACAACAACACACTCTTAGGAAGCTCATTAACATCAAATATATACCATATACCATCACCAACCCGCCTACTAAGGGTGGTGATTGTGGCAATACGCGCTCTTAAATCTATCTAACATTTTATGTTGACGGTTTAATTTATGAACGGAAAGCTTGAGTATATTTGAGCGTCAATCTTAGGATGTAATAGTTTTATTTAAATACTAGCTTTTGCCCGCGACTTCGTCCACGCAGAAGTCATCTCTGACAGAGTTAAATAGAAAAAGTAATGCAAGGTGTTGAAGGTTTGTCGTTAGGACGATAATCAACCGCGTCAGAAACTGGGATGCGGTCGCCGCCTTCTGCCAGTTAGTTGTCTAACGGAATTAGGCAATAGGGAGGGTCCGAGAGAAAATACTCTAGGTTGACACGCTCTACCGTCGGTGCTTTAGGTGGCGCAAGCGTGAGTACCTGTATTGAGGTTCACTGGATGAGGGCTTCGACTCGAGATGATACCCGGTTGCGGAGGCCCGCCCGCACAACGTAGATGTACATGTACAGCGTGCGTATGTCTATATACCATAGCCGGTCACTAAAGAAAAAGGTGGTTCAAGGTTCTATTCATTCTACAAATTATATTGCCAATAATATACTATTTACGGTATGACCATGGGATAAAAATATAATTATCGCCACCCTTTATTTGACTGTTTTGTTTCACCAGCAGAGTTGCGACCTCGTTAGATATGATTTATTATTTGAGTTATAGAGTCAACATTTTTGAAGCTAAACTTAACCTGTATCTTAAACCATTAGGCAAGAAACTATTGCCGTCCATGCGTATCGTGTGAGCTCTCACGCCGGCACTGGTCGCCAAAACGGGACTGGTGCGGCATTGATGGAGAGGGAGAGAGAAATACGTGTTTATTTATTTTTACCGAAGAATATTTGTACGTAATTTGAAAAGAATCGATAAAGAAATTTGTCCCCATTCACACTTTGCCGCTTTGTTACACCCCCTTAGGAGCGGAATTCATAAAATCCTTTCATATTGAATCTCTATGTCATAAATTGAAACGTGCTTCAAAATTTAATGTTTCTAGCTTTAATAGTTTCGGCTTGGCGGTAATGAGTCGTTCAACTCGCTTGACAGGCCTAATTTACACAACCAAAGGGGGTAAATTGACAAATGCCGGATATTACCCTTTTTTTTTGTGGTGGACCATGGACGTCGCACCCCACCAAATCGGTCCAGGGTGACGGAAGAGGCGGCGCGCAACCCCATTGACCCACCCTGCAAGCACCTCTTCTTCGCCGTGCGAGCGGGCCACCGGTACCCGATCTTTGTCTTCGGTGGCCCGCTCGGCAGTATGCACTCTCGGGCTCCTCTCCTGTTGACGCCCCGACAGATTTCGCCATCGAGGCGTCGTCCTCACGCGGTGGCCTCGCGTCGGGTGACCGGACAATTCCCCGGTCCGATCACCCGAAGCCTCGGTTAGGGCGGCATCAGGCGCAGGTACTCGCGCCTGCGCCGCCCCGGCCGCGGGCGGCGGCCCGGGTCACGGGAATCCTCCCGGGCCCGTTCCGCCGCCTCCTTCTGCGAGATGACAGCCTCGCAGAAGGCGGCGACCGCGTCCCAATTCCTGACGCTGTCGACCATCGCCCTCGCGACAGCCGGCAGCGTCAGGTCGGCACCGATAATAGCGATGAGGTCGCGGCGCTGCCCGTCCCAGCCCGAGCATTCCTCGAGCGTTGCACCATGTCCTCGTCACTACTGCAATAATGGCAGCCCGGAGTCCATTCCCTGTACACGACCGTGTGCAGGTATTTCCGGATATTACCCTAGAACATTTGATTCGATTCGTAATTTGAAAAGAATCAATAAAGATTTTTTTTCTCCCCATACAAACTTTGTCACTCTGTTCCACCCCTTTAGGGGTATAATTTCGTAAAATCCTTTCTTAGTAAATATCTACGTCATAGAAAGTAACCACTGTCAAAATTTCAAGTTGCCAGCTTCAATAATATCGGCTTGGCGCTAATGATTTAATGAGTCGTCCAACCCGCGTTGCAGGCCTAATTTACACCCCCACAGGATGAAAATCGTGAAAAAACACGTGTTTCACGTATTTATTTATTTTTACTGAAGATAATTTGTACGTAATTTGAAAAGAATCGATAAAGATTTTTTTTCTCCGCACATTTTTTAAATTGACATAACTTTTTTATTTATGAACCAATTGACATAAAATAAAGCCTAAATGTTAAGTGAAGCTTACCACAATATATTAGTGAAAACCACGTCTTAATCGGATAAGCCGTTTCTGAGATTAGCGTGCACAAACACACAGACAAACAGATAAACAGACAAAAAATTTAAAAAGTATTGTTTTGGGTTCTATATGTGTTGATCAAGGTCCCAGTAATTTTTTTTTTTATATATCTTCCATGTACAGACAGCGATCCGTTACGTTTTTATTATATGTATAGAAGATAATCTTTTTGGGTTGAAGTTTATTGAGAATGGACACAGAATATACAGTTATAATCCAAATTTTAAAAAAAACAATAAATAAAGTAAATATCCTTTAAAAATATAAAGTGTTTAAAGAAATGTTTTGTGCCTTATGTATTTTTGTATTGTTCAATAAATTCAAAAGCAATAGGATAGGGAAATTTTAGTTCGAGCCATTGCTTGAAGGCGAGAATAGAGAATTACCTCAACATTTCGCGTTGAGGTGTGCATAAAGTATCAATCGAGTAAAATGTAAATTCTCCGTGTGGTGACGGAGTAGAATACTATTCACCACCCCATATCTTACCCGTGGGTAATCGTACGAGACGACTAAGGGATATAAAACGCATATAACATCTATGCGAGAGAAGGAAAACTCGAAACAAAACCCTAACCAGCCAACCAACACATCTAACCAGCGCGGTATAGTAGGTTAATTTCCCTCCCACTGCAGAGGAGGCCCGAGCCCAACAGTAGGATATTTATGGACTGTGATGATGATGATGATGAAAATTTAAATAATAATGTGACGGGCGAATTTATTTGTATGTAATATTCAATTTACTTATAAATATATTCAATTTACTCGTACATAGATATGTATCGACAACTCAGAAAGTAATAATATTTTTTTAAAATATGTATTTTTTCGTGTTAAGCATAGTAATAACCATGATTACCACAAAAAAATACATATGAAATAAATATAAAATATTATGCAATACGTAGCTAGTATTTTTTTCATTAAGTACCTAATAACAAAAGTAATTTCTTATAAAGTGTTATGAGTACATTTACACTTGGCTATCTCTTTTTTTTTTTGGCGCCGGGCTACGGTACGTCAAACCCCGCTAATCCGTCCGGGCGACAGGAAAAGCGGCGCCAGACCCTTTAGACCCGCCCTACAATATACCTCTCGACGCCGCGCTGGTGGGTCACTGGTACACTTAGCTATCTCTAAAGATATAAATTTTTATCTATAATTTTGAAACAAAAAAAACAACGCAAAATATCTCATTAATTAAGCTTTTTGTACATTGCAAGTAAAAAGGCAAATACTGTAATTCATAAAAAATACCTAACAAGACCAGTAGTTGTCAGTGTTTGGTTCAATTATATATTTTTTTACATTGTTTTTACTTATAAATACTAGCTGGAAAACTAAAAATTTACAATGAAGAATTGAAAGACATTTTTAATTAAAATATCTAGTTTTTAGCTACATGTGGCCCGAAATTTTCTATTATAATATAGTATCTTTCTCTCACTAACATCATTATCCTACTCCTATACTATTTACCTGGGGTAGATACAGTATTTACTCTTCTTATATCTCTATCTATATATTGCAATAGTTTTGACAATAGTGTTATGACCGCCGGCTTGCCTGACGTCAGCCTTCTTGGAAATGTAATTACTGATCAAATGGTTTCAGATGGAGTTGGCCCAGAACCATACAGATCTCTTAATCGTCTTTTACGATACTACGAGCAATATAAGAGTCGGTAATATTTTTAACCACAACATAGCATATTTAAATACACCATCCTCTGACACGTATGTCGTAAAACAAAGTAATCAGATTACAGTGTAGCTAAAAATTAAAAGCTCTAAATAAAACCTTATACGTCATTTATAACCAACGTGGTATAATAGGTATTTTTTGTTACATTGTAAAGAAGGACCACTTGACTTATTAGAATATGTATAAGATAAAAAATAAATATATAAAAATACACACCAAAAACATGACTGTGTTTTAAGCGATACGTTTTTGAAGCAAACAAATTGTACTGTTTTACTGCAGGTGTTGCCTATATGTTCACGGTTTTTTTAGGTATATTTGAATTTGCATCGATAACCTAAGTGCTAGCTCTACCGTGACTACGTAAAAACCAGAATACTGAAGGCTTACCTAAAATTTGAACACAATTGACAAATACAATTGTCACTACTTTAGTTAACGACAACAAGCACTGTTGGGACTTTTGACGGGAATTTGAAAACGTCATGTGGTGCTCTTGTATTATATTCGATATCTTAGTGTTTTAACGTTTTATATTAGATAATTTTGATGGCATTTTATGTAATGTGATGTGCGGAAATACTGGGATGTAGTGAATATCATATAAAAGTGCTTTACAACGTTTTCGTTTGCCATCAAAATTCCCACAAGATACCATTAACAGTGTGGCCATTGCACTGTTAATGGTGACAATTTGACTTAGACAACGACTGACTTGAAAGACTAAAAACGTGAAAATATTTATAACTTGACACTGGCACCAATAGCTCGTATATGTAGCTGATTGCCAATACATAAGAAGAAGAAAACAAGCACTGTTTTTATATCTCGAAAGTGACATATCTGTGACAGATATTATACAAGCCACGACTACGTCATCATTTGTTAATTAAAGTAAAGTAAAAAATCATTATGTTACCATTCCCTTTATTTCCCATGTACGTAGTAAAAGATATAAGACGTGTACAGATAACGTCAATACAAGAAGTGGAAAACTTGAATTTCTTTGCCAAGCCGTTTAGTCAATGTTAATTCACAAAAAAAAATTAAAAGTTTAGTCTAAATATAACAAATATTACACTTTTTATTAATATCCACCAATTTATAGTCCTGAAAAAAACACAACAATCTATTTAAAAAACGTTCAAATGTTTACTTGCCTGAACTAGAGATTCGAATCTGAGGACTAATCGATAGCTCTAAACTTATACTACTGGGTAAAGGAGACAGTCGTTAATAATTAGTTGATAATAAGTTTAAATTAAATAATGAATTATATTTTAAAAGAATAACTAAACAGAGATATTCGTACTTGGGAATAATTGTGACATCGATTTAGCAAGAATAAGCCTACCATTGCTAACCATAAAGAGCTAAAGAATTATTTCATGAGATAGGTATTATCGAACTCTTCGAACAAGCAATCCTTAACAGCAGCATACTCTCAAGCTGCTTAGTAAGTCATCATAATTCTCCTACTCTTATCCCAATTACTTGGGGTCGATACAATATGTATTATTGTTTCATACTACTAGTACATATTGTAAAAGTTATTGGCAATAGTTTTATGAACGGCCGCCTGCCAGACCTCATCATAAGGCTCTTAGTCGCCTTTTACGATATCCACGAGCAAAGTAAGTGTTGGTAGTATTCGTAGCTGCTACCACACAGCTAAGTAAGTATAGAAAGCTGCTTAGTAAGTATAAAACTATAAAATTACGAAAGTAAATGTGAGTATAAAGCTATTTAACTAAGAGTTCTACATATTATGTATGCGAGGCAAAACTACTGTGGTATATCGGGCGTAACTTAGAACTTCATGCTTACCATTCTCATTTTTTCAAAGAAAAATTCTTTAACCCTTTTACCTGACTAAAGATTACTAACAGAGACCCAGATGATTAACAGTAATATATATCTGAATAACCTTTTAATATTTATTTTCCAGCAATATCTATTAGCGATATGAGAAGCTATTAGATGAACAGACTCCTTCAACTAAATAACATTCTTCATTCTTTATAAGCTAATACGTACTGGCCTTTGGCATGTGTCTCTATCATATTAATTGGCCTTCTGTATAACGCTGGTCTATCCTCCTCAATACAATGAATCAGTCTCCTGTAGAATGTTGACACTGAGAGTGGTGGCGACAATGAATACACGTTCTATTTTTAAACTACGCGTGGCGTGATCTAGTACTAAATTCACAATTTTAATGGATCATCATCATTCTCCTACTCTTATCCCAATTACTTGGGGTCGATATAATATTTACTCTTCTTTCATAGTACATATTGTTAAAGTTATTGGCAATAGTTTTATGACTGGCCGCCTGCCAGACGTCAACCCTGCTTGGGAATGTAATTGTGGCCCAAACGGCATCAGATGGAGTTGGTTCAAGTTGATATAAAGCTCTTAGTTGTCTTTTACGACATCCACGAGCAAAGTGAGAATTGGTTGTATTCGTAGCCGCTACCACACAGCTAACAAACTTAATGGATAATATTAAATATAAAATATCTTAATTATTGTAATTATTATTTACATCCAAATATTATACAGAATACATAATCCTGTATAATAATCATCATAAATCCCTAAACATTAAGTTGTACGCCGGAAGTTGACACGCGGAAGTGTCAGTGTGATGAACTCATAAATCTGTAAAATAAGAATCTAATAGCTTAATCATTATACACAGTAAAACAAAACGATTTTAGGATTGATTTATCGACATAGTGTAAGAAAGTACACACTATAATAATACGCAATATTTAGTAGTCCTGCCGGAAGCTGACAAGCGGATGGCACCCATGGTATTAAAATTTTATCCGTTCACAGATATATGAATCAACTATTTACTTCATTATAAATTACTAATAATATTATAAAACGATAAATAATATATTAACTTGGATGTGCCTGTATATGTGAGGCCGGAAATGCCACTTGATAACACTCTTTTGCATTATCTTTCTGTAAACTTTTCTTTCTCTTTACAAAGAAATTATCATAAATTAAAATGTCTGATATTGTGTGGAAACCCATTAAAGATTCTTCTAAGCTCGTTTTTCAGAAACATATTGCTGCTTTTTTTTATGGTCCTACTCTTTTTAGAGTTCCGTACCTCAAAAGGAAAAAACAGAACCCTTATAGGATCAGTTTGTTCACTGTCCGTCGTCACACCGTCCGTCTGTCTGTCAAGACAGACGGACGGTGTGACGACGGACATATTTTTCTCAAGAACGCGTGGAGGTATCAAGCTAAAATTTATATCAAATATTCAATTCTATTGTCCCTTAAAGCTGTGAAAAAATTAAACTTCTAAGCCAATGCAATCAAAAGATACAGGCTTTTTATGCCGCAAATTTACGCTAATTTTCGACACTCGCAAGGGAATCAAAACCTGCAGGGTACTTCCCGTGAACTCAGAATCTTGAAATTTGGTACAAAGCAACGTCTGATAGCACAAATAAAGGAAAAATTGCAAAAACCGTGAATTTTTAATTACATCATATAATAAAAATATTTTTTATAATTTTAAACTTACTACCCCTCCCTTTCCTCATGAACGCGTAGAGGTATTAAATTGAAATTTATATCAAATACTCACATCTATAAGACCTTTAAGCTGTAACAAAATAAGTATTCTATGTCAACGCAATCAAAAGAAATAGCAATTTAAGGCGCATATTTTCAAACACGCAACTACTCGCAGGGGAATTAAAATCTAAAGGGTTCTTCCAGTCGACCTGGAATCTTGATTTTTCGCATGAAGCAAAGATTTATAGCAAATGTAAAGGAAAAATTCCGAAAGCCTTAAATTTTTAGTTACATCACATATTTTTTTATATATTATAGTACGGACCCTTCGCGCGCGAGTTACTTGCACTTAGCGGATTTTTTATATCTAAATGCGTAGACTAATATGTGACAATCTCATATTATTTTCATGGAATGTTCACTCTCATTTCAAAATTATTAAAACACGTCGACTCTGTTTAGTTAACTGTCTACAACTACTGTCTGAACTTTCATATACGCGTCAAATAAGATATTTGTAGGTTCATTTGCCTTGTGTTATCCAACTATAAATAAAGCTTGTAGAGTTTGCAGCAGTACAGATTTAGTGAACTGTCAACTTGTTCACGATGTTGATCTATTTAATACGAACACTAAATTAATTGACATAGGAAATGAATATTTTATTATTTAGACCTAGTAGGTACTGTACTTGATCTAAAGCAATAATTATTTTCTGTTTTGTTTTATATGTCATCATTCTCCTATTCTTATCCCAATTATTTAGGGTCTACCCTATTTATCAATAGTTTTACAAACGCCCGTCTGCTTGACGTCAACCCTCCTTGGGATGTAAATGTTGAGCAAATGACATCAGGTAGATTGGCCTAGGTCGATATAAATATGTTTTGTTTAATATGTAGCTTACATAATTGTCACTAGTGGAAACAATTCTCTATGTGATGAATAAAGTAAAAATGCCATTCAGCACTCTCTATCTTACCCATGGGTGTCATAAAAGACGACTAAGGAATATAAGATGCATATAACATATATAAAGAGAAGGAACATTCGAAATAAAACCCTGTATCAACCCGCCTGACCAGTGTAAGTTATCATTACTCTCTATAGTAAAGGAGATTTGAGCCCAATAGTGGGACTTATATGATACGAGATAAATGGAAACATTCTACATTCTCAATAAGGGTAATCAAACGACTATACGCTACGCCAGTCAAAAGAGTAAATATAACTTTTTATTTAAAGTCTCTCCTGCAGTAATATTTGCTTTCGTTGCTAATAATATGTTTTTGCATGCGATAAAAGGTGAGATTTGATTCTTAATCCGTCATCACTCGCATTTCCTACACTACGTGGATCTTTCATAGTAATTTATTTAAGTCTGATTGTTATTTACGTCCGTAAATGTTTCTTAATTATCTTGCGATAGAAGCAATTATTCCTAAGGGATGTTGCCTTTTAATAGAAATTAAATGTAATAAAAAGAAAATTAATATTGTAATGATATAAAAAAGTTTAGAACTTAAGCTTTTTTTTTTATTATTATAAAGAACAGTCGAAGTAACAACTAAGTATTAATATTCAATAGACAATTTAGTTTATAAAATTAACAACATATATATATATTTAAGCTGTGTGATAGTGATTACGAATACTACCAACTCTTACTTTGCTCGAAGATGTCGTAAAAGACGACTAAGAGCCTTATAACGAGCCAACTCCACCTGATGCCGTTTGGTCAACAATTACATTTATAAGGAGGATTGACGTCTGGCAGGCGGGCGGTCATAAAACTATTGCCAATAACTTTTACAATATGTACCTACTAAGAAAGAAATGTACATATTGTATCGACCCTAAGTAATTGGGATAAGAATAGGAGAATGATGATAAATATATTTTTTTTTGTTTTTATTGCTTTTGGTGGCAAACGAGCAAGCAGCACTTCTGATGGTAAGTGTCACTGCCGCCCATGGACCTTTGCAATACTAAGGGTATAACTAGGCCGCTGCCTACCAATATAAATCCCAAACCCACCCAGTTGGGCTTCCGGCTCTCTCGCTCACCGAACGAAGCACAACAGCACATTGCCATTGCTCAGACGTCGATCTTCTGCGAGAGTGTGGTACTACCCCGGACGGACCGGCCCGCGGCTGTAGACAGAAAACTGTAAACAGCTATATTTATATTGCAAGGTGAATATGATACAGTAATAGTACGATACGCTAACATCAATATAACCATATCTAATACTCATGATATTCATGTTAATGTTCCAACGAACTGTTGTCCGTTCAACCACTCGTCTACTTCCACTCGAGAAAGCGTTGCGTTTGAAATTCACTGCAACTTAACTGTATACCAAGCTGTATATATTTCCCAATAGATACACAAACGAATTTATTTATAAAGAAAATTACCTAAAAAAACATAATTAAAAAAGACGAGTAGTTCATTGATATAGATAAAAACAAAATAACCAACCTAACCCTTACTTAATACTAGTTTTATCTATGTAAAATATAAAGTCAATATCACTCAACATTAATTGTTGTAATTCGTAAGAGATTCATCATCGTCATCATGCCAGCCCATAAATGTCCCACTGTTGGGCTCGGGCCTCCTCCGTAATGGGAAATAAACCTACTATACCACTCTGGTCAGACGTGTTGATATAGGGTTTTGTTTCGAGTTTTCCTTCTCTCGCATAGACTTTTTAAACGTTTTATATCCCTTAGTCGTCTCGTACGAGCACCCACGGGTAAGATATGGGGTGGTGAATAGTATTCTTACTTCGTCACCACACGAAAAAAAAAAGGGATTATTATATTTATAAGTTATATTTATAAAAAATATATAATATTTATATAATATATACATTATTTTTTCACTCATAGCGAATATAAGCAAGATGAGTAAGGCAATATCCAATTTTGTGTCGATATATAGGTCTAAGATTGGCTCTTGTTAAGCTGTGGGATGGATAGAACATAAGAAATGGATACAAGGCAAGACAAGGATAAAAATACCAATGTATACTATGCGAAATGCTACGTGTAGTAATTAATAGTAGTTAGGAAATAAAAATTTTTTTGGCGGTGGACTACGGTACGTCACGGCCCGCTAATCCGTCCGAGGCGACAGAGAAGCGGTGCACGACTCCGTAGACCCGCCCTACAACGAACCTCTCGACGCCCGTGCGGGTGGATCACTTGGATGCGGTCTTTTTCTTCAGTGGAAAGTTGAGCCTATATAAAAAAAATTACGATCATTGATAAAGTATTGACTTTATTGCTCCTAATGTGAACGAAAAAGTGATAACAAAGATAAAATGGGTGTTCTGAGGTGGTTTGGACACGTAGAAAAAAAATAAGTGAGGAGAGGTTGACGAAGCAAATATGAATGTGACGAATACAAGGGGAAGATCACGTCATACTTTCCTGGACCAAATTGTAGATGACGTGTTGAGAAATCATATCTTAATAATACTCTTCAGTTTGCGTAATCGTTGAGCATGTATAGACTGTTATGAGTGTGAAAGAAGCGATGGAGGTATGCCGGAATCGTGGTTTGGGGCAATAGTTTTATGACTGGCCGCCTGCCTGACATCAACCCTCCTTGGCAATGTAATTGTTGACCAAACGGCATCAGATGGAGCTGGCCCAGGCCATTATAAGGCTCTTAGTCGTCTTTTACGACACCCACGAGCAAAGATATAAATATATATATATTAATATATGTGAAATGCTACGCATAATCACATCATGTATAAATGTAAAATTCATATATAAAATAATGTAATATCCTTAATAGTCCGAGAGCCAGTAACAGATATATATGACCAAGTTCCTCTCAAGTGATAATTAGTAAAATGCATCAGAAAATCGAACCATAAAGTCTCGTGAACGTCAGCTGCGGCTCGGTGGGTGGGATGAGTAGTTGTAACCTCCCACGCTCGAAGAAAAAAAAAATACATTCACTCATTTCCTCTCGGCTAAAAATTTATCAAATTATAGCTAACCCAATATCTCAATAAAAATAAAATATCAGCTGGCTATAACATAGTGTATTGTACGTCAGCTAATGTCTTGATCATGGGAAAAAAACTTCACTTTCAGTGATATCCTCTCAAATAAAAATTTACCTGATGATAGCTTATATGTAACTATTGATAAATATATACGTCAGCTGGCTGTATCTTGGTGGAAAAATCGTCAGCTGATAATTTGAAGGTCGTTACGTAGAAGTTAGCCAGAAGCATTTACTGACTATTTAAATGCATCAGCTGACTAAGTTTCCCTCGACTTACTGCTAACTGATTTTTTTTATTTATCACAGAAATATATTTAAAATCAGCTCACAAATTTTCATGTGAGAGGAAATGACGTCTTTTTAATTATTCTTGTTATTTTTAAAGATTCAAACAATACACGCTAGCATAGCATAGACAGTATTAAGGTACGCTTGGAGGGGGTTAGTTGTACCCATGCTCGGAGTACCCTTTTGTTGAGGGCACTGGAAAACATTTTTAGAAGTAGAAAAGAAGGTTACTAATCATAGAGTAATATAATACATTCGAAATAGAGAGGTCACTCTCGATTTTTTTTGTCACCACTAATGTCTATGAAAGCGCCATCTATTACGCGACTCAATGATTATTTCCTACCCACGCATGCGCAATCCGGACACACACACACATACTTCTCACACAGACATAGATACTTCTCATACACAGATACATCTCTCTCTCACACACACACACACACTTAATTTATTGTTTTAAATACGGTAATTTCTGCCATCTTATTTTTTCTTACACTCAATATAGCACTGCACTTATGAGATTTTCTTCACTGAACAATTTTAAATTAGAAATAGATTTTGTTTTTTTGCAAAAAACGCAAAAAGGCGTTACATTAGACATTTTTATAGATTTTTCACAGATACTACAACAATATTTCTAGAATATTCTTTTCGTCTGACTACGTTTGCTCGTCTATGCTAAACGTACATAGTACCAGGGGGGACGGGGGACACAGTCGTTTTTTAATATAGCGCTATCTAGATCACGTTTCTGAGTGTTTTGTTTGCTTTGACACTAATAATGTTAATAACTAAAACTAGATGGCAGAAATAACCTTTTTTAAAACAAAAAAAAATGTGTGTGTGTGTGAGAGAGATGTATCTGTGTGTGAGAAGTATCTATGTGTGTGTGAGAAGTATGTGTGTGTGTGTGTGTTGTCCGGATTCCGCATGCGTGGGTAGGAAATAATTATTGAGTCGCGTAATAGATGGCGCTTTCATTGACATTAGTGGCGACAAAATAAATCGAGAGTGGCCTCTCTATTTCCAATGTATTATATTACTCTATGATTAGTACCCTTCTTTTCTACTTCTAAAAATGTTTTCCAGTGCCCTCAACAAAAGGGTACCCCGAGCATGGGTACAACTAACCCCCTCCAAGCGTACCTTAATACTGTCTATGCTATGCTAGCGTGTATTGTTTGAATCTTTAAAAATAACAAGAATAATTAAAAAGACGTCATTTCCTCTCACATGAAAATTTGTGAGCTGATTTTAAATATATTTCTGTGATAAATAAAAAAAATCAGCTAGCAGTAAGTCGAGGGAAACTTAGTCAGCTGATGCATTTAAATAGTCAGTAAATGCTTCTGGCTAACTTCTACGTAACGACCTTCAAATTATCAGCTGACGATTTTTCCACCGAGATACAGCCAGCTGACGTATATATTTATCAATAGTTACATATAAGCTATCATCAGGTAAATTTTTATTTGAGAGGATATCACTGGAAGTGAAGTTTTTTTCCCATGATCGAGACATCAGCTGACGTACAATACACTATGTTATAGCCAGCTGATTTTTTATTTTTGTTGAGATATTGGGTTAGCTATAATTTGATAAATTTTTAGCCGAGAGGAAATGAGTGAATGTATTTCTTTTTTCTTCGCGCGTGGGAGGTTACAACTGCTCACCCAACACCGTGCCGCAGCTGACGATCATAAGGCTTCATGATACTATTGTCTGATGCGTATCACCAATTATCTCTCGAGAAGAAATAATTAACCAAATTTTCACCTGGCTCTTGGACCATAAATAAATGTTTAATTCAATGAAATTATATTGAAAGCTATTCCCGTATTAAAATATTTCTATAACTAAAGGTGAGATAATAATGAGCTCTTTGAATTGAGTGGCTACTTGAAATTGTGTAAAGGAGATTCGTCTTTCAATTTACGTTTTATAATATTTGTGACAGTTACATGATTGTAACTTTGTTATATTATGCTATTTTTTTTTGTTTATTTACGAAATAAACTTGTACATACTGGAATCAACTTTTTAAATTATTACATCTTTTGTCATATCTATCGTATTAATAGGTATAAATATAGTTCGAGACCATATAGTTCACATTTATTCATACTGAGCGGTTCCTTAGTATGGCATTTTCTTTCTCAATATATGTATATAATTTTCTTACACAGCGCAACCTCGATATAATGCAACTCAAGGAATTTAAAAAATATTCGCTATATCAAGTAATTCGTTACAGTGAAGCTGGTTATATAAAGATGGGTTTAACATTAGTTTCAACGAAGTATTATTATAGAAATATAATATTATGAGGGTGAAACCGATGGAAATTGCTGGTAGTGTAATATTTTTAAACGATTATTTAATTAGCTATCCACGATTTCACATGCGTTTAATTTCATTACAATTTGTCTTTTATTTAGAGAATTGAAGCTATGAAAAGAATATACGTTAGTTTTGATTCTCTTAAATGTTCCTAAAAATCAACAAACCATACTTATAAGTAAGCTGAAAAAAGAAATCACAATTAAATATTTTCTTTTCTTTCTTTTTCTCAGTCGACATTATGTCCCACTATAAAGCATATCAAAAAAAAAAGTAAATTTTTTTTGCTAATATCATCGCATTATATTGTTTTTGTTATTCAGTTGAACGAAGATAAAATAGCGAAATAAAAGAATCTCGACGTCAATTACTGTATTTATTGCAGATGAGATTGTCAGTTGTCTTGAAGATCCATTAATTAATTAGAATATTGTTATACCGGGGCTAGGCTAGACTGTGCAGGTTAGATGATAGTTGTAACTTCGAAAAAAATAAATTCTACAATCCAATTAAACTTAAGAGTTAATGACATAACAATAAAAGATAATAATGCTTATGGTTGAAACGGAATGACGATGGCAAATATTTTGAAAGTATTTTACATTTAAAGCCTTGAGATTCAGTTTTAAGTAGGCTTCTCTTCAAGTTATAGTTAACCTTTTATATATATTCACTGAGCGTAAACGATGGCGGATCTTTAAAAGTTACAAAAATTTAAGATATTTCACAAGGTCTTAGGAATTAAAAAGTTTTCACTGCATTTTCGGTTACGAAACATAATTATCAGAATATTTCTTTTTATGCTTACTAGCCTGTTTCTTTTAAATCTTAATTATTATAGATGTTCATTACCGTCCCCCACTGACCTAGGATGCGCAGTGGAAGGGAACACCGGGCCAGTGAGGGTAACAAATGGGTAATAACAATGGCTTGCGATTACACAAGGCTATTTAAATGTCTCTTAAATGTTAGTACAAGAACCGATTATTATAAAACTTACAAGTAGGTACCGCGGAGATAGCTATAACGTAACCTAACTCAGCGTTCGGTCTGGCCAGACAAATAGAACCTAACTGAGGGGTCACATAGCTTTGTATCCAAAGGCGCGGTGATGACAGCAGCCTCGTACAACTCAGGGCTTCGGGCTTGACCCGGGCCGCCACCCGCGGCCGGGGCGGCGCAGGCGCGAGTACCTGCGCCTGATGCCGCCCTAACCGAGGCTTCGGGTGATCGGACCGGGGAATTGTCCGGTCACCCGACGTGAGGCCACCGCGTGAGGACAACGCCTCTACGGCGAAAGCTGTCGGGGCGTAGACAGGAGAGGAGCCCGAGAGGGCATACCGCCGAGCGGGCCACCGAAGACAAAGATCGGTTACCGGTGGACCGCTCGCACGGCGAAGAAGATGTGCTTGCAGGGTGGGTCAATGGGGTTGCGCGCCGCCTTTTCCGTCACCCCGGACCGATTTGGCGGGGTGCGACGTCCATAGCCCACCGCAAAAAAAAAAAAAAAAAAAAGGTCTCCGGGCTTGCTACCCGCACACACAACTTATTATAAATGTTCACAAATATATAGTTCTAATCAACTCGCGTACATTAACGACACACAAAACGATAAGTGGCGCGCGATATTATAAATATCAAGATTGCATGGCTTTAGTTATCAAAAGGCGTAGCAATTACCAAAATATACGCGTACGCGACCGTTAGTTCCAACGCAAGTCTCAGCCGGCTCCGAGCCAACCGCGAACCAAAAAATTATTAACTACCCTACATGGTATTAATTATTAAACTCTAATAAAAATGTTTGGTACCGAACAAAAGAATTAAAATTATGGGCAAATTTATTTTTTAAAATTTATATTTTATGTAAATCATGAGCAGGTAGGTAGCTGTTCATATGATACATATATTATTTTACGTAAATTATATATTTCTATAATTTTTACATACATACTTATCATCACGCCATATCCCTTGAAGGGTAGGCAGAGAGAACAGAGTGCCAGAGAACTCTATCCTTGCATACTTCACTCGCTTCATCATCATTCATAATTCTCTTCATACACGCTCGCCGGTTTCGGAGAATCTTGACTCCACCTTCCTTCGATACGTGACCAATCTGGTCTAGGTAGGTTAGTCTCGGTCTCCCCCGGTACCTACGATTTCTATAATATAATAAATATTATATTATCTATAATTTCTATAATATAGTAAATATTACCTTTGCAACTCTATTTTCATACTTGTGCATTTATAAGGTGTCTGTAATTATTATAATGAGGTCTCGTCATATTTTCCTACGTGCATAACTAGATGAAATGAAATGGGTAAATTACGCACCAAGGGTTTCGTTTAAGTTTTACGACTAACCATTTCTCGAAACGTTCTATTGGAATGTTATTTTGAGTGAGAACTGCAACATATGGTCATTCAATCTCTTAATAACATAATTTCTAAATAAAATAATCTAAAAGTTTTTTTTTATATACTACAAATCCTTACTAATATTATAAATGCGAAAGTAACTCTGTCTGTCTGTCGCTCTTTCACACAAAACTACTGACCGATCTAAATGAAATTTGGTACACAGATAGTCTAGAGCTTGATAAAGGGCATAGGCTACTTTTTAATGCAAAAAAAGGATTATAAAGCGGGATGTAAAGTTGTAAAAAAGTATCGTAATTTTTAAAGCCAGAAGCTTGGAACTTATTTTTAAGCTATTAATTAGATATAAATAAATTTGAAATTAAATTTTTGTAAAAAAATTACCCTTAAGGGATAAAATAAGATAAAAAACTTCAAGAAAGTAATCTTTTACGCGGGCGAAGCCGCGGCCAGAAGCTAATATTCTATAAACTAAGCATAACATCTTATTATACTATATTTTCAAAAAAAACATACTAATTACATAACTTGATGTCAACTTAATACAGAATACATCACAAATTAATAAGAGAATCTCTTATCTCAAGTACTTAGGATCGATACAATATGGACTCTTCTTTCATAGTACATATTGTAAAAGTTATTGGCAATAGTTTTATGACCGGCCGCCTGCCAGACGTCAACCCTCCTTGGGAATGTAATTGTTGACCAAACGACATCAGATGGAGTTGGCCCAGGTCTTTATAAGATTCTTAGTAATCTTTTACAACATCCACGAGCAAAGTAAAGGGTTGGTAGTATTCGTAGCCGCTACCATACAGCTAATATTATGTTTATAAAGTTCCCTGCGGCACAAAAAGTATTCCTTAGTATGGGATATTATTTTTTAAAACGAAAACGTTAATTTTACGTTAACTGTGTATGCATAATACTCACTAATATTTTTTTATTATACTTTGTATTACATAATTATTTGATTGTAGAGATGGTGTGGTGGTTAAAATGCCGACCTTTCGCCAGTATCGTGGGTTCTATTCCTACGCAGGACAATACTTTGTTCGATCCACAAACTGTTGTTCTGAGTCTGGGTGTAATTTATCTGCGTTAATTTTATGTTTGTAAAGTACCCCGCAATACAAGGATTATTTCCTCAGTGCAAGGTGGTGATCTAAAAATATCGGCCAAGTGCGAGTTGTACTCGCGCACGAAGGGTTCCGTAAAACTAAAAAAACGTGTGTATGTAACTAAAAATTTAAGGTTTTTGGATTTTTTCCTTTATATATGCTGTAAATCGTTGCTTCATGCGAAATTTCAAGACTATAGGTCGACTGGAACCCTTTAGGTTTTGATACCCTTGCGAGTAGTTGCGTGTTTGAAAATATGCGGCTTAAATTGCTGTTTCTTCTGATTGCGTTGACATAAAAGTTTGATTTTATTACAACTTAAAGGTCTTATAGATCTGAGTATTTGATATGAATTTCAATTTAATACCTCTACGCGTTCATGACGAAAGGGGTAGTAAGTTTAAAATTATTAAAAATATTTTTATTATATGATGTAATTAAAAATATATGGTTTTCACAATTTTTCTTTATCTGTGCTATAAGACACTGCTTCGTACCAAATTTCAAGATTCTGAGTTCACGGCAAGTACCTTGGAGGTTTTGATTCCCTTGCGAGTGTCGAAAATTTGCGGCATAAACGCCTGTATCTTTTGATTGCATTGGCTTAGAAGTTTATTTTTTTCACAGCTTTAAGGGACAATAGACTTGAGTATTTGATATAAATTTCAGCTTGATACCTCCACGCGTTCCTGAGAAAAAGGGTCTTGACAGACAGATAGACGGAGAGATGGACGGACAACAAAGTGATCCTATAAGGATTCGGTTTTTTCCTTTTGAAGTACGGAACCCTAAAAAAATATATTATAAATAAATATTACCTACAATTAGAGGATTCGATCGAATTGGAGGATTCGATCCCGGGATCCGATCCCGGTCATAAGTCCCGAAATTTTCGGGATCAAATTGAATGAATCCCGGGATTTTCGGGATTGATATATTTTTTTTTAAATTAGACAATATAAATGTGCGTGAGACGAAACGCATTTATCTTGATTTGACGTTTTAACAGACACCTTGTTTACACAGCTGATTTCACTTAGAATACACATTATTAATTGACTCATACTAAGTAATTTTATTTGTTTTTGTTAACGACCGGATTATGCGTAAAATTGTGTAAAAATTTCCGCTTCACTTCGTGTAAGTATTGATATTTTATTAAAAATCAAAAATGCATTAATGGTTTAATTTTCGTGGTTTAAATAAGTAATCTATAAAGTTTCTGGTCATTTTAATTTAAAATATAAGTAGGTACCCATAAACTTAAGTAGAAATAAGTTGTTTTTTTAAGTTTATTGTTGGTTTCATAAATTATTTACAGAAGTGCCTAGTTTGGTTACTTTATAAGAAGAAAGTTTATAAAAATAAGTATAATTTTGTTTAACCGTCTTTTTGGAGATTTAAAACTTAAATATTCTATGTCCCCAAAAATTAATTTTGATATGTTTACTGACTTTTTGTTACCATGTTCCATTACCAATACAATCCCGGGACTATCCCGGGATCCCGGGATTAATTGTAGATAATCCCGAAATCCCGGGATTTTTCTAATCCCGGGATCGAACCCTCTACCTACAATGCAAACTTATTTGAGTCGAAATATATATTGTTACTTACTATAGTTTCAATAATGTACTGCCGAATCGTGGGGTAAACGTTACCTCAGAATGAACTTCCAATTAATAACAGCGAGCTTGTATGCACAAATTAAGCGAGCTGGATTGTTAAATCTATACGAGTAGTACCTTTATCCATACAATTTAACGATACAGAAATTTACAGACCTCATTATATGCGTTTATAATGAAAGGTTGGAGTCGTATCTATAGAGAAATTATTCTGTCTGAATATTAAGATTAATCTGTCTGAACCAACCTTGTCACAAAGCCTACAGTGAGCCACTGTTTAATATAATACCTACCGTCATTACTATTAACAGCATTACGTTTGACATTTTGTTTAGATTCATACCTGTTTAAATCCCTACTAATATCTGTCTGTTACGATTTCCCGCTTAAACCTCTCAACCGATTTTGATGAAATTTGGCACAGACAATCTTTAGACCCTGAGAAAGGACATAGGCTACCTTTTATTGCGAAAATAGGGATGAAGAGGTTGAAATAGAGGTTGAAAGTTTGTATGGGATTTTTTAATTTTAATAGATAAAACCATGAAACTTTATATTTAAGCACTTGATAAGAAATAATTAAACATTTGTTCTAGCGTTTTTGAAATTTCGAACAGTGAGGGGGTGAAATAAGGGTTGAAAGTTTATATGGGAGTTCGTCATTTTTGGGAATAAAACCATGAAACTTTATATTTGGGAACTTGATAAGAAATAAAAAAACAATTTGTTCTAGCGTTTTTGAAATTTCGACCTGTGAGGGGATGAAATAGGGGTTGAAAGTTTGTATGAAGTTCGTCATTTTTGAAGATAAAAACATTACATTTTGTATATAGGCACTAAATAAGAAACAAAAAATCGTTTGTTCTAGCATTTTGAAATTTTTACCAGTGTGGGGGTGAAATAGGGGTTGAAAATTTGTATGGGTGTTCGTCATTTTTGAAGATAAAACCATGAAACTTGGTACGTAGGTCTCTTAGGATGTGCAGAGTTTTTCTACAAACAGAATTCCCGAAATTCGAACGGAACGGAACGGATTCGGAACGGGAACTACGAAGCCAAACTTTTTGTATACAAAATCTTAACCACTGAACCTAGTAACATGATATTTAGAAGTTTTGCGGGTATCAAGTTAAAAAAAAATTTGGCTTTTGAAGTTAAAGTTCCTTTTAACGAATACTCTGCATCGCCGCCGCTGCCGTCGCGACGCGTCGATCGTCGTCGCGCACATTCGTCGAAGTGTGGCGGCAGGCAACGGCGCTGTCGTGTGGTGGGGGAGCGCATGAATCTAACTATGCCTACCCGAACGGGCAAACACGTGAGGGCAGACGTCGTTGTCGGACGCATGTGATTAGAGAAATTTGCGCTACAGAGAATTACATTTTCCGATCCAGTAAAATTATTTTATTGTTTCGTATAATTTTTTAAGTAAGTATTTTTTATTAGTTAGGTCCTGTAAATTAATTTTGTACATACTTAATCCTTACTAATATTATAAATGCGAAAGTAACTCTGTCTGTCTGTCTGTCACTCTTTCACGCCAAAACTACTGAAACGATCTAAATAAAATTTGGTACACAGATAGTCTAGGGCCTGATAAAGAACATAGGCTACTTTTTAATGCAAAAAAGGATTGTAAAGGGGGATGAAAAGATGTAAGGAAGTATCGTTATTTTTAAAGCCAGAAGCTTGAAACTTATTTTTAGGCTATTTATTAGATTTAAATAAATACGATATTAAAATTTTGTAAAAAAAAATACCCTTAAGGGGTAAAATAAAAATAGGGGATGAAAAACTTTAGGAAAGTAACCTTTTACGCGGGTGAAGCCGCGGGCAGAAGCTAGTAGATTCATATACGAATATGTCTATGCAAGAAGAGTAACCACGAAATAAAACCCTAAACCAACCTGTCTGATAAGCGAGGTACAGTAAGTCAATTTTCCTCGTGTTTTGGAGCAAGCTCGTACCCAGCTGTGGGAACTCTAATGGGTACATATTCATACTTCATTATCATTATCATCATCATCATCACGGCCCATATATGTCCCACTGCTGGGCTCGGACCTCCTCCGTAATTGGGGGGAATTAACCTACTATACCGCGCTGGTCAAACATGTTGGTATAGGGTTTTGTTTCGAGTTCTCTTTCTCTTGCATAGATGTTAGATGTTATATGCGTTTTATATCCCTTAGCCGTCTCTTATAATCACCCACGGGCAAGATAAGGGGTGGTGAATTGTATTCTTACTCCGTCACCACACGGATATTCATACTTCGTGCTAGCTTTTAAAAAATATCGCACCAACCAGACCGGTAATCCATAAAGTTTTGTTCGAGATATAATTAACTCTCATTGATATCTACTTATTCCTTAGTTGTCTTTTACATCATCGATAAAAAAAGAAGGGATTGTGAATTATATTTCACACTATCAGCACAAAAAGTTTCTATCAACACAAGAAAATTAAACAAATTTTATTCATGTTTTGAATAAAATACCACCGCATAGTACCGCACTATAGAATGCTATAACCCCAATTAAATTATAAAGCACTTACCAACGAGTATTATTTACGCCATAGTATTTTACAAATAAATGCTGAAATGTTTATGAAATTGATGTACTACTTTAAAAAAGAATGTATATTATTTTAGTTCGTAGCTATCTTGTATACAAGTAATACAAAAGTTTATACTATCTTTTCTCGTACGAACATATAAATCTTAGTAATGATTAATTCCATTTAAATATTATTTTATGTAATTGCATATTGAAAAATGTTATAGATAAAAACTTATATGCGAATTAAAAATGAATACCATATGTGGGATACAACCCTTTTTTTGCGGTAAACTATGGACGTGGTCGCACCCCGCCAAATCGGTCCGGGGCGACGGAAGAGGCGGCGCGCAACCCCATAGAGCCAACCTTCAAACACCTCTCTTCGCCGTGCGAACGGGCCAGCGGTACCCGATCTTCGGTCTTCCGTCTTCGGTGGCCCTTCCGGCTGGGATATAACCACTGGGATATAAAACTGTGTGGTAGCGGCTAAGAATATTACCAACCCTTACTTTGCTCGTGGATGTCGTAAAAGACGACTAAGAGCCTTATAACGATCTGAGCCAACTCTATTTGATGGCGTTTGGTCAACAATTACATTCCCAAGGAGGGTTGACGTCTGGTAGGCGGCCGGTCATAAAACTATTGCCAATAACTTTTACAATATGTACAATGAAAGAAGAGTACATATTGTATCGACCCCAAGTAATTGAGATAAGAGTAGGAGAATGATGATGTAATAAAATAATGGGTTGATAAA
The DNA here is from genome assembly GCA_905163515.2 of Lymantria monacha. Taxonomy (NCBI): domain Eukaryota; kingdom Metazoa; phylum Arthropoda; class Insecta; order Lepidoptera; family Erebidae; genus Lymantria; species Lymantria monacha. The sequence continues at coordinate 14,797,214 of LR991091.1, read as the reverse complement.
TACAAATGTAAAACAATACTGATGGCACTTGAGCAATGACCATAAAGTGCAATAAATCTAATTAATTTAAAATTATAGTGAAAAACTTAGTTGTCATTCCTTTGGGGATAGAAAGAGCCAATTTATCTACGTGGTGTATAAATTTAACTGATACATGAATAGTTGATCTAAATATTAATTTTGTCCCTTTAAATATATGTTTATGTTGTATACCTTAAAGCCGCGTGTTACTTTTTTAATAAAAAAAACAAGACTATTTGCATAACAGATTATTTTTATTTTTGTAATTGCTACTAAAAAGATATAATTAATCTTTTCACGAAATCCCACAGTGAACGTCAATCTTTTGACTCTAATCACGGGATTTACTTTAAACGTCCCCATTCGTACTGGCCTCTTAGCGAATCCTTTTGAGAAAAAAGTTGTTAAAAAAGCGGCGCAAAAACAAAAGGAAATAGTCGGGGCGGTCCCAAGAGAGTCGTTGTTAGCCCTGGGACGGTACTTAAATCAAATGTTCACCATTCAAGGAAATTATAAGAACAGGGCACGGATTCTCCGTACCTTTCGAGAGAATCCCCCTTGGATAAAAAGGCTTACTTAGAAACAGTGTTAAGAATAGAACTTTAATAATATTTTATATTGACAATATCATAATTTATATCGTTTGGACCTTTTTTTTCTTAAAAATAAATGCTTTATGTATATGTTGTGGTGGAATAAAAATGAAATTCACCATCTTTTCCTTTCCACGTTTTTCGTATTAATCAACTAAGAGACGTAAACAGATAATATCGCTTCAAAGAGAGAGAAACTAGAATTAAAACTATATACCAAACCGTCTGATCAGCTTAATATATTATTCCTTCCATTACGATACAGATTTGAGCCTAACAATGAAAAGTATTGGTTGAAGAAAACTTCTCTATGATCGATCATCTCCCAGCTCATATACAGCCCACTGACGGGCTTAATCCTTTTACGCAACACGAGGAAAATTCACCTATTATAACATGCTGGTCAGATGGGTTGGTATCAGGTTTTATTCCAAATTTCATCTGTCGTACATGGATATTATATCTCTTAGTTGTCTTTTACGACACCCATGGACAAAACAAATGGTGGTAAATGGTATTCTTATCCGTCACTCCACTTTATGACGATGATCAAATAACAATAGTACCGTTCGGCTCTAATTCTACTGATATTATAAAGGTGAAACTTTGAAGAAGTTTTTTTTGGATATTTTTATGTTTGTTACTCAATCACGCATAAACCTTTGAACAGATTGGCCTTGAGATTGAGAATAGACCATTTCCTCAATTAAGACATAGAGTACTTTTAATTCCATTAATGTGTCCCCTTGATAATAGTTCAACTATGACAAGGTTATTTTTTACGAGGAGGAAGCCGCAGGCAGAAATTAGTGATTAATAAAGGCGAGGATAACCTCACCATGCAAGAAAATAAATTATAATAAATAAAAAGTTAAGCAAAGAATTACTCGGGTAGTGACGGAATGAAAGTATAATTGTCGCTAAGCTTTGCTTGCCTGTGAGAATCATAACAAATTGGTAAATAGCCAGATGTGGCAATTACGGCACTATTCCCTTAAAAAAGTAGCAAACCGCGCCTTGTGGCATTCTGTGAGTGACACCTACGTCCAACAATGCATGGAGAAATGTTAAATGCTGATAATGACGATGACAAGCAAATAACATCAACACAATCAATAGTGGTATGACCACGCTATGGGCAGTTCTCTGTCTACAGCCGCGGGCCAGTCCGTCCGGGGTAGTACCACACTCTCGCAGAAGATTGACGTCTGAGTAATGACAATGTGCTATTGCGGTTCGTTCGGTGAGCGAGAGAGCCGGAAGCCCAACTGGGGTGGGTTTGGGGTTTGTATTGGTAGGCAGCGGCCTAACTATATCTTTGGTATTGCAATGGTCCATGAACGGCAGTGACACTTACCACCAGATGTGCCGCCTGCTCGTTTGCCACCATAAGCCATAAAAAAACGCAAGAGAAGGACAATTGGAAACAATACTATGTGATCGAGTGTAAGACTATAAATCATTTGGCCACCCTATACAGAGGAGACCTGTGTACACGGGTAGTATATCTATAGAATGAGAAGAGAATCATCTATCATCATCTTAGCTCATATATGTCCCACTGTTGGGCTCGAGCCTTCTCCATGATGGGAGGGAAATTGACCTACCACGCTAGTCAGACGTGTTGGTATAAGAGTTTGTTTCGAGCTTTCTTTTTCTTGCATACATGTTATAAGCGTTTTATAAAAGGGATATATCTCTTAGTTATCTCTTACGATCACTCACGGGTAAGATAGAGAGAGAAGTGGATATATTAAATTAATAACGTTGTTATCGCCGTTGAATTACTATATAGAATATATTTAAGGTAAGATCGAATAGATTTTTCGAAGCTAGTGAGGTCCTAAATATATTATTGTCATAGCTTAGTATGAGGTAGATACTGCTAGATAATAATAATTGAAAAATCTAATTATAGATTGGTACCCACACTAATTATTATTACTTCTCATTATTAACGGCGATTTAGTACCCCAAGTGAAGTGCAGAGTTAAGGATTTTCTTTTTTGTTGTTATCTTCGAGAATATTACTTTACCTCACAAACTTAAGGAGCATAATCCGCTTTTCAACTCAAGCTTTTACTCGCCTTATGACAGCGAGCTTAGAGCTTTGAAAGACATTGTGGAGAAAGTTTTTAATCTTTTACCGTGTACACACGTATTCGTGACGAAATAACTTTAAATAGAAGAATATCAGATACAAACTGTACGCCGCACAATTATCTAAAAGTATATTCAACACACATAATAATACGAATATAATAAGATTGAAAATATAATAAGTAAAGCTTATATGCCTCCAACATGTCGTTGTCCATATGTCGAAATCTTCTGAAGCCATCCCCTCCCGCCGGATATGAATAAAATTTTCCTAGCTAAATTGAGAGTGTGCGAAAACGTGTCGATTTCTTTATTTATTCAATACTTTTCTGCTTTGAAACGTTTCTCTTTGGATTCGTCTGCGCTTATCTTATATTTATGAATTCTTTTGGGTTATTGATGTAAAACCACTTTCCTCTTTTAGCGACATCGAAATGTTGCAGCAGTCTACGAAACATACGTTTGGATTCAATATTTAACGATTTACGAAGTTTATATCTACGTATAGCGTTCATCGTCATTATTTTGATATGGAATTTGAATAACGAGACTTAATAATCTTTATTTTAAATCCTTAAGATTTTTATTTACAACTAGCTTTTGCGCGCGACTTCGTCCACGCAGAAGTCATCTTTGACAGAGTTAAATAGAAAAAGCAATGCAAGGTGTTGAAGGTTCGTCGCTAGGACGATGATCAACCGCGTCAGAAACTGGGATGCGGTCGCCGCCTTCAGCGAGTTAGTTGTCTAACGGAATTAGGCGATAGGGTGGGTCCGAGAGGAAATACTCTACGTTGACACGCTCTACCGTCGGTGCTTTGGGCGACGCAAGCGTGAGTACCTGTATTGAGGGTTCACTGCATGAGGGCTTCGACTCGAGATGATACCCGGTTGCGGTGCACAACGTAGATGTACGTGTACGGCGTGCTATGAAGTCACGCGGCACCTCGGACGGATTGGGCGCGGTGTGTCTATATACCATAGCCGGTCACTAAAGAAAAAGGTTGTTCAAAGTTCTATTCATTCTACAAATTATATTGCCATGAATATACTATTTACGGTATGACCATGGGATAAAAATATAATTATCGCCAACCTTTATTTGACTGTTTTGTTTCACCAGCAGAGTTGCGACCTCGTTAGATATGATATATATTGAGTTATAGAGTGAATATTTTTGAAGCTAAACTTAACCTGTATCTTAAACCATTAGGCACGAACCTATTGCCGTCTACTATGTGTATCGTGTGAGCTCTCACGCCGGCACTGGTCGCCACGACGGCATTGGTGCGGGGTTGATGGAGTGGGAGAGAGAAACACGTGTTTATTTATTTTTACCGAAGAATATTTGTACGTAATTTGAAAAGAATCGATAAAGAAATTTTCTCCCCATACATACTTTGCCACTTTGTTACACCCTCTTAGGAGCGGCATTCATAAAATCCTTTCATATTAAATCTCTATGTCATAAAAAGAAACGTGCGTCAAAATTTAATGTTTCTAGCTTTAATAGGCTTGGCGGTAATGAGTCGTTCAACCAGCTTCAAAGGCCTAACTTACACAACCAGAGGGTGAAAATTGACAAATGCCGGATATTACCCTAGAATATTTGATTCGACACGTAATATGAAAAGAATCAATAAAGATTTTTTCTCCCCATACAAACTTTGTCACTCTGTTCCACCTCCTTAGGGGTGTAATTTCGTAAAATCCTTTCGTAGTAAATCTCTTCGTCATAGAAAGAAACCACTGTCAAAATTTCAAGTTGCCAGCTTCAATAATATCGGCGTGGCGCTAATGTGTCGTCCAACCCGCTTCGCAGGCCTAATTTACACCCCCAGAAGGTGAAAATTGACAAATACTGAAATACGTGTTTATTTATTTTTACTGAAGAATATTAGTACGTAATTTGAAAAGATTCGATAAAGATTTTTTTATCAGAGCATTTTTAAATTGACTTAATTTTTTTATTTATAAACCAATTGAGATGAAATAAACTAAATGAAGCTTAGCACAATATATTAGCGAACCGCAAACCGGGAAACCGCATCTAAATCGAATAAGCCGTTTCTGAGATTAGCGTGCTCAAACGTACAGACAAACAGTTAAACAGACAAAAATTTTAACAATCGTTGTTTTGGGTTCTATTTGTGTTGATAAAGGTCCCAGTATAATTTTTTACCATATATCTTCCATGTACAGACAGCGATCCGTTACATTTTTATTATATGTATAGATATTTTGATGAGTTAGGTATTAAAATATTAGAATTACCCTGTAGTTAATAATATCAACATATCATCAGCCTTTATTTTCTCATGTGATTAATTACTGCATAACAGTAGCACACTATTGGGTATATAACCCTAACTTATTTTGTGGTGCTTAGGACATTATTCTACCTTTGGGAAGCTTGACAATGGACTGAAAATAGCAAGCTAAGAAAACACCTGATCATTTTTACATATATTAATAACTTGCAACAAATAATCATTCTCCTCAGTTTATATACTTCGCAGTGTCAAATGAGTTACCTAAAGTATTGGATTGGTAATTAGCCTACTATATCATGATGATGTGATGCATTGGTATCGAGTTATCATTCAAACATTTGTCTTACAGTTACGTTATTAGCAACTATAGTCAATCATGACGGCATCCGGAGGAATGTTGGTAATCCATTATACTTTTAGTATATTATTACCTCACCAAATCCGGGAGTGGATAGACAGCTTACAATGTAGGTATTCAGAAAGGTAACCCGATAGACGAACCACTGATATTCATTATCTCAGATCATATATGTCCCACTATTGAGCTCGACTCTCCTCCATAATGGAAAAAAAAATTGACCTACTTTACCACGCTGATCAAACATGTTGGTTTTGCTTCGAGTTCTCCTTCTCTGGCATAAATGTTATATGCGTTTTATATTCCTTAGTCATCTCTTACGATCGCCCATGGGCAAGATAGGGGGGTAGTGAATTGTATTCTTACTCCGTCAACGCATAACTCATATTAAATGTCCCCAGTTACGGTGGTCCAGTAAACGGGTGGTGAATTTAGAGCTTAATACTACTCTGCTGTTAGTTCAGATGATCGGACGGGTTGCAATCAGACTTTGGCCTGCAATAAAAACTATGTTTTGGGTTTATAACCTAACTATATAAAATATAAAAGTACAGTATTTTTTACCAATATTTGGTGATATGGGGTACCATAGACAACATAAATACAGGTTAAGTGACCACCAAAAGAATGGGAAGCAATTATCTCTTATAAAACTTAAATTCAACTGCGATCGCTAACTCGCCTGTCCAGCGTGGTGATTAATCATCATCATCACCCTACTTTTATGCAATAACTTAAGGTCAACGCGATATATTTTTTTTTCCATAGTACATATTGCAAATAGTTATTAAGAATATGTAGTTTATGGGCGGCCGCTTACCTGACTTCAACACTCCTTTTTTTTTGTGGTGGGCCATGGACGTCGCACCCCGCCAAATCGGTCCGGGGTGACGGAAGAGGCGGCGCGCAACCCCATTGACCCTCCCTGCAAGCACCTTTTCTTCGCCATGCGAGCGGGCCACCGGTACCCGATCTTTGTCTTCGGTGGCCCGCTCGGCGGTATGCCCTCTCGGGCTCCTCTCCTGTTGACGCCCCGACAGATTTCGCCGTCGAGGCGTCGTCCTCACGCGGTGGCCTCGCGTCGGGTGACCGGACAATTCCCCGGTCCGATCACCCGAAGCCTCGGTTAGGGCGGCATCAGGCGCAGGTATTCGCGCCTGCGCCGCCCCGGCCGCGGGCGGCGGCCCGGGTCACGGGAATCCTCCCGGTCCCGTTCCGCCGCCTCCTTCTGCGAGATGACAGCCTCGCAGAAGGCGGCAACCGCGTCCCAATTCCTGACGCTGTCGACCATCGCCCTTGCGACAGCCGGCAGCGTCAGGTCGGCACCGATAATAGCGACGAGGTCGCGGCGCTGCCCGTCCCAGCCCGAGCATTCCTCGAGTGTATGTTGCGCCGTGTTCTCGTCACTACTGCAATGATGGCAGCCCGGAGTCCATTCCCTGTGCACGACCGTGTGCAGGTATTTCCCGAAACACCCGTGCCCCGTTAACACCTGCACCAGTCGGAAGGTGAGGACCCCGTGCCGCCGCTCCATCCATTCCATCAGTACGGGCCGGAGGGCCTCAACGGTAATGACACCGTGTCTAGGCCTCTCCAGCCGCGTAGCCCAACGGGCGATGACTCCTCGGCGGGCGTCCTCGCGCCAGGTGGCTATCTCGTTAAACGATGGGTAGCCACCCTCTTCGCGCATTGAGGTAACCCGCCGGTAGAGGTCGGAGAGCATCTCCGCCTCTAGGTCCCACGGGGGTGTTCCGGCCAATAGGCACGCCGCCTCTGTCGACACCGTGCGGTACCCGCGAATGGCTCTGACCGCCATGGCTCGCTGTGGCCTCCACAGCACCGCCCTGAGCTGGGCGTTCAGAGCCCTCGCCCACACGGGTGCGCCGTACATGGCCATTGAGCGGATCACCCCCGCATACAGCCGTCGGCCCTCGAAACTGGGTCCGCCCACATTCGGCATGAGCCGAGAAAGGGCGGACGCCGCGCCGGCCAGCCGGGGAGCAATTTGGCGAAAATGCTCCCGGACCACCATCGCCCGTCGAGCACCAGACCCAAGTACCTCATATGGGCCTGGATACTGATGTGGATGGAGTTGACGACTAATGAGGCGCCGATAGGCAGCCTCATACGGGGCCCATGGAATAGTAAGGCCTCCGTCTTGTTTAGGGCCACCCTGAGCCCCAGCGCCTCGATTCGCCTGACCATCTCCTCGGTGCTGAGAGTGGCCAGGCTCGCCGCCTCTTCGAGTATCCTGCCTCGGGCTGTGACGAGCGTGTCGTCAGCATAGCAAATAACGCTCAGCCCGGGGGGGAGACTCCCTCTCAACGCCCAGTCGTACCCGATGTCCCACAGAGTCGGCCCCAGAACCGACCCCTGTGGAACACCGCACGACATGGGCGTCCGCACAATGTCCCCTGCGGGGCTCGCGTAGAGAACACAGCGCCCCTCCAGATAGTCTGCCACCAGCCGCCTGAGGTACAGGGGCACTCCATGGAACCGGAGCGCCTCCCTGATGCAGCTGAATGGCAGACTATTGAAGGCGTTGGCGATGTCCAACGACACCGCCAACAACACTCCTTTGCCGGCGACAGCCTCCGCGGCCGTCTGCCTCAGGCGTAGCAGGGCCCCGATGGTCGAACGCCCCTTCCGAAACCCAAATTGAGCGTCCGACAGATCGGGCCCCACCTCCTCCAGGTGCTGGACGATGCGGGCAGCGAGGACACGCTCTTCTTCACTTCAACACTCCTTAGAAATGTAATGTAACACTTCAAACCTTGAGTAGGTATGTAATTTTTTTTCAACCTTGGGTATGTAATTTTTGATCAAACGGCATCAGATGGAAGTAGTCCAGCTTAAGGTAAAGTTCATCTTTTACGATATCCACGAGGAATGTAAGGGCTGGTGATATTTGTAGCCACCATTACACAACATAAGCATGGTGAATGTGACATTTATTTATTAAAAAGAACTTTAAAACCTATAAAATGTCTCTTTAAATCAACGTTTGGCATAGTAATAGGAATTAGTACCTAAACATATTTTGATAGCAAGCGATCGAGATACCGTTTGAAATGTCCAATGTTACATATTAGTCACACTGATATCTGGAAAGCTTGTGAAAAATACTTTGAAAATCTCGTCGACCGCCAATATCACCGAAAAACAGCTTAAAAACGTTTCGATAAGTTTGGCTATTCAAATCTTCGTTTTTTATACCAAGGGATTTGCTTACGGATTGCCTCGCAAATGTAAGCGGAGAGGTTGCTCAATAATTTCCCTTGCCTATATGTTGACTAATGTGCCTTTTGCGCCAACTAATATATATTTAATTGACGGCGTTAAGGAAACGAGCAATAAATTTTGCTAAGCAGACACATCCTTGCCGGATATAATTTATTACTTCCCACATATTTTATGCTATATTTTGCTAAATTTTTATTGCAAGGATAATTTAAATGCCATTTTAAATACGCTATCAGGTTTTTTATTTTATATTATTATTAAGATAGATTTGCTGCTTAAAACTTATGTTTTTAGTAAAAAAAAAAAACATTTTATATTAAAAATAAGCAACTTTGTAAACACTGTTGCATATGTAATATGAATAATAATATTAATTGCATATTTATAATTCTAGACTATTTCTAATATGCCACCGAAAACAAAGACTGCGTTGCAGTGGCCCACTCGCACGGCGAAGACAAGTACATGTAGGGTGGGCTATGAACCGGCCACCGAAGACAAAGATCGGGTACCGGTGGCCCGCTCGCACGGCGAAGAGAGGCGTTTGCAGGGTGAGACCATGGGGTTGCGCGCCGGCTCTTCCGTCGCCCCGGACCGATTTGGCGGGGCGAGACCACACACATCCATGGTCCCACCTTGAGAAGAAAAAAAAAAGAGTACGTCTATGAGGTCGTGCGCCGTTCTTCCTATCACCCCGGACGGAATTAACAGGACATGACCACACTATAGCCCGCCGCCAAAAAAAGGAAGACTAGTTCTAATATATCTAATTTTATTAAAACTACCTTTCGAATGCAATTTCTTTAGAAATTTCAGATTTTAGTAAACATCTACTGAGGGATATAGACTGCTCAAAGGGGGCAATGCCGTAATCGCCACACTTTGCAGGTGTTAAATTAATTGTGTATATAATATATATTTGTATATATATATATATATATATATATATATATATATATATATATATATATATATATATATATATATATATGTATATATATATATATATAGGTATTATATTTAGATATATGTATTATTAATACTCAATATTACCTGTAATAGGTATCAGGTTATTATCATATCGGATAAATAAGGTAGTAAAGCAAACAACCTTATAACAATATATTTAATTTACATAGCAATTTATCATAATACTATTCAATGAAAATAAGCAAAAGTATTACCATTAAATGCACAACTACATAATGATACAAAAATACAACCTTAGATGTTAACAGTACGAAAGCCAACAGCAACTGACCGTTTTACCGCGCTATCGCTCCTTAAATACCCACAAACTGCACAAACAACCGACAACCCACAACTTTGATATCAAATCAGCGAATATTATTTCATTTTAATCCACTTTTCAACCTAATAACACAAATCCTATGGTAATTCATCATTATTTTTTAAAGCGACGTAAAATAGAATCTTATTACCTTTTTAAATGTAATATACCTATACATTTCTTCTATTATTAATCTAACACAGGCGTATTAACGGTCGCAGTTAGTGTTCCCCAGAAAGGAAGTAAGTCGCTCCAAAGAGCACGGCTGTTCATTATTTTGGTGACTTCTAAACATTGTATTTTAATCCACCATTGCAGGAAACAGCATATACCTACTCACCATTATGAGGTATAACTACAATATTATAAACAAACCGTTTAAAATGTCCGTGTTTCAGGTTGAGAGTGTGAGTGACTGTCCGCGTAAAGTTGTCATAGCCAACTAAGGCCAGCTTCTTCTATCGCCAAGGACGGATTAGCGGGGCGTAACCACTCCATAGCTCGTCGCCAGAAAAGAAATCCATCTGCGGCTAACAACCAAGTCACAAAAAAAATTAAAAAAATGGCCTAGTGTGTATTTTAAAAAAGCAGCAGTTTCAAAAGCTTGAAAGTCATTATGATACAAAGGTGATTCCTCTTAAAATTCTGATCTCCAATTATAATATCGTCGTCTCGGGTCAAATTACTTTTACTCTTTGAAGGAACTAATAATCTACAGCGACATATATATACACATATAAGTAATTGTGTATACATCTTTATTCACGACTGAATTTATTATATTATTCTATGGTACCTTAACCTACCTCTATGCGGGTGACTGGACCGAGGAATAGTCCGTCACACGCAGAGGAGGGCGACGTCCCGGCAGCAAGTCGGGGTTTTGAAAGGGGATGTTACGTACCCACCGGGCTGGCTACGGGTGTTAAGGAAGTGGTACTAGTGGCCCAAAAACGATACGGAGCCATTACGGTGGGGTTATGAGATCGCACGCTGCCTTGCATTTGTTTTTCTCTATTCTGTAAATATTTTAATTATAAAACTTAGAGCTAAATATACATATTTTAATATTAGTATGCATTTATATTTATTAAGACTCGCCTATTATATTGAAAAAAAAAAGTGATGAGTTAGATAATGTCTCAAATTAGAAAAAAAGACTAAAAATTATAATATAGAGAGCATTGTTACATTTGCTTGTTGATGTATTTGTACTATTACGCTATATATAGTCACCGCTATATATAGTCTTTAGTACGATTTTAAATGTAAAGTAACATTTAGAATCGTACTAAAGACTATATATAGCGTTCCCACCGTTCAACGAAACGTTTACGCTTTAATTCTTGTGATTAAATCTGTCTAAGCGTTAATAATAGTCTATCAACTAGTTATTGCGTCTATGTCGGGAATTAGTTTCAAAATAATAGACATTCATGGGTTTAGTACACTATTTGAATATCTGAACACATATTTCAGATAGATATCAGCTGTATTGTAGCCTCACTAATATACTTCAACTATGTATGACCTTCCATATCCGAATATCTCGTTACAGGATAGATAGAATGTATTTTAGTTCGCAATCTTATCTACTGCTTCAATAACTACTCTATTACGTAAAGGTCACCTTGTTGTCTTATAAATATTTATTATGACTGCCTAGTTAGAATTACTCTACTACTAAAGAACTATATAGATTTTTAAAGAATAGTAATAATATTTTTTTAAAATATCATCATCCTGCTCTTAGTCTAATTACTTGAGGTCGACACAATATGTTTTTTTTTATAATCGTACACATTGCAAATCCTCATAACTGACTGCCTGCCTGACATCAACCCTTCTTAAGAATATATTATAATTATACTAGCAGACCCGGCCACGAGTTGCTGTGTCTAAGGTGGTCTCAGTAACACGTTGTGGTTATGCTAATAAATTGTAGCTTATATGAAACGTTTGTACGTTTAACATAGCGCCATCTATTAAATACTTACTGGATCCAGTCAACAGATATCGGCATCTATTAGAATCGTTTGGAGATAACAGATAATTGTGGCTGTCAAATAATAGACAAGTAATTTGCAATAAAATAATATTGCTACTATAAATTATGATGGAAGCTATCCTATCTTTCAAGTTGAATCAAACTACACATGTTGTGCAAATTTGATTAAAAACGGTTTAGTACTTTAGGAGTCCATCGCGGACAAACAAGGTGACGCGTAATTTATATATATTAACAAGATAATATAGTCGAGATCGATGTAAAGCTCTTCGTTGAGTTGTACGTCACCCACAAGTAAAATAAGGCTTAGTAGTATTCGTAGCCTCCATCATCATCTCATATAGCAATTTTAAACTATTTTTAATAATAACAAAGTTTCACAAATTAGTTAGTTTCGTTAGTCCCAATTTTAAATTATTTAATATTTATTTGATGCAGCGTTTTGAATGATTTTAGTGTATTTTTTTTTAGAACTTATCTTAAGTCTTGCCGATAAATAAGTACTCTAAAACTGAAAGATTTTCCATTCGGGCTAATAATACTTGAAATTATCGCGTTCATACAAATAAATAAATAAAATAAATAATTAATCTGAAATTATGCTAATAACATATGTACTAATAGGAATAAAATTTTGTAGTAATAGGAACATGATTATTTGGCCCCAGCTTGCGCAGCCGATTCTACGCTTCGAATTCAGTTATCCTGTAGGATAACAGAAGTCGAAGCATAGGATCCCAAAACTTCTCGGATCTTTATTTTTTTTAGATTAATCCTGCTATACATTTCCACCATTGTAACGCCTGTAAGACAGGATCCACAAAGGTCTGTATAAATGACACCAAAGTTTGACCCTCAGGCAGTCGCGGGGAGTAATTTTAATTGACTTGGAGCCCGCAACAATTTTAATTAGAAATGATTAAAGAGGAGGAGTTGAAAAGAATGATTACACTTCCCTCCTAGGCAAAGCCGGCGACAGGAAAAAAAATACTAGTCAGCCAATAAGTAAAGGGTTATACAGTTACGTATAGTGCTTTTCGTATGGTGACGGAGTAAGAATATAATTCATCTTGCCCGTGAATGATCGTAAGAGATGACTCATGGACATAAAACGCATATAATCTATGTAAGAGAAGGAAAACTCGAAACAAAACCCTATACCAACTTGTCTGACCAGCGTGGTATAGGAGGTCGATTTCCCTTCCATTATGGAGGTAGCTAGAGCCCAACAGTGGGACATATGAGCAGTATGAGATAATGATAACGATGATACAACTACCATAAGCGCAGCAGTACGGCACTACGGATACGGAAGTGCTGTGCTAACGGACCTTGGATGTGAGACTTAAGACTAATTGCAACAGTACGTATGTATAGATATATAGTAGACATGGCAGAAACGTCTGGACACTCGGCAATTTTCTTGAATTGCTACTAGGCCCGTATAGTATATACTCCACAGGTGACTCGCAAACTGTCTAACATAAGGTCACGCTCGTTCTGCCTGAGATCGCACTCCCAGAGAATGTGATGTGTTCATACTCGTAAACATTTACATAAAGATGAAGATTCCAGTTTAAAAAAAAAATTACTTTTAAAGGTTCCATGGCAAGTTAAAAATTGGGCTCCAAAATATTTAACTACTAGTCACACTTCCAACCTCTACTACTATCTCCAATCATTAAGAGGATCATCGTTACCACTGCTTTGATGGCGGTGGTCCACCCAGCCTGTTTGCCTTTTATGTCGCCCCACTCAGCAAATAACCCTCTGGGTGAAAGACGCTCCCTCCCAGCTCGTGTCGCCAACATCCACCGAAGTAGTCTCAAGAATAACTCCGCCTCTAAGTCCCACAAAACCGTTACAGCTAGCATTCATTCGGACTTGATCACTGTGATACACACGGCGCACCAACGTTCCATGGAATGGAATTGACACATATGCCGACACAGACCGAGCCGAAATCGACATGAAACACCGATTCTTGAATCAGCATAATGACAGGATGGTCACCACGCCTATGAAGGGTGGCACAAGTCAGCAGAAATGCTCCTGGAACCACTCATCATCATCATCATCATCATTCCAGCTCATAAATGTCCCACTGCTGGGCTCGAGCCTCCTCCGTAATGGGAGGGAAGTTAACCTACTACACCACGCTAGTCAAACGTGTTGGTATACGGTTTTGTTTCGAGGTTTCCTTCTCTCGCATAGATGTTATATGCATTTTATATCCCTTAGTCGTCTCTTACGATCACCCGCGGGTAAGATAGGGGGTGGTGATTTGTATTCTTACTCCGTTACCACACGGATATGAACTCGGAACCACTACCCATTTTTAAATAACTTATTGATGTCTCAAATCTAATTTCAACATAAGTTTTAACTTAATAAATAAGGATAGAAATGTGAAATCCTATATAGCTAAACGAACATGTATAACTAAAAAGCTAGTTTATTCTTTTTTCGTTGCTTTGTCCTCTAAAATTGGCTCCAGATCCATTCCTGTTGACAACTTTATCGAGCGGTTTTCGATAAATTGCGGCGAGGGAAAACTAAATAAATCCGAGAGGGACTTTAGATAAGGTAATGGCTTCTGTAATGTCTAGCGACTGCCGCCATAATGCAATCGGAAAGCGAACCTCGCTCTAAGTAACGTTAAGACATCAAACTACATAAAACTTTGGGCTTTTTTTGGAATAATCGAACATTAGAAAATAAGTAAAAATGCTTTACAACCAAAACAATATTTCAAATGTATGAATACCTGATTTATTTACATTTAATTAAAACCATAATGTGTAAAATAACACTAATCCAATGCCCAATTGACTACCTTCTGTGCCAGTGGTGTGGGTTCGATTCCCACGCAAGACAACACTTTGTGCGATCCATAAAATATTGTTCTCAGTCTGGATGTAATTTATCTCCGTTGATTGTATGTTTATAAATTCCCACGCAATACAATGGTTATTTCCTCAGTGCAAAGTGGCATTTTAAAAAAAATGTTTTAATTTATGTAAACCTATTTAGCACTTACAATGTTCTTTGTATAAAACTTCTTTCATTAAAATCCGGTTAGTTATAAAACTACAGAATGCAAGTAGGTGAACAAAATATTGTGCTTATTTTTCTTTTATACTAGCTCTTAAGATAAGTCATTAAAAGTTACAACATTACTTAGCACCTTACTGATCTTAGTTTTTAATGATCAAGGTAAATCATCATAATCATAATAATATTTTGTTTCTAGGGTTCTCTTATAATGATATTATGGCCAAGCCACTGTTTACGTCATCCATGGGAAAGGAAAAAGTTTTACTACATTACTTCACTCATTATTACACTCGCTGGAAAGATATTACATTCACCTATCGAATGGCCAACAAAACTTTTTACATTAAATTATTTTAATTGTACTGCAATCAATAAAAGAAATCATTTTCAAATCAGATTTACATTTATATAATAATAGACAGCCAAACTTAATAACACTCAAAAGGTATTTATGTAAAACATTTAAGAGGCAAGAATAATACAAAGAAGAACAATTCCCAGGCTATGCGGTAGTTTCAAAGATTAAAAGGCTCTCAGCAGACAAAGCTACATAAAAGTTTAAATAGTTTAAGCATAGTCTCAAACGCATATCGAAGTCACAAGACAAACTCATTGTCTCCAAGCAAACATCACCATTGCAACTTCTCAATGAAGCCGAGCCGAACACGATAAACTTTGCGATTCAGCTCATACTTACAAAGTTCACGCGAACACTTCAGTTGAAGTAGAGAATCACCTGTAACCGCACACGTAGACACTAGAGCCATCAAAAACAAAGAGACGCCGATAACTTGTAACAAACACTCCACAGAATAAGTTTGAGAGAACAACGTTATTTTGCCGCAAAAAAAAGTTAATTCGAGATTTGTTCATAACTATACTGTAATGATAATGACAAAGAAATTAATTTAATAATACCTCTCCAAGTTATATATTTATTTATTTTTACCATGTTGTTTTCTACAATTCCGCTAGAAAAGTTTTTAAATCCACTACATAAAACAAGTCGAATCTACGCGAATCCAGATTCAATACTATTTCTACGAATTTTCTGACGGAAAAGCTCAACGTCGTTGAACGAACTAAAATTTAAACGATAAAATTAAAATGCCAAGAAACAAACAGTGTGCAATTTCCTTCAAAGTTCAAAACATTTTTCTATTCACAGAGTATAATAATAGGCAACAATAATATAAATAAATGAGCACCTCAGAACCGGTAAAGCAGGCTAATTCGACGGCAATGCAGGCAGATTGCCGGGGATGAAAGTATGGAGGCCGCGGTAAGCTGGATTAAACTTGTTTTTAAGTTTATCGCGGCTTTAATATTGTTCGCGAGGACTTAAACGTTATATATAATAAATATCGCTCGGTGGAAGTGCCTTAGTAAGCGTATACAATAGTTTGTTTGTGTACTTCTATACTTTCAATAAGTAATATAGAGTACACTGTACATTTTTTTTAATAAGCTTGTATGTAACAAGCATATAGTTTTATAACAATTACGCGCGGAGAATATATATATATATATATATATTCATAATCATCTTATCCCTAAACAGATGCAGAAATGAAACACCTTCACATATTGCGCTTGTTTCTCTTGAAATTCTATGCAATAAGTAGTAACTTAATTCCCGAAGCCGTATTGCTGAACAAAATTCTCATTTTCTCTTCACAAGCCATAAGTACGATATGTGAAAAGATCCTTAATCCGTATAAGTATGGATATAGACACATACACTGCCCAGTGCGAGGTTTCGGCGGCATTCTTGTTCAACCTGTGACTAATCGCAAATTGACGCATGTTGAGTTTCGATATAATGACTAAATTTAATCCACATTTCAAATGTCGATTAAATTTAGTAATTTTAATATATTGTAATTTAAATTAATTTAAATGTTAATTAAAATTTCTTTAAACTTTAATAATTTTGCTGTATAATAGCGACTACGATATTACCAACACTAACTTTGCCTGTAGATATCATAAAAGCCGTTTATAAAAGTGATATATGATTAACGATTACACTTCTAAGAAGGACTAACGTTAAGTATGCAGCTGGTTGTAAAGTTCTCCAAAACTCTTTATACTCGTAGCAGTAAAGATTTCCTCTTCCACCTTTCTTAGAAGAAGATACGTTTTTCTGAAGACCTAAATATAAAATCTACAAACCTATGTATTAAGTTGGAAGATCATGATGATGATGATGGAGATACCACATCTTAAGGTTCATCTCTGTATATTGCCGTCGATCGCGGCCGTGCGCGATTAATCGCTTACGACTGTCACGCGTAGCCGATGTGACGATTGACGTAAGCCGCCGACCAGTCTGGACACATTACGCTCATTCCGCCCGGACTGACAGAATGACGGCATGCGGATCGATAACCCACCGTGTCACCTTTTTTCTATGGTGGACTATGAATGTGGTCTCGCCCCGCCAAATCGGTCCGGGGCGACGAAAGAGGCGGCGCGTGACCCTATAGACCCACCCTGCAAGCTTTTCTCTTCGACGTGCGAGCGGGCCACCGTTACCCGATCTTTGTCTTCGGTGCCGGACCGGCGGTTTACCATCGCGGGTTCCTCTCGAGTCGACGCACCGACAGCTTTCGCCGTCGGGGCGTCGTCCTCACGCGGTGGCCTCACTTTGGGTGACCGCACTATTCCCCGGTCCGATCACCTGATGCCTTGGCTAGGGCGGCATCAGGCGTAGGTATTCGCGCCTGCGCCACCCAAGACGCCGGCGGCGGCCCGAATCCGCATGGAGGGAATCCTCCCGGGCTCGTTCCACCGCCTCCTTCTGCGAGATGACAGCCTCGCAGAAGACGCGGCGACTGCATCCCAGTTCCTGACGCTGTCGATCATCGCTTTTACGACAGCCGGCAGCATCAGGTCGGCACCGATGACAGCGACGAGGTCACGGTGCTGCCCGTCCCAGCTCGTACAGACCTCGAGCGTATGTTGCGCCGTGTCCTCGTCACTACCACACTGGAACCCACCATGATACCTCCCCATCGTACTTGAATCGGCCACTAGTACCGCTTTCTCGACATCCGTGACCAGCCCGGCGGGTTACTTTTTGGCATATCATCTCCGTCAACTCCCCGGGAAGAAACATAACTGTATGATGTTGCCAAGCTTTTGCCCTCACATGATTGGCCTCTCTGCGGGTGCCTTACTAATTCCCCAATCAGGCAGCCAAATGGCATCACCACCTTCAAGTCCTACGCGGGTGTTCCGGATACCGTACGGTGTCAGCGTATGATCCTGACCGCCATGGCTCTCTGTGGTTGCCACGAGAGGAGCCTGAGATGAAGAGTCCGGGATTCTACTCACACGAGCCCGTTGTAGAAGGTCATGGACCGAACCACCTTGGTGTAGCCATCCTAACTTACTGGCTTCGAGATAAGATTGTGCATGCGATACATATTCTCAAAAATATCTATAATCTACAAATGTACCTTTGCACATGGGTCTCTCCACAGGAATGCCACTCAGAAAAGTCCTATGCCACTTGCATTCAACAAGATGCTAATACTCGAAAAAAATACTTAAAAGAAATTAACAAACTTGTCTGGCGAGCTTGGTATAGCAGGCCAATTTTCTTCACATTGAGGACAAGATCATTTTTTTTTTTTGTGTTGGGTTACGGTCGGCGCACTCCTCGCATCACTTCGTCCGGGGCAACAGAGGGGCGTAAGCACGCACACCCGTAACCCACCCGTGACGTCGCCTTCGTCGTTGGACCGACCACCGGAGCAGAGTGACTTGACATCAGTGGTCGGCCCGACGGAAGGCCCTGAGGAGTACCCTCTCCTCGACCGACGTTTCCCCCTCGGTTAGGATGTCGGTCTTTCCTCACGCAGTCGGCCTCTCGGCGGGTGACGGACTAATTCCCCGATCCAGTCACCCGCGGCCTCGGCTAGGGTGGCATGAGACGCAGGTAATCGCACCTGCGCCACCCCAGTCCCTGGCGGCGGATCGCGTCGTCGAGGAGATGCTCCTCGCGCACGCGCTCCGCCGCCTCCTTCCGCGAGACTACTGCCTCGCAGAAGGTTGCGACCGCGTCCCAATTCCTGACGCTGTCGAGCATCGCCCTGTTGATGGTCGGCAGCGTCAGGTCAGCGCCAATGATTGTGACGAGTTCACGACGCTGCTCTGCCCAAGCGGCACAAACCTTGAGCGTATGCTGCGCCGTGTCCTCGTCGCAATCGCAGTGGTGGCAGGACGGTGTACTCTCCCTCCTGACGACCGTGTGCAGGTATTTGGCGAAGCATCCATGCCCCGTCAAAACCTGCACCGGTCGGAAGGAGAGCACCCCGTGCCGCCATTTTAACCACTGCATCAGCACCGGCCGGAAGGCCTCCACGGTCCGCACACCGAACCGAGGCCTCTCCAGCCGGACTGCCCTGCCTGAAGGGGCAATGACGTCTCAGCGGGCGTCGACGCGCCAGGCGGTGTGCTCCCTCAACGAGACCACACCGCCCTCCGCTCACACCCCCAACATCCGCCGATACAAACCGGCGAGCATTTCCGCTTCCAGGTCCCATGGAGGGGTCCCGGCCAACAGACACGCTGCCTCCGTCGACACCGTGCGGTACCCGCGTATGGCCCTGACCGCCATGGCCCTCTGTGGTCGCCACAGAAGAGCCCTGAGTCGGACGGTCAGGAACCCCGCCCACACCGGTGCGCCGTACAGGGCCATCGACAAGATGACCCCTGCATACAGCTTTCGACACGTAGCGCTCGGTCCGCCCACATTCGGCATAAGCCATGATAGGGCTGACGCCGCGCCGACGAGCCGTGGAGTGAGTCTGCGGAAATGCTCCCGGAACCACCATCGCCCGTCGAGCACCAGGCCCAAATACCTCATATGGGCCCGGATGCTGATATCAACCGAATTGACGGTGATCGAGTCGCCGATGGAAGGGCCCATGCGGGGCCCATGGAACAAGAGGGCCTCCGTCTTGTCCAGGGCTACCCTCAACCCCAGCGCCTCGATCCGCCTGACGATCTCCTCGGTGCCGAGATTCGCGAGGCTTGCCGCCTCCTCCAGCGTCCCACCGCGGGCTGTGACGAGCGTGTCGTCGGCGTAACATATCACGCCCAGCCCGGGCGGGAGGCTCCCCCTCAACGCCCAGTCGTAGCCGATGTTCCACAGGGTGGGTCCGAGGACCGAACCTTGAGGAACACCGCAAGTCATGGGCGTTCGCACAACGTCCCCTACTCGGTTGGTGTAGAGGACGCTGCGCCCCTCCAAATAGTCAGCCATAGACAAGATCATGTCACATAGTCACTATATCGTAAAACTACGTTTAAAAATATTTTCATGATGCTTTTAGTTTTGTAAAAAATATACACGTACTGTTAAGAAATTTTGTAAATTAAGGACAATTTATTTTAGTGATTTAATTATTGTTACTTTTAATTAAGGTAGCATGCAACATCCTTATGATTCTATATAAATATAATATTATTATTATTTGTATATCTTTCGTTACTGATCCTAAAATATATAAATATATCGTCCAGGAGAACAATATGGCAATAGGCTACATACTATTACATGACGCTGACAATATAATAGATTCTTTAAAATTAATATAAAGAGAGAAAAAAGAAAGAAAACACGTTTATTTCGATCTCAAAGTACAAATATGTTAGATGCAATACAAAAATAATATAACTTGAATCATAACATATTATAAGATAATGTAAACACTGAAAATTCGAGACAAAAATAAAATACTAAGTTAACTAACAAAAAATGTGGAGTTTCTTCAAATATAAAAACTGTTAAGATTATCCAACATCGAACTTTATTGTATATGTGGAATTTGTTTTAAAGTGTATCTAAACTTCTAAACTTTATGTCTAATGAAGGCAATTAGAGCTTTAAACAAGACACTTTAAGACGTTAAAGTTACGAAGAGCAAGCCAATAAACGCTTTCAATTCCACACCCTACCATTTAACACCAGTTAAACCTGTAACGAAAATTTCCCTATTAAGTGGTTTTTAATCTTTGGCCTAAAATTTAAAAACAATTTTTTTTTTTCGCCGAGGCAGCTTGAAGTGAAAGCTTAAGACGGAAATTCCTTTATTTATACTGTATTTAAATGTCAAAGACCTTCTTTTAAGATTGGGTAGGAGCTCAGTGAGTTTTTCATATTTTCCTCGACTGTCTCTCTCTCGTCTCGTCTCTCTGTGAAAATTTCCTGTTCGAAGTATAATTGGTTCAAATCAGAACAGATCAAATATTTTTATATTGCACAAATAGTAGTTTCGATTCTAAACTTATTATGAATATCAAATTTGAATGCACAGATGGCGTAATGGTAAGATATAAGATAGCGTCTTTCCGTGCCAGTTCTGTAGGTTCAATTCCTACACTGGACAAAACTTTGTGCGATGCACAAGGTGTTGTTCTGTGTCTGGATGTAATTTTACTACGTTAATTGTATGTTTGTAAAATCCCCCGCAATAGAATTTTTATTTCCTTAGTGCAGTGGTGTTTTTGCAAAAAAATGTTGACTTACTTAGGATATTGTTCTATAATAATAATAATAATTTGTTTTGCTCTGAAACATGGTACAGTAAGGTGTTACAATTTTTATTTGTTCTACATGTTCTGTCATAATTATATCATCATCATCATTCTCCTACTCTTATCCCAAATACTTGAGGTCGATACAATATGTACTATTCTTTCATAGTACATATTGTAGAAGTTATTGGCAATAGTTTTATGACGGGCTGCCTGCCAGACGTCAACCCTCCTTGGGAATGTAATTGTTGACTAAACGGCATCAGATGGAGTTGACCTAGGTCGTCATAAGGCTCTTAGTCGTCGTCGTTCAGGTACTTACCGGACACGGGGTCTTCGGTAAGTACCTGCACAGAATCGGACGGGAAGAGGCCCCTGGATGCCATGAGTGTGGCGCGCTAACTGATGATGCGCGTCACACCTTAGAGGTATGTCCCGCCTGGGGGCCTCAGCGCCACGACCTGTCGGCGGTGATAGGAATAGACCTGTCGTTGTTGACCATCATATCTAAGATGCTTGACAGCGACAGGTGCTGGTCGTCGATGGCCTCCTTCTGTGAGGAGGTCATCTCTTCGAAGGAGGCCGCGGAGCGGATACGTGAGGCATTTGCTTCTGCAGACTCGCTCCGTAGGCGGCGGCCAGGAAGGCGGAGGCGCCGTTACGCGCATCTCCTCCCGCCGCCTTGACTGTCGACTGGACGTGGCCAGATGGCCTAGCGTTGGGGTGTCGGGGATAGAATGTCAATAGACGATCTCTCCGGCATCCCGTAAAAGCGCGGAAGGGACCGCTGTGGTTTTAGTGGGTATTTCGGTCGAACCAGCTGACCGGCGAGTCCCACACACCCCCTCGTCTGTCACCGGCGAGGGCTAGTGCGCAAATGCATTTCCACAGCGTGAACAAAAAAAAAAAAAAAAAAAAAAAAAAAAAAAGGCTCTTAGTCGTCTTTTACGACACCCACGAGCAAAGCAAGGGTTGGTAGTATTCGAAGCCGCTACCACACAGCTATTGGAAGCCGCTACCACACAACTTCTGTCATAATTGTATAACATGCAAAATTATAATAGTATGAAAATATCATGTCATAATTTGACCTGAATGCTCAACACATAATATGTATTATGTCAAAGCTACAAATTTAATAAAATAAAATAAGTCAAACAAATTATGTCAAGCAAAAACAAATGTCATAATAAGAGATATATTTTTAATTTAACAACATTAAGAAATGATATTTTAAACGTTAATTAGTTTCATTTATATGTAATAAAAGTCAATATCATATATGTACGTTTTAGAAAGATTCAAAACTCACACATACTACGTTTTCAATATAGGTGTTTAACAGATCTCCATGAAATCGACAAAGCGATTGTTTCATTTTGAAGGAAAGAGCAATTTCAACCTCTGTCAAGTAGTATTGGCACTAAGTAGGCGGATTGCATTGTAAAAGGTTTGCTTAGGCAACTTCTGTTTACTTGTCATTGTCACAACTCACTGCTTAGCACTAGCCTCCTCTTAAAAGAAAGGTAATTGACACTCAACGCCATACTTAGACGAAACGGGTTGAAATTGAAATGAATCTTTTAGTTTCGTTACAAGATTATATATTAATATTTATAGTACCTATAAACCTGTAATCTGCAATGTATACATAACTTTGTAACAGAGTGGTAATAAAAGAAACTAAACTTTTTTGAGGGGATACAATAACTTTTATTATGCAAATAAATATAAAAATAAATTCAGTGCATATAAATATAAAAGTCGTAACGCACGTATAAAAAACAATAATATCATACGATTTATTTATAAAAACCCGATTACAAGTAAAAAGTGATTGTAACAAGTGGGATTCGAACCCACACCTATTGGAAATTCGTTTCAATCGTGCTGCCACTTCCACCACCGTGGACTATTGTAGGACATTGAATTCTCGCATCGTGTTATATTTTCATCTTTAAGGAGACGTGCTTTTTTTTGGGGTGGTCTATGGTCGGCGCACTCCTCGCACCAGTCCATCCGGGGCGACAGAGGGGCGTAAGCACGCACACCCGTAACCCACCCCGCCTTCGTTGTTGGATCGACCGCCGAAGCAGCGTGAACTTGACGTCAGTGGCCGGCCCGACGGAATACCCCCTGAGGGTACCCTCTCCTTGACCGACGTCCCTCCCCCTCGGGGAGGACGTCGGTCTTTCCTCACGCGGTCAGCCTCTCGGCAGGTGACGGACTAATTCTCCGGTCCAGGCACCCGCGGCCTCAGCTAATATCGCGCTGGTAATCGCGCTTGCGCCGCCCCAGTCACCGGCGGTGGCTCACGTCGCCGAGGAGACGTTCCTCGCGCACGCGCTCCGCCGCCTCCTTCCGCGAGACTACTGCCTCACAGAAGGTTGCGACCGCGTCTCAGTTCCTGACGCTGTCAGGTCGCGTCAGGTCAGCCCCGATAACTGCGACGAGCTCACGGCGCTGCACTGCCCAAGCGGCACAAGTCTCGAGCGTATGCTGCGCCGTATCCTTGTCGCAATCGCAGTGGTGGCAGGACGGTGTACTCTCCCTCCGGACGACCGTGTACCGTGCACCCATGCCCCGTCAAAACCTGCACCAGTTGGAAGGAGAGCACCCCGTGCCACCGTTCTAACCACTGCTTCAGCACCGGCTGGAAGGCCTCCACGGTCCGCACACCGAACCGAAGCCTCTCTAGCCGGACTGCCCAACGGGCAATGATGTAATGGCGGGCGTCGACGCGCCAGGCGGTGAGTTCCCTTAACGAGATCGCACCGCCCTCCGCTCGCACCCCCGACACCCGTCGATACAGGTCGGCGAGCGTCCTCGCTTCCAGGTCCCACGGGGTAGTCCCGGGCAACAGGCACGCCGCCTCCGTTGCCACCGTGTGGTACCCACGTATGGCCCTGACCGCCATGGCCCTTTGTGGTCGCCACAGAAGAGCCCTGAGTCGGACGGTCAGGGACCCCGCCCACACCGGTGCGCCGTACAGGGCCATCGACCAGACGACCCCCGCGTACAGCTGTCGACACGTAGCGCTTGGTCCGCCCACATTCGGCATAAGCCATGATAGGGCGGACGCCGCGTCGACGAGCCGCGGAGCGAGCCTACGGAAATGCTCCCGAAACCAAGGAGATGTGTGCCATCTACCCGACATTGTTTACACATTGTACAGACTTAATACTCAAACTTTGTAGTTAGAATTGTATTAAACGATGACACAACCCTATTATTCAAATTACTGAAATGTAGCATTTAATATGCTTGATTATTTATAAAAATCCGATTAAGAGCGAAATATTTTTGAAGAAGAACAAGGATTTGAATGCCACTTACACCACCGTGAACTATTGTATAGTTCACGGTGGTGTAAGTGGCAGCACGATTGGAACGGATTTCCAATAGGTGTGGGTTCGGATCCCACTTGTGACAATCATTTTTCGCCCGTAATTGGGTTTTTTATAAATAATCAAGCATATTAAATGCTAAATTTCAGTAATTTGAATCATAATATGATTTATTTTCAATTTACCAGAGATAAAACGAGCAATAATTTTACAATTTATACATTACAAATATAATATGTAAGTTGTAAGTGCACAAAGTCAGATTTGAAACATGTACGTGGCAATTTCTTTGGTTGCCATAAGGCTATATTAAGTGTAGTAATACACAGCAACACAGTAAAAAATACAAATGACACCAAATTTCTTAGAAATATGGCAAATAATATAACAGAAATAGCATTTTCAGCACGCTTATATTATAAAAACGTGTTTACGAGTGAAAAATTGTCACACGTGGGACTCACACCCACACCTATGGGAAATCCCTTCCAATTGTCCTACTACTTATAAACATGTGAGCTTTTATATGACAATCATGTCTTCAGATCGCCTGATTTCTTCCGCAAATGTCACCCGGCTGTTCACTAAAAAGCTGGTCGCCTAAACCTGCACCTCCCCCGGGGTAGCCGGAAGTCCAATCCGGCTTAGGCTTTACTATTTTTTATGGTCTGTACACACGCCGTCTGTGCCGTCCGGGACGACAAAACGGCGGCGCATTGCCCCATGACCCATCCGGCTTAGTTGACCGCTTTCAGGTGTGAAGAGTGATGGAAACGGTGGCCGTCACCCCAATGACCGGGTGCTACTTAGCATCGGAGTTGAAACCATAGGTAGAGGCCTCCCGCCCTGGAACAGTTTCTCCCCTCAGTAAGTGTGGAGAGTACATAGATGTGTGGCAATTTGCAGCTCGTATTATTTTGTTGTCTTTATGAGAGACGTGTCGTTTTTCGCTCGTATATATAATAAACCTAACACGTTGAATGCTAAATGTCAGTAATTTGGGTAATTGGGTGGTGTCATCACTTAATACAATTCTAACTGGAAAGTTAGAGTATTAAATCGGTACAATTTGTAATCATTGTTCGGTAGATGGCACACGTCTCCCATAAAGATAAAAATAATACTAGACGTAGACTTGTCATACGACAGCTCACACTTGGTACACAGTGGTAGTACGATTGAAAAGGATTTTCAATAGGTGTGTGTTCGAGGCCCACGTGTGACAATCATTTCCCACTCATAAAGGAGTTTTTATAAATAACCTAGCACGCTTATATTAACTTAATTAAATTCTAAACGTTGTATAAATTTAACAAATCCTTTCAAATTTATCGCGAATCGCGGACAATGCATTAATTTATTTAATATTAGTCATATTAATAATTATATATATAATTATTTACATAAGTAAAATAATATTAATAAGATATTAAAAAGTAAAAAAAAATAATAAAAAGAAAACTAAAACAACACTTTTATAGATAACAAATAATATAAAAATCATTTTGAATGAAGTGAAATTTGAATTAAGAAATATTAACCAAATATATTATATATACCTAGGTATAGTTGTCGAAAAGCATGTGTTTTTCTTTAAGATATTTTCAAAATGACTATTCTTATACTAATAACTGTCAATAAAATATAGGTATATAATAATTGACTCCAAGCACACCACGTATTTTGAAAATAGAACACTTATATTTTGTTAATCAATCTATTGTTAATTTAAATTTATTGAAAATTGTTAGATTTTTTTTCGTATACCCATTATTTCATTCCGATTACACATAAAACATATTTTTCTTTAACTAAGTAATAAATCCTTCTGTGGTTAGGCACTTTACATACATAGAATTAACAGACCCATTCAGTCCTAGACTCAGAACATTTATTTGTGGATCACACCAAGAATTATTATAGTAGAAGTTTGAAAGTTGCACCAGTGATGGAAAAGTTAAGGAGTGAACGGTTGATATGGTATGGACATGTGATGAGACGGGATGATAGTAATGTTATCAGGAACGTTTTAAGTATGAATTTTGAATGCTTTAAGAGTAAAGAAAGACCAAAGGAAAGATGGATGGACTACGTGAGTCATGACATGGATAGATAGGGAGTGACTTCAGAGATGACGTCTGATTGGACTGTATGGAAGAAAATGACATATTCCGTCAACCCCAAGTAATTGGGATAAGAGCAAGATGATGATGACCAAGAATTTTTCTGGGTAGGAATCGAACCCATAATACTCGGCATAGGAAGTTGGTACTTAGACCACTCATTACACATGAGCCTAAAGAATGGGTTTAAATGAAATTTTAATTAATTATTATTAAGCATTTAGTTAAATAAGTATATGAGTACTGCAATATAGCATATAATAACACTTTACTGAGATAAATATACATTTTAACACCTCTATTATATAAATACGGGTAGAAAGTACAGGCTTTTTAAATAGATGTCTCAGCGAACGACACGCTACGTGATACGCAAAATATAACGGTACGGAGACAGACGAGTGATGTAGAAATTCACAAGACTCAGTGTAAAACCAATAATAAGTATAAAGCCAAGCCTGCAAAGACTACAAGTTTAATACAGAATTGAATGTTTTATACATACATATCATCACGCCATATCCCTTGCAGGGTAGGCAGAGAGAACAGAGTGCCAGAGAACTCTATCTCTGCATACTTCACTCGCTTCCTCAACATTCATAATTCTCTTCATACACGCTCGCCGGTTTCGGAGACTCTTGACCCCACCTTCCTTCAGTACCTGACCGATCTGGTCTAGGTAGGTTAGTCTCGGTCTCCCTCGGTACCTACATCCTTCCACTTTCGCATTGTATATCTTCTTTACCAGACGTTCGTTCGGCATTCTTTCCACATGTCCAAACCATGTTTTTTTTTCTAATGTTTTATATATTTAGTTTAATAATTTCTTCTTATTGTATTCATACACTTGTTCATTGTCATTTCATCATCATCATCACAGCCCATAATGTCTCACTGTTGGGCTCGGGCCTCCTCCGTAATGGGAGGGAAATTAGCCTACTATACCGCGCTGGTCAGATGTGTTGGTATAGGGTTTTGTTTCGAGTTTTCCTTCTCTCGCATAGATTTTATATGCGTTTTATATCACTTAGTCGTCTTGTACGATCACCCACGGGTAAGATATGGGGTGGTGAATAATATTCTTATTCCGTCACCACACGGAAAGTTCGTTGTCATTTATTTTGTTCATAATAATTGTCATTAAAACTGAATAAATATTATTATTATAAAAATTATGTAGCTGACCAGTCACTACTACAATCATGTTTAAAGTAGAATAAATATACTTGTGAATTAAGCCTAGATTGTATCACTTTCGCACAATAGGCCTCATCAGTGTCCGCGTGATAACATATTGAGCCAGTTTCGAGTTTATGCGATAGGAATTTATATTAATTTCCTGTGTCAGTCGAACGGGATACAATTGGTTGCAGTCCAGGCAGCGGGCGCAAACTGCGGTCAGCCGCCTGTCCCTGTTCCAAACACTGCAATGGACATGCCCGTATAAACTTACACGCTAATTTTACCTCACCCCAAAATTTCTATTCACACTTCGAATTGAACTACATTTGAACGAACTAGAATCGAACGGATGCATTGTGGTAACATCAAATTGTGTAATAATTATTAACAATTGTCCAAATTGTAATTGAAATGTTGAAGGAAATACTTATGCTGAACAACTTATTGAATTTCTGTAACTTCTAAAATATTAATATCTTTATTTACAGGTCATCTATATCCCGACCAAGTTAAATACTTACAAGTCCTTCGTAATGTAAAGGAAAATTAACCTACTCTACGCTAGCTCTCGATATGGTCACGTATTAAATAGCAGGTTCTACAAATTCAATGACAGTTTTTATTTATTTTCTTTATTTAACTTCGTAAATATAGTGTATAAACACATTATACACTACAAACTTAAACCCGCAAAAGTAGACAGATATATAGAAGATATTATAACTCATATCATCATCTCATCTTATATATGTCCCACTGTTGGGCTCGAGCCTCCTCCATAATGGGAGGGTAATTGACCTACTACCATGCTGGTCAGACGTGTTGGTATAGGGTTTTGTTTCTAGGTTTCCTTCTATTGCATTGATGTTATATGCGTTTTATATCCCTTAGTCGTCTCGTACGAACACCCACGGGTAAGATAGGGGTATTTTTTTATTCATTTACCATTATTACTTATTTTACACATTTTATTCCGCGCGAGTTACTCGCACTTGGCGGATTTTATTTTATATCAAGTGGTATAAGCATGTGCCCACCAATCAAGATAATAACCTCTAGGCCATATAATAAGTGTTGTTACAGTATTCTCCACATATCCTCTATTTTTGAAATTATTCTTACACAATTAGCAATAGCAGGCTTGGAGGTTAGTACCTACTGTGCCTTATAAGCAATAGATTTCAACTGTGTTAGATACATGCGAATAAAAATTAGGTGATGAAATATGGCCATATTACACTTTTGCTTACCTCTGCAATGAACGCCTCAGGTGGCAAATTGAATATAATATTAAAATATTTTGCCCTCAAACTTTGAATCTAATTTTATTTTATTGAAATTTTTACACCCTAATTTATTTTACGTCTGCAACATTCCATTTTATGCTAATTTTTAAATTTCGGTGTCGTAAAAATATATGTAAATAAGAAAAAAATAATGATACCAGTTGTTTTTATTCGAGGTTTTAAATATTGAGCTGGCCGAAAAGGTGTTTGCCGAGATAACAACACGGCTGCTTTATTTAATACAAGGATATAAAATAGACAAACAAGTTTTATCTTTGTAGAACTTAAGATGGCACCTTCATCCCTCACGTGCTGATCTTTTACCAACAAAGAAGTAGCAGTAAAGCCCACAATCCGGGGATTACACTTATAATACTGAATATCGAGCGATAATATTTTTTACATGTACATTATCAGGAAAACGCTGTTTTGATCTCATTTTATAATCATGCGACTGTCTACTCTGAGGTTGGCGTTTGAATTCTAGATCAGACAATAGCAATGATAAACAAAAGGGAGACCAATATATAGTTCTGCAGAGGTCTTGGTCTATCCTATGGCATACACTTATAATTTATCCGAGTAATATATCTTATTAAATGGCTCATTAATCTTCTGCTTTAATGGTGAAGGTGAACAATGCGAAGAAACCTACTAAAGAAAGTTTTACAAAAACATATTCAAAGATGTGTGAAATCCGTGCACCAGAAAGCACTAAGCCGCCGTACATGGCTGTCACAAACGTCTGTTACGCCCGATATAACAAGCCTATCCTTAAATATCCTGTAAAAAGGCAGAACAATATTATACTAGAAGGCCTTCTAGTATAATATTGTTCTGCCTTTTACCTTTACAGATAAAATTGACAGTGGCTCTCAGAAAATTGACGATATGCTGGTTAATTTTGAAAGTCGACCCAATACGATAAAATTTCCAATAATAATAAAGTTTTGGAAAATATAGTAAAAAAAATACATAAAATGCAACGCCTATAGAAAAGTAGTAACCATAAACATTGATAAATGGCGATGGCATCGCAATACATACCTACAAGATGCCAATTATCTTAAGATGATGACGCCCAGTATGTAGTAAAAGGTTGTCTTCTGTTTAAGACATTGAGAGTTGAACCCGCATCACTTGTGATGTGGATTAGACACATCTGTTGCCGTGTATTATTGAAGAAAGTGCCAATTTCACACGTAAGTGCGAAAATGTGTCACCAATATGAATCTAATTGCTTAGAGATATTTTAGGACGTTGATGTATTCTAGTCGAAAATACAGCAAATATCATATTGCTCCAACGTCTAATATTTCAGGCACAATGTTTGACTAAGTAAATATATTCGGAATGTTAGCTTTACATCCCACAATAGTTATTTGAGTTTAGTAATACCGACTGAAATAAGTTCCCTGACGGTTTGACTGCGAGACGGGTGTGTTGGCTAAACGGGTTAGAAACTTTCCATTAGCTACCAATTGAAAGATTTTGGTCTGAATAATCAATTACATTGTACGCCATTTATTTAAATGTAAATATTAACTATACTTTGAGCTACTGAATATATAATGAAATTATGTATATTATATTCTGGTGCTTATTTATTTTTAAATTTACATGCTCTCGTGCAGCATTAGATCTCTAAAATGTCCTCATTAAAACAAATATTTTATTACGTCGCTCTATATATTGATACAACATTACTTCCCACGAATAGACTGGAGTCGCTGGAGCGGCGAAAAGATTTTTAGTTACTCTGTTTACTTTTTTTTTGGCGGCGGGCTACGGTTCGTCACGCTCCGCTAAACCTTCCGGGGTGACAGCAAAAGCGGAGCAAAAGCACGACCCAGTAGACCCGCCCTACAATGTACGTCTCGACACCGTGCGGGTGGCACTGGAACGCGGTCTTTTTCTTTAGTGGCCCACCCGGCTCAGTGGCCTACCCGACACTCTGTTTACTCTACCGGCTTATTCACGGGGAGTGCTCTGAGGTACTGTTTAACATGGTATCATGACACTGTTTTACCACTGTACCACTTTCAATCGTTACAGGGTTCATCCATTTCACCTGTAAATGTTGTGGTCTTAAACTACATTTCCAGTGATCATTTCTCTCATGTACAGGCAGAATCTGAAATGAACTACTTGCTGCTGTGCTGTGCTGTGTTTCTCGAGGGCTATGACAACTCATTCTTTAAATGAGGTTTATGAAGAGTACTTTCTTCACGGTAGGCAGAACCAGACATTGATGCATACATCGATCGAGGGGAGATACATTAAAAATTATCTAAATTTAAATTACTGAAATTTATCATTTAATATGCTTAATTATTTATAAAACCCGATTACGAAGCGAAAAATGATGTCACAAGCGGGATTCGAACCCGCGCCTATTGGGATTCACAACCGTCACCTTAAGACGTAAATATGATACGAAGCGAAATTTGCATGTCCTACGATAAGTCACGGTGGTGTAGTGGCAGCACGATTGGGCCGGCATCCCAAAAGGCGCGGGTTCGAATCCCGCTTGTGACATCATTTTTCGCTTCGTAGTCGGGTTTTATAAATTATCTAAATGAAAAATATATCTATTTTTAGAGTATCTTGTATGAATTACTTTTTTCCCTGTGGTGATGGAGTAAGAATACTATTCACTTCTCCATATCTTACCCGTGGGTGATCATACAAGACGACTAAGGGATATAAAACACATATAACATATATGCGAGAGAAGTAAAACTCGAAACAAAACCCTATACCAACACGTCTGACCAGTAGGGTATAGTAGGTTAATTTCTCTCCTATTACGGAGGAGGCCCGAGCCCAACAGTGGGTCATTATGGGCTGTGATGATGATGTATGAATTACTGAATAGGTAAACAGTGCGATGACATACCAAAGATTCGGTGTATAGATATTATTCTGCCCTAATGGGAGCTACCAATTACTGTATACCGAGCAAAACTCGAACTTTCTACTTGCTGTTATAGATAACTTACCATAATATCCCATTAACATTCCTTGTCTATATTACTAAATGAACAAGGTAGTAAGTACATACTCAGATATTTTTTTTTATTAATGTCATCATCATCATCTCGGCCCGAGCCCACTGTTGGGCTCGGGCCTCCTTCATAATAGGAGAGTAATTGACCCATTATACCACACTAGTCAGACATTTTGGTATAGGGTTTTGTTTCAAGTTTTCCTTCTCTCGCATAAATGTTATATGCGTTTTTATATCTCTGAGTCGTCTCATACGATCACCTACGGGTAAGATAGGGGATGGTGAATTGTATTATTAGTTCATCACCACATGGATAGATTAATGACATACTTCTTAGATATTTAACTAAATTTAATGAAATTCTAACCGCTTTGAATTGTGACTTAATTACCTACTGCTTACCCTACTCTAAACCTGTCTAGAATGAGAAAATTTGCGGGAAAACCATTGTGAATGGTAAAATATTTAATTCGCATTAACCCTACATTAACTATACAAAAATTGCTACCAATTTTCTACACGAAATCAGATCATTTATTGTCATTAAAATAAAACAAATAAACTGTTTTCGTATTAACCAAAGTAATACTGTAAAACAAACATTATAAATTCAATAAAAGACTTGATTATTTCAACTCATTGTACAGCATTATTCTATTAATGAACATGTAAATGATTTTGTATGGATTTCTGTGTGGTGACGGAGTAATAATATTATTTATCACCCTCTATCTTACCCGTGGGTGATTGTAAGAGACGACTAACGGATATAAAACGCATATAACATCTATGCGAGAGGAGGAAAACTCGAAAAAAACTCTATACCATCGCGTCTGACCAGCGTGGTGTAGTAGGTTAATTTCCTTCCAATTACGGAGGAGACCCGAACCCAATAGTAGGACATATGTGGGCTATGATAATGATGATCCTTTCCGTAGATGTTGAAAAAGACGTTGGGGGCATAGTCCGGAGCGTGCACGTCGTGTCCCCTGCCAGTCTAGTTAGACTTCTTCATAAGAGGTTGTGTGGAAGGTAAGTTGCACGAGCTGATAACTGTCATGGTGGACAAACAGCTAGACGTGCTCTGTGTAACAGAGACCAAGCGAAGAGGCAGCGACGCCTGCGATCTTCCCGGTGGCGGAATGGCTCTGTGGTCTGGTGTACCACAGAGCAATCGAACCAGCATGGGGGTAGGAGTGCTGCTGTCCTCTCGCTTGGCCTCAGGTGTGAAGGATTACGGAATGTATGATCCCAGACTTCTTTGGGTCCGTATAAAACTAGGTGTCACCAAGGTATTCATGGTTGTAGCATATGCTCCCGTAGGATCCTCGGTGGCATCACACCTGGAGAAGTTTTGGAATAATGTTAGGGAAGTTCTGGATATGGCAGAAACCAGTGAACGCGTGATTGTATGCGGAGATTTGAACGGATGGGTGGATACCAAGCGTCCAGACTATGAGGGCGTACTTGGTCCATTTGGTAATAAGAGAGTGAACGGCGCAGGTAGGCTCATTGCGGATGTATGCATGGAGAGAAATCGTATTGTGTCAAACACATTTTCCAACATAAGGACATCCATATGTATACATGGAGAAGGAATGATCAGAAAAGTATAATAGATTTAATTTTGGTAGACAGTCGCCTCCGAAGTAAAATATTGGACGCAAGAGCTTACAGGGGCCCAGAGTCGATACGGACCACGTAGTGGAGGCACTGGCGAGAGCGTGTCCACTTCGGAGGGCTTGAAAGAATAAAGGTTGAAAGGTTGCAAGAAGAATGTGTAAGAGAAAAGTACGCAGAGGGTGCCCGAGAATGGCTGACGATGGCAAGCCAGCCGCAATCGGACATAGAAGAATGCTAGAGAATATTGAAAGAGAGTATGGTAGATACAGCGAAAGAAATATGTGGAAGCTCAAAGAAGTATAGAATAACAAATGGTGATGCTTGGTGGGATGCGGAAGTGGCAGCTTCTGTAGAGCAAAAGAAGAAAGCGTGGCTGGACTATGTCTCTTCTTTGAATCTGAATGACAGTATGACTGAACAGAAGAAAGAAATATATCGGCAATGTAAGAATGACACCAAGGCCTTAGTGAATGAGAAACGTGATAGAGCAAATATGAGTGCAGAAGATAGGCTGACTAAAAACTTCGGGGGTAACACCAAACTCGTTTGGAGGGAGGTGAAGAAGTCTCGGGGTGGTTGGTCAGCCTTCAGAATGAATAAAATAAGGTCTAAAGGTAGTAGTAGACATTCTTAACACAAGACCGAAGCCGATGGAGTGAATATATTGGCGATATGTATGCGGATACTCGGGTTGGCGCTGGTGTTGCATGTGGTCTAGTAGATCAACGTTCAGCACCGGCGTCCTCCGATGGCATCAGTATGGATGAAGTTGAATGGGCGATAAGAAGTTTGAAAAATGGTAAGGCAGCGGACATTGATATGGTGTCTGCCGAGATGATCAAGCTTGGCGGCTCCATGGTCTGGGAGGCGTCCCTGTTGCTCCTCAATTTATGTTAGAGCTCGGGAATGGTTCCCAGGGACTGGAATAGTGCAGTCGTCGTGCCTTTGTTTAAAAACATGGTTTCACGTTATGACTGCGCAAATTACAGAGCCATAAGCTTGACCAGTTTGGCACCAAAAGTGTATGCTAAAATTATTGAAAAGAGAATGAGGATGGTGTCCGATGGTTTACTGTGTAAGGAGGAGGTTTCAGGAGTGGAAGGGGATGCATGGATCAAGTGTTCTCTCTGCGCAACATTGTGGAGAAGCATCTGACTCTAGGTCAGAGGGTTTTCTGTAATTTTGTGGATCTGGAGAGAGCATTTGACACGGTTGTACAAAAGGAACTTTGGGACATTTTACCGGAGTATGGTATTAGCTGTAAACTGATGCAAGCTGTGCAGTCCAGTTACATGGGCTGTAGACCTGTAGAGCTTGTGTGCGGTTTGATAATGGAATGTCGCCTTGGTTTGAGGTCAATATCAGCGTTAAGCAGGAGTGCGTTCTATCAGCCAGGCTGTTTATCATATATCTGAATAAATGTCTTCAAAGTTTGAACGATATGAATGTGGGAGTCCAGATGGGTGACTCAGTGGTCAGTGCTCTGCTCTATGCAGATGATGCAGTCTTGCTGGCGCAGTCAGCGACTGACATGCAGGCCCTAGTCGGCACAATAATAGAAGTTAGTAAGAAGAGGGGTCTACGCATGAATGTGAGCAAAACCAAAATAATGGTCTTTGAAAGAGATGAAACCAGAACAGCTGTAAGAGTAAAAATAGGTAATGATGTACTAGAGCAAGTGAATGAATTTTCTATATCTTGGATGTAGTTTTAGCCGAGATGGAAGGTACACCACTGATATAGAGCGAAGAGTGAATGCGGGAAATAGAGTGAACGGAGCGTTGGGACCACTTCTCGGTAGCCACCACCTCAGCCAGAAGGCACGTGTAGCAATACATAACGCAGTGCTTGTCCCAACATTACTATATGGAAGCGAGAATTGGGTATGCAGAAAAGAGCATGAAAGTAAAATTAATGCGATCGAAATGCGATCTCTACGGCAAATCTGTGGAGTTAGGCTGACCGACCGCATTCGCAACGACGACGTAAGAGAGCGAGTAGGTATAAGGGAGAGTATTGGTGTAAAGATGCGAAAGGGAATGCTCCGATGGTTCGGACATGTGGAAAGAATGCCGAACGAACGTCTGGTTAAGAAGATATACAATGCGAGAGTGGAAGGATGTAGGTACCGGGGGAGACCGAGACTCGCCTACCTAGACCAGATTGGTCATGTACTGAAGGAAGGTGGAGTTAAGAGTCTCCGAAACCGGCGAGCGTGTATGAAGAAAATTATGAATGTTGAGGAAGCGAGTGAAGTATGCAAGGATAGAGTTCTCTGGCACTCTGTTCTCTCTGCCCACCCTGCAAGGGATATGGCGTTATGATACGTATGTATGTATGTTGAAAAAGACTACTAAAAGGTGTAATATACATATAACATTCATTCATGAGGTTGAAAACTCGAAATGAAACCGTGTACTTAACACGTCTGACCAGTGTAGTATAGTAGGTCAATTTCCCTCCTATTGTAGAATAGGCTCGATGCCAGAACTAGGATGTATGAGCTGAGATGATGAAATGATTTCGAATAAAATTTCATTATTTTTGTCAGTGCAGAAAAAAATAAAAATTAATAAAATTAGTAAAAAAATATTTTATGTTAATTGATGCAAGTGATATAATAGCCAGTTAAATTATATGTGACCTATTAGTAAGTGGCGGAATCCATGCTGCCTCTGTTAAATATTGTCGGGGCTAACAGTGAGGACTATAGATAGACAATAATTGCTGTTATATATTTGGACAGCTATATATATAACTAGCTTCTGCCCGCGGCTTCGCCCGCGTAAAAGGATACTTTCCTAAAGGTTTTCATCCCTTATTTTTATTTTACCCCTTAAGGGTAATCTTTTACAAACTGTTAATGTCATATTTATTTATATCTCATCAATAGCCTAAAAATAAGTTTCAAGCTTCTGGCTTTAAAAGTGACGATACTTCCTCACAACTTTTCATCCCCCCTTACAACCCTTTTTTTTTAATTAAAAAGTAGCCTATGTCCTTTATCAGACTCTAGACTATCTGTGTACCAAATTTCATTTAGATCAGTTCAGTAGTTTTGGCGTGAAAGAGCGACAGACAGACAGAGTTACTTTCGCATTTATAATATTAGTAAGGATTATGTACATTTTCCGTGCTTATAATATAATTTTTATTAGAATTTTTTTAATTGCGATAGTTTTGGAAACTGTAGGTATAGGATTTAAAAAAGTATTTTGCTATATATAACATGTATATGAAGATGAGTAATAAAATATTAGCTCACAAAAAGAATAATCATCAGATAGATAGGAATCAGTACTCCCAAAGGAGATTTATAACATCAACAACGAACGCCAATCCGCCAACCAAGCATGGTGATTATGGTGTTATAATAATAACACTCCATAGTGAGGTCTGTTTCCAGCAGTAGAAACCAATAGACTTGTGATGCCACCATCAACATATTATGACAATTTATTAACTTTAAATAATAAATGAATGAACACCTAAAATATTATAACCAGGTTGACACGTGATTACGCTAAAAAAGATCTGGCAAGAGCCTTAGTGCTCCCGTAAACATGGATACTATATATTAGAAATTTCAAGTAAACGTTGTAATATCCTTAAAAAATAGTTTTATTTCAAAAGAGTTATTAGTTTACTTTAGAAAACGCACGTAATTTTGCAGATGTTACCTGAACTGGAAACAAAAGGAGCACAGTAACCTTTCTATAGCCCTTAGTGCAATTCGCCGGATCATTTCACTCTCATTTAATCCAATGACTTTCTGGTAGGTTTGTTTGCATTGTTCCCTACTTCTGTGTGCATGAGTGAATAAATATTTATTTACTTTTATCTTACTTTCAGTAAATCTAGTGCCTCCTTTCGATAGGAAAGCTGGCCATTACAGTGTCTAGAAATAAAATCTCCAATCAAAATTAAAAATAGAATTTATATTATTTAAATATATTTATTCAATTTCTTTTCATACTCTTGGCGATAAACAGACTCACAGAAAATAATAAACTCTATAATAACGATTACTTGTTGGACGTGAGACATCTTAATCTTCCCGTGATCATAATCGCTGCAAAGTCTTCGAAACATTGATAAATTAGAAATCAAATTCAAACGGGATAGAATCCGTAAAAATAGTTTAATCTCACAGAAAATATTCAATCCTGTCTTGCTGTCTCTAAGATTATCGTGTCGATTAGCAAACATCTAGCTATGCATAAGGTTTAGTAGTGGTAGGGCCATTTGAGAAACTGATCAAGATTTATTTATTAATTTAATTGATATATACATACATACATACATACATATCATCACGCCATATCCCTTGCAGGGTAGGCAGAGAGAACAGAGTGCCAGAGAACTCTATCTCTGCATACTTCACTCGCTTCCTCAACATTCATAATTCTCTTCATACACGCTCGCCGGTTTCGGAGACTCTTGACTCCACCTTCCTTCAGTACATGACCGATCTGGTCTAGGTAGGTTAGTCTCGGTAAATATATCTTATGATTACAAAATAGCTTTTAACATACAACCAAATTAAAAACCTCTTCCTTTTTGTAGTGATTTGAAAAATTAAGAATGGCGTATACTTAATTTTTAAACGACTTTAAAATAACAGAGACTGTGATAAATTAAGAAAAAATAAGTTTGTCAAATACAAAACAATGATTAAATGTTTGTTTTATTACTTAAAACTTCGGCTAACTTTTCAATGAATAATTCAAGCCTTACTTGTTTTATTTTGCTTTAAGAAAACTTACGATGAGGGCTGACTTAAGTTTGCAAAACGGTTGCTTAATTAAAATTTTTTAGTCAGATCATAATCATTTTTCTTTTAGAATTCATATACGTTCCAAGACTCTCCTCCATAAACGGCAAATTCAACTGCGTTTTTAAGATAAGTTTATATGATAAAGTTGTTATATTATACCATTGCATTCTTATTCCATTACCAAATAAATATCTTCACTAAATATAATAAAACAGTTTTTTTTTTATTTTTGTTAAGAGATATAACCCACCGTATTATTGAGTCAGTAGTAATCAATAGATAAAGTGGATTACTACACATGTGCTGCAAACTCATAATCTATTAAAAAGATGTTCCAACTATTATGACGAAGTTTGGCGAAAAGAAACCACCTCGCCTCCATTTCTGTCTTTTAAATGATATACATATTTATAAAATTTACCTTTGATACCTATTCCCTGAGCTGCATTCCATTCACTTCAAGAAATCGTAAAACCCTATAGGCCGGCAAGGATTTTATTTGGACGAGACGGTTCAAGAGAACTACCGATCTTAACCCAGCTCTTTTCATAGTCATCCAACTTATCGATGACCGCCGTCAACGTCAATTTCGCACACATAATTGCAGAGGGGCAAAAGATTTTGTTTGGTCATTATTACTAGTACATGTAATACCTAAATTGCGCTACTGGTTTGGGAATACAAACTATTGTCACCTTTCCCATAAAAGGCGTAAAAACCTGAGGTATTTGAAAATGCATAGCAGCACTCTCCTTGGAATCTTATTACACTAATTTTGATCGCCAGTCCACCATTTAATCTTAGCAGTTATGAAAATGTCGCCCATTGAGGAGGCCCCATGCCTAACATTAGATTTTAATAGGCTGGTGGTTAAATGGACATATGCAAAAAGACTAAAACTCATTTTTATTCTTATTTACGTATTATGTCAAAATATAAAGGTAAAACTAAGAAATACTAATTTAAATTTAAATAATTTCATTATGAAGAAATTGTTTATTCTATTTCATCTTATGACCGAAAAATAGACATATAGATACACAATCTAGAAAAATATTCGTTAGTTTACTATTACTAAAACTTTAACGTACAGGTTGCAGTTGTTCGGCTCAAATACAAAAAATAACGAGTTTATTTTAAACTATAGCTCGAATCCACAAAATTAA
Source organism: Lymantria monacha (assembly GCA_905163515.2). Taxonomy (NCBI): domain Eukaryota; kingdom Metazoa; phylum Arthropoda; class Insecta; order Lepidoptera; family Erebidae; genus Lymantria; species Lymantria monacha. Next base: position 14,757,208 of record LR991091.1, on the reverse strand, counting down.
CGATTTTATTTTAAACTAGAGCTAAGTATTTGACAACAGTCGCTTTAAATAATTAATGGGTAACATTTACTTCGATTTTTTAATAAAACCTAGATATACGCTATAATATACAATACACACTCAATACACTCTTACAATTAATCTGCTCATAAAAAGTGTTAGTAGTTATTTCTTAGATAGTGAATATGGAAATTAAAAATTGTTCAATAAAGTATGACCTTTCCGTTTATGGCAAGTTATCCGAATTGGAACATATCGAAGTCTTGCAGGTTGATTATATGATTTATATGAAAAGATAAGTATTAGGTGAAGATCTTAAAGTGCCCTGCTTAAAGCAACCGAGCTAAAAATTTCTTCAAAAAGTTTTGATATTTATGGACTAATGATCAGAAGGATCCATTAAATGTTTACAAAAGTCAAGACAATTTGTTATAAAAGTTTTAAGAAAATGGTATAAATTCTTGCAAAAACAATATACATATAAACCTTTTTTTACTCACATCATCATCATCATCTCAGCTCATATAAGTCCCATTAATAGGCTCGAGAATCTTCCGCAATGGGAGTGAAATTGACCTACTATACCACGCTGATCAGGCGTATTTGTTATAGGGTTTTGTTTTGAGTTTTCCTTCTCATGCATAGCTGTTATATCCATTTTATATCCCTTAGTCGTCTCTTACGAGCACCCACGGGCAAGATAGGGGATAATGAATTGTATTTTATTGTAACTTCATCACCACGCGGAGGTTTACTCACATACTTTCAATCAATTCTAATTGTTCTGTTTTAATTAATGTCAAAACCCGTAGGAGTCGTAAGGAATTTCACAGGCGTACAACAAATGTAGGACTAACTGAAAGTGTTTTATCATTCTAAAGCGAAATTTAATACATGGAAAATGCTAGAAAGTTCGTATTAATAATACTCGTAAATTCAAACAGTATTACTTATTTTCAGATACTTCACGTCCCAGGATCTGCGTAATTTTTTTTTTTAATTTCATATACCTACTTATCTTTTAGCTCGAATGAAATTCAGATTTTACCTACAATATTAATTAATAATAGCTTTATTCAATATTTAATATTGTAAAGTGACTTGTAGGAGATGTCTTACCTCAAACGGTCAATAAAAAAAGTAAAAGTATTGCGCTCTCAGCATTTACTATTGCGCTCTCAGCATTTTCTTATCGGGTCTTGTTCAGCGTAGCCAAATGCCGATCTGAAGGCAGCATATTAGGTTCACGGATGTCAAGGAATAGATACTAGTGATCGTCTTAATAGTGACGCGGAGAGAATACTGTGGGACATAATGGCGCGCACCGCCTTATGACGAATCACACCACAACTCTGTAAGTTACGGTGTGTCTAGACCATAGTCTACCAAAAATAAAGCATATCAGATTTTTTGTGTTAAAAATAATATTTTTTTGTAGTATATTAATTATACTTAATTAACATGAATTTCATGATTTATAATACTTGACCTTGAATATATTTTTTATTATTTAAAATGGAATCGATTCTCATTTTCTTTATCTACTAACAATTAATTTCTATAAAAAATGTTGAGTGAAAGCTTTTACTATCGACGTGAGATAAAGTTCTCTCTCCCAGCACAACAGATGACCAAAACAGAAGAACAGTCCACTATTATTTTATCGAGCTGGCTTATAATGTGAGTCTGTTGGTGTAATAACAGAATTACGTTGGCATCTTAATTGTATGCGGATCCTGAAAAATAATTAAATTACGTAAATTACCTAACTTAGTTCTAAAGCATGTTATATTAAATATTTCAATAATATTTCAGCACTAAGATTCTGAAGACATTCTTGTTTATAAGTAACCAATTGAAATAACTGAATACGCATAGTAGTCATCTTTATATTATCACAAAGTGATTTTCGTTGTTGTGGTTCCAATGGCACTAGTATGTGACTACCGTTCGTGAGTTGACCAGTTTCAAATTAGCATCCAACAAAAATCCAACCATAAATTTAGATACTATACAACGGCAAAAGTATTTTTACCCGGGAATAAAAATTAAATGGTGAAATCTGGATATTTCCATCTTTTACCTTTACCGTTGCTTATTCCATATTCATTTTAAACAACAAGAACTATTTAATGAGTGATTGAATCGCTTGACTATAAAAAGTTATAACGCGCTTATGTAAATATATAAAGCCTATTCACAAATACATCGTAAGAATACTTTTGAACATATTTACAATTTAATCTATACGTCTCTGCTTAATGGTACCTAAGTCGAAATAGAATTCTGAAATCTCATCTAGGATTTAAGCAAGCACGTAGAACGTGAAACCCTATTTATATTTTTTGCGTTGCTTTTTGAAATTGGCTTCAGATCTATTTCTGTTGACAACATTTTTGAAAGGTATTCGATAAATAACTAAATAAGTAAATAATTTTAAGATATTTACAGAGTATAAATAAGTTTTTAATTAAATTTTAACGATATACAACTGTCACTATGATACAATGTTGCAAATAGCCTCGCTTATTATGTGTATCATGAATATATATTGCATGATTTGAGTTATTTATTTCTATTGCATTTTAATCCGTGTGGTAACGGAGTAAGAATACAATTCGCCACCCCTTATCTTACCATCTTACCCGTGGGTGATCGTAAAAGACGACTAAGGGATATAAAATGCATATAAAATCTATGCAAGAGAAGGAAAACTCGAAACAAAATCATATACCAACACGTCTGACTAGCGCGGTAAAGTAGATTAATTTCTCTCCCATTACGGAGGAGGGCCGAGCCCAACAGCGAGACATATATGGGCTGTGACGACGACAACGACGATTCGGAAAAAAAACAGTGGTAGAAGAAATTTTAAGCTAATAACAATACTCTAATAAGAAAATTAGTAAATGTAACAAACAGTGGGACAAATATGAGATGTAGTGATGATTGCATTCTACATTGCAAGTCACATTAAGACATCAAACTACATAATACTATATTAAACCTTTTATTAATCAACATAATATTATGAAAACAATAATATTAAAATGTAAATACATCAATCTAGCTTCAAGTATACCTATATAATATTTTGCATTTAAAATGTCTTTGTGAGAAACTTTTTTCATTAAAGTCTGGTCTCTTAAAAAGGTACGGCACTGACTGCATAAAAGATCTTGGCTATATTTTCTACCATATACACATATAAAAAAAAAACTTTGCAATTAGTTGCAAAAATTGTGAAAAGTGAATGAAATATCAATTTTGTAAGAATGTTAATGATAGTTATATTTCAGGCTCTACATAATGATTATTATTGGATACGGCGCTTTTTCAAAATGGCAAGGCAATTACCTACATACCTTTTTTTTTCTTTTCTTTTTTTCTTCGCTAAGAAGAGGCGGCATGCAACCCCATGGACCCACCCTGTCAACACCTCTCTTCGCCGTGCGAGCGGGCCACCGGTACCCGATCTTTGTCTTCGGTGGCCCGCCCGGCGGTATACCCTTGCCTTTCCTCTCTTGTCGATGCCCCGACAGCTTTCGCCATCGGGGCGTCGCCCTCACGCGGTGGCCTCACGTCGGTTTACCGGACAATTCCCCGGTCCGATCACCCGAATTACCTACATACCTGCCGTGCTAGTCAAATGGGATCATTATCATCAGCTTACCAATGTTGGCTTTAGGTCTTGCCACCCCACATAAATCACCGCGCGTGGTATGCGAATTAGCTATGCAGTTGATTTTATAGATTTTACAAAAAAAAAAAACTATTTTTACATAATCGAGGTTTAAAAGAGCACTTTCGTTATTGTATACTATACTAATATACTATACTACACTAATAGTATAATATACTACCAAATATATATATATATATATATATATATATATATATATATATATATATAAATTACGTGTCACGTTGTTTGTCCGCGATGGTCTCCTAAAATACTTAAATGGTTTTAACCATATTTGCACAGCATATGTAGTTTGATCCAACTTAAAAGATAGGATAGCTTCCATCTCAATTTATAGTCGCAATATTATTTTATTGCAAATTATTTGTCTATTATTTGACAGTCACAATTATCTGTTATCTCCAAATGTTTCTAACAGATGGCGGTATCTGTTGACTAGATTGAGTAATTATTTAATAGATGGCGCTATGTTAAACGTACAAATGTTTCATATAAGCTACAATTTATTAGCCACCACGTGTTACTGAGGCTCCTTCTTTAGCCATAGCAACGCGTGGCCGGGTCTGCTAGTATATATATATATATATATATATATATGTGTATGTATGTGTGTACGTGTGTGTATGTGTATGTGTATACAGTTATATATCTATTTATTTGTATATCTATGTTTATAGTTTTATACTTATTTATTTATATATAGGTATGAATATATTCATTGGGTTTTCGCACATACGGTAAAAGTACATTTAATTACCTTCGTTAATTTATTTTTTTCATTGTTTTAAAATTTCTTTCTGTTTTCATTGCACCTACCTTACATTATTTCTGCTCCACCCTAGGTCGACTGGTAGAAAATGCCTAAGGCATTAAGTTCGCCTTGTACTATTAATTTGTGCAAAAGTTTTTAAATAAATAAATAAATACATATACAGCGTTTTGGATGTGTCTACGATATTACTAAGGTCCATGAGCGCCAGTATCATTTACAATCAAGTGTGTTGCTCCTAGCTCGTTGGCAATAAAAAAACTGATGCCGCCCATTCTTCTGTAAATCATTTAGCCGATTTTAAGCATTCCTTCGGGAAAAAGTGTTTTTATTTTGTGTTTAGCTTATTTCTACATGAAGAAAGATAGAATTTTTATCTTATTATTATTTTGTTATCACACTTAGAATTACACAAGGCCATTAAGTTTTGCCATCGATTGCAGATCACGTCTTGATTGAATACAAAAATAGCATTCTTGTATTGCTCACTATAAAGACTGATCCAGTATGTACAAAAGTATTTTGTGGACTTTTCTGAGGACGGCACACATTGCTGAAGTGACTACCTCAGATTGGTTTGCCGTAGTGGTCAGATTAAGTGACACGATGAGTTACTTATTTAGGGTGCCATTGTCATCACCATCCTGCTCTTATCCCAATTAACTATGATCGACACCATTGTACTTCCTTCGTATTACCTCAAACCTCTTTGGGAATGTAATTGTTGATCAGACCGCATCAAAAGGATCTGACCCAGATCTATCTAAAGCTCTTAGTCGTTTTTTACAGTACTCACGAATAATATATGCATTGATAATATTTGTAGCCACCAGCTATGTGGTAGCGGCTACGAATACTACCAACCCTTATTTTGCCCGTGGATGTCGTAAAAGACGACTAATAGGCTTATAACAACCCGAGCCCACTCCATCTGATGCCGTTTGGTCAACAATTACATTCCCAAGGAGGGTTGACGTCTGGCAGCTGGTCGGTCATAAAACTATTGCCAATAACTTTAACAATATGTACTATGAAAGAAGAGTACATATTGTAACGAACCCAAGTAATTGAGATAAAAGTTGAAGAATGATGATGAATATTTATAGCCACCACGACACTGCGTTTTTGGTTGCAGATTATTTATTTAGGTGCCTTATTATTTCAAATTGAACTTGTCATAATTATAATTCAACTGAACTGGTATCAATAAAGCACCTTAATCTCAAACACACTTCTTTTACAACAAACTTCATGCTATTAATATACGCTTTATACACTTTCATAAAAGAATTTACGTAATTGATATATCACTCATATTACTATTATTGTTCATTGAAAAAATACTAAGATTATTTAATTTCATATAATAAGCTAGTTAACCACCGAATTGTATGAACGAAATGATAGACTGAGTTAAGGGACAAACATTACTATGAAAAGCTTTTCACATATTTCATTTGTCATCGTTAATATAATTGCTCAATGAATCAGATCCAAGATAAACGGCAATTCGTATTAAACTCACAATTAAAACTGATCTAACAATTTTAAAACAAGAAAATATTCAACATTGCGATGTTCAGAGCAAAGCCGTGGTCATATGCCATCTTACCTTAAGGGTCACTAAGAAAGGCATTACTATGTAAAATATTTTCGGATTTTAATATTTTTTTAAGCATGATTATATGATCTTCGTCGTATCGTAGTCAGGTTTTAGTTCTTAAACTTATTTTTATTGAAAACAGTTTAGAGATTTATTTGTTTTTTTTTAAATAAACGTAGAATAAACGGCAACTTTACTAAAAGTTAGTATCCGCAACAAATTTAATTAGAAAAGGTTAAAGAGGTGGAGTTGGAAAGAATGATTCCACTTCCCTGCTAGGTAAAGCGGGAGACAGGAAAACAATATTGACTAGTCAGCCAATAAGTAAAGGGGTGTACAGCTACGATAAGCGCAGCAGTACGGCACCACGGATACGAAAGAGCTTAACGCGGCCTATATGTGAGCCTTAAGATTGATTACTACAGTAGGTGTAGCAGAAATGCCTGAACGCACGGAAATTTTCTCGAGTTCTGACAAGGTCCGTATACTTTACTACTCCACAAGTGAATAGAATCTATTATTTAAGTCCTTTCATCTAATACCATACATAGCATTGTTTAATATTTTTTTTATTCCAGAACTTCATTTGTCCTCAAGTCTTCGCACTTTGAATTTAGTGTGATGTGACTTAGTCTATAATTAGAGGATAGTCAAGCCGTTTCTAAGGATGATGATTTATTAAATTAGAATGCTTTTTTTCTAATCATTTTACGAAAAAAATGATATCAGACCATTTTTGTAGATCGTATTTTGAGAAACAACTTTTATTTGCCATATTTTTTAATTTAGTCAATAGTTAAGGTTTTACAGTGTTCCGAAGCGAGTACGATTTTTCAGTATTCATAACTATACATATATTATACGTATGTATTAATGATTTGCTATAAGTTTTCATCATCTTGTTTGCTTTTTTTATGATAATCTTTTTAATTATTGATTACATACATACATACATAGCTTCACGCCTGTTTCCCAGAGGGGTAGGCAGAGACTACGGATTGCCACAAACCACGATCCTGGCATACTTCCATCGCTTCATTCACACTCATAACAGTCTTCATGCATACTCTACGATTACGCATACTCTTAATATGACCTCTCGTCAATACATCGCTAATTTGATCCAGAAAATTATGACGAGGTCTTCCCCTTGTATTCGTCCCACTCACGCTTGCTTTATATATTTTCTTCGTCAACCTCTCTTCACTCATTCTTTCTAAGTGTCCAAACCACCTCAGCATACTCTTTTTGATCTTTGTCACTACTTCTTCATTCACACCACAGCGCTCTTTTATAACACTATTCCTAATTTTATCTTTCAGGCTCACATCACACATACTACGAAGAGCTCTCATCTCTACAGCATTTATTCTACTTTCATGTCTTCTCTGCCAAATCCAACTTTCACTACCATACATGAGGGTAGGTACTAATACTCCCTTATGCACAGCTAGACGTGCCTTTTTGGACACATTTCTGCTTCTCATAAAGGTGTACAGTGCCCCATTCACCCTATTACCAGCATTTACTCTTATTTCAACATCATTATCATTTTTACCATCTCGAGTAAATAATACACCCAAATACAAAAATTCTTTCACCTGTTCCAGTTCCTCACCATTTATACTAATTTTACATTCCGTCATACATTTATCCTTTTCAAAAACCATTATTTTCGTCTTACGTACATTTACTTTCATGCCTTTTCTGTCAAAAGCTTCATGCATAGTAGTTACCATCGCCTGTAAGTCCTCAGCCGACGATGCAAGTAATACCTGATCATCGGCATAAAGAAGACATTTGATAAGTAACTCATTCATTCTTAAACCACAATCATTATCTTTCAGATCTTTCAGACAACTATCCATGAATAGGTTAAACAGCCACGGTGATGCTACACATCCCTGTCTAACACCTTTATCAATATTAAACCATTCCGTGTAGGATCCGTTTATTCTTACGCACGCCCTAGAGTCCTTATAAATGGATTTCAGAGCGTGAATAAGATGGCTGTCCACCCCATACATAGACAGTACCGACCACAGTTCATTCCTCCTCACTTTGTCATAAGCCTTCTCCAAATCAATAAATGCGCAAAAGATTTTCTGACCTTTAGCCAAAAATTTCTGCGTCATGCATGTCAAGGAGAAGACTTGATCCGTACAACCCATACCTTTTGGAAAACCCGCTTGTGCATCCCATATTTTCTTGTCAGTTACTTTCACTACTCTTTCAATCAATACTTTCGCATACAGTTTGCCGACAATGCTAAGGAGGCTTATGCCCCTGTAGTTTGCACAATCTTGCTGGGAACCTTTCCCTTTGTGCAGAGGTACAATAACTGCCTTACACCAGTCGTCAGGTACTTGGCCATTAGTCCAACAGAGATTGAAGAGCTGGTATAGCATGTTAGCTATGATATCTTGTCCAGCCGTCAGCATTTCAACTGTAATCCTATCGTATCCTGCAGATTTACCCACTTTCATACCTTTCAGTGCGTTCATAATTTCCACCATAGTTTTACCTTCTCTATCCTCAAGATCTCTTTCACTCTCGGATGACAGGTCTTGTGACTCTTCTCTTTCAAATAAGCTCTCAAAGTATTCCTTCCATCTCTTTAGTACACATTCTTCTCTATTCACTATCCTTCCATATTTATCTATGATCGAGGCAAGCTCTGTACTTTGAGCTTTACCTCGAGCTGATCTTATCGACTTCCAGAAAATCTTTAAGTTGGATTGATAATCCTGCGATAATCTTCTATCATATTCGTCTTTTTGATCCTCTTTCTTTCTTCCGACAATTTCTTTCACTACTCTTTTTCTTCTCTTGTACTCTTCTTTAGCGATATCTATATCATCATTCGTTGCCTTTTCCATTCTCTCATTGGCTCTGCTAGCAAGCCAATCTATCCAGGCTTTCTTCTTCTCACAAACTGCACTCTGCACATCTTTATCCCACCATACATTCTTCATCTCATTTACTTTCCTTCTTCTGGTCACGCCACATATTTCTATAGCAGTATTTATCACATTCTCTTTAAAAGTCTTTCATAATTCTTCCATATCACTAATATTAACCGAATCATACAACTTTTCTGTCAGTTTACTTTTGTACTTCTCTCTAACAATCTCATCTTGCAAATTTTCTACTTTTATTCTTTCTAGTACACTTGTCGGGTTATGTATCCGGTTTCGCCACATTTTTACGAGACTACATATTCTAGTCATTACTAGAAAGTGGTCTGTATGGATACCAACACCGCGATACACCCTAGTGTCTAGAACTTTGCTTCTAAGTCTTTCATCTACTATTATAAAGTCAATCATACTCTTTCTTACATTCTTTGCTTCACGTGTATACATATGGATCTTTTTGTGTTCAAACATAGTATTTGTAATACAAAGATTCCATTCCAAGCACACCTCTAGTAAACTTTGACCATTTTCATTCACACTTTCATCACCAAACCTTCCTAAAACCTTTTCAAATCCTTTTCGACCTATTCCTACCTATCCATTAAAATCACCTAACAAAATCAACCTTTCATTCAACTGACATAATCTCAAAACATCTCTTAGTTCTTCCCAAAATTTCTCTCTCGCATCCTGTTCAGATTTATTTTTAGTCAAACCCGTGTTTACTGGAGCATATACTCCTACAACAAAAATACGGGTCAGACCCACTTTCATTCTTAACCATACTAATCTAGCATTCACACAATCATACTCTTTAACACATTGAGCCATTCGAGCAGAGAGAAGGAGACCAGCTCCTTGGCAGGCTCTAGTAGTCATTGATACTCCAGACCAGTATGCCGTGTAAGGTCCATGACTAGTTACCTCACATCCCTTTCGCTTTGTCTCATTCACACAAAGAATGTCAATCTTTTTATCATCCATCATTTGACATACCTCATTTAATTTATCTTTCATTCCTCCTCCTACATTTAGCGTAGCAAAGCGGCACTCCGTAGACCGCTTTTCGCCCTCATTGGGATCGAGACGTGAAGGGTTGCGAGCCGCATCGCCGTCATTTGGAATTTTATTTCTTTTCATATAATCCATAGCGTTCCCACGAGTAGTAGGGTATTAAACGATCCACTCCCACAGAGCCCTTGTGTGGAGGCAAGGTGGAATCACCACTGTGCCCTGTGACCACCAACACATGCACCCTCCGTTTTTGACCAGCTTACCCTCTGGCCGCGAATCCCTCAGCACGGGTCGGTTTACACCTTAGATCGGGGGTTATATTTCGGAGTTTTCCTTCTCCTAGATGAGTTGCAGCGCAATGCTTACGAGGCCTATCTCCCCGACTACAATGTCTTACGTGTAAAATCGTCAATAAATATCTATACCCGCTTATGGAAGCAATATGCATAGGTTAATTATTGATTATACCGTAAAAACCATTTCAACCCCTTTTTCCAAGATGGCGGCCGTGGGACAAGGGCCCTACAAACTTGGTTTTATCCTTACACTGACTCCCGCCCCCCTCCATATCTAAAAATAAAATTGCGTCCTCTAAAAAAGGCAATCCCAAATCTAACTTTTCAATGGACTATCTCGAATAAATAAAGAAAGGAAACCTGAAATAAAACTATTTTACGGGTTCTATCTCATTTGTATTTGATTTTTAATTTCTCAACGTTTCAAATACTTTACAACATTCATGGTCACAAGCGGACTAAGATTTCTCACGTCCGATAAGTCATCGATAATACAGACACATCTGTTACAGTCATCATCATATCATCACAGACCATAAATGTCCCACTGTTGGGCTCGGGCCTCCTCCGTAATTGGAGGGAAATTAACCTACTATACCGCCCTGGTCAGACGTGTTGGTATAGGGTTTTATTTTGAGTTTTCCTTCTCTCGCATAGATGTTATATACATTTTATATCCTTTAGTCGTTCCGTACGATCACCCACTGGTAAGATATGGGGTGGTAAATAGTATTCTTACACCGTCACCACACGGAAATCTGCTACAGTATTTGTTAATAAATCTTTGCCCACATTTTGATACAAATTCCTTACCAATACTAAAAGAAAATGATTCTATTTGTAGATATTATGTTGTTTATAGTCAGTTATTATTAAACATTACGTTCATAGTAATTATTATATTATGGCAATTTACTAGTTAGTTAAAAAGCTAACATATTTATTAAGCTACAAACGTGATAAAATCTGTAATAATAATTTAAAAAAAAATCCATAACAAAGTAATGTTGCTACTATTGCAAAAAGAAAAAAAATGAAAGGTCATAAGTTTTTAATTCACATTGACCCTCTCTTGCTACTATTAAAAAACCTGTTCACTTAACTTACTTTAGATATACTTAATTAATTAATAAAGATGTAAAATAAAAAAAATAACAATATCTTGACGGGAGAACTGATGGATGCAGGTCCTCCCGTGATCATGATGACTGTAAATTATTCGAAACGTCGGGCAATTAAAATCAAATAAAAATGCGATAGAATCCGTAAAAGTAGTTTTATTTCAAATGTGTAATACTCGCGTGAACATTAGAAATCAAAAATAATATCTTTTTTTACGCTGAAACTCGGCAATACATCGAGTGTAATTAGATAACGGAGTTTGCTCATATTACAGATGTAGGTGGGCTAGTCATCACCACATTTTCAGAATATTATTCTTTGGTTAAATTATTTGGAGCAACAGTATCTATGTATTCCTAACCACTGCAGTTGCTAATACATCGGGTAATAATAGGTGAAATGTTTTTTATTTTATCTTTGATTCTAATTTGCAAATACCACAACAATCATTTGAACGGATAGTAAAACAAAAATACATTATCAATAAAGAAATTAAAATGAAAAGTGACATTAAAAATCAAATTCATTTTAGTAATGAATTAAATTATATTATGGTGGCTTTGCCAACTTTATTTTAGTTTCTGCCTCACCTATAAGTAGGGGCCCGCAGCAGAAATTGCACAAAGCGACAATGAAACTCGTAGTTCATTTTGTGTTAAAAGAATTTGTTTTCTTACTCCTGCATTCGTGTTAATTCAATAGAGTGCTTTATTATCATTTAATTTTATTTTCTTTTATGCACATAATATAGTTGATTTCGTATAAGAAAGAAATCGTACTTCTTTTTAGACACACTAGAAATATTATCAAAATAAAATATAGTGACAAAACCGAGTACCGAGTTTTTATTTTTTCAAGAGACGTTTCATAACAATTATGAGGTCTAAAACCAAAACGGTACTATGATCATATTACTTATCAGATATTATTCTGATCTGAAACAAATTACAAACTGAAATAATGTTGATAACGATTTTTTTTAATAAAAGACAACGCCGTGCACTAAGGAGCTTGCAGTGGACTTTGAAAACATAATTAACGTATACAAAATACGATGATACATGTTCTGATTGTGATAAAGAGCCAAGGTTTTGTTAGAAAATATTTAGCGTAATAGAGTGGCCTATTCATTGAGACTCCAGAAATTATGAGTATTCAATAAAATTATACCTTACTGAGTAAAAAAATTGTACATATTTCATCGTATTTTTACTTATTCAGATGTTACTACAGAAAAGTAATGAACAGTGAATAAATTTTTCATCTTACGCACATGTGACGATAACGAAACGGCTAAACTACGTATCTTGGCTAAGATGTACACTTTGTGAAGTTTAAGCTTATAGAGTGACGGCGTGTTAAGTCAGAAGTTGTGGCTCTATATGAGATCTGATATTATTAATTTTTGACAGTGCTAGCCATATAGTCACGTCTTGATAAAATCTTCTATTATTCTAATCATATTCATCATTATAATATAAATTCTTTATAAGAGTGTTGAGTTCTTTGAATCATCAATCATAATACTTCGGTTTTATAGCTCAAAATATGTCCCACTGCTAGTCCAAAACTCCTCCTCAACGGTAGGCAAAATTAAAATAAAAAAAATTCTAAGCAAACTCTTATATTTCCCATTTTATATTTCCATTTACTCTTACGATACTATCACAAAACGAAAAAACCTGTAATAATTTTAGTAACGTTCCTATTCGTTGTAATAGTACAATTGTGACTAATAAAGTAATATATAGGCAATAAATACTGCAATTGAGTTACATGTTTCTCCTATGATAATGAATTCAATTCACCAACCACTTTATGGATGTCGCAAAGAGAAGGATGTGAATGCAGAAAACATCGGCGCAAGACACTTTTTTCTTACTAAATAAAAATTCGACATAAAATGCTATACCTACCTGTTCCTGACTTGATATATTAGGTCTATTTTCATCCCATTATGCACGATACTCGAGCCCAACAATGAAACGTATATGAGCTGAAACGAAAAAGAAGATATTTGTAACGATTTTATATTTACTGATAAATTATTTCAACGAACTCTTACTATCGAATAAATGAAAGTGATAATTCGTGACCATCTAACAAGGCTAGTAAAGTACAATCAGATTTTCCAGAGAATATAAATCTCAAAAATAATATAATGCTTATGCATATTTTAGTTTACATATCATCATCATCTAAGGTCATAAATGTCCTACTGTTGAACTCGAGGCTCCTCCATAATGGAAGGGAAATTAACCTATTGGTATAGTATAACACGTTGGTCAGACGTGTTGGTAAAGGATTTGGTTTCGAGTTTTCCTTCTCTTTGCATAGATGTTATATGCATTTTATATTCCTTAGTCGTCATCAATAAGATATGGGGTGGTGAATTGTTTTCTTACTCCGTCACCATACGGAAAATTTTACGTATATTGAATAGATATTGGATTCTTTTGCAGCGTTGTATTCGAATTCTGCGACGGTATTTCAAATTGCATTTAAATCTACTTACCAGCCATCTTACATTTCCGCACATCAAGTACTAGGAATGTACAACAACGTGAACCGTAATTTGCTAAGACGAATAACGTTTGATTTAATCCGGCACGTAGAGCGGCCTCGAGCCGGGCCCGTCGATTTACTTTTATTGCTATTTCGTTTTATTTCGCCGGCCCTGATGCTGTCTGGTGTGGCCCTGTTTTCGGGATCGTTAACAGAAAATGTGCTAATCTTTTTTAAAGAGCTGTGGCGTAACAATAAGCGTATTTGATGATCACGGCCGGCAGACGCCTTTACTCTTTATTATATGATGTGATTATGATTTTATATTCTATCTAGAACCATCTGGCGCCAATTTTCAATCTGCACGTCCCATTCATAGATATTAAAATGGTCATTATAATGAAGGATCTTCATAAACACAGTAATTCTACATCTGCCATCCAGGTTATTAATTCTACAAAGAACAATGCCTGATATTCATTGTACTGTGTTTTTTTAATTAATACTAGATTCAATGGAGTCGGTTCAGGAGGCATTATGATATTGGTCTTCTGTAATACTCCAACTATAAAGTATCAACATACTGCAATATAGTTGTTCTCATTCCGAACATTCACGTTAGGTATCTCATGTAGAAGCTTGGCTCATAGACTTTGTACTCTGGACCTACTGAGTTTATAAGAAGTGAACACAACGGTTCTTTAAGAGTTTTCCTTATTACTTTTATGAAACTGAATTGTATTTTCTTCTAGTCTTTAAAAAAATATTTCTACATTAGATAACCTATTTCTTTAGAAACAGTATTAAGGATAATTTCATGATTCTTAAGAACGAAAATCCTATCATATATCAGTCATATATCTTAATAAATCTAGTTAAATGTGGAACTTTGTACCTATGTTAAGAATAAATTGAATTTTCAGCTTTACCTTTTCTCTCGCCAAATAGGTTTTTCATCGAAATAGTTTCCATTAAATTAAACACGCTATATATAGCCTATATTCTCATCTCTTATACGCAGATATATCTACTTCCTATATTTCTCTTCATAAATGAATGAAATTCTTTATAAATGAATGAAGAATAAATCTCTGCTAAATCGAGAATAATGAATGTTTCATTTTAAAGGCTCCTTTTTATTGTTGTTTATGACAAATGAGGCAACGACAGATCTGATGGCAAGTGACAACTATCGTTCATGAGCCACAGCAATCATCATCTCAGCTCATATTATGTCCCACTGTTGGGCTCGAGCCTCATCCACAATGAAAGGGAAATTGACCTACTATACCGCGCTGGTAAGACGTGTTGGTATAGGGTTTTGTTTCGAGTTTTTCTTCTCTTGCATAGATGTTAAATGCGTTCTATATCCCTTAGTCGTCTCTTATAATCACCCACGGGTAAGATAGGCGATGGTAAATTGTATTCTTACTCCATCACCACAGGGAAATCCACAGCAATACGAGAGCTGGAGTAAGAGAGTGGCTTCGCCACAGCAATACGGGCGCATAAGTGCATGTCTTGATTGATACAATGTACCCTTTCCATTCCATATCTTGCCTGCAGATATAATACAAGATGTCTTAACGTATATATGCAAATAATACTACTACAAGATAATAAAATACTGATTATTTGAAATAAAACAGTATGTCAATGCATCTAGTCAGTCTAGATGAATTTCTCATTATAGAGCAGAGTTGTGCCTAATCATGTAATGTATATGAGCTGTAAAAACTAAGTTGTTGCCTGCGAATTCACATTACAATTAATGAGAGTAAACGAGTAAAATGCTAATAAATTATTTATAAAACCCGATTACGAAATGAAAAATGATGTCACAAGCGGGATTCGAACCCGCGCCTATTGGGATTCCGGCCCAATCGTGCTGCCACTATACCACCGTGACTAATTGTAGGACATGCAAATTTCACTTCGTATCATATTTACGTCTTAAGGTGACGGTATGCTATCTATCCGACAATGTTTACACATTGTTATAGGCTTAATACTTAAAACTTTACAGTTAGAACTGTATTAAACGATGACACAACCTTGTTATTTAAATTACTGAAATTTAGCATTTAATATGCTTAATTATTTATAAAACCCGATTACGAAATGATAAATGAAGTCACAAGCGGGATTCGAACCCGCTAACCCGCCGAACTGCTAATAAATTTCTCTCGTATAACATAACTTCATCTCAGCTCATATATATTCCACTGTCGCGTTCGAGCCTCCTATAAAATGAGAGGGAAATTGACTTACTATGTCCGGGTTGAGAGCCCTCAGTACTCACCCATAGTCCGGGTTAAGCTGTGACAGCCATCTGCAGCTAACAGTTAAAAGACAGACACAAAAAAAAAGATTTACTATGCCACGCTGGTCAGACGTGTTGGTATAGGGCTTTGTTTTTCGAGTTGTCCTTCTCTTGCATAGATGTTATATGCGTTTTATATCACTTAGTCGTCTCTTACGATCACTCACAGGCAAGATAGGTGATGGTGAATTGTATTCTTACTCCGTCACTACACAAAAGTATATAATATAACTTACGTTTGCATAACAGCATAACAAGGGAGTATTATATTAAGTGTACGCGATAAATATTTTTAATAATTTTCTATATTATTCCGTTGAAATAGCAGTTAGGGGTAGTCGATGCGGTGCGCACATATTGCGGTTAGTCGTCTGTCGCTGTTCCAAACACTGCAATGTAGATGGACCGTATAAACACACAACGCTAATTTAACAAACTATAGAATTTCTATTCACACTTTGAACTGGGCAACAATTATATTATTGAGCAAATACGTTATGATTTCTGATATTTACGCAAGTATTACACATTTGAAATAAAACTATTTTTACGGATTCTATCGCCTTTGTATTTGCTTTTAAATTACTAGACGTTATTATAATTAATGGACACAAATTACACTCGGACTCGTGATAAGAATCCTATCATTTAAAGTGTTGTCTTGCGCGGGAATTGAATCCGCGACACCTGGCCTGGTAGGTCTTAACCGCTATGCCATCGATGCAATTTAATTTCTTTTTTCACAAATACATCACACACTACTAAATTATTTGTTACTATACCCTTTTTTTTTGCGGTAGACTATGGATGCGTCTCGCCCCGCCAAAACGGACCGGAGGACGGAGGAGGCGACGCGCGACCGGCCCATAGACCCACCATGCAAACTCCTCTCTTCGCCGTGCGAGCGGGCCACCGGTACCCGATCTTTGTCTTCGGTGGCCCGCCCGGCGGTTTACCCTCGCGGGTTCCTCTCGAGTCGACGCCCCGGCAGCTTTCGCCGTCGGGGTGAGGACGAATCCTCACGCGGTGGCCTCACATCGGGTGACCTGACTATTCCCTGGTCCAATCACCCGAGGCCTCGGTTAGGGCGACATCGCGCAGGCCATGTAGGGAATCCTCCCAGACTCGCTAAGCGATGGGGAGCCATCCTATCTCGCTAAGCGATGGGGAGCCATCCTCGTCGTGCACTGAGGTAGCCCGCCGATAGAAGTCTGAGAGCATCTCCGCCTCTAGGTCCCACGGGGGTGTCCCGGCCAACACGCACCGACACCGTGCGGTATCCGCGGATGGCTCTGACCGCCATGGCTCTCTGTGGCCACAGAAAAGCCCTGAGCTGGACGGTCAGAGACCTCGCCCACACGGGTGCTCCGTACATGGCCATTGAGCGGATATTTGTTATTATACCTACCTGTCAACTACGTAGGCACCTGGTATTTTTACCCGACTGCAAAGGAGTGGTATTGTGTTTAACAGTCTATGTATGTATGTATGTATGTTTGTATGTTCCTTTGAAGCACTATATATACCAAATGGCTGGGCCGATTTTTATGATTCGCACGTCAATCGATTCCTCTTAATCCGGCGAGTGTCACTAAAGATATGACGTTATTGAAAATTCAATATGGCGACTACTGAACGCCATATTGTTAAAATTAAAAAAAATAAAGTCAACAAACTATATCGAGTGGGGTATCGTTAAATAGGTATTTAAAAATCATGTTTAGTTTTAGCTCAACATTTTTCGATTTGACTGGCCGTTTAGGATCTATATCGATTTAAAGTTTCGTAACAAACTTTCTCACATATAGGTTTTTTAGACAGTAGAAATTTACGATGAAAAGACGAAAAATTCATATAACTGGATGTGGATGGACATATACTGAAGTATCTAGTAGGTATATTGTCCAATATACCATAGGTAGTCCTACCTAAAGTATCTAATGTCTGACGCGGTCGCCCATCTCCAATTTCTAACGATTTAGTACTCAACTTCAGTCGAAAAACTATATATAGTTAGGTACTTACCTACTTATTAATAAATAAGATAACTATAGGTAGGCTAGATAGGTATTTATAACTAAAAAGTGTAAAATAAAAAAAATGATTAAAAAAATCAAAAAACCCGACTGCGTACAAAGTCACCAAAACTACGTACATAATAAAAAAACTGAAAAGAAAAAAACAAGCACTTAGATGTCCGGTGGTCTAGAATTCCATAATATATTATTGAATAAATACTATTGCAGAAAATGAAATATATTTTAATAATAGAACATGACAACTGAACAGTCGGGATCCTTTATTCGACAGCAAATCTAATTTTTCAATTATTCATTCATTTTATATAATTAAGTCAACCCCTACCGTTATACCTACCTTTTTTCAGTAGTAACTCTCTATAGAAACCCCTACCGTTATACCTACCTTTTTTCAATAGTAACTCTCTATAGAAACCCCTACCGTTATACCTACCTTTTTTCAATAGTAACTCTCTATAGAAACCCCTACCGTTATACCTACCTTTTTTCAGAAGTAACTTTCTATAGATTAAAATTGGATTTTTCATTATTTTCATTCAATACTTGAAACTTGAAATATTGATACGTAAGCCATGGGAACGCCGCTGTTGCTCCATATAATACGAAGACATAAACTAACAAACAAGTTTTATCTCCATAAAAGTTAAAGAAGCACCTTCATCCTTCATACTGATTCTCTTTCTAACAATAAAGTAACATTAAAGTCCGCTATCCGGGGATTACACAATATAATAGTTAATATTGACCGCACAGATGGCGTAGTAGTTAAGATACCGACCTACCGTGCCAGTGCCGTGGGTTCGATTCGCATACGCAGGACAATACTTTGTGTGATCCACAAAGTGTTGTTCTGAGTTTGGATGTAATCTGCCTGCGTTAATTGCACGTTTGCAAAGTCCCCCGCAATACAAGAATTATTTCCTTAGTGCAGGGTAGGGCCTTTAAAAAAATCAAATAAAAGGTTTATTAGGAGCGGAGATAGCTCAGTAGAGAGACCAACAGACTGCCGTGTAATGGTCTCAGGTTTGTAATCATGACGAACATCTTTAACTTTGCAATCATACGATTACTAAATAGTAAATTATTAACTAATCAATAAAATATGCATATATCTCATCATCATCTATGCAGGAGAAGGAAAACTCGATAATAAAACCTTATACCAACCCGTCTGACCAGCGTGGTACAGCGTGGTTTAATAGTGGTAGGACCACGTTGTTGACAGATATCTGTCTACAGCCGCGGGCCGGTCCGTCCGGGGTAGTACCACACTCTCGCAGAAGGTCGATGTCTGAGCAATGGTAATGTGCTGTTGCGCTTCGTTCGGTGAGCGAGAGAGCCGGAAGCCCAACTGCGTGGGTTTGGGGTTTATATTGGTAGGCAGCGGCCCAGCTATACTCCTGGTATAGCAGAGATTCATGGGCGGCGGTAACACTTACCATCAGGTGTGCTGCATGCTCGTTTGCCACCAAAAGCAATAAAAAAAATTAAAACAGTCAATTTCACTTCTATTACGATAGTCGTCGAGCCCAGAGGTGGGCCTCATTTGAGCGGAGATAATACAAAAATATTCATATATTTTTAGATTAGATCATTCTAATCACTGTTTATAACAGGGATTCATTCTAATCCCTGTCAAGCCAATGCGATCCTATAAAGATAAATATATTTGTACGTACATTAGGTCCATGATAGGTGTCATGATTGTTGGTTGTTCTTTTGCCTGTTAAGTCAACTCTAAAGTCAATAGAGCATTCTTATTAAATGTTAATTATAAAGTTATACTTTTATAATAGCTAAAATAATAGAGACATAATATATATCATTTTAAGAAACCACAACCTAGCTATATTCGATGAAAAGGGCCTTGCAATTTAGTGTCTAATATATTTAGACTTTAGCATGTCCGAGATTGTATCAAAGTTAAATCTAGCACGTGAAAGTGTAGTAATCCCTATTAGCCGGCGCTTTATAGTACAATAGGGGTGGTCCAGCTTCAAGCGTTCAGTGTTGTAGAATGATAGAGCTTTACGGCCAATGAAAACGTAGCCGCTCTCCACTAAAGTAATTATAGGATTACTTATATGACTATACGGCATCGTCGTACGAATAATATGTGCACTAAAATAAAGGATAACCTAAAAGCAACGATTTGAAAATCTGTTATAAAATATATATGCGTAACTGGCACTCGAATATCATTGTCATATACTTTTTATTACCTCATACTTTAATTTATGCCTAAATGATTTAATGAAGTTGAAACGCACTCAGATTTCACCCTGTAAATTTTTACTATGATGACGAGCGATTTAAGTTGCAAGTAGTGACCTATATTCAAGTTTTAGAATGAAAACTCCAACAACCAGAATTCAAATTTTTCTTGCCGCGTCATTAGCAATCCTTTTCTACGCATTTGCGTTTTATTTTTTCTTCTTATTGACAGCTAATATATATCGAATTTTTGGGCATGGGTATGCCAATTCTCGCGATATGCTCAAAAAAGGAAGAATGACTGTTGATGATGACTGTTGTATCCTTATTTCGTCACCAATAGGAAAATTTGAGCAACTCACAAATATATGTTATGAGTCTCAGTGTAATGTTATCATTAAGATGATAGATAAGATGTTGATAAGACTATGTCTATATAAAGTTAAAAATAAAAATACTTAGTTTTTACACAAAGTACTTATTCACTTAAAGCTTATTAAAAGTATTGTCGTACAACTAATAAAGTTTAAACAAGATGCCGAGTGCTCCGAATAGCGGTTAAAATCTAAGCAGAATAAATTTAACAACAATATAGTTCATAATTAAATTGCATATTTTTGATGAAAAGAAACGTAGTTTTGCCATAAGTGTTAGATGTTATAACATATTTCGTTTTGTTTTTTTTTTTTTGTTGCTTCTGCTATCAAACGAGCGGGAAACACATCTGATGATAAGTTTTACTGCCGCCCATGATCCTTTATCATACTAGGAGTACAGCGAAGTCGCTACCTACCAACGAAAACCTCAAACCCACACAGAAAGTTAAGCTTCCAACTCTCTCACTCACCGAAAGAAATGCAACACATGCACATTACCACTACTCAGACGTCAATTTTCTTCGAAAATGTGGTATCGAAATGCTCATATCGCACCGAGAATCGTGGGACCCCGGACGGGTCAACACTATAGCCCAACCACTGTGATCTACCACTATATCTAAACAAATATATGAATAAACATTGTCCGGTAGATGGCATACGTCACCTTGAAGACGTAAGATATAATATGAAGCGAAATTTGCATGTCCTAAAATAGTTCACGATGGTGTAAGTGGCAGCACGATTGGGCCGGATCCCCAATAGGTGCGGGTTCGAACCCCGCTTGTGACATCATTTTTCGTTTCGTAATCTAGTAAGTATTTATAAATAATTAAGCATATTAAATGCTAAAAATTTCAGTAATTTAAATATATGAATAAATATATTTATAACATATTAATAAGGGTGTTCGTTTAACTATTATGTGCAGTGAAATAAATGCAAGAATAAAGTCTTTAGGAGAACGGTTTTATTTGTATGCACAAGCACATTCACTAGAAACAATAAGATTGGAATTTGCCTAGGTTCGATCTGGTAATGAGCCACCGAAGACAAAGATCGGGTATCGGTGGCCTGCTGGCACGGTGAAGAGAGGTGTTTGCAGGTTGGGTCCATGGGGTTGCGCGCCGCCTCTTCTGTCGCCCCAGACCAATTTGTCGGGGCGCGACCACATCCATGGTCCACCATGCATAAAAGAAAAGAAAGGTTCGATCTGGTAATCTAAGTATTAACAAATGAACCGAGCATAGGTCTTGAAGGCAATGAACACGATAGAGGCTTAGGCTCTGCTGATGTGTTCAAAGACAACCGGGTTCTTACAGCAGTTAATGGTGTCTCGTTTGTTTATACAGATACATTACTAAATATATTATAGAGCTCTCGGCTCTCTCTAGTGCTATCCTCTCAGCTTCATTCGCGTTCAATTTCATATCATTGCACTTATCTCATATGTTTGGAACATTACCAAATTAACCGCCACATGCTTGTGATGGGTTTTCTTTAAAAATGTACCGAATATGAATAAAAATTGTTTTTCTATCTAAGTACGAATTGATCACAATTTTATTGCTTTTTATTTTTTGCCCTAAATCTTATTTTTTTTTTTTTTTGAAAAAGAATTAAGTAGTTCAATTTATTCCTTATTAGCTATGGACAAATAAATTTCGTCAAATTTAGTCCAGTGATTTCAGAGATCATCTGGAACAAATATACACAAAAATATTCAAAAACTTTCAAAAGTGCTTTTTTATCAATACATGCATTGTCATACGCACTCATTAAATAAAAAATAAGTATCATTATGAAATTACAATCAGGTCACTTCTATTTTATTTATTTGCAAAAATTATTTATTTTATAATTGAATAACAATTTACTACATAAGCCGACCTTAAAGTAAAATAGTTAAATGCATTCCGATGAACATTTAACAAAAAAAGAAATAAATTGAAACAATACAAATTCAATTACAAATTATATTTCACCAGCAATTCAACTACATGGCCCAATTTTATTAATTAAACATATAAACGATACGTTTATTTTGAGTACATCAGTAATTGCGTTATAACTACCTCGGGAATCAACACCTCTATCTACAAATACTGTAATTAGGAAGTAGATAGTTATATCTATACGATCCTACAGCTGTGCTACGTTCAATTACATTGTTGACATTAGGTTTCACTAATGTTCTAATATACATGATTTGCTGTCTGATATTAAATGTTAATATTATCTTTTATCTAATACTGTAGCTTAATTTACAGTTTATTATCTTATACTAGTTTAAGGATCACACACTTTTTTTTGCAGTGGACTACGGATGCATCTCGCCTCGTCAAATCGGTCGGGGGTGACGGAAGAGGCGGCGCATGACCCCATAGACCCACTGTGTAACTCCTCTCTTCGCCGTGCGAGCGAGCCACCGGTACCCGATCTTTGTCTTCGGTGGCCAAGGATCACACACCTAAGAAGCCTTGACAGGAGTTTTATTATTTCAAATGGTTTTAATTAGGATACTCTTTCATTTGCAGTAACGCACTTATTAACAGTTGATTAAGAAACGAAATAGGCTGAACCCTAAAACATAAAACCACAACAAGAAAATTAATCTACACGGCTCAGCAAGTTAACAAATTTTTTTTTTTGCTCTTCAGAAATCTCATTAGTCATTTCTTATGACATTTACTAACAAAAATCCATGATGACACATTGTATTCTTACTCTATATCGTCATCATCATCTCAGCTCATATACGCCCCACCACTGGGCTAGAGCCTCCTACATAATAGAAAGAAAATTAATCCACTAACACTATTTTAGTCTGAGGGATTGGTACATGATTCCATTACGAGCTTTTCTTGCATGACAAAAGATTACATCTAAATATTTATTATACCCCTTAGTACTTTATCACACTTACTGACAACGGTGGTAGATTGAATTGTCCCTCCATTTACCATTATAATATTAGCATCTATCCCAAACTAAATACAACACTTAAGAGTGGTAGGACTACGCAATGGATAGTTCTCTGTGTACAGCCGCGGGCCGGTCCGTCCAGGGTAGTACCACACTCTCGCAGAACATCGACGTCTGAATAATGGTAATGTGCTATTGTGCTTCGTTCGGTGATCGAGAGAGCCGGAAGCACAATTGGGGTGAGTTTGGGTTTTGTATTGGTAGGCAGCGGCCTAGCTATACCCTTGGTATTGCAAAGGTCCATGGGCGGCAGTAACACTTACCATTAGGTGTGCTGTCTGCTCGTTTACCACCATAAGCAATAAAAAAACTGGTAAACTGAAATAATGTTACAGTCTTAGAAGGTTAAAATTAATACGCTTGTTACACGAATATTGTTATAATAAAACATATTATGTTTATATTGTCATCAAAAATGCCGCGACCAATAAAATCAAATCTTGTCCAACAAAACGGTAACGCACTTAGAATTTGAAACATAACGAACGTAACCACGGCAGAAGAACAATTTATTGCACGGGAAGACCGCCGTGTTAATATGGCCCAACTCCGTGCTTCTTAATCGCAAGAGTAAAGCGAGGCAGGCCGTGCTGTTGACAATGCGAAATTTGTAGCCACTACCACACAGCTAAAAATAATTTAATAATTTTAAATTAATCGAAATCTGCTTATCTCATTCATTAACTGTTAGGCGGAACGAAGTGTGCCGGGTCCGCTAGTGATAAATAAAATATTGAAAAATTGTCACATGTCTGTTAACTTCAGTAGGTATCTTAAAAATATTGTATTTTTTTTTGTTTCTCTAACTTTTTGAAGTGAAACTTTTTTATCGACGTATGGGAAAAAATTTATATTGTAACGTTTTTCTGTTACGCGCCATATTTATTTTGAAGTGTAAAGCGCATGGGAGGGTTATCCGTGTGGTGACGGAGTAAGAATACAATTCGCCACCCCCTATCTTAATCGTGGGTGATCGTAAGAGACGACTAAGGTAAGGGATATAAAACGCATATAACATCTTTGTAAGAGAAGGAAAACTTGAAACAAAACCCTATACCAACATGTCTGACCAGCGTGGTATAGTAGGTCAATTTCCTTCCCATTATGGTGGAGACGCGAGCCCAATATCCCAATAGTGGCAGGACCATGCTGTTGATAGTTCTCTGTCCACAGCCGCGGGACGGTCCGTCCGGGGTAGTACCACAATCTCGCAGAAGATCGACGTCTGTGTAATGGCAATGTGCTACTGCGCTTCGTTTGGTGAGCGAGAGAGCCGGTAGCCCAAGTGGGTGGGTTTGGGGATTGTAATGGTAGGCAGCGGCTTAGTTATACCCTTGGTATAGCAAAGGTCCATGGGCAACTGTGACACTTACCATCAGGTGTGCTGCTTGCTCGTTTGCCACCATAAGCAATAAAAAAAGGCAGAGAGGGAGAGAGAGAGGTAAAGAGAGAGAGAAGAAGAGTGATAGGGAGAGAGAGAGAGAGGGAGGGAGGGAGATAGAGAGGGAGACAGAAAGAGGGAGAGAGAGAGAAAGCGGGAGGGAGAGCGAGAGAGAGGGATAGAGGGAGAGGGAGAGAGAGAGAAAGCGGGAGGGAGAGCGAGAGAGAGGGATAGAGAGGGAGAGAGAGAAAGCGGGAGGGAGAGAGAGAGAGAGGGATAGAGGGAGAGGGAGAGATAGAGGGAGAGAGAGAGAGAGAGAGAGAGTTGTCAGCCAAAGTGTCATTTCTGATATGTGTACGTACTTTATACGCACGCATAATTTTTTGTTTTTTTTTTAAGTGCAATTTTATTTAATATTACTACCAGATCTTGCTCAATGAAATAATTAAGGCGCTTTATTTATCGTGCATATTATAGCATTGATTAATAGTAAATGTTAAATAATATAAAAATTATGAGGCGTGCACTATTGGATTTTCCAAATTATAATTATAACTTTTCGCGATATTTTCCAAATAAACCATTAAACCACGTAATGATGTGTGCTGTCAGTTGCCATGGTTACATCGTCAACAAATGAACGTTTAGAATTGATGTTAATTTAATTTTCTTTTTTTTTGTTTATTAATATCATATTTTAATATCCTATATTCCCGACGACAACAAACTCAAAAACATAAAAATCATAAAAATTGGTGCAGCCGTTCTCGAGTTATAAGTGTTGTAACTAACAC
Organism: Lymantria monacha; assembly: GCA_905163515.2. Classification (NCBI taxonomy): domain Eukaryota; kingdom Metazoa; phylum Arthropoda; class Insecta; order Lepidoptera; family Erebidae; genus Lymantria; species Lymantria monacha. The sequence goes on along the minus strand of LR991091.1, from coordinate 14,731,165 downwards.
AACTTTCTTTTATATATATAGATTTACTATTAGTCAATGCCATAAGTGAAAAAGAAAAATAATTTCGTGCCATTCTCGATGCAGTACTAAACATAGCTGTTCGTTTACAATAGGCTGTATGGGATCTATTTCCTTTGCCTGTTCGAATGGACGAACAAAAAAAATGTAAACGAACCCAATTTTCATAAGGTATACGTACACTAATGACTAAGCAGTTTATTTTTTTTTATTAATTGCAATTAAACGACAGAGAAGACAGAACACAGAATTACCAAACCATTTTCTAAAGGAAACCGCGCGTTGCGATTACGAAGCTTTTAAAAAAGAAATATTTTGATACATTAATTTTTATGGTCGTATTCTTGCTAGATACGGAATATTTTATCCGACGTCTTCGCATATTTTTTTTAATCAACTATTTACTTACTTTAAACAAAATAATTGCTTTTTAAAATGATCAAATACGTTTAAACTAATGTTTTTCTTGACATATGTATGATAATATTATCCTATAAGTGCAATGTGAGAAAAATACAATCATTTTTAGGTTTGAAAAGTACTTGATTTTCGTATATCGTGAGTAAAGCAAGACCTCAACGCTGGCGTGAGGATGCTGAGAGGAGGATGTTCAACTGAGGCGTGCAAAATTTCGTTTTGTGCGAGTTCGTTTTGTGCGAGTGTTACGAATTTTTACGAATGTTGTTATAATAAAACATATTATGTCTATATTGTCATCAAAAATGCCGCGAACAATAAAATCAAATCTTGCCCAACAAAACGGTAACGCAGTTAGAATTTGAAACATAACGAACCGTAACCGAACCGAACGTAACCAAGGCAGAAGAACAATTTATTGCACGGGAAGGCCGCCGTCTTAATATGGCCCAACTCCGTGCTTCTTAATCACAAGAGTAAAGCGAGGCAGGCCGTGCTGTTGACAATGCGAAATTTGTAGCCGCTACCACACAGCTAAAAATAACTTAATAATTTTAAATTAATCGAAATCTGCTTATCTCATTCATTAACTGTTACGCTATGTCCTAATTGGCTGTCGCAATACGACACGACTTTTGTTGTCCAACCGATCAACTAATGCGACAAAATTAAAACACATGCTTTTGAATGGAGCTGTCCTAACTGACAACTCGCACTGACGTGCGACATCGCATTTGTTGGTCGTTGTGTTTTAAATTCAAATCTGTTCTATTTTGTCGTGTCGGTCGTCCGGGCAACACGTGTTTTTGGTTGATAAGTAAAATGAATACTATGACATATATATATATTTGACAACGACATTTCGACGACTGACGACAATGCAATTTGGACACATCATTATTGTCGTACGACCAACTTGTTGCACGGCAATGCGAACAACCGATTTTGTAGTAGAACGACTTGCCAATTAGGACGTAGCCTTAGGCGGAACGAAGTGTGCCGGGTCCGCTAGTCATATTATATTTAGTCGCATAATTATACCGTTAGAATAACAAGACAGTCTGCATTGTTTAAATGTTTGATATTAAAATAAACATTAAACGATTATTAAGACATTCATCTCAGCTTATATTCGTCGTACTACTAAGCTTGAGCCTCGTTTACAACAGGAGGGAAAATGGCTACCCCTTACTGGGCGGGACGGGCCGTGAGGCATCTGTCTATGCTGACCTGCTGCATGAGCGACGGATGGGGAGACGAAGAAGAAGCTACGCGCTCCTCTGCCCTCAGTCATGATTAACCTAGGGCGCAACTAATCGGCTAATGACGCCCACGAGCAATATAATAACTCGAATACGAAATATCAGATAGTATATTATTCTATTGTATTATCATCATCTAACCTCATCGCTGGTATTAAACCACTACTGATATTAAACCACTTTCACAATGGCCAAGTTATTTTATTTCTATATTATATCTCTTAGACAACTTTATGGGTGTACCCACGACGAAGGATAAATTTGTATTCTTACTTCGTTACACTACACAATATTTACTTATATTATATAACTATATTATTATTTCTTATTTCATTCATCCATTAGCCAATCGAAGTCTTTATTGCTCACAAGCCTTCCCATAGGGAATGTAACGCGATAATCATCACACTTCGCAGAGGATCGCAATTGGTGTTATATGTTTCCTTTAAACTCTCTTGCCGACTTTTACAGCCCCATAGATATCACATTCTCTGGGAGTACAATATCTGGCGTCACGAGCGCGACCTTATGTGAGACAGTTTGCAAGTCACATCTGGAGTAGTATACTATACGAATCTTGTAGCAACTCGAGAAAATTTCCGTGCGTTTAGGCGTTTCTGCCATACCTACTACTGCAATCAATCTTAAGGCTCACATATAGGCCCCGTTAAGTTATCCCGTATCCGTGGTGCCGTACTGCTGCGCTTATCGTAGCTGTACAACCCTTTACTTATTGGTTGACTAGTTAATATTGCTTTCTGTCTCCCGCTTTGCCTGGGAGGGAAGTGGAATCTTTTCCAACTCTTTAAATTTTCTAATTAAATTTGTTGCGGGTTCCAAGACAATTAAAATCATTTCCCGGGACTGCCTGAGGGTCAAACCTCGGTGTCATTTATAGTGACCATTATGGATCCTGGCTTACAGGAGTTACAATGGTGGGAATGTGTGGTGGGATTAGTCCCAAAAAAAAAGCCCCATAGATACGTAAGAGATCGCGACACATTTAATTCGTAACTATTCCCCACAAGTATTATATTCGTATCAACTTAAAAAGAAATACCTTTTATAAAAATAATATTTTAGGTAAACGTTAACTTTCACAACGTTAAGGTAAACAAATTGCGATCGCGTCTATCAAATTGATTTGAATTGGGATTGAAAAATCACCAAGTATCAAGATTTATACGCTTTATTTGTGCCTTTCAATCCCCTTTTAAAAGACTTTTTGAATGTCAAGCTTTAACAATAACAAAACATATTGTCAATCCGAATAATACATATAAATCTCTAGAAGTATAAGAATTTTCAAACGTGTGCCTTTTAAATTGAAAATGTAAATCGTTTTAGAAAACTAAAACAATTTATCTACGTAAAACGTTTACAAAAGGTTATTTATGAATTTCTTAATATATGTGGGGATTATTTAAAGTGGTAAGACCACGCTGTTGACAATTTTCTGTCTAAAGCCGCGGGCCGTTCCGTCCGGGGTAGTACTACACTCTCGCAAAAGATCGACATCTGAGTAATGGCAATATGCTATTGCGCTTCGTTCGGTTAGCGAGAGAGCCAAAAGCCCAACTGGATGGGTTTAGGTTTTGTATAGGTAGGCAGCAGCCTAGCTATACCTCTGGTATTGCAAAGGTCGCGACGAAGGTGGCTCCCCATCGCTGAGCGAGATAGCCACCTGGCGCGAGGACGCCCGCCGAGACGTCATCGCCCGTTGGGCTACGCGGCTGGAGAGGCCTAGACACGGTGTCGTCACCGTCGAGGCTCTCCGGCCCGTATTGATGGAGTGGATGGAGCGGCGGCACGGAGTCCTCTCCTTTCGACTGGTGCAGGTATTGTCGGGGCACGGATGCTTCGGCTTTTACCTGCACACGGTCGCGTGTAGGGAGTGGACTTCGTTCTGCCACCATTGCAGCAGTGATGAGGACACGGCGCAACACACGCTGGAGGCGTGTCCGGGCTTTGACCGGCAGCGCCGTGACCTCGTCGCTGTTATCGGTGCCGACCTGACGCTGCCGGCTGTCGCGAGAGCGATGGTCGACAGCGTCAGGAACTGGGACGCGGTCGCCGCCTTCTGCGAGGCTGTCATCTCGCAGAAGGAGGCGGCGGAACGAGTCCGGGAGGAATCCCGCGACCCGGGCCGCCGTCAGCGGCCGGGGCGGCGCAGGCGCGAATACCTGCGCCTGATGCCGCCCTAACCGAGGCCTCGGGTGATCGGACCGGGGAATTGTCCGGTCACCCGACGTGAGGCCACCGCGTGAGGGCGACGCCCCGACGGCGAAATCTGTCGGGGCGTCGACGAGAGGAACCCGCGAGGGTAAACCGCCGGGCGGGCCACCGAAGTTAAAATCGAGTACCGGTGGTCCGCTCGCACGGCGAAGAGAGAAGGTTTTACGGTGGGTCTATGGGGTCACGCGCCGCCTTTCCGTCACCCCGGACCGATTCAGCGGGGCGAGACGCACCCATAGCCCACCAATAAAAAAAAAAAAAAAAAAATGGTATTGCAAAGGTCCATGGGTGGCAGTAACACTTATGCTTGCTTGTTTGCCACCATAAGGAATTAAAAAAAAAATCATGGAGCTCTATAATCGTAATCAAAACTATCGGATATCCGAAATGAAAATATATTCGAAACCATAATCGAATCCAATATAAAAGTTTCGAATAATTTGAAATATGGTTGTTGTCTATATAAGACACGTTACAACACGTATTCTATCAACCAGCCGAAAAAAGCCTCTCCAAAGGGGAATAATGCGATAATCACTACACTTAGACACACATTTATCTTTTACAATGCTCTAAAACCCAATATCCGTTACTGAAACTGTCCGATATTGTCAAACAATTCGATAAAATTACATATTTGTAACCGTGTGCTGAGTGTGAGTTTTGTCGTTAACATGACGCGGTCTACAGCGTGCTCGTAAGCATGCCGTTTGTATGAAGAAATGTAGTTTCAAAAACGCGCCGCTAGTGGCGCTGTACATTTCTTCATACAAACGGCTTACGCGCACGCTGTAGAGCGCGTCATGTTAACGACAAAACTCACACTCAGTACATCGTAGGAGGTAGGAGTATCGTCTAGTCCTCCCGTGACCATGAACGATGTAAAGTACCCAAAACGTCGGGAAGTTAAAAAATCTAATACAAACGCGATAGAAAACGTAAAAATAGTTTATTTCAAAAGGATAATTTTTATATTATTGAAAATGGTTCTAATTTCATATTCTCATTTTAAATAATTATCTTATTACTAGCTTCTGCCCGCGACTTCGTCCGCGTGGAATGGTTACTTTGGGCTAACGTTAACTTCAACTCGCGAATTCGTTTACGTAAAAGGTGGAAATATTTTTAAATAATGCATACGTTAAAGCTGTTTTAGGTACCTACATGACCCTTTTATTAGTAAGAGTAGAACATTTAACCTTAAGTAAAATAATAATAATAATAATAATCTTTATTGAAAACTAAATACATATGACAGTTGACATAGATGTCTTTGCCTCTTGAATTAGGTAATACCTGTGTTTCAAGAGACAGTTCCTTCCCGAAATACATAAATCTTGAACATCAAATTATTTTACAGTAACATACATTATAAATAATGAATATATATATCTTACGTAATAAAGACTAATGATAAAGAAATCTATAATAAATGAATGAGTGAGAATTAACGTGTTAGTGAGCGCGCTCACACGTTGTGTGTGTGTGTGTGTGTGCGTGTGTATGTGTGTGTTGTGCGTTTGTTTGTGTGTGTGTGTGTGTGTGTGTGGTGTGCGTGTGTTTGTGTGTGTGTGTGTATGTGTGTGTGTGTGTGTGTGTGTGTGGTGTGCGTGTGTTTGTGTGTGTGTGTGTGTGTGTGCGTGTGTGTGTGTGTGTGTGTGTGTGTGTGTGTGTGTGGTGTGCGTGTGTTTGTGATGTAGTGTGCGTGCATGTATGTATTTCTTTTTTTTTTTGTGTGTATTTGTAGTTACGCGAAATAAGTATTTAAAAGTGATTCAAGTTTGACGTAATCCATATAATGCAATGTAGTACCATATAAAGTAATGCAAGTAAAAGTATTGGGTCTTATCTATACTTTCTATAGATATATCTATAGAAAGTATAGATATATATACAATGTATGTATATTATACATACATACATACACTTACGCCTATTTACGATTACACATACTTTTAATGTGTATGAAATCGCTGTGTGGTAGCGGCTATGAATACTACCAATCCTCACTTTGCTTGTGGATGTCGTAAAAGACGACTAAGAGCCTTATAACGACTTGGGCCAACTCCATCTGATGCCGTTTGGTCAACAATTACATTCCCAATTAGGGTTGACGCCTGGCAGGCGGCCGCTCATAAAACTATTGCCAATACCTTTTATAATATGTACTATGAATGAAGAGTACTTATTGTATCGACCCCAAGTAATTGGGATAAGAGTAGGAGAATGATGATGATGATGACCTCTCGTGAACAAATCGCCAATTTGGTCCAGAAAAGGTCTTCCCCTTGTATTCGTCCCATTCACGATTGCTTTATATGTTTGCTTCGTCAACCTCTGCCCACTCATTATTTCTTCCACTTCGTGTCCAACCCACCTCAGCATACCAGCGCTCTTTTATAACATTATACCTAATTTTATCTTTCATACTTACATCACACACAGCTTACGAAGAGCTGTTAGCTCTACAGCATTTATTCTATATTCATGTCTTACCCGCCAAATCTAACTTTCACTGCCATACATGAGGGCAGGCACTAATACTTCCTATACTTATTATTATTATTTAGGATGTGTAAAGCCGACGGAAGGTCATGAGAAGAAAACAAAACTAAAAATGTAGTGTGTGCAGAAGTACTTTGAAATTACATTAGTTTGAGTTTTTTTTTAATATAAGATTATAAGATCCAGTATTTTTATCGTAAATGCGCGCCCAGTACTTGATCATTATTTTGCTGCGATGTTATTTTTAAACTGCGATATTTCCTAAGATATTTATTCAAATCAAATAATGTACAGAGCAATTTTGTTTTAAATTAAATACTTGTGATGAAAAACTCATTTATTTGGATAAGGATTAATATTATGTTTATAAAAACACCTTCGAAAATATCACATTATTTTAAAACAAATTTGATTAGCATAAAAAAGGTTATAGTGAGCCAATCTTAAAAGATAGACATATGCTGTCGCGGACTTTTATTTAGAACTTTGAAAGGGGAACAATTATGTAGTACATAATTTTTGCGCAACTTTAACCGTTTACGCAGCGGAAGCTCTCAAAAGGAAACATAAACCCGATTTTTACACATTCATCATTGTTGCTCTGCTCCTATTGGTCGCAGCGTAATGTTATATAGCCTAAAGCCTTCCTCTATAAATGGACTATCCAACAAAAAAAGAATTTTTCAAATCGGACCAGTAGTTCCTGAGATTAGCGCGTTTAAACAAACAAACAAACAAAAAAACTCTTCCGCTTTATAATATTAGTATAGATTTGTAATTTGCTTGCATATCTAAATAATTTGCTTACATTAGGTATGATTTAAAAAACCTAAAAAACCTAGGTGATAATTTAAAAAAAACAGGTGCATCCTTAAAATAAGCCTGGATATCCATTTTTATTTGTATAAATTTGATTTGTTAGACGCACGGTGACTTTCTGAGAGTCTTATAGACGTATGGACACACCTGTCCACAACTCTTGATGCAATCTCTTCGGGTCATTGCATTCCATCCAATAACTTTCTAGTAGGTCACAATATGTCGTCACTTGTACTATCGGTACTGCGTCTCTTTTAGTATAAAAATGTAAAGAAATATTAAAATGTACCAAAACTATTATAGTTTAGCCCCATAATTTATGATATCTTATATTTATAAATAAAATTACGGTCAAATAACTTTAGTCTTCCTATATTAGATAAATAAAATATATTTAATTTCACGTTTATAACAACATTTAGTAATATCATTATTTTACTTCTCATACATGCTTAGAATATACTGACATAAATAATTATAATACTGGCATATATCTATTAGTAGAAAACCGATCATAACGTTCTAAAGCTGTATATTTACAACGATGGATCATAGAAAGATTAGGAGGATTTAGGAGGATTTAGGATAGGTTGATTTAGCATTTGCTATGCTAGGCTTTATCTTTTTTTTTATTGCAAAAGGTGGCAAACGTAAAAGCAGCACACCTGATGGTAAGTGTCACTGCCGCCCATGGATCTTTGCAATACCAAGGGTATAACTAGGCCGCTGCCTACCAATATTAACCCCAAACCCACCCAATTGGGCTTCCGGCTCTCTCGCTCAAAGAACGAAGCGCAATAGCACATTGCTATTACTCATACGTCGATCTTCTGCGAGAATGTGGTACTACCCCGGACGGACCGGCCCGCGGCTGCTGACAGAGAACTGTCAAAAGCGTGGTCCTACCACTATTAAAATTATAAAAAGTGCGATTATAAAAAGCTATTTATAAAAAGTGATTTGCGAAGGAAAAATGTTTACCACACGCGGGATTTGAATCAATTGCTTGTTCAACCTCTGTACTAATTTAAATAAAGTGTTCAATTGTGTGAAGTAAAGAAATTCTCATCGACATTATCGACTATAGTCTCAAATGTACTGAAATGTCTTATATTAAATAATTTGCACATTTCTCTAATAACTTTTCAGCTAAAATACTTATGTTAACGATATCACAACCCAATAAAATAAATTATTGATTACTTTTTGTTGATTAGCTATGTAATTATGAAAAGAAAAATATGAAAAAAAAAAAAAAATACTTAGTATGCAAGAACAAATCATCTCTACAATTGGCCTTTGATAAAAGATACAGTACTTATCAAACATTCAATAAATGAGCTTAAACAGTCGATTTCTACAATTTTGTCTTCTATTTAGAAAATGGACAATGTAACAATGAGGAAATCTAGTTATAGAGGTAAGTTTACGAGAGGGTGGCAGCAATTCGTCTCGTCAATCTGGATACAGCTTATCGAGCAGTCCACACTCACGATGGAGTACATGCTAACTGAGTCTGATTTACGACATCAATGATAGTTTATTCACCGGTGTATATTGTTTATTAATTACTACAAGGCTTACACGATGCACTGTGGCTTCGACAGTTCGCTGGCACAAACTCAATTACCATTAACGGTACTGTTATGAAAATGAATGCAGGAATCAGTTATGCAACTGAAATTAATGTGAAATACTTTATACTTTCATAAAACATAAATTTAAAATGAATGTAAATGATTGTCTAACGAGTATTGCAAACGATGCAATTATGTCTTTATTTTACAGTCACACGCCTTTTGTCCCAGAGTTAATAAAGTGTGGTAGGACCACGCTGTGGACAGTTCTCTGTCTACAGCCGCGGGCCGGTCTGCCCGGGTTAGTACCACACTCTCGCAGAAGATCGACGTCTAAGTAATGGTAATGTCCTATTGCGCTTAGTTCGGTGAGCGAGAGACCCGGAAGCCCAACTGGGGTGGGTTTGGGGTTGGCATTGGTGGGCAGCGACCTAGCTACCTCTGGTGTTGCCTCCATGGCCAGCAGTGACACTAGCCATCAGGCGTGCTATTTGCTCGTTTGCCACCATAAGCAATAAAAAAGTATATATATATATATATATATATATATATATATATATATATATATATATATATATATATATATGTGTGTGTGTGTGTGTGTGTCGGAGAGAGCCATAGATAAAACAGAGAGCTATTGAGTCGAGTTGATTGTTGTTTGCATGCATAATATTATTTGTTTACATTCTAATTACCTTCTAAATTCTTTATTTAATTTTTATTGCATTTACACGTTTTTCTATCATTTAAATATCTTCTTAATCTAATAAAAGTAATGAATATTGTAATTTACGTAACGACCAATCAGAGCACAGCACGTACCTCGAGCGCGAGGTCGAGGCGCCATCTCTACTTTACTTTATAGAGGCCGACGTATGGGCGACACATTTGAATTGTAGCAACGGGTCGAGTTGGATCGTTGTTGAGAGTGTATTTGTGGTTAAAATAAGAGGAGAGAGAAGCCACAAACTCGCTGCTCGGTCTTAAAGGTTTATTTTGGTTACCAAATTATTGTATAAGAATAAAACGTTGTTAAAAATTAAATAAAACACTACAAGATATCGATTGTTTTTTTTTTATCGATTATTGTTTTGTGCTCGCATTTTACCCTTATGACGCCCACTAAATCTGCAACAACTGATGACTACATCAATGGAAACGACGCTCATTCGACATATATATTATAATTTATTGTATTAATTTAATATGTTAAAACTGACAATATGTAAGTGCCCTCGCAGGGTCTATGCATCATAAATGAATTTGAATTTATAGCTTCATGAATAAAAACGAGATTATATACAAAGAAAATTAATTTAAGACAAATACGACCCCTTAAAATGATAAAGTATAGCAACTCACTGAATTCGTATAAAGGTAAACGTGAGATGTTCCAAAGCAATAACGTTAAAATTAAGAAAAGGGGTGAGGTATATCAGCTCCATCGACAAAATTGTTATTACAGTAGGGGAAGTATTTGTATGTGACACATTGAAAGTAGCGAAATAGAGGCGTAATAAAAATCACTTCTTACTATAGAGGCTATGTTTAAATAAAACATTCGGGTCGGGCTGTGTCTCAACGCGGACCCACAAACAAAATGTAAATAAAATTATGTTATCGGACATAGCACTATATTATCTTTTTAAGATCTTAAAAGAAATTCATTCAAATATTCGATTACGAGTATGGGGTATCGAGTATATGCAACTAGCAAGATACTGAAGTGAACATATGATACCAGTGGTTAAGTCAAAAGGCAGATAAAATTCGGTACCTAGTTTTATATAAGACCCAACCTGGCTTACAATCGCTCCAGACGGTTTTGAAGGATACAATCCACCATCCAGTGGCATACTTCTCCCACTGGATAATACACAAGTAACATTTTTGTCTTTGTTAACAATATACGCAACTCTTCAAGAAATATGAATGGAAATCGGCCAAGTGCGAGCTGTACTCGCGCACGAAGGGTTCCGTACCATTACCTATATAAATAAACGGCGAAAACCTCTTTTATTGTATGGCACTATGCAATACAACTTACATCGTCGTCTAGCGCGCGCGCATATCATATTTACATTTTATACTTTTTATTATTCATTTTATATTCGCTGCAGTTGCGACAGCCATTGTACCTTTTAATTAACTTCATTATAGTAATATACAGTCCACGACTTTTATTCCGCACAACACGTGAAAAATCATATCACCAGAGCCCCCTTAATTATTTATTTTATTTTAATTAATTATATTTAAAGAGAACATAAAACTAAATATTCTGTGAATAGTTAAAGCGTCTACCTTTTTTTTTTGGGGTGGGCGACGGTCGGCGCCCTCCTCGCACCACTCCGTCCGGGGTGACAGAGGGGCGTAAGCACGCACACCCGTAACCCACCCGTGACGTCGCCTTCGTCGTTGGGCCGACCACCGAAACAGAGTGACTTGACGTCAGTGGTCGGCCCGACGGAATACCCCTGAAGAGTACCCTCTCCTCGACCGACGTCCCCCCCTCGGGTAGGATGTCGGTCTTTCCTCACATGGTCAGCCTCTCGGCGGGGACGGACTAATTCCCCGATCCAGCCACCCGCGGCCTCGGCTAGGGCGGCATCAGGCGCAGGTAATCGCGCCTGCGCCACCCCAGTCGCCGGTGGCGGCTCGCGTCGTCGAGGAGACGCTCCTCGCGCACGCGCTCCGCCGCCTCCTTCCGCGAGACTACTGCCTCGCAGAAGGTTGCGACCGCGTCCCAATTCCTGACGCTGTCGAGCATCGCCCTGACGATGGTCGGCAGCGTCAGGTCAGCACCGATGATTGCGACGAGTTCACGACGCTGCTCTGCCCAAGCGGCACAAATTTCGAGCGTATGCTGCGCCGTGTCTTCGTCGCAATCGCAGTGGTGGCAGGACGGTGTACTCTCCCTCCTGACGACCTTGTGCAGGTATTTGGAGAAACATCCATGCCCCGTCAAAACCTGCACCAGTCGGAAGGAAAGCACCTCGTGCCGCCGTTGCAACCACTGCATCAGCACCGGCCAGAAGGCCTCCACAGTCCGCACACTGAACCGAGGCCTCTCCAGCCGGAGTGCTTAACGGGCAATGACATCTAGGCGGGCGTCGACGCGCCAAACGGTGAGTTCCCTCAAAGAGAGCACACCGCCCTCCGTGCGCACCCCCGACACCCGCCGGTACAAATCGGCGAGCATTTCCTCCTCCAGGTCCCACGGGGGTCTCCCAGCCAGCAGCCACGCTGCCTCCGTCACCACCGTGCGGTACCCGCGTACGGCCCTGACCGCCATGGCCCTCTGTGGTCGCCACAGAAGAGCCCTGAGTCGGACGGTCAGGGACCCCGCCCACACCGGTGCGCCGTACAGGGCCATCGACCGGACGACCCCCGCGTACAGCTGTCGGCACGTAGCGCTCGGTCCACCCACATTCGGCATAAGCCATTAAAGGGCGGACGCCGCGCCGACGAGCCGCGGAGCGAGCCTGCAGACATGCTCCCGAAACCACCAATGCCCGTCGAGCACCAGGCCCAAATACCTCATATGGGCCCGGATGCTGATATCAACCGAAATGACGGTAATCGAAACGCCGATGGGAGGACCCATGCGGGGCCCATGGAACAAGAGGGCCTCCGTCTTGTCCAGGGCCACCCTCAACCCCAGCGCCTCGATCCGCCTGACGATCTCTTCGGTGCTGAGAGTCGCCAGGCCTGCCGCCTCCTCCAGCGTCCCACCGCGGGCTGTGACGAGCGTGTCGTCGGCGTAACAGATCACGTCCAGCCCGGGTGGGAGGCTCCCTCTCAACGCCCAGTCGTAGCCGATGTTCCACAGGGTGGGTCCGAGGACCGACCCCTGTGGAATACCGCACGTCATGGGCGTTCGCACAAAGTTCCCTACTCGGATTGTGTAGAGGACGCTGCGCCCCTCCAAATAGTCTGCCACTAGCCGTCTCAGGTAAACTGGCACTCCGTGGTATCGGAGCACCTCTCTGATGCAGCTAAATGGCAGACTATTGAATGCATTGGCGATATCCAGGGACACCACCTGTTGGCGGCGACGGCCTCAGTCACCACGGCCCTCAGGCGTAGCAGAGCCGCGATCGTCGAACGACTCCTCTGCACCCAAACTGGGCATCCGACAGATCGGGCCCCGTGCCGACTAGATGCCGCTCGATGCGGGCAGCCAGCACCCTCTCCAATAGCTTGCCCGCATCGTCAAGCAGCACAATAGGCCTGTAGGCCGAGGCCGACTCTGGAGACCGTCCCGGCTTCGGCAGGAGCACCAGCCTCTCCTCCTTCCAACACCCAGGGAACCGCCCGGACGCTAAGCACGCGTCGAACAGCCCCCTGAGGCGGAGACCCAGGTGGTCGAGGTTCAGGACCAGCACGCGGTTGGGAACACCGTCGGGCCCGGGGGCGATGGATTTTCCGCGCATGCGTGCCACCGCCACCCCAAAACGTCTACCTGTCACCGTTATTAATATCAAGCAAGAAACGCTAAAAACATCAAGTTTGTTGTATGGGAGCCCCCCTTAAATATTTACTTTGTTTTATTTTTAGTATTTGTTGTTATAGCGGCAGTAGAAATACATCATCTGTGAAAATTTCAACTGTCTAGCTATCACGTTCTTGAGATACAGCCTGGTGACAGACGGACGGACGGATGGACAGCGAAGTTTCAGTAATAGGGTCCCGTTATTACTCTTTGGTACGGAACTCTAAAAACGATCTTCCTTTACCGAAACCACATGGTAACCATGCACACTCATGTTGAAGTGGAATGGCACATAATTGGATGCACTGACAACACCTATACTTTACTGTTAGTGAACGTGATTGAAATTATTGTTCAACCTATTAAGTATCGAACAAAATATCGGACAGAAAGTGATTTATTATACTGAGGTTAGCAGCTCAGCGAAGTAAGTCACAAATTTTCAACTCACTTCTTAACCAGCTTATCCACATCGTTAAGTAACTCTTAATTGTCACGACTGTATTTAGGTAGAGGTCATTCCAGCTTTGGTAGAAGCACCAGCTTTCTCTTCTTCATACACTTCAAATACCAGGTTCGCTAATAATAACATTCTAAGTTAGTTCTTCCTCCGGGTTGAGAGCCCTCAGTGCTCACCCATAGTACAGGTTAAGCTGTGACAGCCATCTGCGGCTAACAGCTAAAAGACAGACACAAACAAATAGTTCTTCGTACACTAAAATGCATGTGAAAGTTTTGGCATAGTTAGTATTTCAGTATTTAGATGCACAGTTTTATTAAAATGAAGCCTTTTTATGAAAGGAAAATACTTAGCCGAACAGCCGCTGTTAGGGGCAATAACGGGATAGTGTATGGCCCTCGTGTAAGCGACGCCAGGCGCTTTATTATGCAGGCACGTCGATGAGGGTTGATGTCTGACAGAATAATACGTCGGGCGAGCTACTGGTAACCAGCGCAATAGTAAGGGGTAATATGGTAGATTATAGTACCATAAGCTACCTTTCTGTTCCACAAATATGGCAGACTATTGAGAACCTACTCTAGAGCGAAATCCCCACGCACATTGGTTGTCGAACCCCGCAACGGGTACTACAACGGTAGCGACTATCCTCGGTCGTCCATCCGCGACCTCGGTAAGAACAGAATCGAATGCAAATAAAAATAACTATAAAGAAAATTGTTGCTCCACACGTTTATTAAGATGTTTATGGGATTATAAAATATGACTCTTGACTCTTGTTATTGGATTGTAAAATATACAAATCATACTAATCACAGTAAAATTTAGAAATCGACCCTTCGACGCTCGATGAAGGACTCTCTACTACGAAATTGAATAGACAGTTTTCATGTATTTTATAAACACATGAATTTAACCTCGAAGGTTTTTTTTACATTGAGTATAGGTGCTACAAGCTCTGTGAATGTGGTGAGGACATAGCGCAGCATATATTCAGAGTATGTGTAAACTGAGTACAGTGCAGGGAACATACAGCAATCATCGAGGCCGGACTGTCGCTGACAGCTTCAAAATCTGCGACGCAATCACGACAAACAATTTCCTGCAATATAACAATTTCGTAAAAGTGGCTAAACGCGTGAAACACAGTCACGGTTATGCTAATCTACGTATCTACGACTCAACAGAGGAGGTATGTACAAAAAAGAAAAACCGATACATTACCGAATACAAGACGGTAGTATGCAGCTGATCACAGCTTAATAAAAAGATAATAAAAAGATCACTGAAGGCAAATAAGAAACAAATAAAAGAAGGAAAAAAAATTTAAAACATACACCCAAATAAATATAGAACCAAATTATGTTAGTATAAATCAGTTTGCTTCAATCAGTCAGTTGTGAATACGTTAACTATATGCGAACTAAAATAAGCATAACATTAAAACTTTTAAGACTACTAACTAGACACGAGATACATATACTGAAACATGTTGTTACCAAATCGTCAAATATAATCTAGAACTAACAACAAATGATATGAATACGAGATATTTATGTTACCTGCAATTTTGATCATCTAATAACATATTGTTGCATACTCCACTATTGTGATTACATACATACATACATATCATCACGCCATATCCCTTGCAGGGTAGGCAGAGAGAACAGAGTGCCAGAGAACTCTATCCTTGCATACTGCACTCGCTTCCTCAACATTCATAATTCTCTTCATACACGCTCGCCGGTTTCGGAGACTCTTGAATCCACCTTCCTTCTTCAGTACGTGACCAATCTGGTCTAGATAGGTAAGTCTCGGTCTCCCCCGGTACCTATCCTTCCACTTTCGCATTGTATATCTTCTTAACCAGACGTTCGTTCGGCATTCTTTCCACATGTCCGAACCATCGGAGCATTCCCTTTCGCATCTTTACACCAATACTCTCTTTCACTATTGTGATTATGTAATAAATTTCAATACAACAAATCATGTCATACATTTTTGTTATTATGTAGATAAATATAATATAAATCATATGTATCATCATCATATGATATATATATATATATATATATATATATATATATATATATATATATATATATATATATATATATATATGATATATATATATATATATATATATATATATATATATATACAGGCAGTCCTCGACTTACGTCGTTTCGATTTACGTCGATTCAAGTTACGTCGAACAATGTTTTGACACTATTCCTCAAGCATACGTCACTTGTTTCGATTTCCGGCATAGGAGAATTCACTTGTCACGAGGTCTAAGTCCGTGGGGCTGACGGGGCGCGGTGTCGGTGTGCGGAGATTACCCCGCACATGCTGCTGATTTTATTTAGTTACTTTAGGGACAACGGACAATCAAGACGTAATACATTAGATTTTTTTTGAGTTTTCCTGGAATATTAAAGGAAATTATCGAAAGTGGAGACTATTCGCCTAAACAAATTTTTAATCATTCCATTATATATATATATATATATATATATATATATATATATGTATATATATATATATATATATATATATATATATATATATATACAGGCAGTCCTCGACTTACGTCGTTTCGATTTACGTCGATTCAAGTTACGTCGAACAATGTTTTGACACTATTCCTCAAGCATACGTCACTTGTTTCGATTTCCGGCATAGGAGAATTCACTTGTCACGAGGTCTAAGTCCGTGGGGCTGACGGGGCGCGGTGTCGGTGTGCGGAGATTACCCCGCACGTGCTGCTGATTTTATTTAGTTACTTTAGGGACAACGGACAATCAAGACGTAATACATTAGATTTTTTTTGAGTTTTCCTGGAATATTAAAGGAAATTATCGAAAGTGGAGACTATTCGCCTAAACAAATTTTTAACGTGGACGAAACTATAGTATATATATATAATTATTTTAAGAACTTACTTTTGATAATAAAGTACATATGTAACCTATATCCTTGGTTATAAAGGCAGTTTTTCTTTTCAATTTTGAGTCCGTGTAGAACCTAACCCTTGAATTTTACATGTAAACATATAAAAAAATAAGTCTCACTGTGTTCCTAACGTCTCTCCTATGTGGCACTAAATAAATACTTTCTTTCTTTCTTTCTTTCTCTCAACTTACGTCGTTTCGATTTACGTCGCGTATTTCGAGAACGTAACATGCCGTAAGTACGAGGACTGCCTGTATATATATATATATCCCGCCTTTTCAAATGTGAATAGGCGGGATGAAAGTAATGTTGTGAGAAAAGTTTTAGGTATGAATGATGAAGGCTTAAGGGGTAAAGGAAGACCAAAGAAAAGATGGATGGACTGCGTGAGGCATGACATGGATAGTTTAGGAGTGACGGCTGAGATGACGTCTGATAGGATCGTATGGAAAAAGATGACATATTGCGTCGACCCCAAGTAATTGGGATAAGAGCAAGATGATGATGATGATGTATCATCATCCTGCTCTTACTGCAACTACTTGGGATGAACGCAATATCTTCTCCCATTGTACATATTGAAAAAGTTTTGGCAGTAGTTTTATGACTAGCAGGCCTGCCTGACGTCAAATCTCCTTGGTTTTGTAATTATTGACTAAACGGTATCAGATGGAGTTGATCCAAATCTAATGCTCTTAATAGTCTTTTATTGGACCCATGAACAATATAGGGTTTGGTTTTCGTAAAAACCTTTTTTGGATCACATAAAGAACATAAGAGAATGTGAAGATCGAACCTGATACTCAGCATGAAGGACCGTTTAGACTACTACGTTATCTAGGCAGTCGTCACTTTAGCATGGTAAATGTATATATGTACTAACCAAATATCTATTGAAATACATAAAAGTTCAACTGAATCAAAATAGTATATATTCAAGTATGTATGTGTACACAATAAAATGCTAGCTCACATAAACACAATGAAAACATCGAATCGCCGAGCCTCGCTTCTTGTCACGCGTGTAGATACAAATGGTCTGATTTATCTGCAATGCATGTCCGACGCTGTTGTTTTATGGCTACATCATTGTACTCCCGAGTATATTGCAGTCATCTGATGACGTCACGCGGGATGAACACACCGTTAGCCAGCAATAAAATATCCATAACAAAATAATATCGAATGGGAAATTGTTGAAAAATGTGCGGAGAGATTCATTGAATAAATGATATGTAGATTGGATTTATGTATTATATTATACGATGGCTTGAGCGTTTTCGTACAGGACTTCAAAAATTGTAGTTGCATTTGTTTAATAGTAAAAGTAAATTGCATATTTGTAGTGGGAGTAATATACTTAAAAGAAAAAGATCACGCTATATATTATGGAGTTTTATGACGGCTTATTGTCGCTCTCAACGACGAGATGATGTGCAAGACGTGGTCATATAATCTATTAAAAAGACCCAGTTAATTAGAGCATTTAATCCGATTACGAAATGAAAAATGATGTCGCAAGCGGGATTCGAACCCGCGTCTATTGGGATTCCGGCCCAATCGTGCTGCCACTGCACCACCGCGACTAATTGTAGGACATGCAAATTTCACTCCGTATTATATTTACGTCTTAAGGTGACGGTATGCTATCTACCCGACAATGTTTACACATTGTTATAGGCTTAATACTTCAAACTTTACAGTTAGAATTGTATTAAACGATGACACAACCTTGTTATTTAAATTACTGAAATTTAGCACTTAATATGCTTAATTATTTATAAAATCCGATTACGAAATGAAAAATGATGTCGCAAGCGGGATTCGAACCCGCGTCTATTGGGATTCCGGCCCAATCGTGCTGCCACTGCACCACCGCGACTAATTGTAGGACATGCAAATTTCACTCCGTATTATATTTACGTCTTAAGGTGACGGTATGCTATCTACCCGACAATGTTTACACATTGTTATAGGCTTAATACTTCAAACTTTACAGTTAGAATTGTATTAAACGATGACACAACCTTGTTATTTAAATTACTGAAATTTAGCACTTAATATGCTTAATTATTTATAAAATCCGATTACGAAATGAAAAAATTTGCATGTCCTACAATTAGTCGCGGTGGTGCAGTGGCAGCACGATTGGGCCGGAATCCCAATAGACGCGGGTTCGAATCCCGCTTGCGACATCATTTTTCATTTCGTAATCGGATTTTATAAATAATTAAGCATATTAAGTGCTAAATTTCAGTAATTTAAATAACAAGGTTGTGTCATCGTTTAATACAATTCTAACTGTAAAGTTTGAAGTATTAAGCCTATAACAATGTGTAAACATTGTCGGGTAGATAGCATACCGTCACCTTAAGACGTAAATATAATACGGAGTGAAATTTGCATGTCCTACAATTAGTCGCGGTGGTGCAGTGGCAGCACGATTGGGCCGGAATCCCAATAGACGCGGGTTCGAATCCCGCTTGCGACATCATTTTTCATTTCGTAATCGGATTTTATAAATAATTAAGCATATTAAGTGCTAAATTTCAGTAATTTAAATAACAAGGTTGTGTCATCGTTTAATACAATTCTAACTGTAAAGTTTGAAGTATTAAGCCTATAACAATGTGTAAACATTGTCGGGTAGATAGCATACCGTCACCTTAAGACGTAAATATAATACGGAGTGAAATTTGCATGTCCTACAATTAGTCGCGGTGGTGCAGTGGCAGCACGATTGGGCCGGAATCCCAATAGACGCGGGTTCGAATCCCGCTTGCGACATCATTTTTCATTTCGTAATCGGATTTTATAAATAATTAAGCATATTAAGTGCTAAATTTCAGTAATTTAAATAACAAGGTTGTGTCATCGTTTAATACAATTCTAACTGTAAAGTTTGAAGTATTAAGCCTATAACAATGTGTAAACATTGTCGGGTAGATAGCATACCGTCACCTTAAGACGTAAATATAATACGGAGTGAAATTTGCATGTCCTACAATTAGTCGCGGTGGTGCAGTGGCAGCACGATTGGGCCGGAATCCCAATAGACGCGGGTTCGAATCCCGCTTGCGACATCATTTTTCATTTCGTAATCGGATTTTATAAATAATTAAGCATATTAAGTGCTAAATTTCAGTAATTTAAATAACAAGGTTGTGTCATCGTTTAATACAATTCTAACTGTAAAGTTTGAAGTATTAAGCCTATAACAATGTGTAAACATTGTCGGGTAGATAGCATACCGTCACCTTAAGACGTAAATATAATACGGAGTGAAATTTGCATGTCCTACAATTAGTCGCGGTGGTGCAGTGGCAGCACGATTGGGCCGGAATCCCAATAGACGCGGGTTCGAATCCCGCTTGCGACATCATTTTTCATTTCGTAATCGGATTTTATAAATAATTAAGCATATTAAGTGCTAAATTTCAGTAATTTAAATAACAAGGTTGTGTCATCGTTTAATACAATTCTAACTGTAAAGTTTGAAGTATTAAGCCTATAACAATGTGTAAACATTGTCGGGTAGATAGCATACCGTCACCTTAAGACGTAAATATAATACGGAGTGAAATTTGCATGTCCTACAATTAGTCGCGGTGGTGCAGTGGCAGCACGATTGGGCCGGAATCCCAATAGACGCGGGTTCGAATCCCGCTTACGACATCATTTTTCATTTCGTAATCGGATTTTATAAATAATTAAGCATATTAAGTGCTAAATTTCAGTAATTTAAATAACAAGGTTGTGTCATCGTTTAATACAATTCTAACTGTAAAGTTTGAAGTATTAAGCCTATAACAATGTGTAAACATTGTCGGGTAGATAGCATACCGTCACCTTAAGACGTAAATATAATACGGAGTGATATTTGCATGTCCTACAATTAGTCGCGGTGGTGCAGTGGCAGCACGATTGGGCCGGAATCCCAATAGACGCGGGTTCGAATCCCGCTTGCGACATCATTTTTCATTTCGTAATCGGATTTTATAAATAATTAAGCATATTAAGTGCTAAATTTCAGTAATTTAAATAGAACATTTAATTTATAAACATGAGTTTATTTCTAGAGTTCATTTATCCAGTACGTGACGGCATTGTTTTGAGGTTCCAAGTTTCAAATGACGGGTAAACTAAACATTTTTAATGTGTGTTTACCATCAAGAAATTCACAATACTGTATCTGGTAGACGACAAAAAGATTACATTTATAATGAAATATAGGCTATCCTTTAATTTCCTGACTGAGATGTAGTGGTTAAGATACTGGTCTACCGTGACAAATATCGCGGTTTCGATTCTCATGCAGGACAATCTTTCGTACGATCCATAAATTGTTGTTCTTAGTCCGAGTATAAATTGTGACCGTTATTTATATGTATATATTTGTAAGCTTACCCGCAATATAGGGATGAGTTTCTTAGTACAGAACTTCTAAAAAAAAAAATATAGGTACTTCTTTATTCAAAGTCTCACAATTAGCTATTTTTTATTGCTTATAGTGGCAAACGAGCAAGCAGCACACCTGGTGGTAAGTGTTACTGCCGCCCATGGACCTTTGCAATACCAAGGATATAGCTAAGCCGCTGCCTACGAATACAAACCCCAAATACACCCAGTTGGACTTTCGGCTCTCTCGCTCACCGAATCGACGTCGATCTTCTGCGAGAGTGTGGTACTACTCCGGACGGGCCGGCCCACGGCTGTAGACAGAAAATAGTCAACAGCGTGATCTTACCAATGAAGATAAAAAAGTATGCCCCTTGTTAATAGAAACGAACGTGACTTAATATCACACTCTGTCTAGATTTTCTTTCGAGTTTGCTGAGATTTCTTTTTCTCTTGCAGTAATATTATCTGCTGTAATGCCTTTGTCAGCTTTTATAATATCCACAATAAAAAAGACACGGCAAATTGTATTATTAATTCGTGACATAACCGCCTAGTCATACTGACTAGAAATATACGTAACTATATCTATTTGCATTTTTATTTTGTTCATCATCATTCTCCTACTCTTATCCCAATTACTTGGGGTCGATACAATATATACTCTTCATAGTACATATTGTAAAAGTTATTGGCAACAGTTTTGTGACCAGCCGCCTGCCAGACGTCAACCGTCCTTGGGAATGTACTTGTTGACCAGACGGCATCAGATGGTGTTGGCCCAGGTCATTATAAGGCTCATAGTCGTCTTTTACGACATCCACGAGCAAAGTAAGGGTTGGTAGTATTTGTAGCCGCTACCACACAGCTAAAGCAATTTATACCTCAATGTTATATGTGGAATGATACATATTATCTATCTATTATTGTCGTTATATCTCGTATAGATTCCCTTATATGATATCATTTAAATATTCACGATTTAATAATAATATTATCATGAGGCTCACTCAGGCTGAGCATTATGCTATGTGATATATAATATATTAAAATAACATATAAAAATAATAACAAACAAAATATTATATTTATAATCGGCACATAGGTAGTATTATAAAAAAATAGCATATTAGTATTGATTCTAATTGAGATATTTCATTATTTAAAGCACGCTTAGTATTAAACATAGATACGCTATCAAATCTAAGATTAACGTAGTTAAAGTTAACTAATTATTCTGGGTTTGATCTACACAAAAAGCGCTAACGATGTCTTGCTAGGTATATTGTGATAGTCTGCTCGGTATTAATTTTAATTAAGTTTCTGACAGAACCTTGAGCTTGATAGCAGAAACCAGTTCATTTAATAATATTGCAGTAACTTTTATATCAATATCGATAGAAAAACAAAGTAACAAACTTTAAATTCAACACATGCTCGTGACAGATATCTATGGCACATTGGTTGCATTTACGGCTTCCCAAAGACATTACAAAAGCCATTCCCTTATCTAATGTTCACTTTGGATTTATTTAACTTTTCCAAGCCTTCTTCATATCTTAAAAATCGTTCGATAAAATGTCAACAAGAAAAGGTCGCAAAGTTCTCAGTAAATATATTGATGTCTTATATTTAAGTTTCGCAATAATATTTAGACCCTTCGTTCGATTACGTTATGGATATCATAGAGAAAAAATATACATAGGGCCAAAGATATTTAGGCCACACTACCCATATAGTTACGGGTTGGAAGTATAATACATCATCATCCCTAACTCTCCTGTGGGAGTCATCAAGACTGTTTGAGAGATCACAAGTAGAATGAGCAACAGCTTCTGGGAAATTTATAACACCAACGATTGCCAACGCCCTGGTAAGCGTGGCGATTGTGATATTAGCCCCTATGGGGAGGCCTACATCCAACAATAGCTATTGTTGTTAGGCTATTGGACTAATGATAATGATGTTACACAACTATTTATTTTTTTAAGTATTTGAAATAACTTATAAAGAAGCTTGTCGAAAATTAGCCGACTCGATGTTACTAGTATTCAATCGTTGTATAGACAAAGGCATTTTTCCTTGGTTATAGCATTGCGGAGATAAGCCCTTAGAAGCCCTTCCTCATGTTTCCAACACTTTTCAGCCTTCATGGTCAATGAAGGACAAGTCACTTCAAGTCATCGTTATTGCAGAGGTTTAATCAAATATAAACACCTTAAAATATCCATAATAATTTTATTTCAAGTATGTAATACTTACATAAACATCGGTAGTAATTTTTAATTACATTTATAAATATCTACCAATATTACTATTCATAATCAATTGACATTTCACTATCTTTATACTGGCATAGACATCTATATAAGTTTGCGTCAACGATTGATGTCGAAACAAGCTGACCTTCTCAGCTAACATCTTTACCGCGCTGAGTAAGCATAGGTATGACGTCTATACAAGGCTCTGTCAATAGATATTCAACACTGTAAAATTTTGTTTTTTCTTCCCTTTAATCAGTTTTTTTTATAAGTATTAAATACCTAGAAAAAAAGGTTCTAGAGTGGTGACCACCAATCAAACGACGCAACATAGGACGAGTCAACACTAAGTAGACTGATGATATATAAAATTTGCATTAAATCATTAAATTAGCACAAAATCATTCTTAGTGGCATTCCATTACTTTTGTGATAGATAAATAAATAAATAAATTATTACTACTACTATTCTATTGGGGAGGTCTATGTCTAAGAGGGCCACTGAAGACAAAAATCGGGTACCGAAGGCCCGCTCGCACGACGAAGAGAGCTGTTCTTGTAGAGTAGGTCTATGGGGTTGCGCGCCGCCTCTTCCGTTGCCCCGGACCGACCGTTGGCGGAGCGCAACCACATCCATAGTCCACCGCAAGAAAAAAAAAAGGCCTATGTCTAACAGTGGATCTATAGGTTGATGGAGGGATAGATGAAATATTTACATATTTGAGAACTGACAGAGGATGAGGATATGATTAATGTCCTATATTTTAAAGCTTTATGTCAGTTCTTATCGTTCTTGCCAGAGATTCTTATTTCCATCATTATAATTATGACACTATGCCATAAATATCTCGGTATCTTGAAAAATACAACTCAACTCCGCAATGAACAACTATAGATTTACAATTTCCGCTATTCATTCACCGGATTTAATGATTATTATAATTAGATTAACAGTGACACTTAACGCTTTAAAAAGTAATTTCGTTCCACCCTTCAACAGCTTCGGTAAAAGGGATAATCCAAAGAGTCGCGTTGATTAACTTAAAAAAAATGTACGATTGAGCAGTTCAAGATAGAATAAAAATTTGTTGGGCTATAAATTAACCGGGCCCCGAGGGCAAGCCTCGCAATCTGCATTAGCCGAGACGCACTTCTCTACAGCGATTAAATGAAATTTCATGGCCGGTTGCCTACGGAAACTCACTGGACAAAGGTCTGGGATATTTAAATTGAATGCTTTTAATCCGGCAAACTCCTCCACTTTTTTTTCTTAAGATAGGATTTCGCTTTAGTATGCGGCGTCTTTGAATTCAAAGAATTTTTAAAAAAGCAGCCTGCTTTACTTTAGTAAAGTAACGGGCATCTTTTAAAACTTTATAAATATTTCTAAGAATATAAGAACACAGTTTTAATTAAACGTACAAGTTTACATACTTCAACGCATATTGCAAAAAGTGGAACGGCATAATTTCCACTTTTGGCAATATGCGTTGATAAAACAATTACGCGTGAACACTAGCTGCATCTGTGTAGCAACATTTGCTTTATAGTGGTTATATTATATCTAATATTTATTATGCTTCATATACACTTGTATAAAGGTGGAAAGTACAGATAATGAAAAATGGTAATGTAAAGGCAAGAGAACTATCTCTTGCCTTTTCATTAACTGTACTTTACATATCTATATATACAGATTTACTATTGCAATGAAATATACATATATAAAATAAGTACCTATAATATTTTCAACTTACATGTATCTATATGAATATACATATATCGAAATATACATACGACGGCACTTGTGTTCATCGCGAATGCTAAAACATGTTACAACTTGTTAACATGTTCACTGACCACGCCTCCTAACGCGTCATTCGCTCCCCACCACGCAAACTTGTTTTACGCCGCGGCCACACATGGGATTTAACTTTGCATCCAAGCTTGGCTCTAATTTGGAGTGGCCAGTATTGAACCAAACTACTGCACCATACATTGACTTTAATACCAACTTTGCACCAAATACTGGAAATAGACAAGCGCTGACCCAAGGTTTGTTGTTCAGTCAACGCCGAGCAAATTATGGACGCTAACTTATTTGCACTAGCGGCTTACGCATATGGTTTAGGTACATATGCTTATTATTTGCATCGTACAAGAAAACAATGAAAGAAAAGGTGGTGGAATTCCACATCGCTGGTTCTACTTGGTATAATTTAATAAACTCTAAGACATGTTCATTCGACTATTCAGTTGAGGGCATTGTCGTTTCGAAAATAATTAGGTATAGGTAAGGTACACAACCAAGAAACACGTACGAACAGTAACCCCAGCTTGCGATGAATGACAGATCAATGTGTGGCGCTCGACATTCTGTCCAAGATGCCCGCGCGCACTCCCCTTTCATTCCCCTCGCCTTTGAACTTGTTTCAAAAACCGACTCGTCGCGGGTCGGTGTTGCACACAGGACGATGATTGGACGCAATGTTCACAGTGTGTCAAAGACTGATCCACACATTTGATTATTGGCCGCAGTAAGCTATATTGGTGCAAATATAACCAATGTGTGGCCACGGCATTAAAACAAGTGTAAAAGAAAGAATACGGAACTCACTCGGAGTTCCGTATAGTCTAGCGTGTTGAAAGCCCTCAGCGCTCACCCATAGTCCGGGTTAAGCTGTGTGTGATAGCCATCTGCGACTAACAGCTAAAAGACTGACACAAAAAAATGAAACGCCGTATAGTCAACTCGGGTTGAGAACCCTCAGCGCTCACCCACAGTCTGGGTAAAGTTGTCATAGCCATCTGAGGCTAACAACAAAGTCACACAACAAAAAAATCCGTTTAGTAAGTCTATGCTCGCGTGTACAATGGTGCACATGTCGAGTACCGCGCGTAGTGACTTGCGCTAGCCGTATCATTTATTTGTTGGTCTGTTTTATCAGTTTGAGATCGAGCGCTCCCATCTTCCAATACCGTAGCAGGATTCATCCATTTTACCTGGAAAAGATACAGTCCACGACTGTACGTTTCCAGCGATCATTTCTCCCACGTACGTGCGAGATCTGGAATGAACTACTTGTTGCTGTGTTTCCCGAGGAAAGAGCTGCTACTCGTTCTCTTGGTGAATCCTCGGCCGATTTGGCCGAAGATTCCACGTAGTAGTAGGACCACGCTGTTGGCAGTTGTCTGTCTACCGCCGCGGGCCGGTCCGTCCGGGGTAGCACCACACTCTCGCAGAAGATCGACGTCTGAGTAATGGCAATGTGCTATTGCGCTTCGTTCGGTGAGCGAGAGAGCCGGAAGCCCAACTGGGTGAGTTTGGGGATTTTATTGGTAGGCAGTGGCTTAAGCTGTAGTGGCTTAAGCCCTTGGTATTGCAAAAGTCCATGGGCGACAGTGACACTTGCCATCAGGTGTGCTGCTTGCTCGTTTGCCACCATAAGCAATAAAAAAAAAGTAAAAGGGTAGTAACAATTGTGACGTTGTCCCGTAATCACACGGGGAAGACTATCCTGTGTCATCCTGTATCATATAATTATTTGTACAAAGGCAATTAATTGCCTGGGTCTGCTCTGTGGGTTCAATTAATGTGAATTATAATTGGTAAATAGCTGTAAAATTGATTGTGATTACTTGCAGCGTAGGCATATACAAATTTCTATCCGCATTTTTGTTCCTCATGCCTGACCCATTGCCTACACATATCTATATAAAACGTTAAAGTTATGATGATTGGAATACTCTTTTGAGTAACTTAAGCTGCTTAACTTTGTTTTTGAATACATGTTGGTGTGTGGCTATCCTGACATTGAAAGACAACTCATTCCACGAGCACTTATACAGGAGAGCAGATTGAACAGAAAAAGGTGAATGGATGAAATCAGGCTTATCTACTAACAGGATAGAGAAAAAGAATGTCATTGACAGAACATAGTTTTCTGCTGCGTTCTGAAAACATAAGTTTATAACCAGTGTGTATTACCAGCGATGATATACGGCACTGAAACATGGTCTCTAAATGTTGGCCTCATCAAAAGGCTCAAAGTCACTCAGTGTGCTATGGAAAGGGCTATGCTCAGTATTTCTCTACGTGATAGAATCCGGAATACGGAAATCCGTAGAAGAACGGCTGTAACCGACGTAGCCCGAAGAATTAGTACGTTGAAGTGGCAATGGGCAGGCCACATCGCTCGACAAATCGACAACCGTTGAGGAAGAAAGGTTCTCAAGTGGCGACCATAGATCGGACGACGCAACGTAGGACGAACCCCCATAGGTGGACTGACGACATTAGCAAGGTCGCAGGAAACCGCTTTGGCATTCTCGTGGGGAGGCCTATGTCGAACAGTGGACATTTACGGGCTGATGGATGGATGGATGGATGACGTAAAAATTAGTAAGCCTATACTAATCTTTCTCATTAGTGTAATATAGTGATAGTTGATTTCCCCGTCAAAAAGAAACAATACCCAAAACTGAGAGATTAATAAGAAGAGGAATTATTTCGTAGAATGTCCACAAAAGACTTCTCTGATCCTTTTAAAAAAATGGAAACTTTTATTAAACATTGAAAAGTTGCATCTAAATTACTGAAATTTAGCATTTAATATGCTTAATTATGTATAAAAATCCGATTACGAAGCGAAAAATGATGTCACAAGCGGGATTCGAAACCGCACCTATTGGGTGTCCGGCCCAATCGTGCTGCCACTTATACCATCGTGAACTATTGTAGGACATTCAAATCTCGGTTCGTATCATATTTACGTCTTTAAGGTGACGTGTGCCATCTACTCGACAATGTTTACACATTGTAAGTATAGCCGTAATACTTCAAACTTTGCAGTTAGAATTGTATTAAACGATGACACAACCTTGTTATTCAAATTACTGAAATTTTGAAAATACTAAAGTTGTATCTAACTGATGGATATGCATTGTTTAATAGGTATCCAATATCTGGCATAAATTTGAATTTTTCTTAAATTTACTATTTAAATACAATCAATTTTCTAAAAACCTATATTTTTTAAAATAGACAGTATATAAGTAGAGGCCTGTCACAGTGGGATGTTTATGAGCTGCTGAACCAAGTATAGCCTGGCACAGTCCCCGGCTGTTACTAAGAATTACTGAAGAAAAGCTGTAAATCTTTTTATGGACCTAGGATTTTATGATCCTAGCTTTGGAGTCACAATCAGCAATCGAGTCGAACAAGTCAGCAGTCATTTTAAGGCATTTCAATTGTAAATAATGCGTAATCATTTTTTAACAAAAGAATAATGCAACCTGTCATTACACAATCAGTTTTTATTAGAAAAAGTTAATGCTGGACCACATTTCACCGTATGTGTAGCAACGTGATACAAAAGAGAAGGTAGATAGATATACTCGTTTAAATTTTTACGTTTTACCTGAATATTACAAAGAAATATTTTATGTATTGCTGATCAATTGATATAAGCAATACCAGCGCAAAATCGGTGTGCGAGCATTCCAGAACAACGCGGTTACACCGTAGTTTATAAATCATATCCCTTAAAAAAATATCGATATATATAAAACTCCGTTATGGTCTACGTATTGCAATCGAAAGCATCGGTAGGTATCCTCTTTTCGCACTAATCGAGCAATTTCTCCCATGTTATTAAAGGAAAATGGGAATGTTCGCAGGTCGTTGCGTTCTTACAACGAGTTTCTTATAGACGGTATTGAATTTTTAAACAAATTTTTCGACTCACCGCCCAGACCCATGAACACATTTTATGCTATAGGATTAGAACGTTATTACACCATTAAACCTTTATGAATATAGCTCTAGTTTACATTAAATTACATTAACTAAATTTTATACATTGAAGATGAGAGAGCATCTTGTAGGGAAGAAAATTTATTTCACTTTAGGTTGACTCGAAACTGTACTTTATTTCTTTTCAAGTTTAAAGGTATTATAGAAACTGTTTGTACATAAAACTTTTAAATACGCATCTACCTTAAATTGTTGTATAATGATTAGTTTCATTAATAACGTCACTTAAGCTAATAAATTTATATTTAATAATAAAAAATCCATTCAACAGATTCAAATAATAAAATATAATATCAAAATATTATTGGAAATATTCAGAAAACATTCCTTATTTTAATTTCATTAGATATTTACTCCACCTGAACTTCTTTTGTAGAATACATTAAGGTAAACTTATTGCTACACATTAACACTGTGGTTATTTTACTTATAGCTACTTACATCTATATGCAATTAATTAATCACTTTTTTTATTGCTTTTGGTGGCAAACGAGCAAGCAGCCCACCTAATGATAAGTGTTACTGCCACCCATGGACCTTTGAAATACCAGGGCTACAGCTAGGCCGCTGCCTACCAATACATCAAACCCAGGCAGTTGGGTTTCCGGCTCTCTCGTTCACCGAACGAAGCGCAGCAGCATATTGCCATTGCTCAGATGTTGATCTTCTGCTAGAGGGTGGTGCTACCCCAAACGGACTAGCCCGCGGCTGCAGACAGAAAACTGTCAACTGCATGGTCCTACTACTAACAAAATCACTATTAAGGTTTAAATATTAGGATATTTATATTGCAAATTGTAATTTATTTTATTATTTTAAGAGACATATTTATTTTAATTTATAAGTTACAATATTTTTTTTTTTTAATTTTTTTTTTTTTTTTTCATTTTTAAATATTTTAGGCTATTTCCATTATATAATACCCATAGGTACTCTTTTTTTTATTTAAAGAGCTAACGATATTTAAATATTTATAGAACATAAAAGTCTGGACTACTTTTCACAAAACAAGACAAATATTTAAGCGGATGAAATAATTCTATTAACAATTCATTCCATAAAAAGATAAGGTAAAGCCTTATCTTTTTGATAAGAAAGGAAAAAGAATAAAGAAATGTAAACGCTTATAGAAAAAATTCGAGTAGGTACAAACTTAAAATTTTATTGATCATTAAGTGCTAAAGAAAATTTACTTAAATTTAAATTACTATTTAATAATCCTTCATTAATAGAGAATACTCTTTATAAATTCTTCTGTAGGTAGTTACTTTATAATTGATCCAAAGAAAACCTCAAAGACAAAGCTTAGAAGCATTAGGAACGTTTTAAAAATACTACACAACACAAAAGATATTTCCCTAGGGCAACGTTAATGTGCCGGTGCCGGCGTGGGTCATTCGACCGAATCTCTAGAAATTAAGGCAGGGAAAAAAGTCAATAAATCCAAGAACCAAGCTGGAACAGATAACGAATGTCTCTTAGAGATACGACACCGCTGCCACGGCAGAAAAATTGCGCCGGATCGCCTTGCCCGTGTTAATGTGACACTAAGCCCTTCTACTACTCGAAAGGGTAAACAAAACAAACTTTTGGATATTTATTTTGCTTACTTTTGATTTCAGAGATAGGTTACGCAATCTATTTAAATAGTCTAAATAGTTGTGCCGTCACAAAGTTTTTACTAAATTACATTTGTGATTGTGGAACTTTTTTGAGAATTTATTTAAACTTCTCTTTAATGTTTTTCAATTTAATGCTGATATTTGAGCATAGATTAATTATCTTAGTTACCTTATCTTTTATAACTGAAATCCTTTGATTTTAGTTATCATAAATAATCTTAATAGTTCTTTGACGAAGTTGTGATATATTGCATTCTCAAACCATCGCCACGTGGTCAAAAATAATTAAAAGCTAATCTAGTACAAGTACGTACCGACAAAACTGATAATTAAATAAGAACATTGAAGACAGGTACTAGATAACTGGTATAAATATAGAGCATACATAGTTGTCCAAGCTAACCGATAATTTATTAAATGAAATGATGAAACCATGATTAAGTAAAGGCGAAACTAGTAAGAACTAGATTTTATCCCAATAAAAAAAACTTGATATCGATCTTTAGTAGATATACGTTACGTACGTTATTAGGAAGTACATAATATTTCATCGTAAACTTATTTAAGAATTCTTGCTTTACTGCGCGATCCCTCAAACACTGCTAGCCCCACACCATATACATAATACAATAAATTCACAGTAGTAATAAGCGCTGTACAAACTTTTATATACTTATAAACATAAATAAAGATACAGAACTATGGTACCTAAATACGAGAAAATTCAACCTGATTCTAGAGAAGCTTCTACTTACTTAATTATAATTTGAAGGGGCAAACTTGCGGCGCATTGGCTGTCCGCATGCCGAACGCACCCGCGCAATCTACTACTAGAAGTTGGTCAACTAATCCAAGTTTTCCTTTACTGGCTAATGAGACGAGTTTGATTCGAATTCCCAACTCGCTGGGAAATAGCCACCCCCTTTGAGTAGCTCTTAGCTTGCGGCTACTACTTATACCAACAAATAAGTATACCTCAGGAATACTGTAATGAACTAATATCCTATTATTGCTCTTTTTCTTATCTAATTAAGATAGTATTGAACAACCTTACACATAATATAAGTGACAAAGTTATCAGTGTGTAGGTAATGAAGGACATTGGTTTTCAATTTGAGGATTTAGTTAAGTAGGTATCTTACGATTTCTGTTAACAATATAGTTTTGTTAGAGGACGTCCATTAATCACGTGATCTCATTTTTAGCATTTTGTAACCCCCCCTCCCACTTGGTGATACGTAGTGGGGTTTAAGACTATGTAGGTTTAGGACTTTGTGATTTTTGTCAAACCCCTCCCCCCCTTTCAAACCTCATGTGATTAATGGGCAGCCCCTTAGACGTTTATGCGTTTATACGCATGCAACCTCGCAACTAGTGCAGTCAGTTTATCTATAATTTTGAAAAATATTAGTATGAGGCTGAATCTAAATCAGATACTTCTTTACTACGCAAATACGTTCTACGAAACCACGCGAATCTCTTTCATATAGGAAGATTTTTATAGAATACCAGGAAAGCCAGATGGATTGATGTAGGTATTTAATTCTAGTCTTATTTCTAGCTATGATATATCTGGTCACATCTCGCCGAAACTGTTTGAAGCTTAAGGGACGGCGTGGAACACCATACTATACTTCTCCTACGCAATTTGAGCG
This sequence comes from Lymantria monacha, assembly GCA_905163515.2. Taxonomy (NCBI): domain Eukaryota; kingdom Metazoa; phylum Arthropoda; class Insecta; order Lepidoptera; family Erebidae; genus Lymantria; species Lymantria monacha. The sequence goes on along the minus strand of LR991091.1, from coordinate 14,698,668 downwards.
GACCAAGGGTATTGAGTTCTTGTCTTTGATTACGTTCCTAGTCGTCGCTTATAACATCATTCGCCTACTCTTATTCCAATTACTTGGGGTCGATACAATATGTACTCTTGTTTCATAGCACATATTGTAAAATTTATTGACAATAGTTTTACGACCGGCCGCCTGCCAGACGTCGACCCTCTTTGGGAATGTAATTGTTGACTAAACGGCATCAGATGGAGTTAGCCCAGATCGCTATAAGACTCTTAGTCGTCTTTTACGACATCCACGAGCAAAGTAAGGGTTGGTAGTATTCGTAACCGCTACCACACAGCTATCGTCGCTTATAACATTCACAAGAAAAAGGTGCAAACACATCTAGGTATAGATGATATAAACAAATTTACATATCTTCTACTAAATAATAAAAATACAACAACCTTGTACTGTGGGTAACTTAACAAGCATGTAATTAACAGACACAAATTACACTCGAACTTAGGATAACAATTTGTGTATCGCAAAAAGTATTGTTCTACGTGAGAATCGAACGTGCGACACGGTAAGTCGGTATCTTAACCACTACGCCGTCTGTGCACTCTACAACTAAATTAAATCAAAGAACAAATGTTATGTTAGATAGATTCTAATGTCATTATATACATAAAGGTATACTCCATTGAATGTTTTGGGCTGTGGTGATGGGTTAAGAATAGAATGTGTCCCTAAGTTACTTGCCCATGGGAGTCGAAGAACTGGCTAAGTAACAATACCATATACAATCGCCAACCTACTCATCAAGCAATGGTGATTATAGCATTTCTCCTGCTAATCCATTACACGACTGGGCTATGTTCAATAGTGGAAGTCGATAGACTGAAGGTTGGATAAAACATTTTGTAAAAGTAAGTTAAATAATTGCTTAAACTCAAGATTGAAATTATTATATTATTATTTCGTCCTTCTTATCGATTTGAGTCATCAATTTTGGTTTAAAACAAGCTAAACAAGTTCAAAAGTTTATACTGTTCCAATTTTATGATTAAATTATTTAATTAATTCAATTAGAACCAGTAGCCTAACATTAACTTTGTTGCCCTATGGTGGGGTAAAAATACAATATATTATAAACCACGGACCCCCATAGATTGTCCAACGTGACAACTAAAGGACAAATAACATCACTACACTAGATACCAACACTTCTGGCCAATGATATTAAGCCAGCTACAGTACCTTCCCTGAAATGGGAGGGTCCCATTTCAGAGAAGGTACTTGTTAAGTGACGGTTCGAATGTAAGACGTGGGAAAGAAAACAAGAGAAAGGTTGCCCATATCAAATATTGTCATCCACTAATTACTTTAAAAGAGATAAAGTACCTTCTTCAATCGGTGGAGATAGTTATTTTCGGGATACAGCCTCTTTGGGTAGTACATAATATGTATATGTAATGTGTAACGTAATATTTACATTGCAGAATATATTTAAAATACTGTACTTAAACAGGATTATGAGTTTTATTTGTAAACAGTATGTCACCGTTTTCCTATAGGGTTATGCACGAGAATCCATCTCGGCTAAACATCTACTGTTGGAAATGTCAAATTACCGTGAGATTTTTAAATAGGAAGCACACCGCTTCTTCGTTGTACGTGATTGAAAAGATGCGAACGTAAAAACGTTTTCTTAAAACAATTTCTTAAAATTAAATTTTACTTAAAAGCTTGTACACAATAGTAATATGACGATATTTTACTTTACATCTTCTTGAGGAAAAACCTAAAATTTTATTTTAAGTTGTACAACTTTTTACAAAATCATATTTGTAGTGTATTTGTGATTATATCGTGTTTTAAGTAAGTCTATTTAATTCGAAGTTCTCAAACCTTTTCTGCATTCACGCTCAAGACAAAATTGACTTATTCGACGGAAAGTATATCATGGTTATTACAGAGATCATTTATCCGCTAAAAATTTAGATATTAATTTTTTACCGACATTTTTATAGGTAAAATATTAATTGCCCATAGAAGAAGAAAGTAATCTTTCATCAACTACACATATAACACAGTAGTCTAAGCATTGACCTCTCGTATCAAGTGTTGAGTTCAAACCCAATGCAGGGTAATTCTTTGTGCAATCCATATAAATTTGTCAATTCATTTGTCAATTAATCCGTAAAATATATGTCTGTAAAGTCCCTTACGACAATATATTCCTTAGTGCAGCAATGTTGCCAAAAAACACGATATGTTTTTAGTTACATGTTATTTAATTAATTATTTTAAAATAATATTTTATTCTGATTATTATAACAATTTATTAGATTAAATAAAATATTAGATATATTGTATGTGTGATATGTGCTATTACCGAAACAAACTATATATATCCACTGCAAAAACTGTAGCCAATTAGGTAATACTGCAACAATTCTTCTCAGCGCAAATACGCCACTGTTTTAAGCACAGCAACCTCCAGATAAAGATATTTATCCTACTACCCCATCTTTTTTTTTTTGCGGTGGGCTATGGACCTGGTCGCGCCCCGCCAAATCGATCCGGGGCGACGGAAGAGGCGGCACGCAACCCCATAGACCCACCCTGCAAACACCTCTCTTCGCCGTGCGAGCGGGCCACCGGTACCCGATCTTTGTCTTCGGTGGCCATCCTACTACACCATGGCCAAAAAGGTAACCCGTAGTAACCTACAAGTTACCCGTCAGAATTCATATTACAATAAATGCCTGCTATATGTTATGTAAATATTCAACAATTTATGTAAACTTTTCCTCTTCACACACTCATCATTATAAAGCGCTCATAAAGTAAATTCAAACAGATAAAGATATTCTGAGATGAAACAGAGAATCTCGCCCAGCTTATTGGACTGCTCGTAGATAAACAAAGCGTCTGGCCTCCGTAATGGAAATTACATACCCCCGAGGTCGGAAATCAAATTGACAGAAGAGGTTAAACAAACGATGCGGTCAGGGAGCCGAGACCGGAGTCCGTCGAATATTAATCGCTCAGTAAATGCGCTTTTATTTGTTTTTCCCCTTAGTCCGTTGTGCCGGCGGCGGTGTGAATAAGTGACAATCTCAAATTATCCGCGTACAGATTAATTACGATCTGTGTACCCATTTAGACTTTATAAACTTTTCGATTACATAATTTTATTTATTATTTACAGATAACTAATACACAAATATAGGTACTAGATATGATATATCTTTGATTGCGTATTACGCCGACTGACCATTCAAAAGTTTTTCTATCTTAACAGAAAATATTTTTTTTAATGAACGATAATTTTTATTTAATGAACGATATCTCATAGTACTTGCGCAGCTGGCCAGCCCGTATGGCTATAAAGAGAAACGCTTGTGACAGATTATGGAGTTGTATACCGGTGCTTCTGCCGCCCCGGACGGAAAAAAGAACTCACATTTGCATTCACAATTTTAGTTAGGATTAGGTATTGCATATTATTGCATATATACCCAATTATGAACTTGATGCTTATGCGCAATAATTAAATTGACGTCGATTAGTTACTTAATTGAACTTATAGGTAATCACTATTTAAGTAACAAGATACTTATATCTAATTTTACTAAAACTGTATATCATTATTCAAAAACATTTTTATGATAATATAAAAAATATGGGGATCACATTGAAAGTTTTTTAAAAATATAAACGGAATAATGTAAAAGCTTGTTAATATCTTTATTAATTTTCAAGTAATGATATTCAATGAAGACTACCTTCATTTCTTTCTGAGCAAAGTTGCATGCGATGGAACTGAAGAGTGAAACAATGGGCTCACTGTTCTTAAGGTATTTCTGCCATGCCTTTTTCAATTACAACCATGGCATCCCCAAGGTTCTTAAAAAGAAGAGCTCTATATTTGCATTTTTTTTATCGGAAATAAAGATTACGAATGACAAGTCGGGACTGTAAAATAGATGACTCACTATCTCCACCTGTTCGATAGACAAATATTCGATAGTCTATCTGGCGAAGTGGGATGAAGCATTGTCGTGGTGGATCCTACTTCTGGAGCGCCGCTGTTTAACATTTGCATGCTATTCAAATTACTGAAATTTATCATTTTAATATGCTTAATTATTTATAAAAACCCGATTACGATGCGAAAAATGATGTCACAAGTGGGACTCGAACCCACACCTATTGCGAATCCGGACAAATCGTGCTGCCACTTACACCACCGTGAACTATTGTAGGACATTCAAATCTCGCTTCGTATCATATTTACGTCTTTAAGGAGACGTGTGCCATCTACCCGACAATTTTTACATTTTATGGGCTTAATACCTCAAACTTTGCAGTTAGAATTGTATTAAACAATGACACAACCTTGTTATTCAAATTACTGAAATTTTGCATTTAATATGCTTAATTATTTATAAAAACCCGATTACAATGCGAAAAATGATGTCACAAGTTTGATTCGAACCCACACCTATTGAGAATCTGGCCCAATCGTGCTGCCACTTACATTGCATTTGCATGCTATTTCCAAGAAAATTGATAGTCTGAAACAAACAATTATTGACATGCCAATCTACAGTAACCCTCCTTTTATCTTCTAGGAACATTATTGTAAAATGACACGTCCGTCCAGTCCAGAATGAGAGAGACATCTTATTCCCTTGAGTTCTGTCCTTCTTTATTTTTGTCGCCAAATCTTAAAATGGAAACATCCATTGCACAGATTGACTTTTGATTGCCACTTCATGAAAATATATCCAGCTTTTATCATATGTGACGATGTCATATATTGCATTCGAGTCACCTCCCTCTTACTTTTTAAGCATTGAGCGGGACGGATCCAAGCAACGGTGATTTTTATCTTTCGTCAAATTATTGGGCATCCATCTATTACAAAAAATTCTGACGGTTAATTCCTTACATACTAAAACATAGTCTTACATGATTTGTTCACATAAGACTTTGTATTTAAATCATACTGCTTTTTTTTCTGCCGTGGACTATGGATGCCTCTCGCCCCGCCAAATCGGTCCGGGGTGGCGGAGGAGGCGGCGTGTGACCTCATAGACTCACAATGCAAACTCCTCTCTTCGCCGTGCGAGCGGACCACTGGTACCCGATCTTTCTCTTCGGTGGCAATCATACTAATGCCTAAAGCTGCCCGAAACTGTTCAATATATGCTTCGACCGCGTTTAAACTTATCAAACCAGTTATAAATATTGATTGCCACAATAAGGGGGCTGCATCATGAAATGCTAATCGAAGTCCATTGTAACGTTGTTATTGAATAAGACTGCAAAGAAAATCTTAATAAATCATTGGTCGAAAATAGTTCTGAATGGATTTCTATTTCGACATATAACGTACACTTTTTAAACTGCCGCCAATTTGCAAAATCAAATGGCATTACACTTCTACAGATTCCCACAGCGCCTAATTCGAAATTTAAATAAATTTGTCATCAGCTGCTTTTCTTACTTACCTATTTTAAAACTTTCACTGTAACCCACATATCATGCATCGTCGTCGATAAAATTTTCTAGTTTTCAGATATAATCACTATTACAACCATTTAATTAATCAAAATAAATACAACATTCAAATTCACACAAATCAGTTTATTAAATATTATCTAATAATTTACATGAGTAATGACTTATACTGGCTGTATACTTTGCTCGAACGAGCTCGAAAATGTTGTAATACTTTGATCGTCTGTAGTCACAAAGGCTTGATTAATAACATTCTCCATCAAAAATTTATTGCAGTATCTAACAAGCTGAAATTTTATAAAATAACTATAGCGATAAAGATTTCAAAATTCTATATTATATCCTAGCTAGATCAAGAATCGGGCTTAGTGTTCCCGTAAACAGTTCCACCGCCTCACAGTACAGCTTAGAGTCATGACATGCACCTTTGTACAGTATATGCCAACTAAGGGTATACCAATTTAAACCACGATTAGTGCGGGGGAGAAAGCAGGTAAGAATACCTGCCTCCGATGCTCTATCACTAGGAGCCATGCTTGAATGGTCTGGTTCCTAAGTGTTCGTTACTCTTAATAAGGATTACTATTGTACAATATCTCAGTTATTGCACACATTACAAGAGCTAGAGAGTGTAGTTGTGTCCGGTCAATAAATATATAAAAATAAAAATATATAAAGTTGTTAAAAGCGCAACAATTAAAAAAAAAGTACACATACATACATATTTTTTTTTCGAAAGAGTATGGGTTGCACAGATCAAGTTTTCTCTTTACGATGCATGGTGCAAAAATTTTTGGCTAAAGGACAGAAAGTCTTTTGCGCTTTCATTGATTTGGAGAAGGCTTATGACAAAGTGAGGAGGAATGAACTATGGTCGGTACTGTCTATGTATGGGGTAAATGGCCATCTTATTCAGGCGCTGAAATCCATTTATAAGGATTCCAGAGCCCGCGTAAGGATAAACGGGTCCTACACTGAATGGTTTAACATTGATAAAGGTGTCAGACAGGGATGTGTAGCGTCACCGTGGCTGTTTAACCTATTTATGGATAGCTGTTTGCAAGATTTGAAAAATAATGAATGTGGTTTAAGAATGAATGAGTTACCCATCAAATGTCTTCTTTATGCCGATGATCAGGTTTTACTTGCATCGTCGGCTGAAAATTTACAGGCCATGGTAACTACTATGCATGATGCTTTTGAAAGAAAAGGTATGAAAGTAAATGTAAGTAAGACGAAAGTAATGGTCTTTGAAAAGGATAAATGTATGACGGAATGTAATATTTTTATAAATGGTGAGAGATTGGAACAGGTGAAAGAATTTGTATACTTAGGTGTACTGTTTACTAGTGATGGTAAAAATTATGAAGAATGTTGAAAGACGAGTTAATGCTGGTAATAAAGTGAATGGGGCATTGTACGCTTTTATGAAGAGTAGGAATGTAACTACAAAGGCACGCCTAGCTGTACATAAGGGAGTGTTAGTTCCCACTCTCATGTATGGCAGTGAAAGTTGGATTTGGCAGGGAAGACATGAAAGTAGACTAAAAGCTGTAGAGATGAGAGCTCTTCGTAGTATGTGTGGTGTAAGTTTGAAAGATAAAATTAGGAATACTGTTATAAGAGAGCGCTGTGGTATGAATGAAGAAGTAGTGACAAAGATAAAAAAGGGTATGCTGAGGTGGTTTAGACACGTGGAAAGAATGAGTGAAGAAAGGTTGACGAAACAAGTATACAAAGCGAGTGTGAGTGGGACGATTACAAGGGGAAGACCACGTCGTACTTTCCTGGATCAAATTGAAGATGTGATAGTAAAAGGTCAGATTAAGAGTACGCGTAATCGTAGAGCATGCATGAAGACTGTGATGAGCGTGAATGAAGCGATGGAGGTATGTCAGGATCGTGGTTTGTGGCAATCCGTAGTCTCTGCCTACCCCTCTGGGAAACAGGCGTGAGGCTATGTATGTATGTATGTATACATACATATCATTACGCCATATTCCTTGCAGGGTAGGCAGAGAGAACAGAGTGCCAGAGAACTCTATCCTTGCATACTTCACTCGCTTCCTCAACATTCATAATTCTCTTCGTACACGCTCGCCGGTTTCGGAGACTCTTGACTCCACCTTCCTTCAGTACATGACCGATCTGGTCTAGGTAGGTGAGTCTCGGTCTCCCCCGGTACCTACATCCTTCCACTTTCGCATTGTATATCTTCTTAACCAGACGTTCGTTCGGCATTCTTTCCACATGTCCGAACCATCGGAGCATTCCCTTTCGCATCTTTACACCAATACTCTCTTTCATACCTACTCGCTCTCTTACGTCGTCGTTACGAATGCGGTCAGTCAGCCTAACTTCACAGATTTTCCGTAGAGATCGCATTTCGACTGCATTAATTTTACTTTCATACTCTTTTCTGCATACCCAACTCTCGCTTCCATACAGTAATGTTGAGACAAGCACTGCGTTATGTATTGCTACACGTACCTTCTGGCTGAGGTGGTGGCTACCGAGAAATTGCCCCAACGCTCCGTTCACTCTATTTCCCGCATTCACTCTTCGCTCTATATTAGTGGTGTACCTTCCATCTCGGCTAAATCCACATCCAAGATATACAAATTCATCCACTTGCTCTAGTAGGTACATCATTACCTATTGTTACTCTTACATCTGTTCTGGCTTCATCAATAATAAAAAAAAGTATGGAGTAATAAAACGTCATAATTGTTTTATCTGCTTTTAATAGATACGACTGTCGACTTTCAGTGCTCTGTACAATATCACACAGGTAGTGTGCGACAGGGACAGCGCTCAAAGAAACCGATATTAGTCTATTGTCTTTTTCCAAGGGTTGATGTGCAATATTTAATACCGGGTACTGTACGTTTGTATTAGTTAAATCATACACCTACATACTATATGTAATTGTGTGTAAAAAATAATAAACAGTTTGAAATTAGTCGCCTCACGATTGTAATTTGATTTTATAGATACCTTTTCGTGATGTTTGTGTGCAATTATATTAAATCTTTTAATTTCTTGCTTTACATGATGCAACTCTTTGAATCTTTCATCTATTTTCCACGAATTTTCAGACACTAATAGAGGTAGAATGTAAGGTAGACCTGAAATATGACTTAGGCTTTAAAATAAATATTTTCACTACCTAGTAATGTTTGAAAGAATATGTACCTATCTACCTTATATATATATATATATATATATATATATATATATATATATATATATATATATATATATATATATATATTTCAATTTCAATAATAAAAATGGAAACCTAGTAGCCAAAGTTCCTAATATTATTCTAGTCTCCTTTAGACTTATATAATATTTATCCGTCCCTCATACGTTGCTTTTACGTTGGCCTACCACGATTATGTGGCATTATGTACCCGGGACATAATATTTCAGTATCCTTTACACAATCCATCCCCTATTTTTTGTGTCTAGAATTTCATTTTAGCTAACAAACATGTTAGGTCTTAACTTAACCGCAGTACAAATCAAATGATTTCCTTCTGCGTTACCACCGGATTATAAAACTGACTTCCTTACGAGTCTTCAGGTGATTACTAAAACATTAACGATAACTTTTTTCACAAAACCCGATTACGAAGTGAAAAATTATGTCACAAGCGGGATTCGAACCCGCGCCTATTGGGATTCCGGCCCAATCGTGCTGCCACTACACCACTGTGACTTATTGTAGGACATGCAAATTTCACTTCGTATCATATTTACGTCTTAAGGTGACAGTATGCTATCTACCCGACAATGTTTACACATTGTTATAGGCTTAATACTCCAAACTTTACGGTTAGAATTGTATTAAACGATGACACAACCTTGTTATTTAAATCACTGAAATTTAGCATTTAATATGCTTAATTATTTATAAAACCCGATTACGAAAAATGATGTCACAAGCGGGATTCGAATCCGCGCCTATTGGGATGCCGGCCCAATCGTCAATTTGCATGTCCTACAATAAGTCACGGTGGTGTAGTGGCAGCACGATTGGGCCGGACTCCCAATAGGCGCGGGTTCGAATCCCGCTTGTGACATCATTTTATCACTTCGTAATCGGGTTTTATAAATAATTAAGCATATTAAATGCTAAATGTCAGTAATTTAAACTTTTTTCACGTCTCATAATCGGAAAGTAGTATTTATTTGATCTGAGCAGCGGTTAGTAAGCTCTGTTTCCCTACTCTTGGGCGGGAAAAACTCATATTAATGGCTTTCCTCTCTAGGGTGAGAATGATTTTTAAAAAATAAAACGAAATTTAGTGAGTTGGCTACGCAAAATTTTACTTAATTAAGGAAATTATCGATTATAATAAAAAAAACTACTGTGGTCTTGTTAGTTTTTAAACAGCCAGAGTGAATAAAAAAAAGCCTTTTAAGCGGGATGGTCCGAAGCAGTGACGTGGAGTGATATTTAAAATTTCAAACAAATTAAGTGTTACTATAAATGAATAAATGTATGCCCCAATACGTCTCACTCAACCACCTTTCTTCAAGGGACTCTTCGTCATGCATCCCACCGTCGAATCCAGTAATCTACTACTTTTACAAACATCCAAATCCGTCAAGTTTGTCATAAAATAGGGATCAAACGTTGTATTACAACAAAAAATTGGTTAAATTTCACGAATTCTACTAATCTGCCAATTAATCTTAAATAGTTACGTTACTCGTATTATTATTAACAATTAATATTTTAGATTTATTTTTAGACCCTTTCTATATATTCGAAATGTAAAGTACAATGTTTAACAACGGTGAAAGCCAATCCCTACTCAGACTATGTCCGTATGAGAATCGGTTTCTTTCGACCCTAGTATTACTATATAATATTACCTACATATTATTAAGAACATAAAATTTATATTTTTTAATTTGTGCACTTTTCCATTCGTCATTTTCATCATTATACCTACTCTAATCCCAATTACTTGTGGTCGACACAATATGTACTCGCACATATTGCAAAAGTTATTGGCAATAGTTTTATGACAGACCACCTGCCTGACGTCAACCCTCCTCATCATCATCTTGCTCTTATCCCAATTACTTGGGGTCGACGCAATATGTCATCTTCCTCCATACAGTCCTATCAGACGTCATCTCTGCAGTCACTCCCTGTCTATCCATGTCATACCTCACGCAGTCCATCCATCTTTTCTTTGGTCTTCCTTTACCCCTAAAGCCTTCAACATTCATATTTAAAACTTTCCTCACAACATTTCTTTCATCTCGTCTCATCACATGTCCATACCATGCCAACCTTTCACTCCTTAACTTTTCCGTCACTGGCGCAACTTTCAAACTTCCTCTTATATGCTCATTTCTTATTTTATCTAATCTCGTCACACCACACATCCATCTCAACATTCGCATCTCCGCTACATGCAGTCGTCTCTCATCCGTCGCTTTTATCGCCCAACATGCTGATCCATACAGTACAGCAGGTCTTATTAGGGTTTTATATATTTTACCCTTTAATTTAGGGGGTACTTTGGGGTCGCATGTTGTACCCGTGACCTGCCGCCATTTCATCCATCCCGCATCCATTCTGTGTTTCACCGCACGATCCAGGTCGCCATCGCTTTGGATAAGAGAACCGAGGTATCGAAAATCCGAGCATACTGGTATAGGTACTCCATCTAGAGATATGGGTGTAAAATTGGAGAGACCGCCGAAATCGCAGAACATGTACTCTGTTTTAGGTCTGCTGATTTTCAAGCCAACATTCTCCAATTTACAGCGCCACTTCTCCAGCATGCTCTGTACCTCAAGTCCTTCTTCTCCGACGAGAACAATGTCATCAGCGAATAGCATGCACCAGGGTGCCTCTTCCTGTATCTCCGATGTTAACGCATCCATTATCAACAGGAAGAGGTAAGGACTTAACGCCGACCCTTGGTGCAAACCCACCTGCACACTGAACTCGTCGGAGTCTCCAGCCGCTGATTTTACGTACGACCTAGATCGTTGGTACATAGCACAGATTAACCTAGTATACTTCACAGGCACACTTTTCTCTTTCAGTGCCCACCACAAAACTGTCCTCGGTATCCTGTCGTAGGCCTTCTCGAGGTCAACGTATACCATATGCAAGTTTTTATGTGCACCACGATATTTTTCGCACAGTTGGCGCAGTGCAAATATGGCATCCGTTGTCCCGCGGCCCGGCATAAAACCGAACTGGTTTTGGGTGATCTTGCTTTCTTCTCGCAATCGCTTCTCAACCACTTTTTCCCACACTTTCATACTATGTGACATGAGCTTTATTCCCCGATAACTGCCGCAGTCCTGAACATCACCCTTGTTTTTAAAAATGGGCACTAGCGCACTACTGCACCATTCATTGGGAATTACTTCATCCTGCAGCAACTTATTGAGGAACAAAGTCAGCCACATATATCCATCCTCACCCAAAACTTTCCATACTTCCACTGGTATACCGTCCGGCCCTACAGACTTTCCGTTTTTCATACTTATCACTGCCTTTCTTACCTCATCTATTGTAATTTCTTTTACTAGACCGACGTTCTCAGGCACATCTTTTAACTCTCCACTCCATAAATTCTCTTCATTCATTAATCTTTCAAAATATTCCTTCCAACGCTGCCTTATTTCCTCGTCTTTTATTAAAACTTTACCATCTCCATCTTTCATGCAGTCGTGACGTCAACCCTCCTGGGGAATGTAATTGTTGACTAAACGGCGTCAGGTGGAATCGGCCCAGGTCGATATAAAACTCTTATTCGTCTTTTACGATATCTACAAGCAAAGTACAGGTTAGTAGTATTTGTAGCCGCTACCACCCAGCTACATAATTCACACACTTTTCGATTAAGTACATATTTTTAAAATATAAATTCATCGAAGACTTAAACTTAAAATCAAATCATTAATTATGTATGAAACCCAGTGATGGATTTAGGTTCGATGGCGCCCTAGGCACAAGTTCCGAGGCAGTGGGTGACCGGACCGAGGATTAGTCTGATCGCCCGGAGCGAGCCCACGCCGCGTGAGGACGATACTCCGACGACGAAAGAAACCGGGGCTTCGTCTGGAGAGGATACCCGTGAGGGTAAACCGCCGGGTAGGCCATCGAAGACAAGGACCGCTTACGGTTGGCCCACTCGCATGGCGAAAGGAAGGTACATATAGGGCCTATGGGGTCGCGCACCGCTTTTTCTGTCGCTTCGGACGGATTTAGTGAGGTGTGACCACTCCATAGCCCACCGCCAAAAAAGAGGCCCAAGTTAATATAACACCCTTATACTTACGAAAACTTTTTGCTATATACTTTAAATTTTAGTACCTACATAATAAATCATTTTTAAAAACTAATTTTACCTTTTAAAATTTGTTACTTTAAGATTTACTAAAAGAGAAGCAAAAAGAATTGGTGTTACAGTTAATAAAAAAAAATCAATTTCTAATTATCGCCACTGCCAAAATTTTGGCGGCTCTAAAAATATTCCGACTCAGACCCGGGCTTCGCAGGCCTAAGCCTAAATCCGTCACTGATAAGCATGGAGCTTAAGAACGCTTAGACCTATTATCAATTTTACATTTTGTTTGAAATTGATCTACCACTAGATTAGAATACGGGCACAAGCTGAGAAGATGTGGCAAGAAATTGGTCAATTCGTAATTTTTTAAGTTAATCCTTTTAAATAAAATTGAATGTTTGTTTGTTTTACATATTCGCTCCAATCTAATTCCCTGACTCTCAAAGCTGGATATATTTATTTTATATTTAAAAATAGACCTAATAAATAAAATGAACGGCTGGACCAAATCACACTCCGATTGCTCTGTATTAGGTATACCTATAGATACATTTTGTAAATTTATTAGCTAATTAACCCGTATAATTTAACACTATTGAAATAAAACTATTTTCACGGAATCTATTGCGTTTCTATTTGATTTTAAATTGCCCGACATTTCGAACACTTTACAGCGTTTATGGTCACGGGAGAACTCACATGCCTTACAACATGATAAAGTAGACAATGCGAATCTATCAGACACCACCAGTTTTTATTTTTTGTATTTATTCTCATGTACGGGTTTACGGTAGAATTATTGAAAGGAGAATGAGGATGATGTCCGATAGTTTACTGTGTGAGACGCAAGGAGGTTTCAAGAGTGGACGGGGATGCATGGATCAAGTGTTCTCACTGCGCAACATTGTGGAGAAGCATCTGGCTCTAGGTCAGAGGGTTTTCTGCAGTTTTGTGGATCTTGAGAGAGCATTTGACACGGTTGTACGAAAGGAACTTTGGGACATCTTACCGGAGTATGGTATTAGCGGTAAACTGCTACAGGCTGTGCAGTCCAGTTACATGGGCTGTAGAGCCTGTGTGCGGCTGGATGATGGAATGTCGCCTTGGTTTGACATCAATATCGGCGTTAAGCAGGGGTGCGTTCTGTCAGCCAAGCTGTTTATCATATATCTGGATAAATGTCTCCAAAGGTTGAACGATATGAATGTGGGCGTCCAGATGGGCGACTCAGTGGTCACTGCTCTGCTCTATGCAGATGATGCAGTCCTGCTGGCACAGTCAGCGACTGACCTGCAGACCCTAGTCGACACAATGACAGAAGATTGTAAGAAAAGGGGTCTACGCGTGAATGTGAGCAAAACCATAATAAGTGTCTTTGAACGAGATGAAGCCAGAACATATGTAAGAGTAACAATAGGTAATGATGTACTAGCAAGTGGATGAATTTGTATATCTTGGATGTGGATTTAGCCGAGATGGAAGGTACACCACTGATATAGAACGAAGAGTGAATGCGGGAAATAGAGTGAACGGAGCGTTGGGGCAACCTCTCGGTAGCCACCACCTCAGCCAGAAGGCACGTGTAGCAATACGTAACGCAGTGCTTGTCCCAACATTACTGTATGGAAGCGAGAGTTGGGTATGCAGAAAAGAGTATGAAAGTAAAATTAATGCGGTCGAAATGCGATCTCTACAGAAAATCTGTGGAGTTAGGCTGACCGACCGCATTCGTAACGACGACGTAAGAGAGCGAGTAGGTATGAAAGAGAGTATTGGTGTAAAGATGCGAAAGGGAATGCTCCGATAGTTCGAACATGTGGAAAGAATGCCGAACGAACGTCTGGTTAAGAAGATATACAATGCGAAAGTGGAAGGATATAGGTACTGGGGGAGACCGAGACTTACCTACCTAGACCAGATCGGTCATGTACTGAAGGAAGGTGGAGTCAAGAGTCTCCGAAACCGGCGAGCGTGTATGAAGAGAATTATGAATGTTGAAGAAGCGAGTGAAGTATGCAAGGATAGAGTTCTCTGGCACTCTGTTCTCTCTGCCTACCCTGCAAGGGATATGGCGTGATGATATGTATGTATGTATTCTCATGTATCGGTATTTTCTGATTATTATACGAAGTCATCGTACTCGTCTCAATAAGGTTCAATTGGTACATAGCATTGCTATTGTAGATGAAAATCATTACTTACAGTTTCTTTCTATTTCAAAAACGAAAAATAGCATCGTAGACTTCTGCTCTATATTTATTACCTTTTATAGTCTCTAGAGATCCATCGCTAATGACACCAAGTGCCTTAAATTGCTTTGTCATAGACTTTGCTTTCCATATCGTAGAAAGCACATCAGTCATTTGCCATGCTTTGTAAATATTACCATAAGGGTTTGTAGCACAAATATTTTTTAACTAAAATAAAAGTTTAATAGATTAAAATTGAGATTTAGATTTATAAGTATTTTTGCCAGTTAGTAACCACCAACCAAACCATTATATACATATAATGGTTTTAGTTAACAAATTAAAATAATATTAATAATATATTTTAATTACTACTCTCATTATTGCTTGGTAACTAATAAAAACTGATTCAACACACCACTATTTGAATGAGTTGCAGGTAGTAAGTAGTAACTCGCATATAATACGAACATATTTGCTGTCATACAAAAATAGCCAATCATTGTCATCATCATCATCTCAGCTCATATACGTCCTACTGCTGGGCTCGTGCGTCCTACACTGTGGAAGGAAAATTGATCTACTATACCACACTAGTGAGACGGGTTGTTATGGTTTCATTTCGAGCTTTTCTTCTCTTAAAATTGCATATAGGTTTATCCGTCCAGGATACAATGAGGTGAAGATATATATTCATTTCAACTTTTAGCTAAATCCAAACATAACCACTGTTATGTACAAAGTAAATATCAGTATGATGATCAGGGAAAGATTAAAGTATATGTTTCAAAACATAAGATTGCTTAATTTCATAATAGTTTAGTAATTTACTGAATGTAAACTGCTAGAATTAATTTCATACATACATACATACATATCATCACGCCATATCCCTCGCAGGGTAGGCAGAGAGAACAGAGTGCCAGAGAACTCTATCTCTGCATACTTCACTCGCTTCCCCAACATTCATAATTCTCTTCATACACGCTCGCCGGTTTCGGAGACTCTTGACTCCACCTTCCTTTAGTACATGACCGATCTCGTCTAGGTAGGTTAGTCTCGGTCTCCCTCGGTACCTACATCCTTCCACTTTCGCATTGTATATCTTCTTAACCAGACGTTCGTTCGGCATTCTTTCCACATGTCCGAACCATCGGAGCATGCCCTTTCGCATCTTTACACCAATACTCTCTTTCATACCTACTCGCTCTCTTACGTCGTCGTTACGAATGCGGTCGGTCAGCCTAACTCCACAGATTTACCGCAGAGATCGCATTTCGACCGCATTAATTTTACTTTCATACTCTTTTCTGCATACCCAACTCTCGCTTCCATACAGTAATGTTGGGACAAGCACTGCGTTATGTATTGCTACACGTGCCTTCTGGCTGAGGTGGTGGCTGCCGAGAAGTTGCCCCAAACGCTCCGTTCACTCTATTTCCCGCATTCACTCTTCGCTCTATATCAGTGGTGTACCTTCCATCTCGGCTAAATCCACATCCAAGATATACAAATTCATCCACTTGCTCTAGTATATCATTACCTATTGTTACTCTTACATCTGTTCTGGCTTCGTCTCTTTCAAATACCATTATTTTGGTTTTGCTCACATTCACGCGTAGACCCCTTTTCTTACAATTTAGAATTAATTAATTGAATTTAGAATTAATTTCGATCTCATAAATTTGAAAAATAAATAAACTCTACCTTTTTTATATATTCCTTTTTCATCCAAGAAGCATTGAAACGCGTGTGGTCTAAATTCAATGGCTCCAAGAATTCTTTGCTCACCGCATCCGAGTCACAATGCTTTTGATTATTTATAATATCATAGACAACATAAGGTTTTTCTACTTCTACAAAAAACTCTATATCGTTTGCACCCCAAACGTAAATATGATTGATTTCATTACATTTCACCTTAAAATACAACAATTACAGGATTAATTGTGAATTGAGTCATCATCATCATCACAGCCCATAAATGTCCCAATGTTGGGCTCGGGCCTCCTCCATAATGGGAGGGAAATTAACCTACTATACCGCGCTGGTCAGACGTGTTGGTATAGGGTTTTGTTTCGAGTTTTCCTTCTCTCGCATAGATGTTACATGCGTTTTATATCCCTTAGTCGTCTCGTACGATCACCCACGGGCAAGATATGGGTTGGTGAATAGTATTATTAGCAATTTTACAACCCTTTTTTTTGTATTTATATAATTATTTACCAATACAAAAAAAAGCAATGATAGAAGCATTAATCAATAAGAGAAGAATACATTCGTACGCATGTACATATAAAATCGTGTATATACGCAAGTATATACACGATTTTGGAGCATGCAATACCTATTTCCCTATGAAGGATGATTAAAAGATTTCACAAGACAACATTCTTGATTATCACCATCTCAGCTCTTGAACATCCCACTGCTGGGCTCAAGCTTCCTCGACAATAGAAGGTAAATTCACCTACTATACTACGCCGGTCAGACAAGTTTAGCTTAAGAAAAATGAACAAGCGCCAAGTCGAGTAACCTTCTGTTAGTGGTAGCCCCACATTGTTGACAGTTATCGGTCTACAGCCGCGGGCCGGTCCATCCCGAGTACTTTCGCCAAAAATTTAGATCTGAGCAGTGCAGAGGCGTCACTACCGCCGTATCAGCCGTATCAATTATACGGGGCCCCGGACTATGGGGGCCCCGTATGCATAAGCAATAATAAAAATTAATAAAAACTTCCCATTTTTTTTATATCAGAAATGACAACAGTCAAAAAAAGCCTTATGAATTTATTTTTCCCGCGTAAAGCGTGCGTTCAAAAATGTCCAACACCCTGCATAATTTTAATTTTATGCTAACATTTTTTTCTTTTGTGAGAAATCTTTACCCTTCATGAGGGCCCCCAAACAAATTTAATACGGGGCCCCGCCAAGGCACGCTACGCCACTGGAGCAATGCCAATGTGCTGTTGCGCTTCGTTCGGTGAATGAAGCAGCCGGACGCCCAAATTTTTGGGTGGGTACGGGTTGTTAGGCAACGGCCTAGCTGTACCCTTGGTATTATCAAGGTCCATGATGGCAGTAACACTTACCATTAGGTGTGCTATGTGTGTACCATTATATATAAAAAGAAAACCTTAGGTATTACCTATAGTCAAAAATAGTAACCTTAAGACATTCACTTAGAACAGTTTTCGCAACTGCTGAAGTGCCCGTAGGGCATAAGCAATTCATTGATATACTTTTAACCATAATATTCAATATATCTAGTACAATCAAACCATCTGCAATTATTACTGGCTTCATGTTTTCTATATTATTTGGATTATCCACAGGCAACTGAGACTTGTTTAAGTTATGTGCTACCTTAATAATCAAATAAAAGGTGTCAAACTGTTCTTCTGTATCAATATTATCAAAGTCTAACCAATTGGGATTCGGGAAGTTAGTCATAAAACAAAATACATCCGCATCTGTAATTCTGAAATTGAAACGTGGAGTGGTTTGTAAACATGTTTTCAAGAAATATATACCTAATAAGAGAGAAAAAAGAGAAAGAAAAATAAAGAGCCCTTCAAATGATTTCTTGATTAAATTACTCCATCAAGGCTTTCTAATTTAGATCAGCAATTATATCATAAATTTTATAACAAGAACTAACTTTACCTCTTATGTTGCCCTCTAAAGGAATTTGACATTTTTGAAACTATTTTAATAATCGTCAATAATAGAGTAACCACGTCGAAACTTGTGATATTGCTATATCTTATTTCTTTTTTGCCGCGGGTTATGGTCTGGTCACACCCCGCTAGATCCGTCCGGGGCAACAGAAGAGACGGCGCGCGACCCCATAGACCCGCCCGGCAATGCGCCTCTCATCCCCGAGAGTGGGCCACCGGAACCCCACCTTTGTTTTCGGTGGCCCGTCCGGCGCTATTGCTATACCTGCCTTGTAGACCTTGGGATATAAGAATTGGATTGCCGAACACGAGTTTAAATTCTAGGTTTTTTTTATTGCTTTTGGTGGCAAACGAGCAAGCAGCCCACCTGATGGTAAGTGTCACTGCCGCCCATGGACCTTTGCAATACCAAGGGTATAGCTAGGCCGCTGCCTACCAATATAAACCCCAAACCCACCCAGTTGGGCTTTCGGCTCTCTCGCTCACCGAACGAAGCGCAACAGGACATGACGTCGATCTTCCTCGAGAGTGTGGTACTAACCCGGACGAACCGGCCCGCGGCTGTAGACAAAAACTGTTAACAGACAAACAACAAGGGTTTCTGGCAGATTTTTGATATTTTTTTCAAGATTTGCAAATTTCTAATATGAAACTATTACAGGATGACGCAATAGTATAATATAATACATTTTATTACAAAATATCTCACAAACCTTCTGGGATAATGACTATTAAAAAGAATCAACTAAATCTAACACTTCGTCATATTAAGTTCATAGATAAAAACACTATTAAAGTGAGGCACCTTGTTACCTTGGTAGGTCTGAGGTCGCAACAATTGAATTTAAACATCCATAATTACATCCTCTTAATTCTTGTATATAACCTTCTGCTATAGGTATTTCGTTTGAATAAACTAAAAAGGTCATATCGACCGATTGCTTTGGCCCAAATATTATACCAGATAAAATTTTAACGGCAACCATTTGGGAAGACGACAATAGCGGATTAACGATCAAAACTCTTATAGGAGCCAAGTTTGGCCAAAAATCAAAATTCATTGTATCTATTCAGAGAATATACCAGAATATATTTTCGTGATTCGTCACATAGATAAAATACTATAAATTAAGAATTCGTCATTTTGACAAGATGTCAAAGAATGACATTATACATCTTATTTCAAAATAGTTTTGAAGTTATATCACAAGTAGCATTAAGTTGCGTTGAAGGAACAATATCTACATACATACATATCATCACGCCATATCCCTTGCAGGATAGGCAGAAAGAACAGAGTGCCCGAGAACTCTATACTTGCATACTTCACTCGCTGCCTCAATATTCATAATTCTCTTCAAACACGCTCGCCGGTTTCGAAGACTCTTGACTCCACCTTCCTTCAGTACTTGACCAATCTGGTATAGGTAGATTAGTCTCGGTCTGCCCCAGTACCTACATAATTTCGCATTATATATCTTCTTAACCAGACGTTCGTTCGGCATTCTTTCCACATGTCCGAACCATCGGAGCATTCCCTTTCGCATCTTTACACCAATACTCTCTTGTACTAATACCAATACTCAGTCAATAATTTACAACAATATCTATTTTTAGTTATACATATAATAGCTAATTAAAATTTTACATTTGAGTCAAAACACGTCAAGTGGACCCCCCTTTTACCACTTGATGATAGAAAACTTATTAAAATATGATTATCGAAAGTAGTCATACCTAAAAATCATCCCTTAAAACAGTTTTTGAAAATTTTGAATTTAACAACAATTTTTTTAACAATAAAAATTTTCGGTAATTAATAAATAAATTATGAAAAAGCTATTGAAGATAACTATATAGATATTTAACGAAATTTTATAATATATTTATAATATAGAATATTGAATTGTAAAAATCATTTATTAAATAATTGTGTAATTGACTTGACTGCACAGATGGCGTAGTGGTTAAGATACCGACCTTCCATGCCAGTGCCGTGGGTTCGATTCCCACGCAGGACATTACTTTATGTGATCCATAAACTGTTGTTCTGAGTCTGGGTGTAATTTGTCTGCGTTAATTGCATGTTTGTAAAGTCCCCCGCAATACAAGGTTTATTTCCTTAGAGCAGGGTGGTGTTCTAAAAAAAAAAAAATTGTAGCGATCTACAGCCTTAACGGTTTAGCTCAGTAGCGCGCAGCACTTGTACCGCTCGTCGCTGCGTCATATAAAAATTCATATTATTTGAACTAATACCGGGCAGGGAAATTTTATTTCAAAATAGAGAACTTAAATGTATAACGCGTATTAATAAAAAAAAATCGATTATCGTACTGAGAAGTCATTAAAATTTCAATTTGTTTATTTAAAAGTTAATAAAAGATATGATAATAAACAAATGAAATTTGCAAAAGAATTTTATATGAAAATATAGATATTTTACTATAATCGCTGAAAATTTCGTTAAGTTATCTTCAATAGCTTTTTCATAATTTATTTATTAATTAAAAGTACCGAAAATTTTTATTGTTAAAAAAATTGTTAAATTTAACAAATTTTGAATGTTGTAATAACAAATGTTATTAAATTTAACAAAATTTTGAATTCGGAATTTTCAAAAACTGTTTTAAGGGATGATTTTTAGGTATGACTACTTCCGATAATCATATTTTAATAAGTTTTCTATCATCAAGTGGTAAAAGGGGGGTCCACTTGACGTGTTTTGACTCATTTAACTATCCTTTAACTTGGTTATCGTAAACAGCGTCCTGACTCTTAGCTTAAATTCGTCAACCTGGTGAGGATATTTCATTGGTAATAAGCATCATCATCGTCATTATCACCCTGGCCTATATAACATTGTTAAAGAAAAAAATCCTAATAAAACACTATGCCATTCCGTCTCGTTAGAGTGATGCAATAAACCTAGTATATTAACTTATTCTATACAGAAGGCTAAGGGTCGTAACTCACTTATACAACACCGCTCCCACCCGGAAAAATACTGTTCATTGAAATGTGAACTTTTGCACATCCTCTGTAGACACACTTTACATTGACAACACAAACTAGCAGCAAGCTGTAACCGAGGGGTCTGCCAGTATACATTGCTCAACAAAAGGAGGCTCGTGCTTCACAATGTAAATCTTATGGGCCGACAAAATGATGTACACATCCAATATAAAGAACAGTTATTTAGAATTTTGTACTTTGATATAGTTAAAAAGCTCCATTTGGTCACTTGTCACATAAGGGGAGAAGCCTAGATCAAACCAATAATAATTATTTTGTTCAACTTTACCTAATTAAAAAGATATACAATCAAAGGCGCTTTAAGTTTGATTCTATTAATATATTATAAAATATGTACATATTATTAAGAATTTTAAAATGCAGCTTATTAAGTCAAAAAAGCTTGTGACAATTGTTTATCATCATCAAATAGTTCAATCAAAGCTCATGCTCATATCCGAAGTATTGGTAGCATCACCGCCTAGTAGTGGCCCGCCAGGTGGTGACGTCACCACCGCAGGGATCGAGATGTTCACAGTAGGGAAAGGAAACTGCTGGATTTCTTCATCTGAAATAAATATTGATTGTATATATGAAGTACGAATGTATTTATAAAATGTTTTTGTAGAATAGTAATACACATAAATACACACATAAAGGACATAAAAAATGTGTACCTAGGTTTTAACGAAGTCTTAGACTTCGTTAAAACCTAGGTACACATTTTTTTATGTGATATATCTACGTCGATTACTCCGTAGAAGGATAGTGATCACATACACTGATACCGTCAGCATGTCGGCAATATTGAATCTTTCTACATACACGCTATAAAAATAATAGAGATAAGGATGACAATATTTATAAATAAAAAAGTAAGAGTAATAATAATGTAAGAGTAACAATAAGTAATGATGTACTAGAGCAAGTGGATGAATTTGTATATCTTGGATGTGGATTTAGCCGAGATGGAAGGTACACCACTGATATAGAACGAAGAGTGAATGCGGGAAATAGAGTGAACGGAGCGTTGGGGCAACTTCTCGGTAGCCACCACCTCAGCCAGAAGGCACGTGTAGCAATACATAACGCAGTGCTTGTCCCAACATTACTGTATGGTAGCGAGAGTTGGGTATGCAGAAAAGAGTATGAAAGTAAAATTAATGCGATCGAAATGCGATCTCTGCGGAAAATCTGTGGAGTAAGGCTGACCGACCGCATTCGTAACGACGACGTAAGAGAGAAGAAAGAAGAAAGCAGAAAGAAATCTGTTTATTACAACGGACATACAAAAATGGATATAAAAAAAGTAACAATGTAAATGAGAAGCTGTCCGTCACAAAACGCCTCCATCTCAGCATGTTGCAGGTTAAAATACCTGCACTGATCTTCCGTGGAAACGCTTTGCTGACGTCACGGACGTCAACGAACTTAACTACACTAAAATTTTAATATAATTAAAGCAGACAAAATATAAGAACAACAAACATAAAATATACCATGTTCAAATACAACAACAAAAAAATATATGTACAGGTATATAAGTATCTTACACGATCACAAAGACACGTGACACAGCAGTGAATACGCGCCATGCCACATGCGTCATGGCAGTGACCACAGCGCAGATTTTCCATTATTGCGACAGATTGTATATCAAATGAAAAATTAAATATGACTGTACGTTAACAAATTCATATAACTAACATGTAATGTGAATTCAATTCAATAAACTAGGTCTAAATAAAGTTTAACTTGATAAAATAACACATGTGAGATATTTTAAATTAGAAATACCTGTTTCAAATTAAAGTGTGTGTACACAATTTTTTTTTTTGTGTGTTAGCAGCGTTAATGGTTACATTAACGCTTTACAGCTGTCCAGATCATCAATATAAAATAGAAATTATTGCTACAAAGGAGTATAGGGGATAGTTAAGGTACAAGAGACGTGAGTAAAAATAAATAATATTAGAAAATATAAAACTTAAATTATAAATAATGTATGTATATAATTGTAACCAAATAATGCATAACATTAAACTACTTAAATAGCACTGGTATCATGTCTTAAAGGTTCTTCCAATTTTTGATGATCGTAAATAATTTTTTTTAACTTTATTTTAAAAAGTTGTAAATTTTGTAGACTCCTTATTGGCGGGGGAATATTATTCCAACACTTTGTTGCTGCATATCGGAAACTACCCCTAAATGCAGCAGATCTATGACATTGTGTGGAAAGCTGCCCCGCACACCGTCGAGGACCGTGAGACTTGCTTTTTGATAGCCATGACAATTTGCCATATAAATAACTTGGAACCTTAAACTTAAGCACACCGAAAAGAAGACAGGCTAGGTGGAGTTTACGCCTGTGTCTCATCTTTAAAACGCTGTGTTTATTTAAATATGGACTGACATGAGCCCTCAACGGAATGTCAAAACAAAAACGGGCGCAAGCGTTTTGAACTCGCAAGTCTCTGAGTTCTAGCCAGGAGACGTGGTCCAAAAACTGTGTCCATGTAGTTCAGTTTGGATAAAACCAAGGATTCTACCAACTGCATGCGTAAACCTTCTTGTATAAAGTGTCTTGCTCTATATAGTACCTTCAGTTTATAAAAACAGGTTTTGACTGAATCAGCTATGTGCCTTTCAAACCGCAGACTAGTATCCATGTGCAAACCCAAATTTCGACATTCAGTTACACGCTCGATGGGTTTGCCTAGTAATATAACATCCAAGGACGGACAAAGCGTAGCAAGTTGATGGCTACTACTAAACAGTAAATATTTTGTCTTGTTTGGGTTAAGCATCAAGCAATTATTAGTGGACCATGTTGCAATACTTGACAGATCATCATTTACCTTGGCAATTGCGTTATTAATTTCCGATGGTTTATTAAAAATATATCTGAATATCATCTGCATATATATGAAATTTGCAGTATCGAATGTTTTGTCCAATATCAGATGTGTACATAATAAAAAGGATTGGACCCAATATAGAGCCCTGAGGAACTCCTGTAGGTACTGCAGCTTTATCAGAAATCATTAATGAACCATCTTGACATTTGAGCTCTACGTATTGAAAACGATGGCACAAATAACTTTCAAACCATTTTAAAGTTTTAAAGTCGAAACCATAATAGCACAGCTTAGATAGAAGAAGATTTATATTTGTGACGTTCTTCTTTTTTATCGACAATCACTTGTCTTCTCCGCAAAAAAATAAATATATTGCTCCTAAATACTAAATTTCTTATTTTTTTTTTATAAAAATACACTTGACAATGCAATAAGTATAATATCCTCAAAAGTAGATTTTAATTACTAATATTTTTTACAAAATTAGTGTGACATAGTATACAAAAAGCGTGACGGAGGTGTTTTACATACAAATAAAGTGTGTCTCTCTATGACCACTAATGTAAACAAATTGCTCTCGTAAAAAAAAATCACATTAAAAGTTTCTATCTAAAAACATTTACTGAACTACTTGACCTTTGTTATTAAATTAATAAGAAGAAATAATTTTTAATGTTTCTATTACTAAATAAAAAAATATTTTATTGGCTGTCTCCTCACGTGTATGATTTTTGTTGCTACCTTCTGTCACTCATTTCATGGTGCAAAATAATGTGCGTTAGCAATTTTGACCTTGGTCACTAGACAACAGAATAGCCCCACTCCACCCCGGACCCACGGTATGCGTCCCTACGCCCCGGAAATACCAGTCAGCCGCTCGCAAACAGTAAAAGGAGGTGCATGTGTTTATTTAGCGACCGCTCTGTCACGTAAGTTACTACTTCCAAATGTTATTGTAATTTCTGTGTTTTAATATTATTTTATTGATTCCTGATAAGTATTTCATATATGCCCAGTTTTATGCGTAAATTATAATTAGGAAAATGCTGAGAGTCTCGAACACTACTATTTTACACCTCTGTCACGAAGCACCTCTGTCACAAAAATGTGACGGAGTGGTATAACTTGTGACGAAGTGGTCATTTTTGCATGGAACTTACAGCCTTAGTTAATATTCATAAGAGATCATTGTTCATTTTCTTATGTTGGTTATTATATCGTCGATTATTTTCTTAGTTTAAGGTGTTACCATCAGTTAAATGGAAAAATGGCATTATCTGCGGCTGAATGACAGCGACGGTGTCGTGAAAGGAAACATAACCCTGAAATCGTCAAAGGAAACATAACCCTGAAATCGTTGCAGAAGTCAAACGTAAAGATTTAAAAAGATATCATGTTCGTAAAAAGTTGGTTAAAAATATGACACCAAAAGAGCATAAAAAATAAAGAGACAATGGCAGATTAGAAATAAGAAGAGAAGATTACGACAGAAAGCTTTGCAGAACTTTTTGATGAACACTCCAGCTTCTTCACCACCTCTTTCAAGTCCCAGACTACTTCAATTAAGTCCTAGATCTCGTTCACTGACTCCACTCTCGTCTACTGCCAGTGCAAGCGGAAGAAAATAAGTTAGACGGGATAGATCACGACTTTTTTTTTTTTTTTTTTTTTTTTTTTTTTTAGAAAAATATTCCACTTTAAGACCAAATACAAGAATTACTAAGAAAAGTACAGAAATATAAGAAAAGACTTCAGCAAAAGAAAAAGAAAGAAAATAAAGTGCATAATACAACCCATAGTGAAAAGGAAAATGAATATGGCGAAGAAGAAAACAGAAAATATACTATTTTATCAAATACCATTAAGAAACATTACAAGGACACAAAAGACCACAAAAAAAACGCTATATCAAAAGTATACTTGAAAACCGAACAATTCAACGTTCCGGACTAAAACTTTAGCTGGCTAAAGGAACCATGGGAATTAAGAGAGTGACGAAGTATAGTTCCGTCTTGCCAAAAAATACTATATTAAAACAAAAAATTCATGATTTTTATCTCAGTTCTGTTGATAATACTGGAAAATTATTTAAATTGGTAGAATCTGATGTGTCGGATGTGATGTTTGAAAATTTGTTACAAATTATTCTACCTCCTAAGGTAGTTAAAAGAGGGCCTAGACACGGTGTCGTCACCGTCGAGGCTCTCCGGCCCGTACTGATGGAGTGGATGGAGCGGCGGCACGGAGTCCTCTCCTTTCGACTGGTGCAGGTGTTGTCGGGGCACGGATGCTTCGGCTTGTACCTGCACACGGTCGCGCAAAGGGAGTGGACTTCGTTCTGCCACCATTGCAGCAGTGACGAGGACACGGCGCAACACACGCTGGAGGCGTGTCCGGGCTTTGACCGGCATCGCCGTGACCTCGTCGCTGTTATCGGTGCCGACCTGACGCTGCTGGCTGTCGCGAGAGCGATGGTCGACAGCGTCAGGAACTGGGACGCGGTCGCCGCCTTCTGCGAGGCTGTCATCTCGCAGAAGGAGGCGGCGGAACGAGTCCGGGAGGATTTCCGCGACCCGGGCCGCCGTCAGCGGCCGGGGCGGCGCAGGCGCGAATACCTGCCGCCCTAACCGAGGCCACGGGTGATCGGATCGGGGAATTGTCCGGTCACCCGACGTGAGGCCACCGCGTGAGGGCGACGCCCCGACGGTGAAATCTGTCGGGGCGTCGACGAGAGGAACCCGCGAGGGTAAATCGCCGGCGGGCCACCGAAGTTAAAATCGAGTACCGGTGGTCCGCTCGCACGGCGAAGAGAGAAGGTTTTACGGTGGGTCTATGGGGTCACGCGCCGCCTTTCCGTCACCCCGGACCGATTCAGCGGGGCGAGACGCACCCATAGCCCACCAATAAAAAAAAAAAAAAAGGTAGTTAAAAGAGGAAGACGCGTGTTTTACGAATACTGGAATAATGGTTGATCACCAATAGAAGTTTTTGAAAATAGAGGAAGTGAAAAGATATTGTGAAACTAAATTTATATCCACCAAAGAATGGATACCAATCAAAAGACTTATAGTAATATTTTAAGGAAATATTATAATTTGTTATTGTTTTCTAAAATTAAAAATTGTTATAAGGTTAACGCGGGTAAACATTATTTACCACTCCGTCACTTCGTTTACCACTTTGTCACAATTTTGTCCCCCTTATAATTGAAGTTCAAAGTAATGTATGAATCACTTTATTGGTAATATTTACAAAAATAACGTGTTCTAGTATTATATGCTAAACAATAAAGGTGTTCACTAGATTTTCAAGTTACTTTATTGGGCGACTTTAATAATATTAAATAGTATTTTGTCTTAAAAATCAAAAATGTGACAGAGTGGTATTGGATATATATTTTTAAATGTTTATTTTAATAATTTCGTCCAATGGAGCTAGGTAAAAATAAATGTTTATATTCTTGATAAGAAAGTAATAAGAAACTGAAGATCTGATTTTAAATGAGAAATAAAAAAAATAAACATTTCTGTGACTGAGGTGTTATTTTTTTGATACCATTCCTACTAAATTTGAAATAAAACAAAAATTACAAGTAATACTTCGATGCATTATATGTTTTTGAAATCTACAATAACGAGGCAATAATTTAAATCACATTTTACTAAACAAATCACATTTTTACTTTTTTAACAAATATAAAAATTTGCCGGTCAGATTGTTGATAAAAAAGAAGAATGTCCCATTTATCGAGTCGAATGCCCTTGAAAAATCTAGTAATACTAGTATAGTACATAGACCCTCATCCTGAGCACACAGAATATTGTCAGTAACATCTAGCATGGCCGTTACCGTACTACGTCCCTTCCTAAAACCCGATTGTGCTTCAGGCAGAATATTGTTGCTCTCAAGGTATTCGACCAACTGTTTGTAAACCACTTTCTCCATGATCTTTGATAAACATGGTAAGATGCTAATTGGTCTCAAGTCTTTCATATCTGTTGGGTGTGAAAGTTTCGGCAGAGGACGGACAATTGCAGTTTTCCAAACATCGGGAAATACAGATGTGTTAATGGACATATTCATCAGATCCTTAATGACATCAGATGTATAAGGGAAAGTCATAATTAGCATATTGAGACTTATATAATCGCAACCTTCAGCATTCGATTTTAATTTATTTATTATTGCAATTATACAGTCAAGGCTAACCTCCTTCAAGTGGAACGTAATATCACTGAAACGGTGATATTCAAAGTAAGTAAGTTGAGACATACTAACATCCAAGGCACCTGATATATTTAAAAAATGGGTATTTATTTCATTCGGATCATTAAAGAAGGAAGGCAACTCAAAATTGTTCTTTGGTAATAAAGTAGATTTAAAATATTTTCCACAATGAACGCGGATTTTTGATCTGATTATTAATGTAATGTTTGAAATAAGCAGCTTTTTCTTGAAAAAGTGCTTTGTTAACAAGAGATTTTAAAGTTTTATAATATTCTTTTTTACCATGATCTTTACATTTATTATAGTCTGCTGATGCCTTATCACGCAACCGCATCATTAGTTTAATTGTATCCGTGATCCAAGGGTAAGAGCGATCCCTAACTGAGATGGTTTTCAAAGAGAAGAGAACAGAGCGAGTAGGTATGAAAGAGGGTATTGGTGTAAAGATGCGAAAGGGAATGCTCCGATGGTTCGGACATGTGGAAAGAATACCGAACGAACGTCTGGTTAAGAAGATATACAATGCGAAAGTGGAAGGATGTAGGTACCGGAAGAGACCGAGACTAACCTACCTAGACCAGATCGGTCATGTACTGAAGGAAGGTGGAGTCAAGAGTCTCCGAAACCGGCGAGCGTGTATGAAGAGAATTATGAATGTTGAGGAAGCGAGTGAAGTATGCAAAGATAGAGTTCTCTGGCACTCTGATCTCTCTACCTACCCTGCAAGGGATATGGCGCGATCATATGTATGTATAAATAAAAAAAAATGTTCATCGAAATACGTTAGATTAGGCTAGAGTAACAGGTTAAATTATAAAGAAAGCGTTCAAAATAAATAGACTAGGATAAAGGAATAAACATATGAGCAAAATCTTCTGCCTCCGCTTCACTAGAGACAGTGTAAATCTTTTTTTTTTCATTAGAAATTATTTAATGATTAATTATTTTAAGAAATTTAATAAAAATAACGACAAGGGTCGTCGGTTTTTCGTTTTATTTTCTATATATTCAAGTATGTAATCTTAAAAAGCAGCTAAATTAATCAGTTAAATTTTCCGTGTGGGTAGACTAATACAAATTACGATTTCAAAACGATACTTGAGTTAGGTATTGAGTATACTCGTCTAAAACACGTCCCGGCACAAACCTCCTTCATAGTGAGAGAAAAATTGACATACTACACCACGTTGGTTAGATCGGTTGTGTTAGTGTTATATTTTGATTATTTGCTTGGTGTTATGTGTTCGCATCCCTTAGTCATCTTTTACGATCAAACAACGGCAAAGAAATGGACCACTGCTCTTATTACGTCACAACAGGGATAGACTATTGTATAACACTCAAATGATATACAAAGTATAAACCCTATTCCTTGTATATCGATAATTTAACTTTTTTCTTTTAAAGGTAGGTCATACAATGAACGTATACATTTACACCCAAACTCAAATCAACAATTTGGGTCAATCGAACCTACGGCACTGGCAAGGTAAATCAGTATTTAAAGCACAACGCCGTTTGTGAAGTCAAAGCAGCAAAATGTTACACCATTCATTTATTTATTAATGTTCCAGATAAGTAAGCAAGCTATACTGAAAAGAGCTAGCAAGACACTCAATACGAAAGAGCTAGCAAGACACTCAATCCGAAAGAGTCGTGAGCAGTTTTAAATATTTTTTTTAGTTCTAAAACATTACCTGTGAGCGCGCCATCAATTCTTTCGATAATAGAGTCGAGTAACGCCAATGCTACGACATCATCAGGATCTTTGGCGAGTGCGGCGTGGAGAGAATCAGCCGCGTCCCGCTCCCTCCCCAGGAGCCCCAGACACAGCGCCATAGCGGTCAGAGTCGTCGCTCGTGCGGGACGAAGCGCGAGTGCCCGCTCGTGCCATCGGAGCGCCTCATTAGGGTGGCCTAAGGCGCGGTACACGTGCCCTAATGCGTCCAGGGTGGCCGCCCAACGAACAGGCACCTAGTAAATAAATATAACATTATTACATTCATCCTGCTATTATCCCAATTATTAGGAGTCGACGCAATATATACTATCATCAAACATATTGCAATTGTCTAGTTTTATGACCAATCTTCTGCCTGACATGAACCCAGTCGCGTAGCCGCCATCAGACAGCAAATCAGCAAATACATTGTTTATCAAATTGGATTTAAATAACAGACGAGCGCGCATGCACGCACACACGCATTATATATCTATCTACTTAGCGGTAGTAATATCTGGAATAGAAATCGTAAAGGACATATCATATTAAAGTTTATCGATAAGATATTCTTCACCAACCATTTAATGTCACAATCGTTACGCTTGGCAAAAGAGTTCACGATGACAGTTGGTGTTAGAATTTTTCAAAAAGAATAATGTTAGTTCCTAACTCTTAGTGAACCCGCTGCCCAACTTGTCCTGCCATACTGCATGCGTAGGCCAGAAGTTATGAAGAGTCTCAGTAGTAAATCACAATCATTATTAAGAACTAGTCTCACCTCCGAGCTATGTGATGGAGTTGCTGCTTCCAGTGCTGTTAACCACAAGTCCCTGGCTGCGAGGAGGTTCCCGTCAGCGAAAGCAGCAGCGCCAGCCTCATGTGCCACGTGGGGGTCGCGCACTAGCGACACCACACGCCCCCACTTATCCTTGTCTGTGCACGCCGTCTCATCTACCACCTGGAAATTTATTGATTTTATCATAATAAATAGACGAAGCAGTAATATTTTACATTCAGTCGTGGCCTTTCTTTAAGTCTATTCGAATGTAAGATTTTTCTGCTTGATTTTCCATTCGTAAAATTCTTTCTTAAGCTGACCGTAACTGCACATCCTGTCACGCAGGTTGGTTATCTATGATCTGCCCGATGCGAAAACTCAATACGCATTTGATGGTAACGGAATAAAAACACAAAATGCCACCACCTCTCCTTTTTCCGTGGGTGTTTTAAAATTCAACGAGATATAGTAAGCAGATTAAAATCACTGCAATAATAGGCACTCTGTAATACCGACCCGCTGTGTGTGGATATAATTTGTGTCAGTTAATGTTTGTAAAATCCCCGCAATCATCATCATCGTCTCAACTAAGATAGATACCCACTGTGGGACTCGAACCTCCTCCACTATAAGGTAGACCTACTATACCATGCTGGTCCAACGTGTTGGTATAGGTTTTTATTTAAAGTTTTTCTCCTCTTGCATAAATGTTAAATGTGTATATATACCTGCACCGTCTTTTACGACACCCACAGACAAAATGGTGCAAAATATGATAGCCAGATCTTGTGCCATATTCATGGTTACTATGTAAAGAATGAACTTCAGAATTAATAGTGAAGCTATCTGTGAAATTTGCTGGAATCAGTCAAATTATATCATTGTATAGGTAAAACAAAAATACTAAAGTAGTATAATGAAATACATATATTTTACAAATTAGAGCAGAATTTTTTTTTTTTAAACACTGCCCTCTACGGACATGCAATTAACGCAGACAAATTACACCCAGACTCAGAACAACACTTTGTGGATCGCACAAAGTATTGTCCTGCGAGGAAATCGAAAACGCCATTGGCATAAAAGGTAGCTATCGTAACCACTACGCCATCTGTGCAGTCAGTTATAGCAGGACATTTGACAGATATTAACAAAGGCCATTTGCTTATAAGGTATAGCCGAATATTTTAAGTGTACTTGAATTTGATATTATATACAAACTTTGTCGTTGTGTAATGCTGCTGCCCTGGTGAAGAATCGCTCGCACATGTTGAAATTATTCAGCAGCGCACACTCCACACCAACGTACATCGGCGGTAAGTGACATCCAACCATCACTTGACACGCCTATCACAAAACACACACATGAATAAACCATATATTTCAATAACTCATCTTACAGATGTTATTATTCTACTCAAACAAAAAATCCTTTCACCATATAGAGGTTCTATACAAATGTTTTCAGTCGTCGGTGACGGCGTAAGAATACAATTCACCGCCCCTATCTTGTTCGTGGGCTGTAGGATGATGGGTTGTGGATTCAATGCGCTACTATAGCTTACAACAATCACCAGATGATCCTTGCCGAGATTATGGTAAAAACCGAGTAAAGGATGGAAAGTTAGAGAAAGAGAGAAGAAATATCGAAATAAAACCCATGTGGCCATTCGTGATATAGTAATCTAGGCTAATCTGGGGATTAATCTCTCATCTGGTGGAAGCTTATGCCCAATGAACCATTGAGACGTATATGGAGTGAGAAGAGAGGAAAATGGTTACCACATACTTTAACATATGCAGCCATGGCTTGATCGTGTTCGGGTTCTGCGGCAAAGCAATGACCGAAAGCGAGCCAAACGCAACCCGCACTCGGCTCCAAGCTTTTAGCTTTGCTTAAATAACGACGAGCTATTTCGTTTTTACCTGTATAACAATATAAAAGGAATTAATTTAGATATACATACATATAATATAAGACCTTCTGTACTAAAAACTTGAAGACACAATTAAATAGATATTTTTAAACTGCTTTTAATGATTATAGAAACTTAATATCAGTAAGTTTTCTTTTTTGGAGGCAAACGAGCAAGCAGCACACCTGACGGTAAGTGTTACTGCTGCCCATGAACCTTTGCAATTCCAGAGGTATAGCTAGTCCGCTGCGTACCAATAATTCCAAACCCACCCAGAAAGTTAGGCTTCCGGCTCTCTCGATCACCGAACGAAGCACAACAGCATATTGCCACTGCTCAGGCGTCGATCTTCTGCGAGAGTGTGGTACTACCCCGGACGGACCGACCCGAGGTTGTAGACATAGAACTGTCAACTATGTGGTCCTACTACTAATAATAATAGTAATCAAAAGTAAACTAATAACTAAACTTTTAAAAAAAAATAATCAAATAAACGACTTCGCCAAAAACCATACTTAAAACACTAAAAACCGAAAAATACGATGAAATATTTGATTGAAAAGATAATATTTTAAATGAACCTATACAATATTAATGTTCTACCAATTCTGTTCTGTACCAATCAAGCTACATATACCTACCTATATATTTACAAATTATAATATTTATTTACAAACTTATAATATGACAATTCTTGTCTAATTCGAATTATGTATTAATTTTTATAAAATATAATTATAATGTATGCTAGAAATCCACTAACACGATTTGAAGTCGGTGCCAAGCATAGCTGGGCATTAACTCGTTAATCGTTAATTAACGAAGTTAACATTTGGATTAACGGATTAACTTTTAAGTTAACTTTTAAAAATGTTAACAGACACGTTAACTTCCGTTAATATACAGAAGTCCGTTAATCGTTAATCCAATGCCTAATAGTTACCGCACGGCACTGACAAGTGCCGGGTGGCCCGTGGGAGCGAGTGAAACAAAAACAAAACTAGATATATTTTGCCGGCGCGTGCGAGTGAGAAAGAAAACTGCGAAAATATTTGTTTCGTTTGATCATTTCTTTACTTCAAAATGTTAATGTTCATGAACGGGAATATGCACCTAATACCCCACGATCAAATTACAAATTTGAATTATATATAGTATTTTGTTTTGTTTCTAACCTGTTAAATTCCAGAACCTAAACCAACAGGTTTTATAAGTTCACTAATGCAAAGATATAAAGATGCAATTTTAAACATATTATACGGTAATATTAACGGATTAACGTTAACTTGCGTTAATTCTTCCGAAATGTAACGCTTTAACGTTTAACGAAGCAACTTTTTTTGTAGTGGATTAACGATTAACGAAGTTAACTATTTGATTAACGGTGCCCAGCTAGGGTGCCAAGCCAAATAGGTATACTATATCGCATTCAAACCACGCCGCGCTTGTGACTGAAGTGATATCAACGCACAAGCGTCGATGAGGGAATTGTTCTGAGCGATTAAGCGAATTAATCCATACGGCTAGACGTCGTTGACGGTTATCGCCAGCTACTACAATTATAGTAGCTGGCGATAAATATTGCACATTAAGCCTTGGAAAGAGACAATCGATTAATTTCGACTTCATAGACAATTGTCCAATTTCCCTTCTATTAGCAAAACATAAAGAATCTTATCAATACAACTTCATGTTAATTTATGCCCATAATAAATAAATTTGAATTTTGTTGGTAAATGTGCAATTACTAACTGGTGGCCATTGAACTCAAACTTCATAATTTTTTTATGATCATTTCAGCCTATCGCCGTCAACTGCTGGACGTAGGCCTCCCTAATGTTACGCCACAGAGTGCGGTCCTATGCCGCTTACATCCAACGACGCCCAGCAACCTTCACCAGGTCGTCTGTCCATCTAGTGGGGCGGCGTCCTACACTGCGTCGTCTAGTACGTAGTCGCCACTCTAGAACCTTTCTCTCCCAGCGGTTGTCGGTTCTTCGAGCGATGTGAACTGCCCATTACCACTTCAGCGTGCTAATTCTTCGTGCTATGTCGATTACACCCGTTCTTCTGCAGATTTCCGTATCTCGGATTCTATCTCGCAGAGAAATCCCGATCATAGCCCGCTCCATAGCACGCTCAGCGACTTTGAGTCTATCTCGTTTTTTGTTGAGCCACCAGGACTAATCCAGGTCCATTTCCTTTGTGGCTGCTTCCTGAACAAGGAATTCATCATAAAGAGTCTTTCCTTCTCCAGAAAATCAGCCAGTTTCTGGCCCCTCAGGTTTCTCTGTACATATCCATGTTTTCCCACCCTCAACACACCATCACTCCCTTCGCCCAGTTTCGCATTAACGTCTGCGATAACTACAGTGAAGTGGGTTTTGGACGCATGTATGGCTTTCGAGATGTCCTTGTAAAATGCCTCCACCTCGTCGTCGGAGTATGCCGAGGTCGATGCGTATACCTGCATGACATTCAACGAATACCTCTTGGTAATTCTGAGTATAAGGTACAAATAAGGGTAGCCCTGGTCGACACACTCTCGATCCTTTCCACGTCATCTACGAGACTTGCAAACGATAAACCCTATACCACCTTGGGACGGGTGATCCTCCTCCCGGTAGAAGAGCAAGTTTCCAAACGGGACGATTATCGTGCCCTCGCACTTCTGATAATCCTACAATGTCCCAGCGGATTTTGCTCAACTCCTCTTCCGGCTCAATGACTTTCTCGTCGGTCCTGAGTGTCCGACTGTTGTGTGTTACCAGGGCCAAGGGTCGTTTTGATTGGTAGCCGGATCGCTGACGGAAATTGTTCGCAGTCCCCGCTCCACCACTACCGGACCCGCTACAAAATAAGCCCGTAGGGTTCCACATAGGGCCAGTTCTGGTTTGCTCATCATAAGGGGATAATGCCGTAATCGCCACGCTTGGCAGCCCAGTTGATGATCTCAGTGAGATGTTATACCTTTCCCAGGTAAGAGCTGCTGCCTACTCTCCTGGTGAACCCTTAGCCAATTTTTACGACTCCCACGGGTAAGCAACGGGTGGCGACACTTGTATTTTATCCCGTCGCCACACGGGAAAGCTCAAACTTACCTATAAGATAATAATAACAGCCAACAGCATACCACGAGGTCCACACTGTAGGGTAAGCATCTACCAGCTCATGTGCCAATGCGAACAACTGAGCACTTTTCTTCTGCTCGACGAGGCAAGCGACTCGCACATCCAGACAGCACCAGGGCCCGATAACGTCAAGCGCTTTGAGCGCGTCGTCCCAGCGACACGCCGCCGTTAGCCGCCGTGCGTTACTTTGAACAGCCTCAAGCATTCGACACCATACCACTTCTGCTTCCGCTGTTACCTACGAAAGAGTAATAATGAATTTTATAAAAGACAACACTCTGCACTAAAGCAATAATCCTTATATAGTAGGGGACTTATAACTAAACCGACTCAAATTACACCCACTCGGTACAACAATTTGTGGATCGCACGAAGTATTGTCTTGCGATTGGGATTCGAACCCACGGAACTGGCATGGTATGTCGGTACCTTAACCACTACACCATCTGTGCAGCGTCATACATCAATGTTATTTACCTTATTATTTTCATTAAGGACTTATAAAACATTTCCTTTTATTTAAGGATGATTTACAATCAAAATCCTGTTCTCACCAACATCATCCTGTTCTAGTCCTACTTATGTATAGTGTACTCTTCATCTATCATACATGTTGCAAAACTTTTGGCAATAGTTTTATGACCGGCCGAGGTTAATCATTCATGGAATGTCATTGTTGACCAGACTTATCACCGCTTCTAACTACTACTAAATGGTGCATACCAGGTGTCGCGGTTAATAATTCTTTTTTTTTTTTCAGTGATGACGCTAAATACACATTAGTTAACAACCTCATTTCTTATGTCATTTTGTCGCTATGTCAATGCGTGCCAAAACGGCATAAATACTTGTGCGGTACCGCGTTAACGTCATTGTTTTTTTTGAGTTTTGAAAATGTCAAGTTACAGGTCAAACAAGGAGCATTTGCGGCACGTGTTGCTTTTTTTTTGTACAACCAAAAGAAAAAGGCGAGGGAGAGCCGACGAATTCTTGCCCAAACTTACAGTGACAATGTCCTCACGCAAGACGCTTGTGTGCGGTTGTTTAGACCCTTCAAAAGTGTTGATTTCGACTTAACGACAAAGGACGTCCAAGTCAACCAAAAAAATTTGAGGATGGCGTTCTACAAGAACGTTAGACGTAAATAATATGTAAACCCAACAGCAAATGGCAGAGAAATTAAAAGTTTAGTTGCCCAACGATTGGTAATCATCTGCATGCCATAGAAAAATTTCAGAAGGCAGGAAAATGGGTACCCCATGAGCTCAACGACAGACAGATGGAAAAGCGAAAGACAGTGTGCGACGTTTTGCTTTCTCGACATGAACACAAACGTTCTTTTACATCGAATCGTGACTGGAGACGAAAAATATATCTATTTTGAAAACCCAAAACGTAAAAAATCGTGGGTTGACCCAAGTCAGCGATCAACATCCACCGCGAAACCCAATCGCTTTGGAAAAAAGGCATTGCTGTGCATCGGGTGGGATCACAAGGGTGTCGTGTACCATGAGTTTCTAAAATCGGGTAAAAGGTTAATACTAACCGCTACCGACAATAAATAGTCAATTTGAATCATGCGTTGGAAGGAAAGAGACCTGAATGGGCATCAAGACACGGAAAGGTGATTTTGTACCGTGACAATGCTCCCTCACACGCAGCGAAAGCGGTCAGAGACACCATTTCTACGTTTGCCTGGGTACTCTTACCACACCCGCCACACTCACCGGACCTGGCTCCATCGGATTCCATCCATCCATCAGCCCGTAAACGTCCACTGTTGGACATAGGCCTCCCCACGAGAATGCCATCTATAACGGTCCTGTGCCACCTGCATCCAACGGTTTCCTGCGACCTTGATGAGGTCATCAGTCCACCGAATGGGGGGTCGTCTTACGCTGCGTCGTCCGATTCGTGGTCGCCACTCGAGAACCTTTTTCCCCAACGGTTGTCGGTTCGTCGAGCGATGTGGCCTGCCCACGGAGCAAATACAAAGAGGAGCTGTTGTAATGAATATTTTCTATGAAACAATGCGTGTCATTTACAGGGGTAGGGGGGGTCGCTGCTAATGGAGAAAGTAAGACAAGTAATAGTACTTGTCTCACTCCCTCCTTTATGTCCATTTACCAGCTATTAGCACAACTATTAATTTCGTATATTGTATGCAGTTGAACTATCTTGCATTAGATGTCAGTAAGTGTATGGTGTAACAGGGACGTACTCAGAATTTACCTATATCAAGGAGTGCTAATTTTTTTTATTTCAAAGATACAAACAAATCTTATTAGCTGTTTACTCTATTCAAATACAAATGTTTATAATCAAATAATTCTGCATAGCGAATAGGTGAATGACTACTGTTTTTAATCGCAAATTTCTTTATAAGGCTTGTCAGCATTGTTCATAATGTTAATATTTTATGAAAAATCCATCTTTTCTCTACTGTCATTCTGATAAACTCAGAAGTTTATAAACCTTTTTTTCTTCATATTTGTGTCCTTTTCATACGACCAAATAATACAATTATTTGTTTGGGTTTCTAACAAATTGTCGAATGAAAGTAGTTGGACTTTTAGTAAATATGTTAGTTACACGGTATTATTTCCTTCCTTTTTGTCTTTTCCATATAAAAAAGAATCAAACCACTCTATTAAAATAAGGCGTTATACAATTGATAATGCAACAATAGTGTCAATGACCAAGACATGTAAAAGAGTATTTCAAGCGAGCAGACCAGCAAGGTAGCAGCCGTTTCATTGACGCACGGGCCATCTAAAACTTAGCCATGCCAAAGGTAACTTGAAGACCCGGTCTTCGACGCCACCACCATTTTGAATATTTTTGTGACGTGCTCAACCTCGTTAATCTTATCAAGAAATTGCATCGAGTGCAACATTATTAATAAATAAAGGAGAAAGGATGACATTGGTTCTAATAATAAAAATGAAATACTCTTTTGTATCATATATTTCTTGAGCTATACCTAGTCTTGCCCTAAATATTGTAACAAAGAAAAACCTTTTTCTATTGCAAAAAATATTTATTACTTTTACAGTGTTAGTTTAATACATAAATATAAAACAATTTAAAATATAAAAAGCTTGTTCGAAGTGGTTTCCATTGGCTGCAATACAGTCCTTTAAACGTGGAGGCCAGTTGTAGAAGCACGCACTCTTTCAATGGGAAAATTCTTCACTGCCAATCGTATGGATTGTTTTAGGGAAGGCTAGGCTAGGCTCCGGTAACTTCTTTCTAAGCTACAACATAAATAATAAAAAAAATATGAAATTAGCAGCCTCTTTCTTTTTTGGCGGGTGGGTCATGGTCGGCGCACTCCTCGCACCACTCTGTCCGGGGCGACAGAGCCTCTCTATTTTGTCTGTAAGCACGCACACTCGTAACCCACTCCTGGCATGTCGCCTTCGTCGTTGGGCCGACCACCGGAGCAGAATGTCTCGACGTCAGTGGTCGGCCTGACGGAATACCTCCTGAGGAGCACCCTCTCCTTGACCGACGTCCCCCACCTCGGGGAGGACGTCGGTCTTTCCTCGCGCGTTCGGCCTCTCGGAGAGTGACGGACTAACTCTATAATATATTCTATAATAAGTTAGCAGCCTCTACACATAACAGTAACCGATAATACAAACTGCAAAGGAACTAACATATGAATCTAGATTTAAACAAGGTACTGTTCCCTTCTTTAGTTTTCTAAAGCCTTTGCTTGTTACTACGAAATCTTCATTGTTAAAATGAGAAGAACAAATCTTTGTATATTTCGTAGGAGTTCAGTTTTTTCTATTAATTTTTGAAATCCATTGCTTCTTAACATCGTCATTGGACGGTATTCTAAAACATACAAAATTTACAGTTTAATTATAATAGGTTCATTTAAAGTAGAGTAAAAAATATTTTTCTTTGATGAAAAATCCGAATGTTATAATTATATTCTAATTACGACCCTGGATTTTTGACACTTTTATAGTTCTTCATAGTTAACGACAGCTGGCGTATTGCTTACAAAATAATTATTAACTACATATAAAACTCATATTTTTGTCGAGGTAAAAGGCTTTGGGTATAAATTTTAATACTCATGGTTATTAGTTATTACAATAATCTTAATAGTTTGAACTGTATGTGCTTTTATTGTTCTAGGTCCTATTACGCAAAGTGGGCACCACTTTCTATCACACATCTAACGTTGAGTAAAATTATTTTTTAAATATGATACCGTCAAAAGAACTTTCTAGAAATTATTTTGATAAATTATGAATAAATATACTTACAAATGAAATGTGATTCTCTCCATAGCATCTGTACGTTTATCGGAGTAGTTTTTACATGATAAAACACAACACTTCATGGTTTTCTTCGTAATAACATAAAAATACACCAAAAATATAATTTTATGCACCGTGCGAACACCGGCAGCGACGACAGAAGACTAATAGGCCACGCCTACTATTGATGTTAACGTGATGACGTCACGGCCTACTTGAGAATCACAGTGCACAGTAACTTAGGCCGTCTCCTCTTTGTATTTGCTCCGTGGGCCTGCCCATTGCCACTTCAACGTGCTAATTTTTCGGGCTATGTCGGTTACACCCGTTCTTCTACGGATTTCCATATTCCGGATTTTATCACGTAGACAAATACCGAGCATAGCCCTCTCCATAGCACGCTGAGCGACTTTGAGCCTTTTTATGAGGCCGACATTTAGAGACCACGTTTCAGTGCTGTACGTCATCGCTGGTAAGACACACTGGTTATAAACCTTTGTTTTCAGACACTGCGGAATATTAGACGAGAAGATCCTCCTAAGTTTCCCGAACGCTGCCCAGCCGAGTTGGATTCGTCGGCTGACCTCTTTCTCGAAATTGGATCTACCTAATTGGACTGTTTGTCCTAGGTAAACATAGTGATCGACAACTTCGAGAATCGCATTCCCAACCAGGACCGGTACAGAAATGACATGGGCATTAGACATGATTTTCGTCTTGTCCATGTTCATTTGCAGCCCTACTAGTTGGGAGACCTTGCTGAGGTCATTGAGCATGGTGCCAAGGTCCTCCAGGGATTCTGCCATGACTACGATATCATCTGCGAATCGAAGGTGAGTGATGTATTCGCCATTGATGTTGATGCCGAGTCCGGTCCAGTCTAAGAGCTTGAAGATATCTTCCAGCGCAGGGGTGAACAGTTTCGGAGAGATAACGTCTCCCTGTCTCACGCCTTTCTGCAGCTGGATCGGTTTCGTACTCTTATCCTGGATGCGGACCGACATAGTAGCGTCTTAATACAAACACTTCAACACTTCGATATATCGATAGTCAATTTGGCACCTTTGAAGGGACTGCAGCACTGCCCAAGTTTCGACAGAATCAAAGGCTTTCTCATAGTCCACAAACGCTAGACACAGAGGCCGATTATACTCCTCGGTCTTCTGTATAATCTGACGTAGCGTGTGGATGTGGTCTATGGTACTATAACCCTTTCGGAAACCGGCTTGTTCGGGCGGCTGGAAGTCGTCTAGCTTGCGCGCGAGTCGGCTCGTAATGACTCTTGAAAACAATTTGTTCACGTGACTCAGGAGTGAGATGGGTCTGTAATTCTTTAAGAGCGTTTTATCGCCCTTCTTGAAAAACAGCACCACCACACTCCTGGTCCACGACTCTGGAACGTCGCCCCCGAGAATGACAGAATTAAACAACTTCTGTAGGGTTTTTAAAACTGGCTTGCCGCCTGCCCTCAGGAGCTCTGTGGTAATTCCGTCATCTCCCGGTGCCTTTCCGTTCTTTAATTGTTTTAGAGCCATTCTGATCTCGTACAAGCTGACGTCCGGGATTTCTTCGGTATATATCCATCAGATTATCATATGTTTTCATCGATGTTACACGCGCTCTCTATGCAGCACTATGCAGCACTTCTACAACTATAAAGATGTCAGAAAATAGGTTGACGAATGGATCACCTCAAAATGTGTACTTTTTTTTTGGAGGGCATTCACAATTTGCCACAGAGATGACAAAAAATGTGTAGCAAGCGATGGAGCGTACATTGAATAAATATTTTTTTTATTTTTCTCCAAGCCACCAACCAGTGCGTTTACGAAAAAATTAAGAATTGTTCACCGCCACACCTAAGTATTTTGAATCATCAAATTTATGTTATTGACATTAATAAAGCATTTCATTGACATTAATAAAAAGCTATCTAACTTTTTGTAGCTAGAAGGTGATAGCAATACTCACATGACAATCTGTATCGGGCGACGGTAATTGAGGAGGAGTTGGAGGGGAGTATCTGTTAAGCCTCTCGCGGTATGCAGTACGAAGCAGTGCGGCTTCTGCAGGACTCAGCTGACTATTTATTGGGAGTGATTCTATTAATTCACGCTCTGAAATTAAGAATTGGTTTTAAATGGGGTAAATAGATTTATGAACATTTATAGACTGCATTTACTTCTTATGGGTAAAAGAAAACTATAGTCAGATTACTGGTATATTTTTTTATCTTCAAATCATAAACATTCCGTTGTTGACCAATATTTTACCTTCTGGTGAAATGGCAAACGTTCTGTAAAAATTATATTTTACCTTGATGAGGTGTAAGAGCGTGCTGATCCAGCAGCAAGTCCAATGCTTCGTAGCATGCACAGTCTGCCCGCAACGCCGAGGTCAGAGCCTCAGCCGCTGCGTCGCGACGGTCAAATGCAGCAAGGGCGCGCGCCTGCCACACCAGAACCCCTCCAAGAGCACGCTACAATACCATTTAATAAATATATTTTCATATTTTAAGTTCACTTGCACAAGTTTATTATAGTTAGTAAGCCATGTAGGCTTTTGTTGCTTAACCATTCGACTTGAGATAGTAAGTTACATTTCTTTGACGCTCCATTAATAAAGCAAGAAAAGGAAAAGAAAGAATTAGGTAATGTAATGTAATATTACGTCACGTATTCATGACGAGAGGGTTTTGAAATTTATTACGCTTGAACAAAATTGGACCTTTCAATGCAACTGAAAAGTCAGAATCCTTAATTTTTTCCCATTAGAGAATACTTTTCATGCCATTATTATCAGGTCAGGATCTGATG
The DNA here is from genome assembly GCA_905163515.2 of Lymantria monacha. Classification (NCBI taxonomy): domain Eukaryota; kingdom Metazoa; phylum Arthropoda; class Insecta; order Lepidoptera; family Erebidae; genus Lymantria; species Lymantria monacha. The sequence continues at coordinate 14,655,232 of LR991091.1, read as the reverse complement.
TTGAAATCCTGGATAAAATCAGGGGTTTCCTTCAAATTTTATATATAAATCTGAAGTGGTTTAGTACTTACTTTTATTCTAATCTTCGTACCTTAAAAATTGCAAAAATGGGCCACATTCTACAGGTGTTTCCCTCAGCTAATTCTTTTATCTGGAGAATACCCATAAGATATATATGAAGAAGATACGAAAATAATAAGTAACTGGAGTCAAGTCTGAACATCAGCTTATAATGTGTTTTTTGGGTACAACCAGGTGGCTGCCCACCATAAGGATTTAAACCTCCGGCTGTCTCACTCAGTGAATGAAGCACATTAGCAAATTGCTCCAATGTCGATTTTCACTAGCAGAAATACTTAGTGCTATCAAGGTTATTCACTATTCTAAGGTGCTATTTTATATATACTTGTATTGAATGTGTGGTAGTATCTATGAATACTACCAACCCTTATATTGCTCGTGGGTACGAAAAATGCAACTAAGAGCATTAGATTAGTCTGGCCAACTCCATGTGATGCCATTTAGTCAACAATTACATTACCAAGGGTTGACGTGATGGAGGTGGCTGGAGTCACTAAACCCTTGCCAAAACTTTTGCACTATATATGATGGAAGAATGAAATTAGTGTTACAGACAACACTTAATTTTCATATACTCCTAAATAATAAACACTTATATGATACAACAATATTCACATTATGTGTCTGCTCTGTACTTCGGGGCTCCAACAACATAGGGTCACACTCCTCCATTAGCTTGATTGCAGTCTCGGGATCGCGAGCAGCTACGTACGCGCGCATGGCAACACCAAGACACAGCAAGTGACGTCTACACAGAAATAAAAACAAATAAAGTAAAAAAAAACAAAAATATATAAGTAGTGTGTACACATCCGTGCGTGCATTCACCTGTGAAATACAAGAACATACATACATAAAAAAGTTAAACACCAATAAAGTAAATATAAATAAAGTAAAACGCAGAGTATAGATATATGTCCCACTACTGGGCTTGAGCCCCCTCCAGAATGGGAGGGAAATTGACCTACTATACCACACTGGTCAGACGTGTTGATATAGGGTATTGTTTTGAGTTTTCCTTCTCTCACACAGATGTTATATGCGTTTTATATCCCTTGATCGTCTCGTACGATCACCCACAGGTAAGATAGGGGGGTGGTGAATTGTATTCTTACTCCATCACCACACGGAAATGTGATTTAGTAGGTTAATTTTCCTCCCATTGGTGATTATGACGAACAGATAACAACACCTTTCCCTTGTACAAAAATTTAATATTTCAAACATAACACTGGATACAAGCATTTGAAGCCTGCAGTCTATTACCCTGATAGCCACCTTATCCGCAAGTTTACTGTAAGTTATTCGTTAACTTATAGGTAATCTACGGCCGCATTCTGTAAAGCGTTTTGATGGTATGAGTTGCTGAGCAAGGATTACCTTTAACTTTCCTTTAAGCTGGCGACAAGCAGCTGTAAGATCTATGGATATGGTAGTTTGTGAAAATTAGGCGAGTTTGTTTTTAACAGTGGATAATTTACCTGCATAAGATGTATGTTTATTAGTAGGACAAAGAGATCTCTACTGTTATCGGTATTACAAAAATATCACTAGGTGGCGCTGCATAAATTTAAAAATTATACACGAAAATAATTTAAAATTATTTTGAAAATATAAATTTTAATTAAATATTATTATAGAATAATTTTTACATAAAACAACATGACAATAATATACTATAACAATATCAATATATTTTAAATGACTCTTTCTCCTTATTGTTATGAACTTTGTCCTCTGTCTTCATTTTAATTTATATATAATATATTGTCATGAGTTTTCTTCACAAGGATTGTAGTTAATTAAGTATATCATAATTTTCTGTAGAAAATTGTTAACAAATTTATCACAATATATTGCAGAACAAGACTTACCAATGATTTGCTTTCAGATGACGGCCGTAGATTTATAATAATTTACTGTGTATTTTGAACGTATATTATAGGTAATTTTAGGACAGCAGCGCTTTTCGTCAAGTTGATGCTAACTATACTGAAATCACTGCACTCTAAGTGGTTGTAGAGTAAGCTGTGGCTATCAGGGTAATTTCAATGAACAAAAACTGGCTGTAAATATTACTAAAATAGCATCAGAAATTACCTATGTAAACCTCTAGAACAGACAGCATGGGCAGCTCTGTGGGGTTCTCCCCTTGCTAACATAGCACTAGCCAGTAACCAAACATCATCTCCGCTAACAGCATCTAAGCCACCACCCGCTGCTGCAGCAGCTGCATCTGCCCAGAACAATGCACTTGTCCATTGACCCTGAAATAAGAAGGGCTTCAGTCAAACGTCATCAGCAATAACCTTAATACCGCTAAACATTCTATTATAGTATTCTAAATCAATAATATAATGAAAGGATTTTTACGGGACACACTTTGTAGACATTTGGGATTTTCAGAGAGCAATAGAATACCCTGAGACAGTTGAAGAGCATTGTAATTTTTCAAACACTCCTATTACAAAGGCTTTATCAAAAAACATATTCTTCAAATGGGAGTGTAAAAAAATGTTCAGAAACTAGAATTTACCTTAATTACAGTTTTTTGATGTCCCCTCCATTCATGCATTGGCTTTTTTTATTGTGACTTTCACTATAGGTTATTCATTGCCCCAGTAGGTGATCAATATGACAATCAGCAAATTTATCAGTTGCAGTGGGAAAGTATAGGACAGTGGTACATTGTATTCTTACCACATGAATTTATCATATAGTAGAAGGTACATAAATATAATATGGAATATAAAATCTAACAAGTAACTTCTACAACCAACATGTTATGTACTGATGTGTTACTTAAGTGAAACTCTAAGCTAATCTCAACATTTAGAACCGTATCGCTAATTGCTGCCAACTATAGTGTAATCCAAAATTTACTTTACGAGGTAAAAGAAAAATAATAAATTATATATTTAATTCTTACCAATTCCGAATATTGTTTTACCAGGGCCCTCATAGATTCACTGCTCATGCAACTTTCTATACCACTGCCGATTATATTTGCTTTCGCCATATTGATAATTAAATTGCGAGCAGCTGAGAAAGTAATAATCTGTCTAATCTTAACAAACTTAAATAAAAAATAAAACCAATTAGTTCTGTATATTCTTAATGTTATCCGTTCAACAAACTACATTAGTAAATACATAATAATAACTCATTATAATTTTGTATACTACCTATGTGAACGTAATACGATTTACGATATACTATATTTTATTTTTTAAGATAAACAACAGCTTATAAATTATTTTTCTCCGTTTAAGCCCGCCGGCTTTCCAATATATTATTTTATTATTATAGGCCGCCGGCACTCACTACCTCACTAGGGATGCTCTCTTCCATATTCATCGATATTAAATAAATAAATTAGCGATCAATGTTCAACAAAGTGACATTAGCGACTTAAAAACACAATATGTAGGCAATATGTTTAAATTTTGTTAGTTTTGTTATAGCATATGATATATAGATTGTAAGCCGCAAAACAATACTAAGATAGAAGAGACATTTTATTAGGAGTTATTAATTAACTCCTGGGCTTGTATGGGGACTTCAATAACACACACACTTAAATAATCTAGCAATAAATAATACTTGGTTTTATTTATCCCATGTCATATAAATGCCTGTAGTTAACCAGGGTAGAACGAATTTGGAAAGACAGTACAGACAGTTTGGAAAGAAAGTAACAGAACCTAAGACTAGATATTAATTTAATCAACAATTATCAATATTAATAAATTTTCAAAACTAGTTTCAGGAAATAGGGATGGTAAGCTCTTATTCAACCATTTTCAGATTTTTATTTATTATCCTCATGTCGTGTGACAACTATCTGATTTAATTTACATTTAGGTAGCGTAAGATAGCTACTGGAAAACTACACCACGGAATCCGACTCTACTACTATTATTATTATACTATATGCGGCACAAAAGACAAGGCACGAAAACAGCAGGATTAAATTTATTACAAGGAAAGTATAGGAGTCAATAACACTATACCGTTTAAGCGTACTTATTTAAAATAATAAGATTAGTAAGTATAGTCAATAACACTATACCGCTTAAGCGTACTGAATTAAAATAATAAGATTAGTAAGCATCCATAGGCATTCTCGTGGATGTGGAGCGTTGGAGACCTATGTCCAACAGTGGACTTTTACGGGCTGATGGATGGATGGAAGTATCCATAACCTAGAATCTGCAGCGCATATTTTAGATAAAATAATTGAATAAAAGTTCTATTTGGTTATCCACTAAACAACGTACCATGTTAAAACATTTCATTTATTTTGGTTTTAACATGAACAAGGAATCAATAAAATAAAAAATCAATAAACTATAATAAGATCTTTAAAGATTTGTTTTGCTATTATTTATCCATCATTTGCTTTTCTTTCTAGATTACGTAGCCAAATATAATACAGCTACGCCCTTCACAGCTAATAAAATGATATTTTTTATTAAATAATGCATTTGCATGAACATGTTAAAGTGGTACAAGGTCTGATATGATGATATTAAGTGTAAAAATGTACAAGACGATGATAGAGATGAAGACTTGAATTGTGAACCATAAAATAAATAAATGCGTTAAACCGTTTTCTTCATGTTTGTTTAAATTATAATTACATTACTGTATTAAAAACTTCGCAAATATTACCTATACTCCAACAGTAATCGATAATTATCATCGATTTTACACATTGTCCATCCCTAGGAATGTCACTTTGATACCTTCTTCTTCTTCTTCTTATCTATTGGCAATCAGCTACATATACGAGCTATTGGTGCCAGTGACAAGTTATATTTTCACGTTTTTAGTCTTTCAAGTCAGTCGTTGTCTAAGTCAAATTGTCACCATTAACAGTGCAATGGCCACACTGTTAATGGTATCTTGTGGGAATTTTGATGGAAAACGAAAATGTTGTAAAGCACTTTTATATGATATTCACTACATCCCAGTATTTCCGCACATCACATTACATAAAATGCCATTAAAATTATGTAATATAACACGTTAAAACACTAAGATATCGAATATAATACAAGAGCATCACATGACGTTTTCAAATTCCCGTCAAAAGTCGGCTTTGATACCTGCCATAAAGCGTATAACTAATCTCATAGTAGAAAACTAATGACGTCAGTGACACCGGGTTGCATTTTATTTTCTAATCGACAATTAAAAAAAAATCACTTTAATCATTTTGACAAAAAAAAATAAAAAAAATAACAAAAAAAAAAAACATTTTGACAACTTTGACATAACATTGACGCGTTTACGTTTGATATCTATTTTGCTGGATTGCCGAAATGTAGAAATTATTTAATATATAAGTTATTATTTGAATTATGGCTTCTACAAAGGAAAAGACTGTTGAAGTTTCACCAGCAACATCAACATCCTCAGTAAAATCTAATTTTTTTGAAAGAACTCCGTCCGTTTCTTCATCAAAAGAAGACAAATGGCCGGAACTTTTGGTATCCAGACCTTACAAATCTTATTATTACAGCTCAAATAGTAAGTTTTGTAATTATCAATTTTTCTAAAACGGCTTTTCTTATATTGGCTAAATATCTATACCAGATTAAATGTTTGTCATCGCAGATGAATAGTAGTTGTCGTTATAGTAAACAAGTCCGATATACGTCATTTGCACGGTAGAAAAATATAAAAAATCTACGTACCTTAAAGATTTTTACACCGTGTCTTCAATACTGGATACACGATTTTCAAATACAGTGTGCAACACACATACTTCAATGAGCTTATCTTAAATTAACTTTAGTTTATTGACTAACAATATTAATAGCTATGTGTATTTTCTTTATGTGAGTGGGAATGTAGTAAAACGACAATGTTCAGCACCACCCCGTTTCTTGTGGGTATCATCAAGTCTGTGCACAGCAATAGCATGTAAATGAAATGAGAAGAAAAAAAATATAAAATATTTTTATGGATTCTCATTTCATGTAGTTCTTTTCCTTTTATAGGGTGTTAGAGGGATTGTTAAGAGTATAAAATTCTTTTACATCAAATTTCATGCTTTTAAAAATTCTGTATATTTGAAGCCTGGATGTTAAATTCGTGACTTCAGTATTGGCAGGTCTTTTTTTTACTTGAAACAACAAATCCTTGATCAACATTGTCCCCCAAAAAAATGGTGGTTACAACACTATTTCTTTCCAGCTCTGGCCGGCGAAAGGCTGAGATGATAAGAAACTATAAAGCTTATTGTATGTTGGACTTATACTTTGAGTAGGAAAGATCTGGCAAAGACTTTGATATTCCAACTGTTATGTAATTGTTATTTTTTCCTTTGCTTTGTATAGTGATAGGCTTAGATTATGATGCCTTCATCATTATATATCATTACATATTTTGGCTTACCTTACTGTCTCGTGAGCCACATAGTGCTCTCCTAAGATACTCAAAATTGATTACGATCATCATCCCATTTGTCAAGGATGGAGATTATGATGTTAAGGATTGAGATTCTAATAGTGATAGGACCACACTGTTGACAGCTTTCTGTCTACAGCCGCGGGCCGGTCCGTCTGGGGTAGTACCACACTCTTGAGTAATGGCAATGTGCTATTGCGCTTCGTTCGGTGAGAGAGAGAGCCAGAAGCACAACTGGGTGGTTTTGGGGATTTTATTGGTACGCAGAGGCCTAAGCTATACCCTTGGTATTGCAAAGGTCTGGGGGCAGCAATGACACTTACCATCAGGTGTGCTGCTTGCTCGTTTGCCACCATAAGCAATAAAAAAAAACTTTTATCACTGCCTATTATCACTTCTATAGCTCAACTTTATAGTCTTGCTGACTTTTTTAAGTCCTCTGCATTATCCCCTTACTTGTTTTATTGAGGAAAGCCTAACTTGTTCTTATTTTATCCACCTTGTATTATTTCTAATCTAAATCTTGTATTTCTTATCTATAATATATTTCATTGTAGCATTTCTCATTCTAGTGCCAAATCCCCCCTGTTGTAATATTTATTGTTTCCAGAGTAATAATCATAATAAAGTTCATATATAATAATAATAATAAAGTTCATATATATCCTATAATGATGAATGGACCCTAATATTTCTTATTTGCCTAATATTTATTCATCCATCAGCCCGTAAACGTCCACTGTTGGACATAGGCCTCCCCACTAGAATGCCATCTATAATGGTCCTGTGCCACCTGCATCCAACGGTTTCCTGTGACCTTGATGAGGTCATCAGTCCACCGAGTGGGGGAATATTATATTATATAATATTTATTAGCTAGCATGATTTCTAATTCTAGTGGTTGTGGTGACTATCCAAACAATCCGATCCGACAAAACATGCGACGATCCGATATCCCCAACATTTACTTGATGAGATTGATATAAAAGTATGATCCCTCAGCAGCCCACGAATCCATTACTTGCAAATATTCGGTGCTGTCCCAGCCATCGCCTTGTAATAGACAATGATTCAAATGTGGGCACACCCACTGCCATCAGCAACGCTCCAAGCTGAGGTCCATTCCAATGTCACGCTTCGCGTCAAAGCTTTTCCAGGTTGAGAGCCCTCAGTCCTTGTTCAGGCAAAGCTGTTATAGCCTAGCTATCACCACGTCTCTATTCTGCATAAATATAAAAACCGGGCTATGGTCAGGTCATACCCCACCCAAACCGTCCAAGATGATGGCACAGTGGCTTGCGACCCCATAACCTTCAGTATTATCTCTACCTGCCAACTTAGCGAGCTTCCGGTAACGATTTATTCAATTTGGTGGCTCACCCGATAGGTTATCCTTTTGGCGATGATACATTCGGATGGATGCACACTTCGTTCTGAGTATGGTGGTCTTGGAATCAATCCTCGATACAGTGCTTATATCTTCGTCTCCGTGATGGACAGTACACTCATGTGAACCATCCGATCATTGCATGGACCATGACTGGCCGTTGTATTACGCCCGTCGCGGCAATAGGTCCCCTACTACTATGGTGTTTATCTCTCCATCCGTCACGAAAAATTGTTTACTATAATTTGTCCTTGGCATAAGTGAAAACAATAAACAGGCAAACTCCGTATAAGGAAAGTAGAATTCAAAGTTGGACCGCATTAATAGCGTGGTGGTTTAATTTGCGACTTCGAATAGCGATTACCTTGGGTTCGATACCCACATAGAACAGTTCTTTGTGCTATCCACAAATTGTTGTTTTTGAAGTCTTTAGTTATTTAGTTAATTGTATGTTTGTAAAATCCCCTTCGCCATAAGGATTTATTATTTAATGTGTGATCTTGTATTTTATAAAAAGAAATACTACACTGATTGGTCAGCTTTCGCGCGGTTAGTTATTTCTATACCAATTACTCTATTGTTATAATGTGTAATCAGTCCCAGCTCGTTAAATGAGCTTAGCGGTCAATATTCTTTTTCCTACGCCCAAGTGTAAGAAAAACAATATTATATTACAAGAAAATTAGTAGCTGTTACAGACGGCCAGTTCATTCACGTAACATTAGCACTTCGGATCTCGCCCTATCACTTTAATTACCTACTTAAATCATTGCAAAAATAGGTTAGGTTTTTAATATGTTTATTATAAACATTCCACTAACCGGATATCATACTTCCATTAAGTACGTCTATCATTATATGCGTCTTGTAAACTGTGGTTTGCACAAGCCATAGACTGTTACCATCCCTGTCCATTTCCTAACGACTCGTATAGATGGCGACACCCACAACAAGTATTGATTTTTCCCGCTAACGTACGATATAAGTGGCATTCGCCGGAAAATCAATTTTTATACTGAACATACTGGAAAAACCATCTACTCATACAGTTTTCATTGTGAGAGTGTCTAGTCTTACGGTTTTTTTATATTTAAAGACGTGATTAAGCTGCTGTGTATCACGATAAAGCCAGTGAAAAATAAAATACCATAAAATTTGACCTTCAAGACTAAGCATCGTGTGAAATGTTAGGGGGGTGACCAAGATTCACGTGATCGTGTTGATTGTTTCGCTTGAAAGTTTATTTGCTGCGTTATTATGCGTTCTCTGGCCGCGGTTCATGGGGTAGATCCCTTGCCCGAATTAGGACTTCCATCTGCTATTCAACAACAGGGCAGGGAAAGCAACCCTGACGCTGATATGGCCGGCGCACAAGACACCATCTACCTGTGTAATTTCCGTGTGTCCGTTGACGGCGAGTGGCTTTGTCTAAAAGAATTGCATGATATGGAGATGCAAGATTCTTTCCATCGACCATCAGGACAAGGCACTATCACTTCGCCTGAGGATCCTATGAATACCTTGATGGGTAATAATATCCATCCAATGCCAATGTATGTAATTTTTTTTTATAAATAATTGTAATTACAAATTACACTTGTTCTTTTGTAGCACGAGACCCTGTAGTGATCGAACGTAGCAATCTCGTAAATATTTCAAAATTGATTGTTAAAGAGCTAATTGAACAATCGTTACGTTATGGGAGGATGCTCGACAGTGACCATCTGCCGTTACACCACTTCTTCATCGTTCTGGAGCATGTTATGCGTCATGGACTCAAACCAAAGAAGGTAAATTCCAAAACTGAACATATTAAGTCATTTTAGTTTGGTAATAGTTAAACCTATTACCAAAGCTCGAATTTCAGCAACATTAGCTTACGATCTAGCGGCAATTCTTACTTCTGGAATATGAATAGATTACAAAATCGAGTGAAAATTCGAATTCGGACGATTCACAATTGAAATCAAATTATCGCAACCCAATTCTCGTTTTCTTCAGGATAATCTCTAATTAGAGTTCTCATTCTGAACTTATAATCTAATAATTTTGAATCAAATGAATTTGTATTCGTGTGTCCGTTAATACGAAAACCGATATGCATTATTTTTTCACTTGAAGCTTTTTTCATCATGTGTATACTGTATACATCTGACGCGTACAAGATATCGTGCACTACATTTGACTTCTGTATGTATGGATGGATAAAAATAGATGGATAGGATGAGTGGGGATGGATAGAAATAAATGGAATGGGAATGGATGCGTTTAATGGGGATGGTTAGGCTGAGTGGAATGGCGGAGATGAGTGAGACATACATACATACCATCACGCCATGTCCCTTGCAGGGTAGGCAGAGAGAACAGAGTGCCAGAGAACTCTATCCTTGCATACTTCACTCGCTTCCTCAACATTCATAATTCTCTTCATACACGCTCGGCGGTTTCGGAGACTCTTGACTCCACCTTCCTTCAGTACATGACCGATCTGGTCTAGGTAGGTTAGTCTCGGTCTCCCCCGGTACCTACATCCTTTCACTTTCGCATTGTATATCTTGAGTGAGACGAATGGGATTAAATGTGATGAGAAGGGATGGACGGGGATAAGTAGGGATGGTTGGCTATGAGTGGGAATGGCCGAGACGAATGGGGATGGTTATGATAAATTAATATGGATGGGTGATTGAGGACAGGTGGGAATGGATGGCATGAGTGAGACAAATCGGTTGCGGATGGCTGTCGTGAGGTTACAACTTTTCATCCTAGAAAAATTTACATGAATATATAAATCATGTAAATTTTCGAGGTGAATTTAAGATTACTTTTGACACGGTTCTGACTATATGAGACCTAGGACCAGTAATTCGAGAGCCATTGTTCGAAGAGTGTAGGGTACAAAATCTCCATAACAGGATAATTTAATTTATAATTGTAAAATGTGTCACTCTACAGTCATAGTTAGAGGATTTGAGCAAATCATATCGATCTTCGAGTTTTACAATAGATATTGGAGTACGAACGGAGAACATTAATTCGAGATTATCTCGAAGAGAATAAGCATTCCCACCTAGTTCCGATGATCTATGATAGCCAGTCAGAACAGACTAGATGCAATGCCGAAAAATCTGATATTATGACGGAAATCTGAAGCGTTCTACTTAATAGACTTATAAAATATGTTGATTAGTTGATTAATTTAAAATTGAAATATATTATAATGTTTAAATATTTTCAGGGATTACTTGGCCCTAAAAAGGAATTGTGGGATATCTTGCAAATGGTCGAAAAATATTCTCCAGAAGCTGCTGATATTACAGCTAGCATCAGGGACCTTCCCACCGTCAAGTAAGCTTAAAAAAAAACTTAAAAAATCGTTTAAAAACAGATTTTATCATAATAGTAACATATGGATTTAGAACTTGTTTTTTTTCTCTATGAATTAAACTTTTTCTCTCTCAGAGGCATGGTTCTTGCACAACGTGGAGGACGTTTTTTTTAAAAGCTCTTGCATGCGGGTTTACTCATAAAATGTTACTTAACCTAATTTAATACACACGTACTTAATTGCGAAGAATCATAAGCGCATTCAGTGGATATCCAAACTGAGAGCCCTGTATAGTATTCTGTTGGTCTGGTGGTTTAGGTTATCCTTGTTTCTTAACGAAAATACTACATACAAAATTAAAACTTAAACCTAAGCTAACGATTTAAGGAACACTTTCATCATGAGTGTTTTTTTTTTTAGGACCGCTATGGGTAGAGCTCGAGCCTGGTTGAGGTTGGCATTGATGCAAAAGCGTCTTGCGGACTATTTAAGAATTCTATTAGAACATCGTGAGGATACACTTGAAGAATATTTCGAGCCACATGCTTTGATGTTAAATGAAGAAGCTGTTATAATAACTGGTTTACTCGTCGGCCTTAACGTTGTCGATTGCAATTTGTGTGTAAAGGTAAGTAAAGCGTAGTCTTGCGATATGTTATTAATAAGCCCCTACTTGTTATATGGTAATTTTGTGTTTCTGTTAGATTTTTATCGGTTTTACTAAATATTCTACTAAGTTTTAATGATAGTAAGTAAACTAAGTAATTTGAACATGGGATAAAGGAAAATTAGTGCATCCAAATATAGGGAAGGAAGATTACAAGTTAATAAGTTCTGCTGTCATAATTTTTTTTTGGTTACTTTTACTGTTATAGTCGTATTATTAGTATATACTATAGTATACCTTCTTTTTTGCAATCTTTACTATTTTAACTATCACTTAGGAAGAAGATCTGGACAGTCAACAGGGCGTGATAGACTTCTCTCTATACTTACGCGGCAGCAATTCATCGAACGATCTAGCTGGCAATGGAAACGGTGACGCTGAGCCCAAGCAACGCCACATCAACACAATGCTCGATCAGAAAAATTATATCGAAGAGCTGAACCGGCATCTCAAGTAAGTTTCTTCATTGTTTTAAAATTCACACGTACAATACAATATATACATTTAAATTCATTGTACAAAAAAATGTTCTCTACTTAGTGTGTTTCGAACATAATGAATTACATTGTTTGCTAATGAACATCTTTAAGATTATCTATTTTAGTACATTATTTTATTGCTAGGCGTGGGACTTTTCTATAATATCAGTTAAACGTACGACCAATCTGAGTTAGATAGGCATCGTCTTTCAAAATATTTTTCTAGAACGAACAGTTAAAGTCGACGATAAAAATTAATATTATCCATGTGATTTTAAAACTTCGTCCAAGAATCTGTTAGTTCTGAGATATTTGTACTTTAAGACTAGGATGCAATTGAGCTTTTCCCAGTCTTCGATTTTCAGGTAATTTTAAGTGTTTTTATAAGTAAGCCTAATTTACGCAAATCAAATCATTTATTATGCATAAGCCCTAAAAGGGCACTTACATATTATCAATATTACATATTTTTTTAAATTAATCTACCACCGGATCGGAAAGCCGCCACAAACTGAGAAGATCCGGCAAGAAACTCAGCGGGCTCGCCATTTTTTTTTTTAAATTACATGTTTTCTTAATATTATGGGATACATGTTTAGACCATTTAAGCTCCAGTGCGATGCCCTTCGAGTAAAGATTTATTTTTTAAAAGTTAAATACAACATTAACAAAAAAAAACAAAAAAGAACAAAAATGGTTGGACCAGATTCCACAAGCGGCACTCGATCACGAGTTAACTACTAAAGCAGCCATCACGCCCCTCAACCACATTCGAGGGAAGGGAGAGACCCGCTCACGTAGCTACCGCAGGCAGAGACCTTTTTAGTGAGCAACAGCGCACACGCACAGTTGCAATAACGCATATTTGAAAACTACTATTTTACTTTCAACTGTTTTGTTACAACTATGGATGTTGTGGATATATACGATCTGGATACGAATACGGATAATAGAATAACGTTATGCCCGTTTCTGATATGGATACGGATATAAAATTATTTCTGTTTACTCTACCATTTCGGATAGATTCAGTTACCAATATTGAATATTAAGGTAATTATAAAAGTTAAATGGTAAGCATGTTGCTTATCGTATCATGTATCTTTGGAGACGCTTACATTTAGGCTATCGGTTCAACCGGTTGAAAGTTAATCTTTCTTAATAGACCTTATATAGACCCCACTTATATCCGAAATTAATCGAAACTCTTTTCGTTTCGGATATCCGATAAATTCGGTTACAGTTACAGAGCTCCATAACATCCCTAGCTACAACGGCAATAAAAAAAAATCGTTTTAATTTTTTTAAACAAAGTTAACCGTTTGTAATGGCTAAACTGGTATTAAAATATTAAAACTATTATTCTTCTGCTGCTATGGTAAACTAGGTATTATTACCAGAAATATAATGCTTTTTCCATACAATAGATCGGTGTGTTTGTTAAATTATTATCAACCGTTCATTGACCTGGATAAATACATAGACGGTAGTAGTAATTAAAAATGCATTTTAATAAATAATTCTACACATACCTACATTATTTATCATCGTACTTAGTAACTTTGCAAAAATAAAAAGGCAATGTTAATGACTTATGGTAAGCCTTAATAAATTGCAAGTAATATCGTCGATTATGGTTTAAAAAACAATTTGTCACCACTCCAATGCGCATTACGTATGCAATGACTAAGAAACGTAAGCAAACAACATCACTTCTGGATAAGGAAAACACGAAAAATTAGAACCTATAGTGAGTCGGTAGATAAAAGCATAATAATAATCCTGTCACATATATTTTTACCGAGGTTATGCGATAACGATTTCTTTTTTTTTTCGTTTCGTATCGATAGAGAAAAAAAGTAATCTCAATACTGATCACTCTCCCATCTGAATCAGTGAGATATCGAAATTATTGTAAATCTAATAATATTAATTAATTGGATATGTTAGAGTTTAGCTAAGAAGGAAACCCAGAAATAATAAAATAAACACTTGCAAGTTATCTGCTGAACGTGGTGTACCTACTAGACTAATTTGTAATGGGGTTTTTATAAATAATAAAGCATATTAAATGCTAAATTTCAGTCATTTGAATAACAGGGTTGTGTCATCGTTAAATACAATTCTAACTGCAACGTTTAAGTATTAAGTCTGTACAATGTGTAAACAACGTCGGGTAGATGGCACACGTCTCTTTAAAGACGAAAATATAATACGATGCGAGAATTGAATGTCCTACAATAGTTCACGGTAGTGTAAGTGGCAGCGCGATTGGAACGGATTTCCAATAGGTATGGGTTCGAATCCCACTTGTAACAATAATTTTTCACTCGTAATCGGGTATTTATAGACTAATTTGTTTCATCTATGGGAAGCCCATGCCCAACAGTGGGACATATAAAGACTGACTTGGATGTTATTTGTGCAGATGTAGCGATGTTTCATTACCCACTGAATAAATGTTTATTGATCTAAAACTTAATTGTTTCTCGTTAATTTAAACCTTAATTGTTTCGGTGAAAACTATCAATGAACATATTTTTAGCGCAACTGTAGCAAACCTACAAGCCAAAGTTGAAAGCCTGACGACTACCAACGCCCTCATGAAGGAAGACTTAGCGATTGCCAAGAACACGATGATTACACTCGTTGAAGAGAACAACCAATTGAAACATGCACTGGGTAAGCGATTTAAAGCACTGCGTTTGTTTTTCATCCGTCTAATGACATCGTAGGAGTACAATTCACTACACATTCCTTTCGTGCGTGTGTTGTAAAAGACGACTAAAGTCAGTAATGGCAAGGAAACGCAAACTCGAAACTAAACCCTATGCTAACAAATCGGGCTAGTGACTAACGATTTTCAAGGATTATTTACAACGATATCACTCAAGTAGCCTGCCTTATCTCACACGTGATAGTCATACCTTGTCGCAAAGTATTAGACCAGGCAGCCGTGACAAAGAATTATATAGGTGAGGATCACATCTTCAATATTGTAATAATTGTGGTAGGACCACGCTGTTTTCAGTCTCTGTCTACAACCGTGGGCCGGTCCGTCCGGGGTAGTACCACACTCTCGCAGAAGATCGACGTCTGAGTAATGGCAATATGCTATTGCGCTTCGTTCGGTGAGCGAGAGAGCCGGAAGTCCAACTGGGGTGGGTTTGGAATTTGTATAGCTAGGCAGCGGCTTAGCTATACCTTTTGTATTGCACAGGTCCATGGGCGGCAGTGACACTTACCATCAGGTGGGCTGTCTGCTCGTTTGCCACCATAAGCAATAAAAAAAAAGAAGTGATACTTATCTTACACTAATAATAATTTCCTCATTTTAAACATACCACACCACTACAGTGATGTTTAAATTCTATATAAATAATTTTTAATGCGTTATAGTCTATTTTTACCCTAAAAACATTGCGTTAACTAATGTTTAAACTTAATATCATATCAAACCGTAATATATTATTATGTTTATTCCATCCATCAGCCCGTAAACGTCCACTGTTGAACATAGGCCTCCCCACGAGAATGCCACTCATAAAAAAATGTATTATCAAAAAATATGTATTGTTTTATATGCTAATTATTTTCACATCTACATTTAACCATTGAAAGTTAATTATTATACCTACGGCCAGTAACTTACAACCCACAAAATATTTATGAAAGAAAATATGAATAGAAATTTCGATTTTATCATATTATTTTATACAGTATCTAAAAACAAAGGTCCTGTATTTGTTTGTTATCTATACGTTTATGAATCGTTCATTCAACGAAGTTAAAACTAATATGTATGTAGATATATGTGCACTTGATTGTGCTAAGTTCGGGCTGTAGATGAAAAAATATACCTATACATAGTGTTATATACCTATACATATTAAAAATACTACTAACAATTTAATATCGTTTTGAAGCATTTAGTTTTAAATGTACTTCACAGACTCTAGAAATCATATTATGGGAATATTATGTAAATTTTGTATTAAATAATATTCTAAACTGGGTCAACCGTTAAAAAAAAACAAACAAAATTGTGCACAGATTATAATAACGACCGCGACCGGAAAGAGAAACCTTTCATGGTCATGTATGTTTACTATCAAAATCACTGCGAGAATAATAATATAAAATTCACCAGATACGACACCTTCGTAGTGATGACTCACAATTCACAATAACGCTTAGTAGACATTAGTATGCCGTGCTTGTCGCTCGTATATCTATATAGTTAGTTATTATTTAATCAAGAAACTGCTACCGTTATGCACTTTACGTTTAAATGGGTAATTCAACAGCAAAAAGTCGGGTCGGTCAATCCACATTATGGTTTAGATCCTGTGAGTTATTTTTGGGTTTCAAATATATTCGGAGTTTTGTGAAGTTTATTTGTGTATTGTCTAAACTTGTCTTTTTAACAGGTCAAGATATAACTAAAGATACGAGAATGAAAGTGACCGAATTGCACTCTGATGAAGAGGTAAGTTTTATTTCAAATTATAATTTTATTTTATATATTTGTGTCGAATATCTCGTCCGGAAGCATATCCATGGAAAACCGATCGTGAGGTCCTAAGCTGAAATTCTGAGTCAGGCAAATCAGGCAAAAAGGGGGACTGCTCCTCCCGTGACCATGATCACTGTAAAGTTTTCGAAATGTCGGGCAATTAAAAATCAAATACAAACGCGATAAAATCCGTAAAAAGTAGTTTTATTTTAAATGTGTAATACTCGCGTAAACATAAAAAAAGTGTTAGTGTTTTCTACAGATTTTTTCGATTTTGGGTAATTTTCTTGATAAATTCTTAATAGCAAAGTCGAATTTGGGTTCTACACCCGATCAGTAATACTAGTCTCGCCATCTATTACTTTGCGATCTTACACCTTCCTTTACTTGTATGAAGATAAAGTCGTGAATGAGCGCATATCATAACTTTTATTAACCACTTTTCTAAGATTTTTGCATATAAATTACCACTATTAAGACTATTGATAGCTGCTATTAACTGTTGTTAAATTTATTTAAGAACCTTTCTCGTAATTTAGTGAGAATACGTTATAGTTGCATAATGTCATGTATTTTATTTACAATAGGCAGTCGCTACGCGGTAAAACCCATGTAGGAAATGACGACGGGCCCAGCATTGGTCCAAGCCTGCGCCAATCCTGTTGAAGCTTGGCCCAACGTTGCATGCCAACACTGGGCCAACCTTGGTTAAAGTCTGGGATGATAACTAAGGCCCAGGCTTGGCTTACAGCATTGGGCCAAGGCTGGCTTGAAACATTGGCCCGAGCGTGGCAAACAACGCTGGGCCAACCTTGGTTTAAGACTGGGATGATAACTAAGGCCCAGGTTTGGTATACAGCATTGGGTCAAGGCTGGCAATTAACGTTGGCCCGAGCGTGGGATACAACGCTGGGCCAACCTTGGTTAAACTCTGGGATGATAACTAAGGCCTAGGCTTGGTTTACAGCATTGGGCCAAGGCTGGCAATTCACGTCGGCCCGAGCATGGCAAACAACGCTGGGCCAACCTTGGTTAAAGACTGGGATGATAACTAAGGCCCAGGCTTGGTATACAGCATTGGGCCAAGGCTGGCAATTAACATTGGCCCGAGCGTGGCATACAACACTGGGCCAACCTTGGTTAAAGACTGGGATGATAACTAAGGCCCAGGCTTGGTATACAGCATTGGGCCAAGGCTGGCAATTAACATTGGCCCGAGCGTGGCATACAACACTGGGCCAACCTTGGTTAAACTCTGGGATGATAACTAAGGCCCAGGCTTGGTATACAGCATTGGGCCAAGGCTGGCAATTAGCGTCGGCCTGAGCATGGCATACAATGCTGGGCCAACCTTGGTAAATGTCTGGGCCTAGCTTTGATTTACAGCATTGGGCCCAGGTTAGCAATGAATGTTGACCCCGTGCATAATTAATGTTGGCAGAATCCTGAAATATTGGCAGCCCTAAAAATAGAAAATGACATATATATTACATATGTTATGATGAAATTCATAAAAAAGAAAACACTGTATAACTAAATAATGTATTATTATTACATTTATTATTGTGAGTATTAATATAATAGTAATTACAATCATTACATAGTTCAAACATATTCATAATAAAACCATGTAAATTATTAATGAAAAGTAACATTTTATTTTTGATCATTGGTATCGGCTGCCTTCTATCCTTTCTAGAAATTTACTAGCAATTTACTCATCATATGCATAATTTTCACTTTCCTTTGATTAACTATACTTTGACAGTATAAAATCTGAAATGTTTATTATTGATTAATTAAAATATAATTACATGCATAATTTGTATAAACATTTAATTAAGTATTCATTTTATACTTTTTTCAACTGCGTTGACCATTCTGCCACATCCACTATACAGTAACTGAATATTGTTTCCTTTTACTTTTATTAATGTTTGTAACATCTGTTTTATAATTAGTGGAACCAATAGCTTCTAATCAAAAATAATGTTTCTGTAAATCAAACAAAAAATATATAGTTATAATCCTGGATGGATTCATCGATCAGCACATATAGACATCCACTGTTAGACATTCATCCATTATTAGCTTCACCAACACATTATAGTCTCAACTGTCACCACACACTGTACAGCCAAATAGTATTACATAATTATATAATATATACAATTTAAACATTAGTTTAATTAAATATATGTGGTGGTGTATAAGAACAAGTACATAAACTTGTTCTTATTATAATCTACTTCTATATATTAATAATATAGACTCAATAAATACTAAAACAGTTTACTGTTTTAGAGTTGGTACATACTAACATACTAGATGCTCAGAATTCCATGATGAATTTTTTTCTAAGAAGGGCTATTAGACACATGGTGTACGACTATATTTTTATTATGGGGAAATTTTCTTGACTAAACATTGATCAATCTCTATTCTTGGCATAGTATAAAGCAAACATAGTTTTAATACGTAGGTATTTTTAGCATAATCTTCCAATCTGAACTAGCGTGAATTCATTGAAGTATTTTATACGATATCTTAAAATATTGTTACAGAATATTATGATATAAGTAAAAATCTGTCAAGGATACATAAATAAGGATGGTTAATTTCACATTACTTGCATACACACTACATTAATAATGACTAATGTGAAACAAATTTACCTGTAGGTATTGTGTATTGGCTGTATTTCAAAGAACCATTAAGTAGCGAAGAAGAACCAATATATCTTAATATTGGAGATCCATCGATAATGATGATATTAAACATTGTCTTATGCGAGCAATATTTACATATTCTTTTATTTATCGTGTATATTTGTATACGGTACGGTACGTGTAACGTACCGCAATGCGGGTTAGGGCGTCCCCCGGAGGCGACGCGTACCGACCCGCCCCCGTCGGTACGAACATCGGCAGTTGCGGCGATGGGGGCCGCCACCCATCACGCCTTGCCCAGTTAGGCGAGTCGAGGAGAACGGAGTGCCGGGTGGGCACGTGGAATGTAAGAGGTTGTGTGGAAGGTAAGTTGCACGAGCTGATATCCGTCATGGCGGACAAACAGCTAGACGTGCTCTGTGTAACAGAGACCAAGCGAAGGGGCAGCGACGCCTGCGATCTTCCTGGTGGCGGGATGGCTCTGTGGTCTGGTGTACCACAGAGCGATCGAGCCAGCATGGGGGTAGGAGTGTTGTTGTCCTCTCGCTTGGCCTCAGGTGTGAAGGATTACGGAATGTATGATCCCAGACTTCTCTGGGTCCGTATAAAACTAGGTGTCACCAAGGTATTCATGGTTGTAGCATATGCTCCCGTAGGATCCTCGGTGGCATCAGACCTAGAGAAGTTTTGGGACAATGTTAGGGAAGTTCTGGATATGGCAGAAACCAGTGAACGCGTGATTGTATGCGGAGATTTGAACGGATGGGTGGGGACCAAGCGTCCCGACTATGAGGACGTACTTGGTCCATTTGGTGATAAGAGAGTGAACGACGCAGGTAGGCTCATAGCGGATGTATGCATGGAGAGAAACCTTATTGTGTCAAACACATTTTTCCAACATAAGGACATCCATATGTATACATGGAGAAGGAATGAACAGAAAAGCATAATAGATTTAATTTTGGTAGACAGTCGCCTCCGAAGCAAAATATTGGACGCAAGAGCCTACAGGGGCCCCACAGTCGACACGGACCACTATCTCGTTATTGCGAGATTTAGTGGTCTGTTCAGAAAGTGGAGGCACTGGCGAGAGCGTGTCCACTTCGGAGGGCTTGAAAGAATAAAGGTTGAAAGGTTGCAAGAAGAGTTTGTAAGAGAAAAGTATGCAGAGGGTGTCCGAGAACGGCTGACGATGGCAAGCCAGCCGCAATCGGACATTGAAGAATGCTGGAGAGTATTGAAAGAGAGTATGGTAGATACAGCGAAAGAAGTATGTGGAAGTTCAAAGAAGCATAGAAAAACAAATGGTGATGCATGGTGGGATGCGGAAGTGGCAGCTTCCGTAGAGCAAAAGAAGAAAGCGTGGCTGGACTACGTCTCTTCTTTGAATCTGAATGACAGTATGACTGAACAGAAGAAAGAAATATATCGGCAATGTAAGAATGACACCAAGGCCTTAGTGAAAGAGAAACGGGATAGAGCAAGTATGAGTGCAGAAGATAGGCTGACTAAAAACTTCGAGGGTAACACCAAACTCTTTTGGAGGGAGGTGAAGAAGTCTCGGGGTGGTTGGTCAGCCTTCAGAATGAATAAAATAAGGTCTAAAGGTGGAGACATTCTTACACAAACACAAGACGTGTTAAGCCGATGGAGTGAATATTTTGGCGATATGTATGCGGATGCTACGGTTGGCGCCGGTGTTGGATGTGGTTTGGTAGATCAACATTCGACAACGGCGTCCTCCGATGGCATCAGTATGGATGAAGTTGAATGGGCGATAAGAAGTTTGAAAAATGGTAAGGCAGCGGGCATTGATATGGTGTCTGCCGAGATGATCAAGCTTGGTGGCTCTTGTGTCTGGGAGGCGTTCCTGTTGCTCCTCAATCTATGTTGGAGCTCAGGAATGGTTCCCAGGGACTGGAATAGCGCAGTCATCGTGCCTTTGTTTAAAAACAAGGGTTCACGTTATGACTGCGCAAATTACAGGGCCATAAGCTTGACCAGTTTGGCAGCAAAAGTGTATGGAAAAATTATTGAAAGGAGAATGAGGATGGTGTCCGATGGTTTACTGTGTGAGACACAAGGAGGTTTCAGGAGTGGAAGGGGATGCATGGATCAAGTGTTCTCTCTGCGCAACATTGTGGAGAAGCATCTGGCTCTAGGTCAGAGGGTTTTCTGCAGTTTTGTGGATCTGGAGAGAGCTTTTGACACGGTTGTACGAAAGGAACTTTGGGACATTTTACCGGAGTATGGTATTAGCGGTAAACTGCTACAGGCTGTGCAGTCCAGTTATATGGGCTGTAGAGCCTGTGTGCGGCTGGATGATGGAATGTCGCCTTGGTTTGACGTCAATATCGGCGTTAAGCAGGGGTGCGTTCTGTCAGCCAGGCTGTTTATCATATATCTGGATAAATGTCTCCAAAGGTTGAACGATATGAATGTGGGAGTCCAGATGGGCGACTCAGTGGTCACTGCTCTGCTTTATGCAGATGATGCAGTCCTGCTGGCACAGTCAGCGACTGACCTGCAGACCCTAGTCGACACAATGACAGAAGATTGTAAGAAAAGGGGTCTACGCGTGAATGTGAGCAAAACCAAAATAATGGTCTTTGAAAGAGATAAAACCAGAACAGATGTAAGAGTAACAATAGGTAATGATGTACTAGAGCAAGTGGATGAATTTGTATATCTTGGATGTGGATTTAGCCGAGATGGAAGGTACACCACTGATATAGAACGAAGAGTGAATGCGGGAAATAGAGTGAACGGAGCGTTGGGGCAACTTCTCGGCAGCCACCACCTCAGCCAGAAGGCACGTGTAGCAATACATAACGCAGTGCTTGTCCCAACATTACTGTATGGAAGCGAGAGTTGGGTATGCAGAAAAGAGTATGATAGTAAAATTAATGCGGTCGAAATGCGATCTCTGCGGAAAATCTGTGGAGTTAGGCTGACCGACCGCATTCGTAACGACGACGTAAGAGAGCGAGTAGGTATGAAAGAGAGTATTGGTGTAAAGATGCGAAAGGGAATGCTCCGATGGTTCGGACATGTGGAAAGAATGCCGAACGAACGCCTGGTTAAGAAGATATACAATGCGAAAGTGGAAGGATGTAGGTACCGAGGGAGACCGAGACTAACCTACCTAGACCAGATCGGTCATGTACTGAAGGAAGGTGGAGTCAAGAGTCTCCGAAACCGGCGAGCGTGTATGAAGAGAATTATGAATGTTGAGGAAGCGAGTGAAGTATGCAGAGATAGAGTTCTCTGGCACTCTGTTCTCTCTGCCTACCCTGCAAGGGATATGGCGTGATGATATGTATGTATGTATGTATGTATATTTGTATAACGTATTGAAACAACAAAACTAAACCTAAGGTCTCAAACAAGAGACGTACACACTTACATGCACAGTACACTAAATATCGATGAATCGAGTCCATTCGATATTTATTTAACAGACAATTTACATCAGCGTTCGGTATGGCAAATATATTATCGAATCGATGTATCGATCATTTTTTAAAAAATATAATATCAATGGAAAATTCACTAAATAATAAAAATAATAAACTTTTCTAAAAGGCTTGCATTATTTTATGTTGATCTATGCATATGCATCGTTAATAGTAGAATAAAAGTTTATAATTTTTTTTTGTAGGTACCTACTTAGCAGTTTTATTGTTATAATTTACACGCTTATCGTTTAATTTTTCTAAGTCGACTTAGAAGAGGTTCGAGTCCAGCATTGAGATATATATGAGATACGTATATGATGATGCTGAGATTTTAATAATGATTCATCATTTCAGCTCATATATTTCACATTGATGGGCTCGAGTCTCCTCCATAATAGTAGTTTTATTGACCTACTATACCACGATGGTCAGACGTGTTGGTATAGGGTTTTGTTTCGAGTTTTACTTCTCCTGCATAGATGTTATATGCGTTTTGTATCCCTTTGTCGTCTCTTACGATCACGCACGGGTAAGATATGGGATGGTGAATTGTATTCTTACCCTGTCACCACACGGAAGATGATGATGATGATAATTATGATGATGAATATAGCCTAATACTGACTATCCAGTTGTAAGTACACTAGATCGATCGTAATTGTAATTTGAGATTTTCTGTTTTTGTGAGCTTAAATTCCTTTTTTAACATAAATATCTCTAGCCTGAATATAAAAATAATTAAGCTAAGTTAATATAACCAATGCACTCATTAAATACAAAACATTAACAATACGTTCTGGTATCGCAATCTTCATAATTGTATTTTTGATTCGACAGAAGCATAATCGATACATATGTCAATCTCTATTATTTTATAAATACAACAACAACAATCTGACCAATATGGCGTTGAAGCTAAAATGACTATTATTTTTTTATTGCAAGAATAGTACCTACGAATTCAACTGAAAAATTAAATATGTTTAACTAGGAACTTAGGAAATTCAGATTATGTTTTTATAAAGATAAGTGAAATCTAAACACGTTTTAATTCTTTTGTTAGATATTTTCGGACATCCGGCCACCTCCTTCTATTCTATTGAAATATTTTATGTTATTTAAATTCTATATTTAAACAAAATAAAATTTGTATAAAAATTAAATTTAAAAAATATATATTTAAGTTTTTAATATAAATACTTATTTGCCGTCGCTCATCTACTTAAATAATTATGAACCTAGAAGGTCAATTATATTGACACTTGTTTAGGTACATTAAAATGAAATACATTTTCGATGTACGTATTGAATTTCGAACAGTATTTTATCCTTTTTCACAAGAAACTAATTTCATAACACCAACATCTATTGACGGAGTGGGGAATTCAAAGATTTCTTTTCTTAGATTTTCTATAGTACCATAAACAGTAGATGATGAATATAGTCTTGAAAAGGCTCGGACCAGCATCGAATAGCCGAGCCTCGGCTGTTCAAGACTGGCCCAAGCTCGGGCTAGCATCGAATAGCCGACGCTCGGCTGATTAAGGACTGGCCCAAGTTTGGATTAGCACCGAGTAGCCGAGCCTCGGCTGTTCAAGGCTGGCCCAAGCTCGGGCCAGCATCGAATAGCCGATCCTCGGCTGTTCAAGATTGGGCCAAGCTCGGACCAGCATCGAATAGCCAAGCCTCGGCTAATCAAGGTCTGGCCCAAGCTCGGTTCAGCACCGAGTAGCCGAGGCTTGGGTGTACAAGACTGGCCCAAGCTCGGTTCAGCACCGAGTAGCCGAGGCTTGGGTGTACAAGACTGGCCCAAGCTTGGGCCAGCATCGAATAGCCGACGCTCGGCTGATTAAGGACTGGCCCAAGTTTGGATTAGCACCGAGTAGCCGAGCCTCGGCTGTTCAAGGCTGGCCCAAGCTCGGGCCAGCATCGCATAGCCGATCCTCGGCTGTTCAAGATTGGGCCAAGCTTGGGCCAGCATCGAATAGCCGACGCCCGGCTAATCAAGGTCTGGCCCAAGCTCGGTTCAGCACCGAGTAGCCGAGGCTTGGCTGTACAAGACTGGCCCAAGCTCGGGCCAGTATCGAATAGCCGAGCCTCGGCTGTTCAAGACTGGCCCAAGCTTGGACCAGCATCGAATGGCCGACGCCCGGCTAATCAAGGTCTGGCCCAAGCTCGGATCAGCACAGGGTAGCCGAGGCTTGGTAGTTCAAGACTGGACCAAGTTCGGGCCAGCATCGAATAGCCGAGCCTCGGCTGTTCAAGACTGGCCCAAGCTTGGGCTAGCATCGAATAGCCGAGCCTCAGCTGTTCAAGGCTGGCCCAAGCTCGGGCCAGCGTCGAATAGCCGACGCCCGGCTAATCAAGGTCTAGTCCATGTTTGGATCAGCACAGGGTAGCCGAGGCTTGGTAGTTCAAGACTGGCCCAAGTTCGGGCCAGCATCGAATAGCCGAGCCTCGGCTGTTCAAGACTGGCCCAAGCTCGGACCAGCATCGAATAGCCGAGGCTTGGTTGCTCGTGACTGGCCCGAGCTTGGGCCAAGATAAAAAAAAGTTACGGCTCAATTGCACAAGGTCGGTCCAGGCTTGGGCCAGCATTGGACAGCCGAGGCTTGTTGCCCAGTATTGGCCCAAGCTTGGCCCCATCGTTGAAGACTGGCAGTTCCTACATGGGAAATCACATAATGTTCAATCTGAATTAAGGATATTGCTACCTTAGTGTATTTTCTAACAATAAAAGACAATTTGAAATTTAATTAAAAACTAAGGAACTTTGTGTATAGCTTAAAACTGTACACGAGTTTATTTCATTATTGGAATTTATAAGAATACCAGCAGTTCCTATGCCTTTTTTGATAGGTTATGGTCAGATTACACACGCCCGCACCTTTCGGGGTGAGAGAAGGGCAGACGTTGGCTTTTCACATATCCATCCATCCATCCATTAATCTATAGAAATCCACTGTATACCTTAGGAAAAATGCGATTTTGTCATGATTGCTGTACTTGTCAGGCTAAGCGATCGAAAGACTCGAAATATGACATAAAATGACATATTTTTCGTCAATTCGAACCCTTATTAGTAAGGATACATTACCTAAACTACTTCGTCGTGCAGATATTACTCAAAATAAATATTTAAAAATATAATATAAATATTATTTACGAATATTATTTATTATTATCATTAATAGCCTAAGAATACAATATTTCACCATCACACTGTGCCGCAATTGAACAAGACCATTAAGGATTATTCATCTCATTGGATCTGCATAATATCTATTGCGAGTTAATAACTACTTACCTAATAATCATATTTTCAAAAATTAAGTGAAACTCAAAATAAAAATTAGTTTCGAGCTATGGTGCTTTTACTAACTAACATTCCAAGATATCATCCGGTAGCTTATGGTAAAACATTACGTTTTTAATAAAAATTAAATATACCTATAAATAATAGTAATAATTAGCTTATAATACGTTACTGTGCTTAGTCTGGTCTCTTATTATCTGGGTTTAGTCTCACAACAAATTAATACAACCGCTGGATTTTCCTTATTGTTTTAGGACACTTATTAACAATCATCATAATTCTGCATTCTTACAGTCGGTCATTTACTTATACCATAATTTACAACTCATTCAATATTGAATTAATTAGCAAATGTGATTAGAATTGCATATTTTCATTGAAATGTTTATTATTCTTGTTACTTATCAAGTCCCTCGCAAGACGAGGTCTTTAGTGTGAGGAGTTGTCTTTTAAAAATAAGTCATTACTATCGAAAGAAAAACACTAAACACTAATTTCTTTTATGGGAACCCTTTACTTTTATCTTTTTTATTTAATATTGCAGCATTAATAGGAATACAACCTAAAGATTTCGCATGTCTATTACGATTCATGAAACAAACCTCTGACGTATGGTTGGACAGTGGTGATTTAATAATTTGTTTTTGTTGCCACCCTTGGTGTACGCAATAACTAACTGCTGCCTTGTACAATTCACGAACGCTAATGAACCTTACTCGTGATATGAAGTACATGCACGATTCCTCCATGCTACAGACAGCTCGTTCAGTATCGAGCGGCCACTCGCCTTTCCACCTACACGCACACACTTCTGTGTATATAGATATGACTAGAACAAAACCAAAAGAAAACTCGTGATAAAATAATGGGAGTTAACATCTTCCTGCACTTCTTCAAGTCTATGTGGCACAGGACGTTTTCCTCTAACGCAAAGGGAGCAAGGATAACAAAATGTGTTGCATATGGCAAAGTTTGAGCCGCTACGAATACTACCAAACCTTACGTTGTTCATGGATGTTATGAAAAACGATTAAGAGCTATATCGACCTGGGCCAACTTCACCTGATGACATCTGGTCAACTATTACATTCTCAAGGAGTGTTAACGTCCTGCAGGTGACTGGTGATAAAACTATTACCAGTAAGTAACTTTTGCAATATGTGTGATGGAAGAGAAGTGCATATTGCATCGACTCCAAGTAATTGGAATAAGCACAGGATAATGAAGATGGCACTGATTAATTTTCGTGGCTAAACTTGTCCAACCGATTTAGTGTCAAGTATAATGTAGAGAACTTAGTAGTTTTTACGGCATTCAGAGCAATTTTCTTTATATTTTATTCATGAGCGCTACCACAAAACATTCATCAGAATCAAAAGGTCCTATGCATTTATTAGCTGCAAGTATCATGAACCTATTATCGTATTATATCACATGGATATTATTCGTCTCTTTTCAGGAGAAACGCAGCGTTAAAAGCATTACATCGGACAAATCTAAGAATGATAACGAGGCAAGCAAGATGTTGGAGGAGGAGCGGAAAAAGTATTTGGAATTACAAAAGGAATTGGATTTGCAGGTAATGACCACAGTGCTTTAAAGATTTCATTGTACAGATAATTAATTGCTAAAAGCATGAGTATGTAACGGATTTCCAAGTTGAGTTTCCTTATAAATAATATTATGATTATATGATGTTGATCAAGTCTCGGTCGTATTGTTAGACTCCAGCTGTATTTATCTTATTAAAAAAAACCTAACGAATGGATTCGTCCATTATATAACTCTATTGTATTTTGTATTCCACGATATATGTCACAGATAAGGTCACCGACAAATGACTGTATTATTTTTGTCATGTGCAGAAAGATTTATGAGCAGACAGTAATAAGTTAATTTATTCAATTTAAACACAAATCTTGATGTGGATTCTTTAATTATCTTGGTAGCAAACAATATTGTTTTTTAATCTTAAGGTAGAAGTCTCGTCATATTATAATATCGTAAATAATTCATACATATATAGTTATTGTTATTACAATTAAGTTTATATAATAGCTCATTTTAAACTTTTTGATGACCAACATTATAATTTTTACGTCAACTTATGCCATCCAAAATTTTTTATATATCAGTTTTGAAATTTACTTTAAACATCCTTCGAAATAAAACAATTTCTGTCTCCTCATAAAGATATTAATATATAATATAATTTATATCAACATCCCATACTGAAAGCATCTTCCAAGGAAAAGGCTTTTTTTTTGCGGTGGACTATGGATTCGTCTCGCCCTGCCAAATCGGTCCGGGGTGACGGAAGAGGCGGCGCGTGACTCCATAGACCCACCATGCAAACTCCCCTCTTGGCTGTGTGAGCGGGCCACCGGTACCCGATCTTTGTCTTCGGTGGCCTCCGAGGAAAAGGCCGCTGTCTTTTTCTTGCTGGTCCCTTAGCTGAGGAAAGCATAGTAACACATTGTATTCTTAATGATACCTGATGATTACGCGAAAATTACACATTTGAAAAAAGAAACTATTTTTACGGATTCTATCGCGTTTGTATTGCGCAGGACGACCATAAATTATGTAAAGTGTTCGAAATGTCAATACAAACGCGATAGAATCCGTAAAAAATATTTTCATTTCTAACATTGTATTCTCAATTCTTCTTTTATACGAAGAATATTAAAAATAATAGAGTAGTATTAATATTATTTTATTCAGTTGGCTGTTTTTATTGATGAGATTGTAATCTGTTCAATCTATAAAAATACTTATATATTTTTGAGCCATATAAACTATTTATCGCAGATTTCACTGAAAGCAGAAATGGAAGTGGCAATGAAGTTGCTAGAGAAAGACATACACGACAAACAAGACACAATAATATCGTTGAGGAGGCAACTCGACGATATAAAACTTATTAATCTAGAAATGTACAAAAAATTACAGGTGAGTAGACTTATTTAACAAAATACATTGTTTTAATTCAATACGATTTTGTACCCTTGACTTCATCATTGTCGATTGATCAATCACTTGCGATTGTTGCGGTTACTGTAGTTTATTTCTTAATTTGAACTTCATGGTCCATTGATGATGTATACAAATCCGCTCTAACTTTCTACTCGTAAACGTGTCTAAACTCTACGGAGTAGAGGAGTAATAGAGCTTACATAAAAACAACTGTCTTAACGTGACTCTTGATATTCGTTATATAAATGAACGATTCATCTTTTATAAACGTCTATATATATTTTTTAAACCAGTATCTAGTTAAAATATTATAAAACTACGATATTAATAATAACACAAATAGTGGTGAATAAAAAAAACACTGCATGATTGCGAACTTTGCAACAAAGCAAAAACACAGAACTAATAATTATTACTTAATATAACTGCCTCCTTATACATTCAAAATGCATTACAGTAACAAGTAAACATCTTTGAAGATTTAACAAAGGCGTTGCCCCGTGAAGGTCGTTAGCGCGTGGGCTCGGTGACAAATAGGGTTGCCAACTATTATTATATACATAGTTTCTGTTTTATTTTTTTAATATACTTTAAAAAAGTACCCCTCTACATAACCTCATCTTGTGGGAGAGGGAAGAGCTAAAAGTTATTCATATAAAGAATTATCTTTTAGGTCAGAATATACAATATAGAATTACGACAAAAAGTTATGATTATGTCAAAAACTATAAGTAAAACTTTATGTAGGAACTGGGAAGGTACTCCAAGAAATACAATCTAACACATTTGCTTTCAAACCTTCCTTGGTGTAAAAATTATTAAGATCTTCAATATTAATTTATGTCCACTTATATTGGTCATTCTGCGGTGTCATATACGTTAATTTTGCATTGCCTTCCATCACAAGATAACAGTATCTAAACTTTATGCTTCCCCTCATTTTATTTAAATAGTAATTATTGCTTCTAATCTTTGCATCATTGTATTTTATTACCTGTAATCTTTCTCTATAACAGTCTATTAAAAAATATAACTTTTGTTTTTAAATATACTTGTAAAAATTACTGAGCATTATTAAGTATTTAAAAAACTGATTGCGCTACATATTACTAAATATAGATACGAATTTAATAATTGTAATTGACACGTTCTTTACGTAATCTTTATTATAAATAAGTTGGCAACCCTAATGACAAAACTCGATTGCCGCCCATACACACTCATTATCCCGCCAATATGATTGATGAATAAAATACCTGTTTATCATTGTATATATCACCTAGTATTATTATAATTTCACTAGCTAACATTAGCTTTTCACTTATAGAAACAATAGGCATATTGCATTTTCGTGTCCGCCTTAATATACCTACCTATCAATACTTGTATCATTATGATCTATTAGTACCAGTTTTAACTTCTTCGCAGTTTACTACGGTTTGATTTGACAGCGCAGATAATGTTGTAGTACCGACCTTTGGTGTCGTGTGTAGTGAATTTTCCCATGCAGGACAATACTTCATTCTAGCTACAAATTGGTATTCTAAATCTGGATGTATTTTGTGTCCTTTTAATGTAAGTTTTTAAAGTCTCCTGCAATACAAATGTTTATTCCCCAGTGTAGAGAATTGTCTTAATAAAATAATAATAATCTGAAAAATTATTACCGGTAGGCTAATATGTACATATGTATATACTTACCCGTGTAGCGACGGGAAAAGAATACAAATGTCGTCACCCCTTGCTTACCCGTAATAGTCGTAAAAATCGCCTAAGAGTCTCATCGGGAGTGGGCATCGGCTATCTCCCGGGAAACTTAATAACGTCTACCGCGATCGCCAATCCGCCTGCCTAGCGTGGCTATTATAGCATTATTCCCCTCCAAAAAACAAATATGGATACAGAAAAAGTATATATTCTTCCGCATATAAAAATCTTGTGATCTCCTTTATTGATGCATAATCACAAATTATAAAATATTGAAAACATTAAATAATAAACTTTTGCCGTTTAAAAATAAAAATTATTTGTTCGCAAGTTTTAATCAATTTGTTTAATGTTGCCATATAGCATTTATATATATGGGATCACGTGATTAAATAACCTCTACACGCTTTTCGATTTATTAAAAATGCAGGACACTAACTTTTAAATATTTTATTTATATATTTTAATTCCATGAACAAATTCTACTAACATTTTGTATATATGTCCAATACTAATACCATGCTATATTCACAATGCCGCGATTATCATATGGAAGGAATGCGAGATGGAACTGACGCAGAAGGGTGAAATGGTCTCCAGACTCCAAGGGAAGGCCGAACAAATTGGCAAAATACTACACAACCTTGAGAAATATAACCACTTTCTAGGAACTGATAATGATTTAGTTAAGGCTCTGAGATCTCCCACAACTACCGAGAATAATCTAGGAGAGAAATTAGAAAAACTTAAAGCACAAAGCGCCGCACTAAAGGGTACAAAGTCTAAGGATGAAGGCCCACCGAATAAAAAACTAAACCTTCAAGAAATACCACCTTTTCGTAAAAATAGTAATAATGATAAGACAATTGGTCCTGTTCGTGAGTAGCTTGTTGCTTCTAAAAAATTTTGCTGCTGATAATAAAAAGGTGGTGTTTCTTAAGCAAATTTAATGTACTATTTTATTTCTAATTAATCTGATGTTTATATATATTTATATTACTGACGATTATAATAATAATAGGCTAGTTGACAGTTTTTAAAAACCCGTTTATGTTATGTGTCACAATTTATGGGATTCAAATAAGAGCAATTTTAGAACATTAATCAACTTCTCATTTAAAATTCACGCTTTCTATTGTCACGATGTCTGTGTCACATAGACCTTCTACGGTTTCTATACTAGACATGCAATTGATACAGAGTAAAGAATATTTAGACGCGAACAAAAATTAATGAATATTGATCGATATTTTATTAGATGATTGTAATTCGATCATGCCAAATTGTCGTAAGAATTAAGATAAAATTTACCATACGGTTGGAATAGATCGTAAATTAATATATTATATACTTTTATTTCGAAACATTATATAGTTAAATTACATGAACCACGCCTGCATGTAGAATTTAGTTATACTTAAAAAGATAACTGCTGTTTCCTATTGTAGCTAGTTATATTAGGGTAAATACATACATACATACATAGCTTCACGCCTGTTTCCCAGAGGGGTAGGCAGAGACTACGGATTGCCACAAACCACGATCCTGGCATACTTCCATCGCTTCATTCACACTCATAATAGTCTTCATGCATGCTCTACGATTACGCATACTCTTAATAAGACCTCTCGTCAACACATCTCCAACTTGGTGCAGAAAAGTATGACGTGGTTATATATTAGGGTAAATCTATAACAAAAATTATTTAGTTTTGCTTATAAATTTAAAATGGTATTTGTTTTGCCTGTAGTCACTTCGTGCATACTTTTCTATCTATTCCTTATTACGGCGACGGTCGAGTGTAATGTGTCTCGGGATCAATTTTTTGTATCAGACAGTAGTATTATTTTTTGTCCAGATTTCTTTGAAGAGATCCTCAATTCAAACAAAAATTCTAGCATTAGATTCGTTTGGAAAGAACTTGCTTGCATTTGTTAAATAATTAAGTACACAGCATTAACTGAGGTTAAATTCATCTCAACTCATATACATTCTATTATGGGCTCGAGTCTCTTCCACAGTAAGAGGGAAATTAACCTACTACTATACTACGCTGGTTAGGCGTGTTGGTATAGAGTTTTATTTCGAGTTTTCTGCGAATTTAGTAGAGATTGCTTTATAACTCTGCTAACTTCTTAGCAGGCAAAGATTATATAATCAAAAAATACTGTATCCTATGATCAAACGCGATCATTGCGTTGCCTCTCTAATCATTTAAGTATTTTTGGCTCAATATTTTATATCAAAAATAAAAATCGTTTATGCAACCGTAGAGTTTCAAATACTATTGTAATATATTTTTTTATATATTCGGCCTAGTAGTTTATTACATGATTCGTGAAATAATTAACTAATAACTTTTGTAATATATACGATAGAAAGGAAGGATAGAAGAGGAATACATATTGCGTCAACCTCGAATAATTAAAGTAAGAGCTTGATGATGATTTTTATTTTCTATGTACTTATGTGACCTCTATTAACTTGTTATTTATTTATAAATTTCTTCAAACGCGTTTTTGTCTTTACTATCTGCTCTGATTGGAATCGCCCTTTTGGACTATCTTGGAGTCCACAAAAAATAAGCATCGATTTTTAGTATGTAGTATAGTAGTAATTATCCTAATAATTAATATTAATTTAAATTTGTTGAGTATAAAGTTTTATTTTATATAATAAAATGATAATAATATCGTTATGTTATTCCCACATCTAATCAAAATCAAATCAAATCATTTATTACTCATAAGCCTCTAAGGGCACTTACATATTGTCAATATTACACTTTTTTTTTAAATTAATCTACCACCGGGTCGGAAAGCGGCCACAAACTGAGAAGGTCCGGTAAGAAACTCAGATCTAATATTGCAATTTAGCATATTTGCAACTACAGTGTTTCTTATTTATAATAAAATCGACATTGATATATCATAACTTCAGTAACTACAAACCAAATGCTATCAGACGAATACAGAGGAGTATCATAATCACTAAAATGACAATTATTTTATGCCTAGTATGTGTAGTTTATGTTGTGCGTATTACACAACGAAGTGAAATATTAAAGACCACATTCTGTACATATTCTACCGATTCATGAATATAATAAATCTGACATTATAGAAGTCGGGATACATTGGCACATTAGATCACGAAACTAAGAAAATTATAAAAGAAAAACATATATTTTTTCAGTTGCAGTCAACTAACCTATTATGAAATTTTAAGAGATATGCACGTACATTAATTATTTAAGATTTTAACTTTAATTAGTTATTAGTATAAATGTTAATAACACAAGTTCTGTATTTTCTGAGCTTTGTACTAACAAAAATAATCTAACATTTGCTCTAACGAGTTTATCTAAATTGTTTTATGTAGCTAAAATGTATTGGATTTGTTTTAGGAATGTGAAAGTTCCTTGAAACATAAAACAGAGCTAATATCCAAATTGGAAGCAAAGACTGAATCTATGGGCAGCACGATACATCAGCTTGATGAGAAGTAGGTTTTTCTTAATTTTACTATGACAACGCATGATGCAGGCTTTAGCCTGCTATCTGTTCATCCGCAAGGATTTAAAGAGTGCCTGGATGTAATATTACGCTGTTAAATGTAACCTTAGAGTACAAAGGTGTAGAGCGATTAAGAATTATAACCCATAATATAAATTATTCCAATTGTTAAAAAATGTATTTGAGGTATTCTCAAAATACCTGCTCAAATTTACTAGGATTATTGGATTCATCGAATTGATATATTATTACTCACTATTATTATTAATTGTAATTCGAATATAATAATTTAAATAACTCTTATAAGATCTGACTGATTAATAAACACAAGCACAAATGACAGAAAAATATTAATAATATTTGAACCGTATGATTTTATATGAGATAGATGTTTGATATAATAAAAGTGATTTAAATAAAGACGTTAATCTTTAAATTATGTGTAAAAGTTATTCTGAAGATAGAATAGCACAAACGATGTAACAACGTAAATCAATTATTAATAAAATTGTTTAATTTCTATGTTCAGTGTACGTAAAGCTTTATTTACAAATATTTTTTGATTTGATGATTCAAATATTAGTGTTGAATATACATATTTTTATATTTTGAATGATATAAAATTTGCTCTAGGAACGGAAATAATAGCGTCGATGCTATAGTTAAAGAAGACTGACAATTAATCTTGACATAAAAATAGTATAGTACTGATAAAAAGCTCGGTTGTGTAATAGGATGAGAGGTAACTAAATAAAGTAATAGTATAGATGTATATCTTGAGGAATAGGGCAATACCTTGAAAAAAATAAAAATAATGTATCACATATGACACATGATACAGAGGTAGTTAAGATTCTACTAATTTGTACCACGTATAAGTTAAGTATGCCATACATGTCTTTAGACACGTATAGCTTGAGCTAAAATTGGAAGCGTAATGGAAGTTATCTTTAGTTACTTATTCATTTCGAATATTATCTATATTTATTTTTTAAACTATGAGCTGGTATTTTGACCACACCTTAATTTATCATCTAAAGTGTCAAACGATGGTAAAATATTGACGTAGCGCTCTACACTTTTCAATATCTAACAATATAACTTAAGCGCTTGACATATCAATATTCGAAATGCACCTAGGTGTGAGCAATGCACAGCTTGCGTGTGGTAAAATAGTGTAAACCACTCTTTCTATTCGATCGATATTGGCAAACCATCACAATGACCCTTATTGAACGCGAAAACAATAAACATTATTTTGTAAACTTAAGAATTATCTTTAAACAACGATTATAGTCTTTATACTAATGCTACTGTTGCTTTGGCTTTTTGCTGAGATTAAAATTATATAAATCATTATGTATGTGACGTTTTATGTTAAATTGGATCTGAATTTATATGTTAATTTAATCATAAGGCAAGAAAGCAGGTTAAAATGTTATTAAATACATTCAACTTCGTCAGTTGCCTGTTGTGTTTCATATTAAAAAAAAAACAATACAATCAAAGAATCATAGTATCTATTGTATTATGTCATTCTCCAAAATAATTCTTTTTCCGTAAACACTATTCATTTTAATTTAGAAAATCAAATGTATTCAGAGTAAAATTATACATGATTATTATCTAAAAAGTTTAAATTCTTTATTTTTTTAATCCAATTTTAAACAAATTATATATTAGATTCTCATTTCAAATAATACAATAAGGATTAACCATGTAGATGTTAAAAGCGAAATTATTACGCTTGTAGGGCAATTCGGCATAAACTTTCCTTGTTTAAAATATTAATTATCTAAACTATGTTAAGTATTATATTAATATAATAATTATTCTTTAGTTTCTTTAATGAGTAGTTTATTAATAAAAAAAAACGTGTAACAAACTAATTTAAAGTACCTGTAATCTTTTAGTATTGACGTTAACTACAAGATTTGCTAGTTGTTTATCAAATATTTGTATACCTTTCAAATAATCCATTAAAGCTACATTGTAAAAATGATCAGTGATCAATTTGAAAGGATATTATGATCTCATTTAAGTAGCTTGATTTTTTTTTATTATATACAATTATGCTGTTAGCTGATGTTATAAGGTGTTACCCACCTTGAAATATTAAACCTTTATAATCGTTTTGTAATTACAACTTTGTAGTTGTGTAAAAGCCTTATTTATAATAAAGCATATTCAGTCGCATATCGTATTTTATTGATACCAATTTATATAAAATGATACCAATTAACACGCTTTTTTAATTTTGTGTTATTGTGTAGGTTTGCCATTATCAATATCACGTTCCTATATATGCATGCTTTGTGTGATTAAACATTTATATTTTCCCATTTCAATAAATGATTATATTACATACATACATATCATCACGCCATATCCCTTGCAGGGTAGGCAGAGAGAACAGAGTGCCAGAGAACTCTATCTTTGCATACTTCACTCGCTTCCTCAACATTCATAATTCTCTTCATACACGCTCGCCGGTTTCGGAGACTCTTGACTCCACCTTCCTTCAGTACATGACCGATCTGATCTAGGTAGGTTAGTCTTGGTCTCCCCCGGTACCTACATCCTTCCACTTTCGCATTGTATATCTTCTTAACCAGACGTTCGTTCGACATTCTTTCCACATGTCCGAACCATCGGAGCATTCCCTTTCGCATCTTTACACCAATACTCTCTTTCATACCTACTCGCGACCTATAACGACGACGTAAGAGACGTCGTCGTTATGATTATATTTTGTTTGTTTATTTAATGGGGGTTTGTCGCACTAAGAACAATAAGGTTTCTACTGAAATATAACCCATTACTGGGCTTGAGCTGCCACCACAATTTGAAGAAAATGCTGTACCACGCTAGATGGATAGAAATTTATTTTTTTATTTTTCTTCTCTTCCAGTAATGTTTATCTGATGCACCCTTGGTAATCTTTTACGATAGCCCACGGCAAAGGACGAGATGATGACGTTTACTCCGTCATCATACTATATACATAATAATATACAATTTGCTTTTATTATTAAAAAAAAAACATATAAATACCTATTGACAAAAAGATTGTATATCTTTAAAAATTCTCCTATTGAGAATAAGTCTTACGATGAGAGAGAAATTCGCCCCCTATTCTCTTTGAGTTTCCTTTTTGCAATGATGTTACCTGCCTATGTCTTTAACCCATAATATCAAGCGTGAAAAAGGAAGGCGTAGTGACGCTATTGTTACTCCATCACCACGCGAAGAACTACACAATATTTATTTTCTTTGCAATCTATTAAGATCTAATATTATAGGATAATCAATCTATAAAATTAGTTCTTGATCTATAAAAGACATTGTCTTGAATGTGAACCTGTCCGGTCTAGGAAGGGGCTATACCCCTTCCTAGACCCGACAGGTTCACAATCTATTAAGATCTAATATTATAGGATAATCAATCTATAAAATTAGTTCTTGATCTATAAAAGACATTGTCTTGAATGTGAACCTGTCGGGTCTAGGAAGGGTTATAGGTATAAGCTGATTAATTGATGAAGTTTGATTAACAATGACATATACTATCTAAAATTGAATATAAATTTGATGCAAAAATAAGATAGTATTTTAAATTGTAAGTAACTTTACCCAAATTATGTCTCAAGATTAATGCCGCCTTATAAATTTTATTTACACCTTGTATGCAATATGGACATCCCGACTAGAAAAAAAGTATGGTTCAACCAGATCATGTATCTGGACCCGATCAGGATATAATAAGGCGTGCCGGATCCGGCAAACCCTATCAGGACCAGGTCGGGTCCTGATCAGGATAGCCTGATGTGAAATAACATCAAGTATGGTAAGGCATACCGGATCAGGACCAAATAAGGATAGCCTGAAGTGAAATATCATTAAGTATGGTAAGGCATACCGGATCAGGACCAAATAAGGATAGGCTGATGTGAAATATCATCAAGTATGGTAAGGCATACCGGATCAGGACCCGATCAGGATAGAATGAGGCATGCCGGATCCGGCAAACCCTTTCAGGACCAGGTCTGGTCCTGAACAGGATAGCCTGATGTGAAATAACATCAAGTATGGTAAGGCATACCGGATCAGGACCAGGTCTATACCAAATAAGGACAGCCTGATGTAAAATATAATCAAGTATATGGTAAGGCATGTAATATATCAGGACCAGAAACAGGTTTTGTAACACAAAAAAAATATCAATCAAAATCCAAAAAAGTATCATATCATGATTGTCATATTTATGCCGCGGGGTAAATTGTATTTGCATCAGAGGCGATTAATCTGAAATCTTTAATTAATCATATGTATTTAATAATAATAGTGTTTAATTAATAATATAAAAATAATTTATATTTAAAGTAAAAACAAAAATAAATAATAGGTACATTTGAAAACATAGATAGAAATAAATATAATAATTTTGTAACAACCATTCTAACATTTAATGTTTTGGGTCATAATAAATTGATGGCGTTAGTACAATGACGTCATTATCTGAATCGCGGTGTTAAGATTCTCCGAAGCGTAATGACATCGCCTAATATTAAATTAGTTGTTATCGAATCAGATCAAAATAGATCGATCAGGTCATGAATGAGAAATTCAGGCGACAGTTGAAGTCGTTAGCATCTGGTCGTTGCGCCCTAATTGGAACGGCTCACTGGGACTCTCTATGATAAGAATATAGCACTGCATTCGCATCCTACGTCATATATTAATTTATATTTTTATCAATTAAACATGTTCTTTAAGATATTCATGTTTTTTAAAAGGACCGGACTGGGCATACTCGCTTTGGATCAGGCAAGATATATAACGCAGATGATTGATTTAGTTCCGATCAGTAAAATTTCATCCGGACCCGATCAGGAATGCCTGATCAGGAGCCGATCAGGAATGCCTGATCTGGACCCGATAAGGTTTTCCTGATCGGGCCCAGATATATCTTCTGCGTTACATACCTTATCTGGTCCAGATCGGGCATGCCCGGTCCGGTCCTGCTAAGGAAGACGAAAAAATTTCTAGTCGGGATATTGGGCCGGTACTACTAAATATTTCTAATCATTAATACTACTAATTTCCGTGTGGTGACGGAGTAAGAATACAATTCACCACCCCCTATCTTACCTGTGGGTGATCATAAGTAACGACTAAGGGATATAAAACGCATATAACATCTATGCAAGAGAAGGAGAACTCGAAACAAAATCCTATACCAACAAGTCTGACCAGCGTGGTATAGTAGATCAATTTCCCTCCCATTACGGAGGAGGCTCGAGCCCAACAGTGGGAATATATGAGCTGAGATGATGAATACTACTAAATATTTCTATTATCTCAAGTGAATTAAGATGTTGATTTCAAACATTGGTAACTCCTTTATAGATCGGACAGAGTTCATTACACTGTGTTACATAAATATTGAGTTCTACTACAAACGTGGTCGCTTAATGAGAACTTTTTATTTATACTCAAAGTAGTACACACAATAGCTAGAGCAAGTGGATGAATTTGTATACCATATCTTGGATGATTTAACCGAGATGGAAGGTACACCACTGATATAGAGCGAAGAGTGAATGCGGGAAATATAGTGAACGGAGCGTTGGGACAACTTCTCGGTAGCCACCACCTCAGCCAGAAGGCACGTGTAGCAATACATAACGTAGTGCTTATCCCAACATTACTATATGGAAGCGAGAGTTGGGTATGCAGAAAAGAGCATGAAAGCAAAATTAATGCGGTCGAAATGCAATCTCTACGGAAAATCTGTGGAGTTAGGCTGACCAACCGCATTCACAACGACGACGTAAGAGAGCGAGTAGGTATGAAAGAGAGTATTAGTGTAAAGATGTGAAAGGGAATGCTCCGATGGTTCTGTCCGAACCATCAGAGAATATGGAAAGAATGCCGAATGAACGTCTGGTTAAGAAGATGTACAATGCGAAAGTAGCAGGATGTAGGTACCGGGGGAGACAGAGACTCACCTACCTAGAACGGATTGGTCACGTACTGAAGGAAGGTGGAGTCAAGAGTCTCCGAAACCGGCGAGCGTGTATGAAGAGAATTATGAATGTTGAGGAAGCGAGTGAAGTATGCAGAGATAGAGTTCTCTGGCACTCTGTTCTCTCTGCCTACCCTGCAAGGGATATGGCGTGATGATATGTATGTATGTACCTCTTTAGGATTTATCTCCCTTTTTTTTGCGGTGGACTATAGATTCGTCTCTCCCCGCCAAATCGGTCCAGGGTGACGGAAGAGACGGCGCGTGACTCCATAGATAGACCCACCATGCAAACTCCTCTCTTCGCCGTGCGAGCGGGCCATCGGTACCCGATCTTTGTCTTCGGTGGCCATTCCTAGGCTAATATGTAAATACTATTATGAAACTACACATATTATGGTAGAGTGGCCTAAACATCGACCTCTTGTGCCTAGAGTCACGGGTTCAATCCCCAAACAAGACAATTCTTTGGACGATCCACAAGTATTCTGAATTTGGAGTGTAATTTTCGATTGTTAATTGTATGTTTGTGAAGTCCCCCACGACACAAGGACTTTTTCTTTAGTACGAAATTTGATCTAAAACCTAGAAACAAAATATATATTTCACTTTTTTATTGATGCTACGACATTTTCAAACACTAAGTAGTTATTAAGACATTTCCATTAGCGCTGAGAACCTTACAAGTAAAGAACGAGTATAAAGTACATCTAAGCCCCTAAACAATATATTTTAAGTACACAAATTTTATCCTGCGTGGGTAATGAACCTTTAATGTGGGCAAGGGCAGTCGCTACTTAAAGTATTACGTCATCTATGCCACCAACAGTAAATTTGTTTGCTTTGGTAAATTTTATATATATATATTAAGTTTGCATATAATACTATCTAAATGGAATACAAGCAATTCCATCAAACATAAATAAT
Source organism: Lymantria monacha (assembly GCA_905163515.2). Classification (NCBI taxonomy): domain Eukaryota; kingdom Metazoa; phylum Arthropoda; class Insecta; order Lepidoptera; family Erebidae; genus Lymantria; species Lymantria monacha. Next base: position 14,613,764 of record LR991091.1, on the reverse strand, counting down.
AGTAACTTAGATACCTACTATATTATATTCGAGAATATTTGTATTTATAAATACGATGTGGTCATAAACTAGGTTACAAGAAGATAAATTAGCTAGAAAGAGTTTGGAAGATAGTGCGAGATCCTTGGGACAGAAGGCTGCAACTGCGGAAACGAGGGCCGTTGCGGCTGAAGGAGACCTTAGAATAGAACGTGAATGGCGTATATCTTTACAAGTAAGTTTATTTTTAGGAAAGTTGATGGACTGAATATAATGAAAAATCTTACTATTTGAAAAGTGATATTTCGCATTCCATTCTACAGACTACCAAAGTCCTCTCTTGGATATAGATATATCTCCTTAATTGAGGGTTATAAATACCATAATCGCAGTAGTTCATCCATGTGCGGGCGGAGTAAGAATACAATTCACCACCCCCACACCACATCTTCCCGTGAGTAATCCTAAGAAACGACTAAGAGATATAAAATGCATTTAATAAATTATTAAATGCATTTTATATATCTTTTAACATATTTATTAGGTGCGTGACTTCTCCAGCCGAGTGTCATTTTCTTACACGGACAGATGGATTGGTGGGCATTTTTTGAAGTTTCCTTCTCATACAGTGATGTTATTTATTTACATCCCTTAATTGATTCGAAGTTAGTTATTTATTTTAGTTATCTAACAGAAAAGAATAATGACCATTCTATATTTTCAATAATGGAATAAAAATTATGATTACACGATATCCGGACGAGTTGGTTGGGTTCTCGAGTTTTTTTCTGGAGAAGTGACTCTATTTACTTACATTCCGTCCGCTGTTTACTTACATTCCGTCATCATACCCGCAGGAAAGGAAAGGCTGCTGAATTATATACTTATTCTGCCGCCATACGAAAAAATCGTTTTAAACCTCTTTATTTAAGCTAGCAATTGAGCAAGCTGTAAATTATAACTACTGCTTATATATATGTACGTGTAACGAGACTTGTCCGTAGATGTCGTAAAAGACGACTAAGGAATATGCGATGTAAGAGAAGGAAAACTCGAAATAAATCTCAATACTCACACGTCTGACCAGCAGGGTTATAGTAGATCATACATAAATTCTACAGTGCTAGGAGCACACTGTTGACAGTTTTCTGTCTACAGCCGCGGACTGGTCCGTCCGGGATACTACCACACTCTCGTAGAAAATCGACGCCTGAGCAATGGCAATGGGCTGCGGTGAGCGAGACAGCGGGAAGCCCAACTGGGTGGGTTTGAGGTTTCCACTGGTAGATAGCGGCCTAGCAATATCCCCGGTAGAGCAAAGGTCCATGGGCGGTAGTAACACTTATCATCAGGTGTGCTGCTTACACGTTTGCCACCATAAGTAATAAGAAAAAAAAAGATCAATTTCCTTCTCATTATGAAGGAGGTTCTAGCCTGATATGGACTTGTATGAGCTGTAATGATGACGATGAAGATGATGATAGACTTGTAATGCCATACAGCAGCATGACATACTTAAGTTAATGGAAATAGGCCATATGTGTAATACTTAAGCGGTATTGTGAGTTATTGTTTTTAATCATATTCCGTTTAGTAAATAAAACATATTGATTACAGGAATCAATGATGCGCGACCGCGATAAGATATCGATGTTGACTCAAGAAGTGGAATCTCTGAAATCAATAGGCCAGGTAAGACATTTTGTTTATAATATGTTATTGGAACTCGGCCGACTCATTTGGCTTTAGCGATAAAGATAATATGTTATGTTAATCTGAATTCGATATGTCGAAATTGAAGACAAGACTTTTCCAAATTTGTATCAAAATTAAAAACACGATTAGATATATTTATTTCTATCGTGTTATAGCAACTATGAATACTACCAACACTAACAAAACCAGTGGACGTTATTAAAGCCGACTAAGAGCTGCACACCGGCTAACTAGCACCTGTGCCACCTGCTAGTTAGCCGGTGTGCAGACTTTACAAATTATGCTTCAGTTCTATTAATTCAGTACATTTAGTTTGATCTTTGAACAATTATACATATATCCAGCCAGAAAGTTTAAACATTGTATTTTTGATATTGGTACCTTAAAGCCCTCAGTCTCACTCATAATCCGGATTAAACTGTGAAAACCATCTGCAACTAATAGCTAAACATTTTTAAAAAAAAATCGATGCTCTATCACGCAATATCCTCTCGCAAACGCCCCTTGTCAATTTCTTTACAATTTAGTTATATGTATGTATAAATATAAAGTAGAATAAATGTATACACGTTCAGACAGTCAACAAGCATAACAATTTATTAAATGCAGAGCTATTAAAAAAATTTGATACTACTACTTAATTGTTGGGAACCGACCTTGATCCAATCTCGCAAATTTAAATTGTTTTTAAATGTAAAAGACCTTGATGAGCAGTTTTAATTTACACAAGCGGTTTACAAGTACTTTTAAGCTAATTTTGAACATAATGACTATGTGAAATATAACAGAATGACTATGGGGAAGTTATCAACAGAGGACAGTTTATGCCACTTACATTAATCTATTGCAGTTGAATTACTCCTGATATTACCTTATAGTTCTCCCTTTTGTGCACATATGGTCCGGCTATACCTCACCCCCATCCGCGGGGGTCGACGTCGACATACTATATTAACTAACCATCGTCATTGGGCTGACAACTAGTACCGATTCCGTGACCTCGGTGGCCAACCCAGCACCTATTAGATCAGGGGATCCAATAGATTTTGGAGTAGGGACTCCAAAACGCTACGTAAAATTTATCATCGCATTCTCTTAGCCTATACATAATAGGCTATAATATAATATGTATGCTGTTATAGGACAGCAGTAGTACCCTTTATTTATTTGTATTGCCTAAAAACGGCTTGAGAGAGTTCTAAACATTACATTCATTACAGAAGTACCTGACTCTTCAAGAAGAACAACATGTTTTAAAAACACAATATAGCGAAGCCCAAAAAACTTTAGAAGAAGTAGGTGCCACACTGAGCGAGAACAAGCTACAGCTAGCTGAGCTGTTAGAGAGGGAATCTAAAGCACAAAATGTTGAAGAGGCAGCAGCGTGGACCCATGATAAAGACGCCACGGCTTGTGCCGCGTGTGCCAAAGAGTTTTCAATCGCCAGGCGGAGAGTAAGTACCAAAGATCCATAAATAAAAATTAAAAACAAAGAAAAGTTCAACTGTTTTCAAAAAATAATGGACAGCCTAGTTAAAATTTTGACCGACAAATTGTGATTGAATATGTTAATATTTTAGAACGTGTCAATAAATAACTAAGAGGATAACAAGCGTACATTTTTCTTGATATTACAGCACCACTGTCGACGCTGCGGTCATATATTTTGTGCGGCGTGCAGCGAGAAAACTGTTGCTTTAACTGGAAACAACAAGCCTGTACGAGTTTGCGATACATGCTATGCCGAAATTAGACTTACATAGTTAAAATATATTAATCAATAAATATAGTCCTTAACTTGTTCAAATTGATCAAATTATTACTTGTAATTTAATGTTTTCTTGAGTTATAAAAAAATTGACGTTTCGGAGAATCTCCTGTGACAATAAAGGCTGAAAAATATTCGAAGTCTTGGGACTACCACAAGACTTCGAACGGGATAAAGTTCGTAAAAATATTTTTTCTTCATATGGGGAATGCTTGTGTAAACATAAGAAATCATAATCAAAAATTCGCCAACCAATAATTTAAAAGAAAGGCCTATGAAATAATAATACAACGAAAAATAAAATCTTGATTTCTTTTTCCTCTGCACTTATCTTATAAATTATTTTAGTATAATATGCGTACGTTTAAACTATTATAGTTATTTAGTATGTTATTTAATTTATAAAAAGACCTTATTCGTAATGACTGATCAATTTGAACGAGTTAATAATTTTTACTTATGATATAATAATATATTCATAATATATAATTTTTAATATTAATAAATAATATGTTTTTAAGAGTGAATTTAAACTTGAAAACTATTATTGCACAGATTGCCTCAAAATTTGGTGGTAATGTGTTTGTAATCTCATTGCTACAGAGTTATTTATAGACAAAAACAATCATTTATATGATTTGAGCGTCTATGGAATCTATGCATATAGTAACACATTTGTTATTAATATCTAGTTTACAGTATAGTATCGCCTTTCAATTATTGTAAGGCAATCTACATGTCTGAGAGTTCTATATAATGACTCAAATGGCTGTGAAATTTATGACTCAAAAGTACTTGAAAGTATAACCAGTTAAAGTCATAAAAAGTTGATTTGAGGAATCAGTACTATCATATTTTTTCATTGTTTTTGGTAGCAGACAATCAAACAATCTATGTGGTGATAAATGATAACTGTCGCCTGTGGACCTCGGCGTACTACCTAGGCATACTCCCAAATCACTGCTTACTTAAGGTGCAGAATTAGAGCGAATGGAATTAGCCAGGAATAAAAGTGGAGGCTTTGGTTCTCTGGGTCTCTGGCTCACCAAATGAACTACAATAGTAATTTGCTACTACTCAGACGGCGATTTTATACGAGAGTGTGGTACTATCCCGGCAGAACTGGCCAGGTTACTACTGCCAAGCAGAAAATTGTCAAAAGCTTTGTCTTTTTCTGGAAAGCTATGGCCTGGACGGCACCCGCGCAATCCGTCTGGAGCGACGGAAGGTCGGCCCCTATAACCTATCGTATTCCTCCGCCATAACCATTAGACTGATCACTGATACTGATTTCTTGACCTCGGTCAACAACAGCATCGGTTACTGACAATTGAGTATTAGTGACCATGATAGTTTAAAATCCTGGCATGGCTTATCACTATCACCTTATTCCAATACCTTAGAATGTTAAAGTCTCGCAGTGTAATGATGAATATTGTCCAATAAAACCTTTTATTGTTTAAGCAATGAACATCATTGCAATCTGTCAGATTATATATGATATGGTATCAATAATTAAAAATATATATAAGTATGTATGTAAACATATTTAGATATATGTCTATAGCGCATTTGTTATGTATATATTATGATTATGTTAAAATAACTTCTAGTACAAATTTAATCATTGAAATTTAATAAAAAATGTAACCCATTTTTCATAGTGTATCTGTTTATACGTCAAACATGTTGGGGAGGCGAATAAATTGCTTTGATTTTGTGGAGAAAAAAAAAACGTCTACGTTACTTCATTAATAAACTACGTTTAAGCACTATTAACGATTTTTTTTAAACATATTAGTAAAATAATAAAAAATACTTCAAAAGAAAATCCCGAACCAAAAAAAACTGCTGTAAACAGATAACGGCATTGCTAGAGAAAGAAAACTCAAAATAAAATCCTAAATCAACGCCTTTGCCCAGAGGGTAGAGTAAATAAATTTTTCACTGTTCATGGAAGAGGCCCGTACCTAATAATTAGACGTAAATGGACCCAAGAAAATATATTATGTACCTAATAATTTTCTCCTTTGGTGACGTCCATTAATCACGTGATCTTTTTATTAGCATTTTTAACAACAAACCTTGGTGATACATGGTGAGGTTTGAGACTATGACCCCCTTCCCCCCACCAACATCACGTGAATTTTTAGTACCTACAAAGAAATAGCCCACAGCTCATTATATTTCTCGGTTTTTTGCTTTTTTTTATAATTCGTTAAAGGTCTATACAGATCACCTACTTTAAACTTCGTTCTTTACCTGGCAACGGTAAATCAAAGTCACACTACACGCCGCTTTTCAGTCCAGAAATCGCAGCGTTTGAAGAAAAAAATAAATACACGTGATATCTCACGTGATTAATGGACAGCCACTTTGCGTTCGCCATTTCTTTGCCTCTTATACCTACAAAAGTGTTGGTACACATTCAATTATACACTTGAACATTTATATGTTCACATTATTAAGCGACCAATGATTAAAGTGACTTTATAAATTAGTGGAATTATTAATAATATTTTACGAATTTAAATGTTAATTAAATATTATTGTATATTAGCAAATGTTTTTTGACGTCATAAATTAGTAAGATATTAACAATATTGTGTTAATTATACATTCATTTTAACGTAATTGATGATAATAATTATGATTAATCCAGTTAGAAAACTTATTGGATTAATTAATAAAGTAAATCTTAATATGTAAATTTATATGTCGTTTCAGGTATTATATCGCCAAAACTTGTGCCATTAAGAATATTATTATAGAAATTGAATGTAAATTTTGAATAGGTACTAAAAAGTTGCGAAATAAAAATAGTTTTTTTATTCTATACCAAATGGCGCTAGTTTTGCTATTGTAGATGCTTCTGTGTAATATCGAACGAAAATGTTTAATATTGTATGAAGAATTTCGTTGGGTGATATTATATGTATATAGTTATAATAATTCAAGATTGTAAATATTATTCGTTGTATATTTGGACATACATAAATGTTAAAATAATTACGTCTTTTATTTTATACATACACAATTTAAAAGAGAGTAACAATAGGTAATGATGTACTAGAGCAAGTGGATGAATTTGTATATCTTGGATGTGGATTTAGCCGAAATGGACGGTACACCACTGATATAGAGCGAAGAGTGAATGCGGGAAATAGAGTGAACGGAGCGTTGGGGCAACTTCTCGGCAGCCACCACCTCAGCCAGAAGGCACGTGTAGCAATACATAACGCAGTGCTTGTCCCAACATTACTGTATGGAAGCGAGAGTTGGGTATGCAGAAAAGAGTATGAAAGTAAAATTAATGCGGTCGAAATGCGATCTCTTCGGAAAATCTGTGGAGTTAGGCTGACCGACCGCATTCGCAACGACGACGTAAGAGAGCGAGTAGGTATGAAAGAGAGTATTGGTGTAAAGATGCGAAAGGGAATGCTCCGATGGTTCGGACATGTGGAAAGAATGCCGAACGAACGTCTGGTTAAGAAGATATACAATGCGAAAGTGGAAGGATGTAGGTACCGAGGGAGACCGAGACTAACCTACCTAGACCAGATCGGTCATGTACTGAAGGAAGGTGGAGTCAAGAGTCTCCGAAACCGGCGAGCGTGTATGAAGAGAATTATGAATGTTGAGGAAGCGAGTGAAGTATGCAGAGATAGAGTTCTCTGGCACTCTATTCTCTCTGCCTACCTTGCAAGGGATATGGCGTGATGATACGTATGTATGTATGTATGTACACAATTTAAAATTATGGTTAGGTACACTTATAAAAAACAAATAGCACCGAGAAATACCTTACTTAAATTAATATTATTTTTGTTAATGAGGTAGAAATCAAGAGATATTTATTAGGCATAATAGCTGGCGAGGGTTTTTTTTTTGTGTGTCTTAGTTGTTAGCCTCAGATGGCTATGACAACTTTACCCGGACTGTGGGTGAGCGCTGAGGGCTCTCAACCCGTAGCTGGCGAGGTATCAAGCCTTTTTCTTTTCGGCTTCTTCCCTTTTTCTTCTTCTTGATCGGCTATGGTCTTGTCATAAAACATCCGTGGCAATAGAAGGTAGGTGGGTAACTGAGGTATTAACCCTCATCGTCTATTAAGCCATGTACCGACCGAAATATATGCCTTGACTTCGACGGATCGCCCATCGACATTTCTCTCACGCGATTGGCCTCCTGTGGTTTATTTCGGACTAATGTCCAGTCCGTCGACATCAAGCTCAGGAACTTGTGCCTGAGCCAATGGCGGATTGAAGCCGCAAGCAGATTGAAACCTTACCGCATTGTCAGAAACAGTTAAGATCACATAACTAATATTACTTGCCTTTAAAACTAAATCATACTATTAACAGATATGAATATATATTTTTACTTAAAAGACACCTACTCCGATATGAGAAAATATTTTGAAATATAATATATCTACAGAAATAATGGTCCTTAGCATTCTGCTTCGTGTAATTAGTGAAGTTATCTAATTGTTATATTGCATAAATTAATATCTAACCTGCTGTTATAGGTATTTTACTGTTTTTTTTCTTTTAATAAATTAATAGTTGCAGGTATCTAGTTGACATTTGTTATTTATACTGAGCTTGTCAGTTATTATTATTAATATTTGTATAATACAATGTGACATTGACTAGGGTTATATTTCTTAAAAATATTAGATGCTGAAGGATTTGTGAGAATGTTGTATCAATGTTAATCTACGATTAAATAAGACAGCCGCTTTACAAATAATAATAGCTTCATACAACACATAAATTATTATTGGAAATTGCCAGACAGAAATACATTGAGTACAGAACAACGGCGTAGCTTGCCTTAAACAAACGCTGTATCAAAATATCTTGTTATGACCAAGAAAGGGTTTTTTTTTTATATAATAGAAACAAAATCAGTTGGAATTGAATTAAAGTTTACAAGTTGCTCCTAGAAGAAAAAATAGATAGAACAAATGTACTTTTTTTCTCAGATAATGTGATTTTTAAATAATATAGTTGGTCTAGCAATTATTCTTAAAAACGATCTTTTAGGAATTTTTGGTTACACACTTTTGGGGCTACTGTGAATCAATGACCCCCGTATCATTCCAGGCTAGCCTGGTGATATAAGTGATACAATTGTAAGTACGCCCTAGATAGATAATAATAAATAACCCGTAAATGTTTGATCAGAACATTTTTGCAACCGTCTGTAAATTTATCAAATTCAAAAGAAATTAACACGAATCTAAAAGAAATTAACGTGATATAATTTACATGAGGAAAATTCACTGCTTTATGATAGCTAGTTATATATTTCTTAAGATATTTTATTAGGTACGTCAATTATCTAAATTTACTGATCGGTAACCCTACTTTGCATTAAAAAACAAAGGCCTTATTTTATGTACAATTATTATTAAAATTACGTCAATATACCTAAGTATCAATCATCTGACATGACATAACGCAATATTTGTTCCATGGCCTCAGGATTCTCTTCTGGAACCTGAAAGAAAATATGAAATATTTACAAAACTACCTTCTTTCGACTGGTGATTAAAACGATAAGTAAAAATAAAAAATATCACCATCTCTTACTCTTTAGCAGACTCATTTTAATGCGATGGTCCTTGCCAAAATAGATGAGCTCAATACATAGCACCGAATAAAAACCTGCCCTGTCCTAACTAATATGCCTGACTACCATGGTATAGCACGTCAATTAGTTCCCCATTGTGGAGGAGGCTCGAACCCAGCAGTCGGACGTATATGAGCCGAAATGAATGATGATGATCTGTGTTAATCCATGTTTATCCATACTTTTCAACCTTATATGACTATTACTGCACCACAAATACTCGTCAGTTTTAGTTTTTATTTTCGCCTAAAGTTAGAAAGTGGCTCTATTATTTCTTAGTAAGTGACTGAATGAAACCATCAAATGGTTTCACATCTTAATGTCCAAAAGCATGAGCACTTATGTTATCAGACTTTACCGAATCAAAACTTAAAAAAAAATTTGAAATAATACCTACGTAACTTTTTGCGATCACCATTTTCATCAACAAATATATGTATTATCATATCATTTCTCGACGTGCACTTTAGAATTTGATCACTTCTGATTTCATTTGGTCTATTAAGTACATGCGGGCAAGCATGGGATTGATCCCAGGTACTGACAATTTTTCTTCACCATTAAAACATGTTATAGTTTATGTGTGTATCTGGCTTATACGAGAGTTATGAGAAGTTATTTTATTTCTATTTATCCGTGTTGTGACGGAGTAAGAATACAATTCACCACCTCCTATCTTACACGTGTGTGATCGTAAAAGACAACTAAGGGATATAAAACGCACATAACATCTATGTAAGGGAAAACTCGAAACAAAACCCTATATCAATACGTCTGACCAGCATGGTATAGTAGGTCAATTTCCTTCCCATTATGGAGCAGGCTCGAGCCCAACAGTGGGACATATATGAGGTGATAATGATATTTACACACAATTTCACAAATCTAGAGTTAAGAGAGTTATAGAAATTTCATATCCACATAGATAATATCTCCCCGTTCTGTATTAGGCTATTTTTATCACTGTAATATGTAATTAATTATTACCCAATGTCCAGCACCAAAGACCCACCAAAAGCTTAAATTTTTCGTAATTTTATAAAAACCATTTCTTTCTCCAGATATTGGTTGTCTTTTCGCCTTTGCAAATTCCTTAGCACCATACCATTTTAAGTTATGCACCCAATTGACAGCACCTACAAATTTTTATATGAAATAAACCTAGGCTGTTGATTAATCCATTAGTTATTAATATATGACATATATCATTAATATATGACATATATCATTAATATATGACATAAATTATATGACATTAATCAAATTACTGAAATTTAGCATTTAATTTGCTTAATTATTTATAAAAACCCGATTACGAAGCGAAAAATGATGTTACAAGCGGGATTCGAACCCGCGCTTATTGGGATTCCGGCCCAATCGTGCTGCCACTACATCACCGTGAACTATTGTAGGACATGCAAATCTCGCTTCGTATCATATTTACGTCTTTAAGGTGACATATGCCATCTACCTGACATTGTTTACACATTGTTATAGGCTTAATACTTCAAACTTTGCAGTTAGAATTGTATTAAACGATGACACAATCTTGTTATTCAAATTACTGAAATTTAGCATTTAATATGCTTAATTATTTATAAACTGACTGACCTGCAGACCCTAGTCGACACAATGACAGAAGATTGTAAGAAAAGGGGTCTACGTGTGAATGTGAGCAAAACCAAAATAATGGTCTTTGAAAGAGATGAAGCCAGAACAGATGTAAGAGTAACAGGGTCAGAATCCCAATAGGCGCGGGTTCGAATCCCGTTTGTGACATAACTTTCCGCTTCGTAATCGGGTTTTTATAAATAAACCATTAATATATGTCATTTGTAAAGGAAAATTTGCGAAAACTGTATATTTTTAACTGTAATTTTTATTACCCCTTTCCTCATGAACGCGTATTAAATTGAAATTCATATCAAATACTCATATCTATAAAACCTTTAAGCTGTAACAAAATCAAATTTCTATGTCAACGCAATCAAAAGAAACAGCAATTTAAGCCGCATATTTTCAAACACGCAATTACTCGAATAAAAACCTAAACGGTACTTTCAGTCGATCTAGAATCTTGAAATTTCGCATGAAGCAACGATTTATAGCATATATACCTAAAAGAAAAATTCCGAAAACCTTAAATTTTTAGTTACACAACATAAAATTTTATTTTTACGGAACCCTTCGTGCGTGAGTACAACTCGCACTTGGCCGATTTTTGGAATTTCCTATTGGTTTTCTTGTTTACAATACATTCTAAGACCGTTACATGTAACACAATTATTGTGGTCGTAAAGTGAATTACGGCGTTACGTAAGTCAGAATATTCATTTGGTGTATATTTCAAATCATTCATTATGGTATATGTATTTCAAATCATTCATTCATTTGGTGAACGTTAAAGTGGAATTGGAGAACACAGGAGTTATACATAATTCAATTGATATACTTTTTTATGTATGTACAGATTTAGTTAAATATTTATCTACGCACCAATAACAAATTCTTATAAAAAGATTCCTAAACACAAAAAGAAAATAATGGAATCCTTACCGGCTAATGGAGTAACTACGTCCAAATTACCGTTGTATATTGCTACTTTCAAATTTGTATTATTTAAGATTGCTTCTACTGAAATAAAAAAATAATAATTAGTACAACTTATAGTTAAACCTGAAAATAAAGTAATAAAGACAAACCTACAGAATGATGTCGAAGGCAGGAGAAAATTTTCCTTCAAATGATCATAAGCTACAATACTTAAATATTCCCATTTCCTCGTCTGATTCACACCGCTTAACATCGGTCTAATATACTGATTTATATTATTTTTTAATTTTTCAAGTGCCGGATAAGGACTTTCAGCGTAAACATTGTTGAAGTTAATAACTCGATCACTATTTAAAGATTCGAATAAAGTAGCATCCAGTGAATGAGCAGTGACCATGTCTCTTTTTTCCAAACTGTCCACCAGTTTCCTAGCTATTTTGGAGGAATTTATGTACAAACTTCTATCTATAGCTCCCTGAAAAGTTTAGTGAAATTTTATTACGGTACATGGCAGGTATATAAATTAAAAGTTTATTTTTTATATAAATATCTTGCATCTGTTCGTACCTACACTCACCATATAATATAAAGTACGGGCTTGTGATGCAGTGCTTGCCTTGGGATTCACCCAACCACCGCCAATCCCTATTCCTTTGAAATTCATTTTTAGGCTCTTCCTTTCTATTGCCTGCAAGATAATATATATAAAAGAGAACTCTTTGAATAATTTCAAGACAATTTTAATTACGTTACATAGAAAACGTAAATACCAAACAGTTACGTCGACAGATTAAAACAACGCGCATTTAACTTAATAAATATAATAATCATTTACAATATATAGATATATACACATTAATGGGTAAGCAATAATACACATACTTAAATTTTTATTTATAAAGAAAGTTGGATCAGTAAGTATGAATATATTTGGATAACACTTCACGAAATTCATGGATATTGTAATAAAACAGATTGCTTCGCCAATTACCTGTTCATAGTTGCAAGGAAGGAATCGACTGTGCTGCCACCACACGTCGCTTATTCTCCACACAATAGGAGTTCAATTAACCCATAGTAACACGCTGGTCAGGTGAGTTGAATGGAGTTTTCTTTAAAGTTTACCTCTTCTTGCATACGTGATGCCTGCTTCCGTCTATCATTTTTTACGACAGTCATGGTAAAGTAATTGTATTCTTAGTCTACGACCACACAGAGCTGCATAATATAATCGAAAGGTAATATTTTTCATGTAAATGTAATAAAATTATCATAAACATACCGTATGTAAATAATACGCTAATCTTGGACACGCTTTGCCTCCATAACTTTGACTAAACAAGTACGTCGCTGTATCCCGAAACTCTTTATGTCTTCTGTAGAATACTTTTATTACTCTTGATAAGTCCATCACTATGAAAAAAAGTATTACTATTAGTATCCTCTGGCTCTACTAAGTGGGTATATAGATATTCTTCTTCCTGTTCTTACGCCACCTACATTTTATTTATGGGGTTATTCATTCAGATACCTATTCCTGGAAATGTGTGTGAAGGTTCTCTTATTAACACCTCCCATTGGCTGTTCCGCGAGATCAATTGTAGCAGAAGCACTAGCGTCATAGTGCCTATCATTGTCGACCATTGCCTTGATGACGGCCAGCAACAGCAACATCGTAATTATCCACTTGTGGTCCACTCAAAAGACGAATAATGCATAGTCCCGCCAGCAAAAAAAAATTATGCGTGCGTACAAAGTACACATATCAGATGTGAAACTTTGGCAAACTATTTTTTAAACCTCGTTTACATACATCAACAAATAGCGTGTATTCTCTCTCTCAGGCGTGGCGCGTCCCTCGTGTGGGTTTCATCTGTAAAAACTACCCTCATGCGCGCAAAAAAGTTTACCTTCAAAACAAGATGGCGCGTAACGGAAAAATGTGACGGTACATTTTTTTCCAACGGCGATAAAGAAGTTTCACTTCATAAAAGAGTTTTACGACTAATTGCAATATTTATTACCTATAGGACCACAAAACTCTGTGGTGTCTAATTTTTATTTCTTATATTGAAATACTCACCCATGTCCCGGTCTGTCTTTACATATTGTGAACTGTTTGTAACGTAACTGAAGCCAGTACCAACAGGATGGTCTATGAACAACACGTTTCTTCCCTTCACCTAATGAAATAAAATAAAAATAATTTCAGTTACTTAAATTTCTCATAAAAGCCTTTAAATTGGTATCAAAATATCTGAATATGAATATTTTGTACCGATCAGCGTGAACGATAGGTACCTTGATATACTGCCATCTTCTGCAAGGTCACAGCCTCGCAGACTTATCTATCAACGGCCATATAAAAATACCTTAATCTTTGAAATGGCACCTACGATTATATTTAAATAAATATGTGTAGGTATATAGATATATACTCGTATCTTCTCCCCGTAACGACGGGATAAGTATACAATTATGGCCAACCCTTACTTGCCCGTGGGGATCGTATAAATCGGCTAAGGGCCTGTGGCCGCTATGTCTTGAGCAGTGTATAGTGCGGGGCACTTTTCTTTTGCGGCGTGCTCTGGTCTGACCACAGCCCGCCAGATCCGTCTGGCGCCACAGAAGCGGCGGCGCGCGATCCTATAGATCCGCTCCTCCGATATATACATATATTAACTTTTGCCTTCGGTGGCCAGTGATGATGTGAGGGCACCCTGCACATTAATCTGTTCGGGCGATGACAGAGCGGCGCGTGGCTCCATAGCCCTTCTTATCACCATTAAACTGGCCACTGGTATAGACTCCTTGCTCTTGATGGTTAGTCCGCAAGCACTGGGAATTATATAATAGGTACCTACCTAATTGCGACCGCTAAGCCACCTGCCAAGTGTTACGGTATCATCCCCTTATTCGCAGGGTAGGCATATCTCTAACAGAGAACGACAAAAAGCTGGATGGTGATGATGATACATATATATTTATATGCAATAGATATGTATAGTGATGCTGATATTATTTTGATAGAACTCGTTTGATAGATTATAGTACTTTGCACAGATAGTTTGACTTAAACTATGATGCACACGACCAGGGGCGGCTCTAACACATGTAGCGCCCGGGTGCAATCAATAACCTGGCGCCCTCTTGTATCAAAATGCGTGAACAAAATGGAACAGGTTGATAGTTACAAGTTCGACTAAACTCCAAACCTCGCTGGAATGCGTTGTTCTATGCTTAGTCTCGTTGTTTTGACACGAAACCAGGTAAACACGATCGGATTATGAAGTTACAGTGAGCATGGTGACAAAGCAACCTACCCAAACCTGTTAAATAACTCACCCACTACGTTTATAAATGATTAAGGCACTCGCTGCGTACGGTGCGCACGCTCCATGCGGAGCGTAATAGTGGAGGCTCGGAGGCTCTATGTGTCCCGAGCAGCTCTCGGCGCCCCCTAGCACCCGGTGCCCGGGTGCACCGCACCCTCTGCACTATAGGTAAAGCCGCCCCTGCTCACGCCCATAGGTATAACAGGTTAGTAAAACAATAAAATAAGAAGCTACTTAGTACTACTGTAAGAAGATCATAATACTGTAGCATTATTATATATCTATCGTGCTTGTAGTTGCTGAAAGTGCTCTCCATTGACGCACCGCATCGATCGATAAACATCGTCACAAATATCCATTTTTATAATTTTTACTACGTTTCAGCATATCTATCCCTTGCATGATAGAAATGGTCCCAGGAGGTACATTAATGCCACATTACCACTCATATTTATGTATTGCTGCTGACATAATATTACAGTCGCATTTTTCACATACCTACTTAAATTAAGTAAACAAAATATTTTTATATATAAAAATATCCATCCATGCATTATGTCATTCCATCGTAATCCACTGTTAGACTTAAGTTACTCATGAACACGCTCCCTACGGTGTTATTTTGCCTTCAACAAACTGTTCTTAGCAACCTTCATGTTATGAACTATTCTCCAAGTGGTTGTGCTAAAATGTATCTGATTCATAGTCACAGACTCTCTACCACTTTTCTTCTACAATGGTTGTAGATTTGTCAAGCGATGTACCCTGCTCATTGCGACTTATTCAAGCCTTCTAAATTGCTACATTTATTCTTCTATGGATCTTCCGACTTTATAGTGTATAAAAACTCAATAGGAAGTCTTCTCCCGAACGAGGTGTACGATTAAGAATTTCCTAACTAAGCCAACACTTGTGCTGTGTGGTAGCGGCTATGAAGTATAACCAACCATTACTTTGATCGCGGACTGACCGACGCTGACGATGCTATTACAATCGCTCAAGAAAGAGCTGTAGGCAGCCCGCGCGGCCATAACACATAAATATCTGCGCTTCCGCCCCGCCGGGGACGTAAGACGCGACGCGTAATAGTCAATAATTTAAACGTCGGCGCGCCCACTTTGCTTTCAGCGACGCCCCGAACCGAGGTTCGTTCTCCACAGGGAGAGCCCTCGGGCGTTGTCGCTTAAAATTTTTACCGGATTGAGAGCTCTCAGCGCTAACCCATAGTCCAGGTTAAGCTGTGACAGCCATCTGCGGCTAACAGCTAAAAGACAAACACAAAAAAAAAAATTTTGATCGCGAATGTCGTTAAAGACAACTAAGAGCCTTATAACGACCTGAGCCAACTTTATCTGATGCCGTTTGGTCAACAATTGCATTCCCAAGGAGGGTTGACGTCTGGCAGGCGGACGGTCATAAAATATTGCCAATAACTTTTACAATATGTAATACGAAAGAAGGATACATATTACATATATCGACTACAAGTAATTGGGATAAGAGTAGGAGAATGATGATTTCTGTGTCGTATGCTAGCTGTTAAAAACTACCCTTAGAACCTTATTTTCGGACAGTTGGAACATTGAAGATAAATAACCAGTTTTCAAGTTTCTAGAACGTTGCTCAACTGAGTATGATTCATCAGCTCGCCGGGACTAACATACCATGAAGATATTATCCGTGTGGTAATAGAGTAAGAATACATTTCACGGCCCCCCACTATTGCCCGTGGGTGTCGTAAAAGGCAACTAATGGGTATGATATGCATATAAAATCTATGTAAGTGAAGGAAATAAAGCACTATAGGGGAAGGCCGGGGAAACACGAACGCTGGGTAATCGCGAACTTAACTATTTCACTACGTTAAAAAGAGATAAAATTATTTCTCTTATCGCCATCATAGAAATCACGCCATCACTAGTGTTAAGCGATCAGCGGAACGTCACGAGCGTACACAGGATTTAAGGTAGAACTAATTCAAATATTTACTTAGATTCGTTGCAATTTTTTCACAAATTAAACACAGTGTAACTTATTAAGTAATAATATTTCTAACACGAGATTTATTTGCATAAATAATTAGTACTTAAGGATTCAATTGCGAGAATTAAATACAGCCGCGCCAATCATAACCCAAAATCATTACTTTTTTTTATTTTGTTACCTTGGTGGGTATTGGCGAACGAATTGAGTGGGTCAATCACGAACGTTCGTCATTGTCCCATCATGGAATAAAAATAATTTCTTTAATTTCATATTGCTTTGTGATAATAACGAATGTTTCGCTATTTAATAAAATTGAAGGAAGTCTCCATTTTATTTTTGTTTTAGATGCCGCGGAATTATAAAAGGGAAACAGAAACTAAATATAATGTTGAAGATTTCAAAAAGGCCAGTGATGATGTTGAGAGCAATAAATTAAGCTTAGGCAAAGCGTCTATTTTATATTTAGTGCCCAAAACTAGAGTACTTGATCACATGAAACAGATAGACATAAAACAACCGAGGTGTTGTAGAAATATTATTGGCAGAACATTCTGGACGAGCAATTACACAATACATAGTTGTAGAATTAATCACAAAGGCTTTCAATTAATGTAGTATTCTTGAAAAAGCTGCTAGTGGTTTCAGAGCGGCTAGCATATATCCTATGCAACCAGTCATACTTGAAGACAATGAACTTCAGAGACCAGAATACCAAAATACTGATTCAGAAACAAGAATAAACCAGCCTATTGCTCAAGTTGCAGCACAAGTTCCTTTAATGTCTCTTCCCGATGGAAACTTCTGTGGAACAAAATTTTATAGCAGGTACCGATTTTTGATTTTCAAACTACTGTATCAAACACTCGTATACCTGCTCTTGATGCATCACCTCTTGAACAAGTCAATAACACATAACTTTTAACCCAAGGACTCTTGAAAAACCAGGGGCATTACACATGATTCTTCAATACACTTCTGACACTGCGAACTTACCTATTATTACACCTAAGATTAATAAGCTATATACTAAAAAGAAAGATTCAATTATTTTAACTAGTACACCCGTCAAGGATGATTTTGAAGAAAAGTATAATAAAAAAATAGCAAAACAAAAGAAAGAAATTACCCAGAAATAAAGAAAAAGATGAATAAACAAAACAGAATAAAGAGACTAAACAAATACTCACTATGATAAAGAGACTGAGAAATAACAATAAGGCTGTGAAAAATCTTGAAAACATTGAACATTTTAGTTCTAACAGTGATAATGGGATGAAAAGAAAAACAAGAGAAATAACGAGAATGAAGAATATTGTTGCATTTTTTGCAACGAAAACTACGGAGATAGTTTCCCTGGTGAGCATTGGATCAAATTCTACGTTTGTTTAAAATGGGCTCGTGAAAAGTGTACAGATGGGCAATCGTCTTACTACTGCTACCGTTGTGATCTTCGCCGGTCAATACATTTATAAATATAAGTTTAATCCTGACTAATCTGTCGTACATGATCTCAGTTTTAGGCTAGTTTTGGTCAATTGCGAACGATCGTAATTGCCCCCTTAGGTATTCGTGATTGCCCGACCAGTGTCGGGTAAACACGAATACTAAAGGTTTTGTTTTTGTTATAAAAGTTGATTATATAAAGAGAAATTAATATTATGGTTTGTAGTAATCTAAAGTATGATAATTTAGCTTTCAAAAATAGCTATTAAAATTAACCTACAAATACTAATTTTCGTTTTATTTCAAAAGTCCCTTAAGTGTTTGTAATTACCCCGTCTTCCCCTACTAGCACGTCTGATCATCATATCTATTTCCTTTCCACTTAGAGGAGACTCGAGCTCAGCAATCTGACGGAGTTGAGGTGATAATGATGATAATTCTCCGTTGATGTTGACAGTCATCTTCCATTGTTTTGGTGAACTGTCTCGACTTTGTAATTTTAGATCATATGCTAAATGATATGGGATTTCTATAAAAACACTTCGATGTAGTTGTATATAGTCGATTTGACAGCACTGAATGAGGTTCATGCTTCGAATAAATTTAGGCTTACTTATGGTTCACAAGTGTTAGATACAGGGGTCGAATTCATTCCTCGGTAATTTGCCTAATGAAGCGCTGCGAGTGAATGTACCTATTCTACAACCTTTTCGAAAAACTGCATATCTGAGCGACGGCAAATTCTCAAGCTTCTATGAAAGCCAATTAACTTTTCGTTTGTTGAAATTACTTATCCTTACTAATATTATAAATGCAAAAGTAACTCTGTCTGTCTGTCTGTCGCGCTTTCACGCCATAACTACTGAACCGATCTAAATGAAATTTGATACACAGATAGTCTAGAGCCTGATAATGGACATATGCTACTTTTTAATGCAAAAAAGGGTTGAAAAGATGTAAAGAAGTATCGTCGTTTTAATAATAAAACTTTAGAAAAGTAACCTTTCACGCGGGCGAAGCCGCGGGCAGAAGCTAGTAAATATATAATTTCCAAAATCTCTATTTTTATAATACCTAGTGTTTTATCATTATCTTGAAGAACAGCGCTAATATACTCCTGATCCATGACTACGAAACACCAACCCCGAGAAAAATAGAATTAATAAACTTACGCAGCGTCGGCGTATAGTTCCCGACTAGAAATTTTTTCGTCTTCCTTAGCAGGACCAGACTGGGCATGCCCGATCTGGACCAGATAAGGTATGTAACGCAGAAGATATATCTGGACCCGATCAGGAAAACCTTATCGGGTCCAGATCAGGCATCCCTGATCGGGTCCAGATTAGGCATTCCTGATCGGGTCCGGATGAAATTTTACTGATCGGATCCAAATCAATCATCTGCGTTATATATCTTGCCTGATCCAAAACGAGTATGCCCAGTCCGGTCCTTTTAAAAAACATTAATATCTTAAAAAACATGTTTAATAAATAAAAATATAAATTAATATATGACGTAGGCAGCGAATGCAGTGTTATATTCTTAACATACAGAGTAGAGACTAGAGAGTCCTAGTGAGCTGTTCCAATTAAGGCGCAACCACCAGATGCTAAGAACTTCTACTGTCGCCTGAATTTCTCATTCATGACTTGATCGATCGGTTTTAATCTGATTCGATAACAACTAATATAATATTAGGCGATGTCATTACGCTTCGGAAAATTTTAACACCGCGATTCAGATAATGACGTCATTTTACTAACGCCATCAACAATTTATTATGACCCAAAACATTAAATGTTAGAATGGTTGTTACAATATTATTACATTTATTTCTATCTATGTTTTCAAATGCACCTATTATTTATTTTTGTTTCTACTTTAAATATAAATTATTTTTATATTATTAATTAAACATTATTATTATTATTAAATAAATATGATTAATTAAAGATTTCAGATTAATCTCCTCTGATGCAAATACAATTTACACCGTGGCATAAATATTTATGCCATATGACAATCATGATATGATCCTTTTTTGGATTTTGATTGATATTTTTTTTGTGTTACGAAAACTGTTTCTGGTCCTGATATACTACATGCCTTACCATATACTTGATTATATTTTACATCAGGCTGCCCTTATTTGGTCCAGACCTGGTCCTGATCCGGTATGCCTTATCACACTCGATGATATTTCTCATTAGGCTATCCTTATTTGGTCCTGATCTGGTCCTTATCCGGTATGCCTTATCATAACTGATGATATTTCACATCAGGCTATCCTTATTTGGTCCTGACCTGGTCCTGATCCGGTATGCCTTACCATACTTGATGTTATTTCACATCAGGCTATCCTTATTTGGTCCCGATCTGGTCCTGATCGGATATGCCTTACCATACTTGATGATATTTCACATCAGGCTATCCTTATTGGTCCTGACCTGGTCCTGATCCGGTATGCCTTACTATACTTGATGATATTTCACATCAGGCTATCCTTATTTGGTCCTGATCTGGTCCTGATCCGGTATGCCGTACCACACTTGATGATGTTTCACATAAGGCTATCCTTATTTGGTCCTGATCTGGTCGTGATCCGGTATGCCTTACCATACTTGATGATATTTCACATCAGGCTATCCTTATTTGGTTCTGATCTGGTCCTGATCCAGTATGCCTTACCATACTTGATGATATTTCACATCAGGCTATCCTTATTTGGTCCTGACCTGGTCCTGATCCGGTATGCCTTACCATACTTGATGTTATTTCACATCAGGCTATCCTGATCTGGACCAGACCTGATCCTGATAGGGTTTTCCGGTTCCGGCATGCCTCATTCTGTCCTGATCGGGTCCAGATACATGATCTGGTTGAACCATACTTTTTTTCTAGTCGGGTTCATACATAGAGACACGCGACAAGTTCGAGTAAACGATATTTCAAGATACGATAGAATAACAGTCAATTTACTTCATAGCGACTTGTGTTTTCCACACTACAGTAACAAGGCGAATAACCGCCACGTCTAACTTGTACCAGCAGAATAACTGCATTTTTTTTTTGGGTGGTTTATGGTCGGCGCACTACTCGCGCCACTCCGTCCGGAGCGACAGAGGGGCGTACGCACGCATGCCCATAACCCACCCGTGAACCTCGCCTTCGTTGTTGGACCGGCCACCGGAGCAGCGTGAACTTGTCGTCAGTGACCGGCCCGACGGAATACCCCCGAGAGGGGTACCCTCTCCTTGAGCGACGCCCCTAGGGGCGGACGTCGGTCCCTTCTCGCGCGGTCAGCCTCTCGGCGGGTGACGGACTAATTCCCCGGTCCAGTCACCCGCGGCCTCTGCTAGAGAATAACTGCATTTGGGAGATCGTTAGTTATTTCGTTAGCTTGAATACGGAATCTATAAAGACTAGCGGACCCAGCAAACTTCATTCCGCCTAACAGTCAATCTACGAAAAGTAAAAATACCACAACTCAATCGCAGCTCTACCTACCGGGTCAATTGTGTTTTGAAATCATCTAGGGACCCATTGGTATATACTTAGAAAATTTCATCCTAATCGGTCCAGACGTTTAATATACTGACAACGGCGCCACCTACCGGGTCCAATTGCGAATCTAAACCATTCTGGAATCCTTTCGAACACACACAAAAAAATTCAAGAAAATCCGTCTAGCCGTTTAGGAGGAGTTCACTGTCAACACACGTACAGAAGAATTATAATATGAAGATGAAGTTGTTGGTCGAACCAAATTCGAGGTTTGGTAAGCTTGTTTTACAATGTTTGAATGTTGGACATTTATCGTGTTGTTCAATATTGAAGAAGAATGCAATATTGTAGTCATTATCTCCATGCATGAAAATCTAAGGACTGTTTAGTACATAATGTACCTATTTTAATAAAATAATTGGGAAATAATTATCTTTGCTTGCGTAAATAATGACTATGTAAAAATTATAAACATACCCAAGTGTGATTACGAGGCTGCATGTCCATATTTATTGGCCCTATTTCAGCGAAATTACCAATGCCACTTGCCGCAAAACCGGGTCCACCTTGGATCCAAATCACTAAAGGTTTGTTAGTAGCATTGAATTTTGTGCCATCCGCATAGAACAACCAATAAAATATATACGCTTCAGAGCGAACGGGTATAAAACCATGAACGTTTTCCCATCCATGAAAGAGTGGTTTTCCCCAAATATTTCCTTCTATAAGATTACTTTCTAGATATTTAACTCTTGGTAGTTTTTCTGAAAACGCAAAATGTATAATTACACTTTAGTTTTATCAAATTTGTTGTCTAATTTCAATATTCATGAGTAAAATAACATACTGACCTTTATGATTTGTTTTGGCCATAGCACAAGACATCGCAACCAAACATAATATAAATAAGTTCATTTTAGGAATAATAACACGATTTAAGAAATCCACAATTTCACATGTGCGCGTTAGGATCACTCATAAACGATTAACTTCATTCTATACGCAACCCATGTGATGATATCATGGTACCTATACTCCTCTAATGAATTAATGCGACAAATTAACGAAAAGCTAGGCATAATATGAGTCGATATACAGTCTTATAGTATGTCACGCGCTTTTCATTAGAGAACAAACAAATACGTTAGTAAATGATCGTCTCCAATAACTCTGTGAACGATATTGCACTAAATTTTTGGACGAACAATAGTTCAATCGTAAAGGTTGGCATTTGATAAATATCAAATATGTACCAATAAAATTATTGCCTTCTCTACACCCTTTGGAATTCAGACAAAGGAAGGTCAAGCTAGATGACTTTCAAATCTTTCAACATGTATTGCCTACATTGTATTTACAAATTGAAGTCTTTCACCTTTGTCTAAGATTAGAAGTTAAAAACTTCACTTTAAAGGGTTTCACTATAACTTTATAACTTTTACTGAACTACCAAATTGGTCTTTAAATATTGATCATATTTTAAACACCATTCTCATCGAGAAGTAATTAAGAAAGTACTTAGATAGGTACTTAAATGTAAGAAAAAATTAATTGCTATATATTATACTAACAATTATCATTAGTGATAAAAGTAATTAGTAGAAATTATCTATTGCAGTGCCTATTACTGTTACCCATCATATTGCATTTATTATCATGTTCTAAAAATGTTCTTATAAAATAAGCACGCGATTGCTGATTTCTCGGATCATGGACTCCCAATTTAAACAAAGGCTTATTTGACATTTCTGACGCATAACTCTCAACAAAAAATAAAGATAACACGGCTCCAGAGTCTTCTCGATCCAATCATGTCATATCGTATAATGAATAAAAGTCTTAGGTCATGTCCCTTCTTTTAAAACTATTAAATTGAATGTATTATTTAATTAACTATCGAATAAATATAATTTGACAATACAGAGGGCGTAGTGGCGAAGATACGGACCTACCGAGCCAGCGTTTTAGGTTAGATTCCTACGCAAAACCGCAGTTCGAACTCGAAACTACATATTGTGGGTCGCACCCACAATATGTAGTTTCGAGTCTAGGTATAATTTGTGTCCATTAATGATGTTTTTAAAGTCTCCCGTAATACAAGAATTATTGCCTTAGAGCGAGGTGTTTTCAAAAATAAAATCATATTTATCCTCTTAGTTGGTTTTGTCGTAAATCGCAGCACAATAAAAAACTACTATAAATAGTCAATATGTTATTGAAGAAGTAGAACAGCAAGAACGTAGGCTACGTGAACGTCTAATAGAAAATATGGAAAATACTCTAATTTACGGAATAAAAGATTTAGCATTATGATCTTTTTAGGTTTTTTTATGATAAACATTGTATCAACATGATGACACAATAGTGGACGTCTACGGGTTGATGGATGGATGAATGGATATATCAACATGGTAACTTTTATATAAATTTTTAAAAACAATATTAAACTGCTTTTAATTAAAATGCTCAAAAAGCAAAATCTATGTGATAAAAATGCGAAAAATTGTATGACAAAGATTAATTGCTTTTGTATAAATACACAGTGAAACTATGAATATATTCAAAATATTCTGTCGTAGCTTTAAATGGAATTTGATTTATATCTCACATTTGTCTTTCGACACGTATACAAGCTTGCGTCCGCCGCTGGGTACGCCGATTTTATTTTCGATATATAAGATCCCTTCTCATTTTTCTGTAGGTACTCTGGACACCTTGCATTTTTTTTATATTAGAAGCTCAATTTATTATGACCGTCGTGTCGACGTATCAAAACTGATTTGGAATTTACCTTGGAACAAGGCGTACCTACCAGTGGCGTAGCGTGCCTTGGCGGGGCGCCGTATAAAAATTTGTTTGGTGGCCCTTATGAAGAGTAAAAATTTCTCACACGCGAAAAAAAATTTTTGTATAAGATTAAAAGAAATATAATAAATATTTCTTTTAATCGTATGCAAAGATTTCATCATAATTATCTATCTGTTACTTTTTCCAATTTTTTTACAAACAATTCAAATTAAATACATATACACAATAATACACAATTAAATAAAACGCGTCAATAAACACTGCCCTCCGTGGTTTATCATCGTATGGACATCGATTATTGTGAGATTCCCCCGTTGAAGTACATGACTTAAACGTGGAAATCCCGCAGACCGCGATAACCGATGCCTACATCGGCAGCAACACCCTAGGTGTTGCTAACTTTTGAACGCACGCTTTACGTGAGAAAAAAAAAATGCTTTCTTTTACTTTTGTCATTTCTGAAATAAAAATAAATTTGGGAAGTTTTTATTAATTTTTGCTTACGCACGTCGGACCCCGTATAATTGATACGGCAGATACGGCGGCAGCTACACCCCTGGTACCAACTCTTTTCTGGATGAAATATAAGCTTTTCTACACTCCTGGCAACATAAGCCACATATAGTTCGGTTAAACAAGGTGAATACGCAACAGGCTTTGTTTTCACATATACAATATCAGTTAGTATTTACTTGTATTAGCCGAGGCCACGAAACATTGATAGTTCGTTATTTACAATTACGTCTAACCCGTAGGATTAGCCTCGGTCTTTATACCAAATAAATAATAATAATTTCTTCGTTTCTCTATGCTGGTGAATTCTATTATTTTGAGTTCTCTCCTGCATTACATAGAAGAATGTTAAGAGAAATCTCATGCAATTGATGCTTTTATTCTATTTCATCGATAACGTTAATATGTTATTTATTCTAACATCCTTTTCTCGTAGCACCTAGCAAGTGATCACAGGTGCAACTAATTCGGTTTCAGTTGCACAGGTCCATTTTTTAATTAATTTGTTATTTGCTAATAGACCATAAGATGAAATACTAATAATAGGTAAGTAGGGCATTGAACTAATATCGATAATATGTGTACCAAAATTTCGTATTATATAAAAAAAATCTCGCATGTGTGTGTGAAATTGCGACATTTATATGTTGTTTGATTTCATATCCTTGCCCACGATGTAGTAAACATAGAAAAGAGGTATAATACACCTACATGTGATTAATTAGCTTTACGTAATTGCAGTCTATCAACCTTTAAACTTATGCAGATCTAAACTTCAAGTTTACTTATAAAATGTCTTTTATGGACTTTATTAGCAGACGAGCAACAGTCAAACCTTCAGGGTCCTGAATCAAGACCACCAAGGTTACAGCCGATATGCTGCCTACCATAAGAAA
The DNA here is from genome assembly GCA_905163515.2 of Lymantria monacha. NCBI lineage: Eukaryota > Metazoa > Arthropoda > Insecta > Lepidoptera > Erebidae > Lymantria > Lymantria monacha. The sequence goes on along the minus strand of LR991091.1, from coordinate 14,587,626 downwards.
GAAAATATTGAAGGAATGAGAGCCTATTTGTGTCTCTCAGCAGCAGGTTGGGATGCTTAAAATATCTTTTGCCCGACTAATGAATCGAATTCAGGACTAAACAATCTGCAATCGTATGCTAATGCCGTGGAGCCATCAACGAGGCAATCTATTTCATCGATGTTGTAATTTTTTCTGTATTGTTATACAGGGTGGAAGTGGACCGCTCCCGAAAACAAAGACAGGTGACCCTACTAGTCCTACTTGTAATGATAGGCTAGAAAAAAAATCGATCGGAATGAAAAAAATTTTTTTTTCCCAAATATTTTTAAGTTTTTTTCACATTCCATCGTATTAGGACAGTGCCAAAGAGTAAAATTATATCAACTGAAAAAGAGTGGCAACTCGATGGTAAAATATGCATGTATGGAAAGTGCTGCTACCTAGAGCTTAGGCGATGAACTAAAGTTGAAGTAATATACATATATACCTACGTATCTACATGTGTGTATGTAATTATATAGGATTCTTTTTTACTATGAGTCCTAACCTGAAATATAAAAGAAAAACCATATCAGCCGTTAACGAAACGACAATAGTATAAACTTAACAATGAAAATTGAGATAATTTCCAGAAAGAACATCAATAACCGAAAATAGATTATTGACAATAAGTACATACGCTAGGAACACAAAATAACAATTCTCAGTTGTCAAAATTTTGACAATCAGGACAAAATGGCAGCTATGTTTGTACAAACAATCTGTAGGCGGCGCGACGATCAGTAAAAATAAGTAATGTTTTAACTGTGCCCCCCCAGGACAGTGCCATGTAACGATAACTCGATAAAAAATACGTAACTATACTCAGATGAGAAAAGACGCAATTTATTCAAAACTCACGATCACATGTTCAAGAGTCCAACGACGTCGCGTGGTGAAAAAAAAAATTTTTCATCCGAATCGATTTTTTTCTAACCTATCATTACAAGTAGGACTAGTAGGGTTACCTGTCTTTGTTTTCGGGAGCGGTCCCCTTACACCCTGTATATTATACCTTTAAGTATCAAAATACATAAACGGCCCATCCTTAGGTACCTCCTTCACAACCGTGGACACTATGTGTTTACGGCACATGGTTGTTCCTTGCTACACTTGTGGGAACGGAAAAGACAGTGACCTTTTGTATTGTTAAGTATAGATAGATACATATAATTTCTAGTAAGTAATGTTGCCCAAATATACGACCAAGACTGCTCATTAGGCAACACTGCCAGAAAGCAACTGTAATTGTTCTATAATTTCATTTATTATAATGCTAGGGCCGCACCTGCGCGTATCGTCACGAAGCTTCGTGCAATGAGACGATACATGCAGATGTGGCCGGTCATTATCGGCTATCGTCGCGAACATTCGGACTTCATGTGACCCTTTGACTTATCGCTTAGTTGGCGATAAATCAAAGGGTTTTAGCGCGCTAATATATCGCGCTCTGTGGTCACAGTTCACACTAGCGTTCTTCATTTCGACGGAAATTTTCGAAGTGTTTAGACGCATTCGTGGATCTCCAGTTAATTAATAAATATGGAGTAGAGTGATGAAATGGTGTTAAAATTTTTCACCATTATGAAGCGGAACCCATGAAGGGATCCAAAAAAATCATTATGTAATTATTAGCATAATATAGCTGTAATAGTAAAGCAATTCGTCATCCATAGTTAAACGCATGAAAATGATTTCGGCCATCTTTAATTATTGTACGATACTTCGTGTAAAATACCGAAGTCGGTAATGTGACCACAGTTTTATCGCCATAACTTTCTAGTGTACAAAACGTACGAAGCTTCGCCATACATTACTTCGGGACGATACACGCAGGTGCGGCCCTAGCATAAGAAAATAAAACAATAGCACATACATAAATTATTTAATGAAATAACAAATCTACAAATGATCCTACGATACCTGAAGCTACATTTACTTGGTCTGCTCTCGAATGCTTCTTTCTAAACACATCTCTATCAGGGAAACGTATATGAGAGTTCGGGTACGGGGTCGTTACACGTTCATCGGAATAAGTGGGTCTAACTGGTGGATAACCAACTACACTACCAATAGCCCCACCAACTAATCCTGGGTTGTAATTTGCTTGAGGATGATCGTAGATATTTTCTTGTACAGGTTTTATATAATCTGTAAGAATAGTTTATGTAAGTCTATTAAATAATATAATTTAAGTATGTGATGTGATGCTGTAGAATTAAGGTATATATTAAATGTTTCGCTATGATCTACACCGTGACATTTATATCGTCTTACAAAAGAAGTGCCATAAAAGTATCATCATACATCATCATATCATCGATCAAAGAAACATACATACATAGCCTCACGCCTGTTTCCCAGAGGGGTAGGCAGAGACTACGGATTGCCACAAACCACGATCCTGGCATACTTCCATCGCTTCATTCACACTCATAATAGTCTTCATGCATGCTCTACGATTACGCATACTCTTAATAAGACCTCTCGTCAACACATCTCCAACTTGGTGCAGAAAAGTACGACGTGGTCTTCCCCTTGTATTCGTCCCATTCACGCTTGCTTTATATATTTGCTTCGTCAACCTCGTCACTCATTCTTTCTAAATGTCCAAACCACCTCAGCATACTCTTTTTGATCTTTGTCACTACTTCTTCATTCACACCACAGCGCTCTCTTATAACATTATTCCTAATTTTATCTTTCATACTTACATCACACATACTACGAAGAGCTCTCATCTCTACAGCATTTATTCTACTTTCATGTCTTCCCTGCCAAATCCAACTTTCACTACCATACATGAGAGTAGGTACTAATACTTCCTTATGTACAGCTAAACGTGCCTTTTTGGACACGTTTCTGCTTTTCATAAAGGTGTATGGTGCCCCATTCACTCTATTACCAGCATTTACTCTTCTTTCAACATTATCATCATTTTTACCTTCTCTAGTAAACAAAACACCCAAATACAAAAATTCTTTCACCTGTTCCAGTTCCTCACCATTTATAAAAATGTTACATTCCGTCATACATTTATCCTTTTCAAAAACCATAATTTTCGTCTTACTTACATTTACTTTCATACCTTTTCTTTCAAAAGCTTCATGCATAGTAGTTACCATCGCCTGCAAATCTTCTGCCGATGATGCAAGTAATACCTGATCATCGGCATAAAGAAGACATTTGATAAGTAACTCATTCATTCGTAAACCACAATCATTATTTTTCAGATCTTTCAAACAGCTATCCATGAATAGGTTAAACAACCACGGGGACGCTACACATCCCTGTCTAACACCTTTATCGATATTAAACCACTCCGTGTAGGCTCCGTTTATTCTTACGCATGCCCTGGAATCCTTATAGATGGATTTCAGCGCGTGAATAAGATGGCTGTCCACCCCATACATAGACAGTACCGACCACAGTTCATTCCTCCTCAGTTTGTCATAAGCTTTCTCCAAATCAATGAATGCACAAAAGATTTTCTGACCTTTAGCCAAAAATTTTTGCGCCATGCATTGTAAGGAGAAGACTTGATCCGTACAACCCATACCTTTTTGAAAACCTGCTTGTGCATCCCATATTTTCTTGTCGGTTACTTTCACTACTCTTTCAATCAATACTTTCGCATACAGTTTGCCGACTATGCTAAGGAGGCTTATGCCCCTGTAGTTCCTACAATCTTGCTGCGAACCTTTCCCTTTGTACAAAGGTACAATTACAGCCTTACACCAGTCGTCAGGTACTTGGCCATTAGTCCAGCAGAGATTGAAGAGCTGGTATAGCATGTTAGCTATGATATCCTGTCCAGCTGTCAGCATCTCAACTGTAATCCTGTCGTATCCGGCAGATTTACCCGCTTTCATACCTTTTAGTGCGTTCATAATTTCCACCATAGTAACACATTCTCCATCCTCAAGATCTCTTTCACTCTCAAATGATATATCTTGTGGCTCTTCTCTTTCAAATAAGCTTTCAAAATACTCCTTCCATCTCTCTAGTACACATTCCTCTCTATTCACTATCCTTCCATACTTATCCCTGATCGAGGCAAGCTCTGTACTTTGAACTTTACCTCGAGCTGATCTTATGGATTTCCAGAAAATCTTTAAATTAGATTGGTAATCCTGCGATAATCTTCTATCGTACTCGTCTTTCTGATCCTCTTTCTTTTTTCTGACAATTTCTTTCACTTCTCTTTTTCTTCTCTTGTACTCTTCTTTGGCTATGTCTATATCATGAATCGTTGCTTTCTCTATTCTCTCAGTGGCTCTGATAGCAAGCCAATCTATCCAGGCTTTCTTCTTCTCACAAACTGCACTCTGCACATCTTTATCCCACCATATATTCTTCATCTTATTTACTTTCCTTCTTCTGGTCACGCCACATGTTTCTGTAGCAACATTTACCACATTTTCTTTAAAAGTCTTCCATAATTCTTCCATATCAGTAATATCAGCCGAATCATATAATTTTTCTGTCAGTTTACTTTTATACTTCTCTCTAACAATCTCATCTTGCAAATTCTCTACTTTTATCCTTTCTAGTACACTTGTTGGGTTATGTATCCGGTTTCGCCACGTTTTTATGAGACCACTTATTCTAGTCATTACTAGAAAGTGGTCTGTATGGATACCAACACCGCGATACACCCTGGTGTCTAGAACTTTGTTTCTGAGTCTTTTGTCTACTATTATAAAATCAATCATACTCTTTCTTACATTCTTTGCTTCGCGTGTATACATATGGATCTTTTTGTGTTCAAACATAGTGTTTGTAACACAAAGGTTCCATTCCAAGCACACCTCTAGCAGACTTTGACCATTTTCATTCACACTTTCATCACCAAACCTTCCTAAAACGTTTTCGAATCCTTTTCGACCTATTCCCACCCATCCATTAAAATCACCTAGCAAAATCAGCCTTTCATTTAACTGACATAATCTTAAAACATCTCTTAGTTCCTCCCAAAACTTTTCTCTTCCATCCTGCTCACATTTATTTTTAGTCAAACCCGTGTTTACAGGAGCATATACTCCTACAACAAAAATACGGGTCAGACCCACTTTCATTCTTAACCATACTAATCTAGCATTCACACAATCATACTCTTTCACACATTGAGCCATTCGAGCAGAAAGAAGGAGACCAACTCCCTGGCAGGCTCTAGTAGTCATTGGTACCCCGGACCAGTATGCCGTATAAGGTCCATGACTAGTTATCTCACATCCCTTTCGCTTCGTTTCATTTACACAAAGAATATCAATCTTTTTATCATCCATCATTTGACATACCTCGTTTAATTTCTCTTTCATTCCTCCTCCTACATTCAACGTGGCAAAACGGCACTCCGTAGACCGCTTTTCGCCCTCATTGGGATCGAGACGTGAAGGGTTGCGAACCGCATCGCCGTCATTTGGACTTTTAAAATTTTTCATACAATCCATAGCGTTCCCACGAGTAGTAGGGTATTAAACGATCCACCCCCACAGAGCGCTTGTGTGGAGGCAAGGTGGAATCACCGCTGTGCCCTGTGACCACCAACACATGCACCCTCCGTTGTTGACCAGCTTACCCTCTGGCCGCGAATCCCTCAGCACGGGTCGGAATCAAATCAAAGAAACATATCTAACATAATTAATTGTTCGATAATGGTAGTGATAAAAATAACAAAATAAAATAAATTAACAACCGCTCGCTACATGCTGTTCTCTTACTATGTAAATTAGTAATTATTTATAATAAGGTTTAATAAAAAACGTGAGCGAGAGAGCCGGGGACTAACTGGGTGGGTTTGGGTTTGTATTGGTAGGCAGCGACCTAGCTATAGCTATAGCCCTTTGTATTGCAAAGCTCCATGGGCGGCAGTAAAACCTACCATCAGGTGTGATGCTTGCTCGTTTGCTACCATAAGAAATAAAAAAAATAACAATATTAATTATAAAATTAATAATAATATGTTAAGGCATATAGTAATAACTATAAATTAAGACAAATAGTAAGGGAACTATATGAATACGTCCCACAATTGGGCATAAGACTAAACTCCTCCTCATCATCTCAACTCATATACGTCCTAATGCTGGACTCTAGCCTATCCTATAGTGGGAGTAGGGTTGCCACCCGTACTTTATTATAATGTATTGTACGTTATTTCAGATAAATGTACTCTATACTTTATGAGAAGAATAAAGTATATATACGAAAATACTTTATTTCGTATGATATGAATTCTTTGGGATTTTGAAAAGTTTAGTCGTAGTTATTTTTTGTTAACGAAATTAATCGCGACTCGCCAACGCCACATCACTTAAGGACTCGTTTTTAACAAGTTCTGAACGCAATTTAACCTCAAATGTCTTCAAAAAGCAATAAACAATGTGATTTTAAACATAATAATAAATAAAAATAAACTGTACTTTATTTTGATACTGTGTACTTTTTTTTCTTACCCATAATAACCAATGTACTTTATTTGCAAAAAAAAAAGTGACAACCCTAAGTGGGAGGCAAATTGACTCACTAGAACATTCGACATTTCCTTCTCTTGAAGTGATGTTGTAATACGTTACAACAATTGCAGGCAAGTACTAATGTTAATCTCAAAGTTATTTCTAAGTTATTAACTATATATAATTAACATAATATAAAAAATATAAAGTATACATTAAGTAAGACTTCGAATTCGTTTCGCTGTATTGCTTTCGAATTTTGACATAGTGTTTGAAAAGTTTTTAAAACAGTGCCTTTTGCAAAAGGCATTATGAAAGTATTACAAGTTACCATAATAGGATAATAGAGCCATCGAGGTCAAGGAAACTGTATCGGTGGTCAGCCAAATGGCAAAGGGGTCAGCCAAGTGGCAAATACGGTAGCGTATGGGGTGAAGAGGAAGTAATACGGTGGGTTATGGGGTCGCACATCGCCCTTCCGTTGCCGTCGAACTGGGCTGTGTCCAAACCATAGTCTGCTACAAAAATGTATAGATAATAAAGGATGGAACTTCGGTCGAAATACGTATTTCTAGTTATATATATGTAAGTATATTAATAATATTATTTTGGTTCAGCTTTTTTTTTTTTTTTATTGCGGGGTGGCAAACGAGCCAACAGCACACCTGATGGTAAGTGACACTGCCGCTCATGGACTCTTGCAATACCAGGGCATAGCTAGGCCGCTGCCTACCGTGAAGAAAGTGCTCTTCTTAAACCTCGTTTAAAAAAGGACATGTCATAGCCTTTAAAAATAAAGGAGTAACAAATAGTAGATATTAGAATAGAAGTAGCAAATATATTTGTCAATTCTATATTTCGACCACTTTTAAGGATTCGTTCCACTTACCCGTCTGGAAACGTGCCGAGCTAATGCTAAATAATATGTAACAAATATTATTTAGCAATAGAACATCATCATCATCATCTCAGGTCATATATGTTCCACTATTAGGCTCGAGCCTCCTTCACACCAGAAGGGAAATTGACCTACTACATCACGCTGATCAGACGTGTTGGTATAGGGTTTTATTCGAGTTTTTCTTCTCGTGCATAGTTGTTTTATGCATATTTTATCCCTTAGTCGTCTTTTACGATCACCCATGGGTAAGATAGGGGATGGCAAATAGAACGCTATAGCATAATGATACTGTACTTACTAGATGGATGATGTTGATTTTGAGGCCGGTAAACATTTGATGCGAAAATACCTCCTGAACTATATGAAGGTTTTGTTGAAGGGTATGTTGGTCTATGAGGTCTTATAGTCGTCGGCTGGTACGGAGGTCTTCCTGGTCTATTGTCTGTCGGATAGTTATTTGATGGTCTGTTGTTATCGCCAAATAAGAAACGATTTACCCTGTTGTTGTGTACCTTGTTATAGCCACCAGGTGTAACTGAAATAGTTTTAAGAAAATTAAACAAACCGTTTTACTTTTTGATGTAACCTATACAACTCTGAATAATCCACCATTTTCCTAATTAATATATCGATCGTCAATCGATAGCAAAATTACAAAAGTGTTTTTATATATTTCGAGATTGTATGTATTACTAATATATTTAAATCATCATTCTGCTACTCTTATGCCAATTATTTGGAGTCGATATAATATGTATTCCTCTTTTATAGTACATAATATATTATAAAATTATTGTCAATAGTTTTATGACCGGCCGCCTGCCAGACGTCAACCATCCTTGGGAATTTAATTGTTGAACAAACGGCATTAGATAGAGTTGGCCCAGGTCGTTACAAGGCTCTTAGTCGTCTTTTACAATATCCACGAGCAAAGTAAGGGTTGGTAGTATTCGTAACCGCTACCACACAGCTATTTATTATATTATATTATCACATAACTATTAATATATTGAAGTGAGAACATGAAATGGAGAGGAAATGTCTGAAGATGTATTGCAATATGGGTGGACGCAATAGCATGATAATAAATTTATTATAAGGGTAACTGTTAAAAGCTGACCCATAGAAATGGATAAAATAACATATAACCCAGTATAATTGTCAGGATAACTTTTTGAGTTCACTTATAAATAAAACCTGCTATCTATTACTAACTTGAACTAAGATCTGTTTCATCATAATCTTCTATTTCGCCGCAATCGTCTGGGTCATCTTCTTGTGGTTGCTCCTGCAGGTCGTCAAGATTATTAAGCGGCTGTGGTCTAGGTCGACCTGGTGTGAATAGGCTGTATATCAAACCTAAAGTACGTGGTCTACTCTGATCCCAACTGGCCGAGCGTCGGTGTGGTGCTATTTTGTTTGTGGGGCACAGCGACTGATTAACTGTCACTGCTTCCAGTTGAATAGTAATAAAAAACACCTATAATAATAATTAAGAAAGTTTATAATATCAACATTGAGTAACTATACAGGATTTATAACGACAATAAATAGAAATAAAATTTGCTATATCTTAAAACGTACCATTGTAACAATGAAGTATAATTTCAGTGTGAAATCCATATTACCTAATTCTTTAAATATGTTTTAATTAAAAATATAAATTTACTCAAAAGAGATATTTTCGCGTATAAGTCTAAATCATTTCTGAGAGAAGCCGTTAAGCATTGCTGTTACCACAACTCCAGCTCGCCCACACAGCAGTGAAATGAGTTCTACATAATAAGCTTAGGCAATGACCTCTCTATATACGGAAATTGATTTTATCATACCATTATCCTCAAACAAATGCAAAATTTATTCATAAAAGTTGTCAAGTGCGCAGACATCGTAAACAGTAGAGTTCTGCATACTTTTATAATTCTATTTTAATACATGGCACGACGAAACTAATGCCAAAACTTCATTATTGAAGTGGTAATGTTCTATTCTATTTTCAAGAGCTTAAAGATATTCCTAGATCATACCAGATAATTAGGTAATAGTGAAAAAATATTACCGTAGAAGGAAACTTACCGACCACCAACGCCTGTGATATGATCTTACAGCAGATCCACTTATCTATTAAAGTTTTTCATAAATGTTACTAGTAATGAAGTCAATCTGGATATCTTGTATGTATAACCATGAAGTATATTAAATTCCTAAGAATACTTAATATATAATTATTTCCTCTTGGTGTAATCATTAAACTAGTGCTAAGCCTATCTACAGCTACAGCTTAAATATTTGCCACTGCGAGCTGCGCTTCTATTCTAAAATAATATTCTGCCTAGCACAAGATTATTTTAGGATAGAATTGCAATTAACTTGAGTGCCATGGTGATTAGGCAACTTGTAATTCATGACATGTTTCTATATATTTTTGGGCATTTCTTCAATATTGAGTTATTTAGTTGATCGCTTTGGACTTTTTAAATACTGATATTTAATGACATTGACATATTTTTAATTCAAAAGAGATGCCTAAATAAGTTTTAGGCATCTCAACTAAATAACTCAATATTGAAGAAATGCCCTTTTCTTGTAGTGTTGTTATTTCTAGTTCTCTAACGCTTTTATCTCTTAGTGGTCTATACGACACTCTTGGAAAGAAAAGGTTCTAGATACGGATAAACATAATATTATGATAGCTTAGGTACGTATATTATAATAAATAATCATATATGAAGTCACTATTTTACAGCATTAGCTATTCCAAATGTAATTCGACAGTTAGTCGTTTAAGACGCAAATATTTTAACGTAAAACTATAAGTTTGAAAATGTTCAAGAGTCAAGCTGCTTACGGGAATATTTATTAACATCTGCGAAGAATATATAGCTGCCTGTGCTTCGTGGAGAATCAACAAAGACACATTTAGTGAATTACAGCCAGATTCTCAACAACCATATATGCATTGCACAAATTCTTATTCTGGTTACAAATTTGACTCACGAAACTCAATACGAGAGACAGCCGGAAATATGAGAAACCGCCATTTGTACAATTTCAATACAACTGTACAGAAGTATCTATCTATAGTAAAAGAGGAATTTGAATAAGTAATATAACTAAACAAATCTATGTACAAATAACCTGCGCAAGAAGAGGGTAATTGGCCTGTAACGCTCGTTAAACGTTAAGGAAGTAATTTTAAGTTGGTGTGCTCATTGTCATGGTTTGCAATACCTACTGGAATGAAAAGTGGTAAGAAGTTGTATTTTCAATTCCGAGATCTTAGCAGAGAAAATATTATTTTTAGGACTTGTAAGTATTTAGGCAGTAGAAGACATTTTAAAATAATAACAAAAGTACAATAATGACATTTTCGAGGAGGGCTGCCGTCAAGCAGACAATCGGTTATTCTATAGTCATCAACTCTTGCCAAAGCTTTTGCAATATGAACGATGGAAGAACAGTACATATTGCATCGCTTCCAAGTTACTGCACAGATGGCGTAGATTCGAGAGATTCGATTCCTATGCAGGACAATACTTACTTTGTGCGATCTATAAACTGTTGTTGTCTGAGTCTGGGTGTAATTTGTCTGCGTTAATTATTTATTTGTAAATTCCCCGTAATACAAGGATTCTTTCCTAAGGGCAAGGTGGTCATATCAAAATATAAAAATAAAAAGTAATAGGGATAGGAGTAGAATAATAATGAACAAATATACAACATAAAGAAGTTTTATTAAATTATTGTACTTACATATACGGTATCTAATTTAAATTATATTATATAAATAATTATTTATATCCTAGTTTAAGTAATAGTCATTTTTAGTTTAAGTATTAATTAAGCTCGTGCGTTGTATGTTAAATATTCAAATATGATTGGAAAATATAAAAGATATAAAAAACATAGATCACCTATTATGAAGTTGAAATTTTAAGATGGTGCGGCAACATTATTTTGGAAATAGATAAGTTGTTTTAAAGTAATTACACCTCAATTCGAGATTAAAATCGAACATATAACAATTTTTACATAACTTTGGAGTTACCTAGTACACCGAATTCTTCGCAGAATGCAATCGCGCTAGTAGGAAAGCTACCTGTTAAGAACATTAGTTCAATAAAAGTGGTAATTTTCATTTTATATCAGTCAACATTAATAAAGGCCTAAATTTTTGACTTAAGATTGCTAAATTTTAGTCATAATATCAAATCCGAAAGTTATATACTTTCAAGTCATCGTTACTTAATACGTGATTGCCAAGACTTGCGATAATTTTTAATTTCGCAATAATGTAGGATGTTGCTTCTACTTAAAGAGTCTAAATCTCAGACAATACAGTCAAGGACAGACATAACATATAACCTACTTATCAATTTAATATGTAAAGAAGCAATCGTTACCTTTTATTGATGTAGAACCATCCTTATAGGAAATATCCTTTAGTAATAACTAAACATATTAATATACATATTATGTATATATATATTATATACAATGTAAATATATATTATATACAATGACTTGCACCTTCTTCCAAAGAGGTTGGCACTAGAGGCACTCGAGAACATTGCCATGTATTCAAGCTGTTTCTGCTATTGTAATTAATTTATTAAGGCTCAAATATCATCCCTTAAGCTTTATATTATTTGTGGTACTGCACTGGTTTTTTATATATTAGCATATTAGTCAAGGTAGGCAAGTGGAATCATTGCCACTCTTCCTATTTGTATATTCTAATTAAATTTGTTGCCAGTCGCAAGACAATTCTCGGGACTTTCTAAGAGTCAAACTTCGGCATAATTTATGAATACTAGGTACTGTGGATTTTGCCTTATATGTTAGAGTGGTGGAAAGGTGTAGTGGGATTAGAAAAAAGGGCAGGTAAAGATGGGTAATTTCTAGAGGTCTCGAAAATGACACTGTACTCTTACTTCGTTTACTCTTTATGCGATATTCTTGATGCGTGCGTGCTTCTGGATTACAATTTTATCTAGCCACCTAACTTTAAACGTTTTATACCACGGAGTAGAAAATTGTTTTTATTGATGGTAAGTGTAAATGCTGCTCATGGACCTTTGGAATTTTAATTATATATAATTACTCTTTTTGAAGCCTTTTTTGAGGGTCAACTGTAGAAAAGTATCTGCTAGATCAAATCTCAGCGCTCACCCAACAGTCTGGGTACTGTCATCATAGCCATCTACGGCTAATTTTTTATACAGCCCTTAAGTGGTTACCATAATAAAAAACTGGCATCTAATCCTTGGCCATTATACAAACCACCATAGCCACTTATTGCAGGCAGACTGTTGAGATTGTGTTTCCAGTTTTATGTTCTGTTTTGTTTGTATTATAGTAACATTATCTGATTATTTCCTAGTCTCCTATAACTTAGTGACATATAAAGAATTCAGATCCACTTACTATTATAGAGAAATACGTTACATTAGTTGTCTAAAATTAACATTACTTTTTAATCTAATTATTTCTAGATAAAATTATAATGGTGTAAATAAATTATATAAAGTATCTATATCTAATTCGTCTGCCATGACAAAATTCAGTATTTGTTCCATAGCTTCTGGATTCTCTTCAGGCACCTGAAAAACCAGAAGATAATTACAAATATTCAAAAATGCCGTATGTTGACGGATTGCCACAGATGTCGGTGGGGAATACGGTGGGTTATGGGGCCACGCGCCGCCCTTCCATCGCCCCGAACGGAACGGACGGCGTGTGTCCAGATCATAGCCTACCAAAAAAAAAAGTTGACGGAGTAGGAACCTTATTTGTCACCCCTATCTTACCCGTGGGCGTCATAAAAGATAATTAAGGGATACATATGATGTATATGCTAATAACATCTATGCAAGAGAAGAAAAACTCGAAATAAAACACTGTGCGTATGCACACGTCTGAGCAACGTGGTGTAGTAGGTCAAATATTGCAAGTTTGCAAGTTGAAGTTCTGGAGGCTGCTCATACCAGTAGTAAGATTTCCTTATCATTATATTTCTACCCCGTATTCCTTCCTTTCTTATGGTGTGCAGTATATTCATTAACCGTGGGAGAGTGTTGCGCCTGCTTTCCTTTCCTCCATTTTAAAATTATAAATTTAAGTTAATTCTTACCCAATGCCCAGCACCAAACACCATCCATAAACTTAAATTTTCATTGGTCTTATAAAAACCATTCCCCTTTCCCACAATTGGTCTCCTTTCGGCTTTTGCAAATTCCTCAGCACCATGCCATCGTAACTTGTGCACCCAATTAACAGCACCTACAAATTTTCGTAGTAGACATTGACTTTTGGTTACTGAAGCTAAGTAGACAAGTTGGTTACTTGGCTAGCATTAACTTCTAACTCTATTGATAAATGAAGTAAATAAAACTTACCCACTAATGGAGTGACGACGTCCAAATTACCGTTGTAAACAGCAACTTTCAAATTGGTATTATTTAAGATTTGCTCTACTGAAATATGAAATTAAAAATCAACACCTTTTTTTTTTTGTGGTGGGCCATGGACGTCGCACCCCGCCAAATCGGTCCGGGGTGACGGAAGAGGCGGTGCGCAACCCCATTGACCCACCCTGCAAGCACCTCTTCTTCGCCGTGCGAGCGGGCCACCGGTACCCGATCTTTGTCTTCGGTGGCCCGCTCGGCGGTATGCCCTCTCGGGCTCCTCTCCTGTCGACGCCCCGACAGATTTCGCCGTCGAGGCGTCGTCCTCACGCGGTGGCCTCGCGTCGGGTGACCGGACAATTCCACGGTCCGATCACCCGAAGCCTCGGTTAGGGCGGCATCAGGCGCAGGTATTCGCGCCTGCGCCGCCCCGGCCGCGGGCGGCGGCCCGGGTCACGGGAATCCTCCCGGACTCGTTCCGCCGCCTCCTTCTGCGAGATGTCAACCTATTATTTACAACCTATATTTATATGTAAAAATATCTATACCCACAGTCCTGTAATAACTTACATTATTATCAGTGGCCATACTCTTACAGTGTCAGGAATTGGCAATCGGTCGCCGCCTTCTGCGAGACAGTCGTTTCGCAGAAGGAGGCGGCGGGGCGCGTCCGTGAGGAACTCCTCTACGTCGATACGCTCCGCCGCTGGCGCATCGGGCGGCGCAGGCGCAAGTACTTGCGTTTGATACCGCCCTAGCCGAAGCATTGGGTGACCGAGGATTAGTCCGGTCGCCCGGAGTGAAGTCACCGCGTGAGGACTCCGACAGCGAAAGCTGCCAGGATGTCGACTCGAGAGAATACCCGCGAGGGTAGACCGCCGGGTGGGCCACTGAAGACAAAGACCGCGTTCCGATGGCCCACTCGTACGGCGTCGATAGGTACGTTGTTGGGCGGGTCTACAGGGCCGCGCACTGCTTCGTCGTCGCCCCAGAAGGATTAGCGGGATGTATCCACGCTTCATTTTTTGAGCGAGAGAGCCGGTAGCCCAACTTTCTGAGTGGGTTTGGGGTTTTCATTGGTAGGCAGTGGCCTAGCCGTAACACTGGTATTGCAAAGGTCCTTGGGCGGCAGTACTGCTTGTTCGTTTGCCAACATAAACAATAAAAAAAACATAATTATCAGACCTCAGAAATAGTTATACGTGCACAGTTACATAAGAAGACTTACTATATTAGAAGCGGGATTAGTCAATGTTAATAACTCGGTATATTAAAAAAAGTCGCTATTCGTTATATCTTCAAATAACAACATCTCAAATATTAATTCTCAGCCTGTCATCATATAGCCTTCTTTGTTTATACATACCCTGCACTAACGACTTTGCAAATAGATATATAATTAACGAAAATTACAACCTGACTTAGAACAATAATTTTTGGATTGCTCCAAGTATTGTTCTGTGTGGAAATTGAACCCGCGACACTTATCATTCCAACACGCAATCTTTGCCGTCTTCTTTCTATGTGTATTATTAGATATTTCTACAAACTATATGTAATTCATGTAATAACGGACTACAGATACAAAGCTGCACCAATCTTACTCTGAGATATTGTAAGAGTCGACTAAAAGAAATACACACATAAGATAAAGTCTAACTTGTAATAAACTAGAAAGGCCAAAGTAATATCGCTCGTTGAAATGGCGATTATAATACGAATAAATCGATAAGTAGTAAAGAATTATAGCTACAAGACTTGCGAGACTCGACTGAGTGTGCAATACCCCGTCGACATTTTATCTTAGTCTTGCTTTCGGACAACACTAAAAAAAAATTCAAACAAGGTCAAACTTAAACTAAACAAACGTACAGAACAACGCTGAAGGCCGAAGAAAATCTTCCGTAATAGATTCGTGAGCATTAATAGAAAAGTAATTCCAATCTCTCGTTTGATTCACGGCGGTCAATGTTGGTTTAACATATAGGTTTATTTTATCACTCAGTTCTTCAAGTGCCGGGTATGGACTATCACCATAAACATTATTGAAGTTGATATCCTGGTCCTCATTCAATATTCTTAATAAATGAGAGTGCCAAATGTGAGCAGTAACCAGATCCTGATTTTCTAAACTGCGTACCAATTTCTTAGTTCTTGCCGCAGCTTTTATATATACACTTCTATCTATAGCACCCTGAAAAGATATCATTACCTATGTGTGCTATTTCAATAGTAAATTAATTCAATAATTTAAAAAAATACACACTTATTTTACAATTACACTCACCATGTAATATAAGAATCGAGCGATTGTTGCAAGGCTTTCCTTAGGATTTACCCAACCATCGCCAATCCCTATACCTTTTAAATTCATTTTCAAGCTCTTATTTTCTATTGCCTAAAAAAAATTCTTGAAATAGGTTATAATAAAATGGCTGACAGAATAAATTCTACAAACGAGTAGGTACATAATTCTGTTCTTATTTCATGCAGCTGGTGTAAATAAATTGTAAGTGTAAACAACCTGATAGACCCAAAGAGTAAAAGCTATTTTTTTCTCTAAATTAAATTGCGATCATAGTTTTCAGAAAAAAGTGATAGTTATTCATGATGTTGTAATTCAGTTGTGTTCGGCATTTAAATAATCGTAGGTACAAATAAGCGTACCTTTGCCAATCATGCTTATTGCTCACGCTCTAAGATTTTCTTACGGAGTATATCCAAAAGTGGGCCATAAAAGATTCTTGCGTGAATTTATACACCTATCTTAACGGCCTTAGTGTCAAAAAACATTAAACAGTTGTCCAACTTTATGTTCTATTAATGTATATGTTTACTGTACATACCGTATGTAAATAATATGCCAATCTTGGACACGCTTTACCTCCATAACTTTGACCAAACAAGTATGTAGCTGTGTTACGAAACTCTTTGTGTCTTCTATAGAATACTTTTATTACTTTCGATAGATCCATCGCTGTGATAAAATAGAATATAGGTAGGTGATTTAATGAAATAAAACATATATATAATTACATGAAGTAATATACCATATTAGACTGATCACTAAAGTGCAGTGGCTTTATTGCTTTTGTATGTACAAATCACTCAATAATCAATTGAAGTAGCTAACATTTGAAAACTTCAGTAGATCGTCTCGTACCCCTCGTCTTACCCCGTTCTTATGACAAGCGAATATCTCATAATAAAATTGAAATCATGCTTTATATATGAAAATAATGCTGCGTAATTCTTGTTATTTTGACACGCAACCCCTGCATAGGTATTCCGCAATAATGAGTTTTAGTAAATAGATACTCACCCATTTCCCGGTCTGTCTTAACATATTGTGAACTATTTGTGACGTAACTAAAACCAGTGCCGACAGGATGGTCTATGAACAACACGTTTCTTCCTTTTACCTTAATAAAAAAAAATCATTGCCATACATTACATATAAGAACATTTCAACGTTTTCAACAATTTCATCAATACCCTTTAGCTCATTGATCAGCCTATCAACGTCCACTGTTGGCCCAAGGCGTACCTACTGAAGAGAGATAATGCAATAATTGCCATGTTTGTAAAGCGACATCGCAGTTCATGTTATACGACTGCCAGGGGAGTAGGTATTGCTGCCTAATCTCCTAGTGCTCTCTCTCAGACTCGGATTTAACGACTTGCAAGGAAAATGACGGTGACATATTCTTAAAGCGTCACCACACAGCACAGTGTTTGATAGGACCAAAAAAATTTCTCTCTGCTGTTTATAGCTTTAATCGATCAAGGTATGCATTTAAAATGCAAGAGTAAAACACCCACGTGTAAAATTCAAATACTTTTTTTTATAAAAATTATTGAACTTTACGTACGTGACCTTTAACTTTAAAAAACTAAAATTAATTCTGAAAATGTAACTATACAAGTTGATTGTTTTAAATAAATATAGTGTTATAGAACATCCCTAGGCGCATGTTTTTCTATTTTTATTTTTGGAAAATCACTTCTGGATATTTAGTTATTAATTGTTTTCAGATTTTCGTAATTATTTTTTCACCTTAAATACTCAAAAGTGGGACTTGTGACTAGCACAGCAAGATAGCTCTTAAAAAGGACTATCGATAATAAAAAAGTCATGTGCCACTTCCGCGAACTTTGGGAGAAATTGAATTTTAAAAAACTATGTTAGGGTTGTCACTCTGCTTGACCCTAATTAATGTTATTTTGAACTATATATTTTTATTGTAAGTTATCTCATTAATATGTAAAATTAAATTATATACATGGCAAGCCGTTTTTTAATGATAGGTAGGACGGCATCTTAAGTTTTTTCTTGACTATAATTTCGGGCGTGCTATACGATAACTATAACAGTGCCTTTTTTATATCTTATTAAGAAGTAATTCTACATATTTTTATTTTCGTACTAAAAAGAGACACAGTGCATATCTGTGAGCACAGTCAAGACCGCAGTCACCATTACAAATCCTCGCAAAAGAACACCGATACCAACATAGATTAGTTCGCGAGGCTATTGAAATTAAAAAACATAAAAAATTTAATAGAGATGACGGATGGATATTATCATCAAACTGGAATCCTGTCATTCACTTAATTAAAAATAAAACAAAGAAACCACCACAAGAGTGCAAGACACTATGAACACTTATTGTATAGATTTGACCCACAATAATAGCTAAATATTAATTTACTTAATTTTAATAAGATAAAGTAGGTCGCTTCACAAAAGTCAGTAATTAGTATTATGCCTACAGAATTTTCTTGCTGGATCTTTGTCAGTGTGGCCGCGTTCCAATCCCATGGTAGCTGAATAGATTTGATAGTTTTTTAAACTAGTGAATTGTCATAATATAATAATTATCTATCATAAATTAAATGTTTAATAATAGCTTACCACAAACAATATAATTTTTTATATAAAGAATCGTTTTTTTTGTACTTGCAATGAATTTGTATTAAAAATGTGAATCAGAATTTTATAACTGACACTGTAGCGGGTAGATATAAATATTTGTAATAATGATGACTTATTGGGCGTGAGACACCTCAGATCTCCCGGGACCATGAACACTGTAAACTGTTCGAAACTTCGGCAAATTAGAAATGAAATATAAACGCGCTAGAACCCATAAAAATAATTTTATTTCAAATACTGAAAAGATTGATTATGATGATATTGACTGATGGATTAACCTTTTGCATCAACCCTATACCACATAATTTGACCTTAGAACAGAATAATCAATTTTTCCCAAAAGCCGCGGAAGTGGAATTTGCTTTTTTTATTATTGATAGTCCTTTTTAAGAGCTATCTTTCAGTGCTAGTCACAAGTTCCACTTTTGAGTATTTAAGGAGAAAAAAAATAATTACGAAAATCTGAAAACAATTAATAACTAGACATTGAGAAGTGATTTTCCAAAAATAAAAATAGGAATACATGCGCCTAAAGATGTTCTATCAGACTATATTTATTTAAAACAATTAACTTGTATAGTTACATTTTCAGAATTAATTTTAGTTTTTTAAAGTTAAAGATCACGTAAAGTTCAATATTTTTTATAAAAAAAAAAAAAAAAAAAAAAAAAAAAAGTAGTACAGTTGTTGTTGTCCCGTCGAGTCATTAGCTCGTGCAATTCTCGTCGCGGTGTTATCAATAATATTTATCTAATTCTCGGAAGCTCGGCCACGACCGGTGCGGTGGCGGCCGGGGCGTCATACGATGAATAATGACTCGCAAAACAATAGTAATACGGTCGATTTTAGTTGTTCGAGTGCTGTCAATAATAATGTAATAAGTAGTGAGAATGGTTTGGAATGCAGTAATATAATACAATCGAATATGGAGTTAGAAGAAATGAGACTACGAAAAAGAACTAGGGATGAAATAACAGACGAGACCTCATCGGAAGAAGAATGGCATACTGTATCTAGAAGAAATAAAATAATTCGAAGATCCAATCAGAACTTAGAGTATAAAGTCCAAATTTCTGTAACATGTAATGAAGCTATGCCGAAACAATTCGCACTAGCCCGATTGTTCACACAAAACGGAATAAAAGGTATTGATCGAGTGAAATATGCCTATCAGAACAAAATATTAATTACCTTTAACCGCGAAGCAGATGCCGAAGAATTTATACAATGTAAAACGTTTATGGATCTAGGATGGAGAAGCCAGAGAACATCAGAAGTCGGGATTTCTTACGGAGTTATCAAAAACATTGAAACAGATCTTGCCGAAGCTGACATGCTAAAATATCTTTCTAGTGACTATGAAATAATATCGGTTAAAAGATTAATGAAACGCAATTTCAACCAACCTTTGCCCACGAGTAATGATAACTGGATACAGAGTGAAACTGTCCGCGTGGGTTTCAAAGGCACATCGCTGCCGTCATATGCATTGATTGATAAACTTAGGGTGAAAGTGGAACCCTACGTATTCCCGGTAACCCAATGTTCCCGCTGTTGGAAGTTTGGCCATACACGAAGAATGTGCCCATCTAAGAAGGTAGTTTGCCCAAAATGTACCAAGAGTCACGAAAATTGTGAAACCACAACATACAAGTGTGTTAATTGTACGGGTGGTCATATGGCTCTGCAAAAAATTTGTCCTATGTATAAAAAGGAGCGGCGAATCAGAGAGCTAATGGCAGAGTTTAATTGTTCATACCGGAAAGCTTTGTCCACGTACGTACCACCCTGTTCAGATTCTGCGACAAATGTAATCATAACGGAGCAAAATTGCATGGAACAACAACCAAGTACGAGCAACCAGGAGAGATACATACTAGATGATGAAAAACATAATAGGACAGAGCAAAATGATCACCCGAAACCATCCTCATATGATTCTGCCATACCAAAAGTTACAGAAATCTCGCCAAAGTCAAAGCAAGGACGCAAAAATCGTAAGAAGCAACGGCTACCTACGCCATCACCTCCCGGAGATTTGACCGATTTCAATGTAATGGAGACTGAAGATAGGAATTTATCTGAAAGCTCGGACAACCCCCCTAGTAATACAAAACGAACACCAAGTAAAGGCAGGAATGGTAAATTACAAGATCATAGTTTTATGTGCCTGTTTAATAAGCTAAAAAATATTATATTCAGCATGACATCTCTAGAGTGTAAAATCAAACAAGCTATATCCATTTGTGCAGACTGGTTAGTGTGTAAGTTAGTGAGTAGTATAACCGATAGTTCTTTTTTTAATTTCAATATAGATTATGAATAGTTCCATCATAAAATTAAATTTTAATATTATTCAATGGAACTGCCAAAGCTTAAGACCGAAATCCCTATCTCTCGAAGCCCTTTTATCACAAGAAAAGATACATGTTGCAGTATTGAGCGAGACCTGGCTACAACCCGGTAGTAGATTTCGAATATCTGGATACAACGTGTTCAGGTTGGATAGAAGTGACTCTTACGGTGGTGTTGCGATACTAATACATAAATCATTAAAGACTTCACAATCCCTTTCTCGCAGTATGAACACAGGTATCGAATTACTACACGTCAAAGTTTTTAATTGCCCGCATGTAAAAAACATAATTTCATTATATTGCCCTTCCACGGTTAATACCACGCAAAATGATTGGGATCAGATATTCTCTCTCTGTGACACGAAAACACTTATATTGGGTGACTTTAACGCACATCACTACACTTGGTCAGCACTCAGTAATCAGAGAGGCCGTCAGATTTATGATTCTATGTTGGATCATAATTTTACATTCTTAAACAATAACAACCCCACAAGAATTAGATTGGTTAGTGGTCAGTTACAACAGTCCTCCCCGGATATATCTTTCGTTTCTTCCGAGCTAGCTACTTTATTTAATTGGCGTGTTTCCAACGAAAATCTTGGTAGTGACCATTTAATTATTAGGTTATCAATTAATGTAAACACCTCCAAAAACATATTGTCAAAACGCAACTTCAAAAAAAGTGATTGGACTGCATATTCGACATACATAGAGAGTGCATTATCATTAATAACAATACCCGATCAACTTCAAGATTTTTATGATTTATTTGAAAACATTATTCAAAATGCGGCAAATGTTAGTATACCCTTATATAAGAAGCCTCAACACATTTGCAATAAATTCAGCCCTAAGCCCTACTGGAACGAGGAACTCTCGAAAGCAGTAGCAGAGCGTCGCTTAGCTCTCGCTAATTTACGACGTTGTCCATCTCCTAGCAACTTAGCTAAGTTAAAAAATAAAATACAATA
The DNA here is from genome assembly GCA_905163515.2 of Lymantria monacha. NCBI lineage: Eukaryota > Metazoa > Arthropoda > Insecta > Lepidoptera > Erebidae > Lymantria > Lymantria monacha. The sequence continues at coordinate 14,565,572 of LR991091.1, read as the reverse complement.
CGCACAACGACTTATTCGATCAGCACGATGTCAATCTTTTAAAAATTTCTGTTCGTCAGTAGACGGGATGTCTTCTACCGCAGAGCTTTGGCGTAAAATGAGATGGGTCAAAGGGCACGGCAGAAGCAGTCATTATATTGATGAAGTAAAAGTGACTAAGCTGTTGAATGATATAACGCCTGATTATGTCACTTCTTCTCAACCCGATCTTCATTCCAGTAATGATGAGTTGCAATCACCTATCACTCTTCAGGAACTTCAAAGCTGCATAAAGAAAACTGATACCGCTCCAGAATGTAATAACATCGCTTTCTCCATGATATCACACCTCCCCCTTATAGGAAAAACACTTTTAACTTCACTATATAACAAATTTATTGAACACGGTTTTGTGCCCTTACAGTGGCGCAAAATACAAATAGTGCCTATTGTAAAGCCAGGGCGAGATATTAATTCTGACTCTGCACTGCGCCCAATATCGCTGATTTCGTGTCTATGCAAGATATTACACTCTATACTCAATAAAAGATTGGAGTGGTACTTCGAAAAGAATCATATGTTTTCTAATAATACAGTAGGTTTCCGTAAGGGTCGATCTGCTATGGATAATCTCGCTCGTTTAGTCTCTCACATTCAGTTGGGCTTCTCTAAAGACCTAGCGACGGCCGCATGTTTCATTGATATAGACAACGCATATAATAACGTGGATGTATCATGTTTAATACATATATTAGACGATCTCAGAGTAGGGTCAAAAATTTGTTTATACCTTTGGTCATTTCTAAAACATAGAAGATTATACATTAATATTGATGGTACGGAATTAGTCAGAGATACCGGATGTGGTCTAGCACAAGGCGATCCGCTCTCTCCACTCCTGTTCAATATTTTAACTATAAATATAAGTAATATCATTGTAAATACAGACATCTGTCAATATGCCGATGATTTTGTGTTATATATATCAGATAAAAAAGTAGAAAATGCAGTTAGTGTACTACAGATTGCCTGTAATCAGTTAAATTCCTTGTTAAATAATTTAGGTTTGACAATTTCATCGTCAAAAAGTAAATTATGCATATTTAAGAAAGGTTGTTACAGAAGCCCAATTGATTTTAAAATTAATAATGTATCTATAACTTCGATGAATCATATTAAATATTTGGGTTTGTGGCTAGACAGCTCTCTAAGATGGAGAAAACACGTGCAAGAAACTATTCAAAAGGTATCCAAATTAATTAACATTTTGAAAGTACTAGCTGGACGTGGGTGGGGTATCCACCAAATACATTTAAAGCGTTTGTATATATCCCTTATTCGTAGTAGAATTGACTATGGTAGCTTTTTTTATGACAACAGCTGCAGAACTAATTTATTAAAACTTGATAGGGTACAAAATCAAGCATTACGTGTTATTGGTGGTTTTATCCGTAGTACACCAATACACGTCATGGAATGTGAACTGCACATACCACCCCTTCAATACCGAAGAAGATATTTATGTAGCAAATTTTGGCTGAAAACTAAATCATTAAATAGTAACGAATTAATTAATATAATAAACAAACTGTCTGAAAGTGTTCACTCTCGTTATTGGTATAATAAAAAACTCCCTCTTTTGATATATAGTAACTTAAATTTAAAATCAGTACACTTGTATTCCAGTAATCTTCTTGATATGTATTCTTTAAAAACATGGATGAGTAATATTGAACTTACTGGTGTGTTACGTGTATACCTTTAATCTCAAAAGCAAAACACTTATACAATATACACGAGTTACATATTATCACTATTAGTTATATACAACAGCAATATACAGATTACCATAAAATTTATACTGATGGATCCAAAGACAGCAAGGGCGGAGGTGCAGCCATCTTCGACCCATTCCATAAGTTCAGTGGGAGGTTTAGGATTGAACCTAGTATCAGTATCATGCATATTGAGCTTATCGCTATTCTAGAAGCATTATCATACGCCAAGTCAATTAATTATGATAAATTCGTTATATTGACCGATTCTAGAAGCTCATTACAACACTTGGCTCGATGTACCTCGCACGTGCGAGGTAATCCGATAGCCTATAATATACTGGATTCAATTCTGAACTTTCAGTTTAGCAAAAAGGAAGTAGTCCTACAGTGGATTCCAGCACACGTGAATATCGAGGAGAATGATACTGTTGATGCATTAGCCAAGCAAGCATGCATCGACGGTATCTTAATGGACATTATTCCTGTATATTCTGATTACTTCAATAACGTAAGAGAACAGTGTAATATATATTGGCAGGAATATTTCGATGAAAAATCGAAAGAAAAGGGTATATGGTACCGAACCATACAACCCCATGTTGCCCAACGGCCATGGATGGACAATATTTCGTTGACTAGGAAAACATTAGTGACAGCATTTAGATTACGATCTGGCCATATACCGTCTAAAAAATTTTCATTTTTAATGGGCAAAGTTTCATCTCCAAATTGTGAGGACTGTGGCGTGGTAGAGGACGTGCAGCACATTTTATTAGAATGTAAAAGGAATATTACCTATAGATCTAGGTACTTTTCAGCTGTGACAAGTAGGGATGTCGGAATTTGTAACACGCTTTTGGCCGATCCTATTTCTTATAAATGTAAAATATTATATAAATTAGCGGATATAGCTCTAGATACTTAGTTTTAGATAGTTATTTACTAAGCATGTTGATTATTTGTTAATTATTCTGTAATTGTTTAATAGGGCGATGTGGTCGCTCAGCGACAAAGCCCTCTAATAAAGGAAAAAAAAAAAAAAAAAAAAAAAAAAGTATTTGGATTTGACACGTGGGTATTTTATTCTTGCATTTTAAATGCATACCTTGATCGATTAAAGCTATAAACAGCAGAGGGATTTTTTTTTGGTCCTATCAAACACTGTGCACGGGTACTACAACAAAACGTTATCAGTGAATTATGTGCGGTCGACGCAATACGTACTCTACATCCATCGTACATGTTGGAAAAAAGTTTTGCCAAATAGTTTTATGATCGGCTGCCTACCTAACGTCCTTGTAAATGTAATTGTTAATCAGAGAGAACCAAATAGAGTTGGTCCTAGTCGATGTTAAAGTTCTTAATCGTCTTTTATGACAATCACGAGCAATGTAAATGTTGGTAATGTTCCCAGCCACCACGATACAACAAAACGTTATATCCTAATCAATTGTACCTCGATAAACTCGTATAATTAGGCAAAACAACATTCGAGAATCAAAGACAGCATCGACGTCATATCAGTTATGCTAGGGCCGCATCTGCGTGTATCGTCACAAAGCTTCGTGCAATGAGATGATACACGCAGATGTGACCGGTCATTATTGGCTATCGTCGCGAATATTCGGACTTCGTGTGCGTTATCGCTTGGGTGGCGATAAGTCAAAGGGTTTTAGCGCGCTAATATATCGCGCTCTGTGGTCAGACTAGCGTTTTACATTTCGGCGGAAATTTTCGATGTGTTTAAACGCGTTAGAGGATCTACAGTTAATCAATAAATATGAAGTAGAGTGATGAAATGGTGTTAGAATTTTTACACCATTATGAAGCGGAACCCATGAAGGGATCCAAAAAATCATTATATAATTATTAGTATAATATAGCTGTAATGGTAAAGTAATTCGTCATCCATAGTTAAACGTATGAAAATGATTTCGGCCATCTTTAATTATTGCACGATACTTCGTGTAAAATACCGAAGTCGATAATGTGACCACAGTTTTATCGCCATAACTTTCTAGTGTACAAAACGTACGAAGCTTCGCCACACATTACTTCAAGATGATACACGCAGGTGCGGTCCTAGCATTACAATACTGATCTACCGTGCTAAGTGACGTAAAGATTCGATTCCCATGCAGGATAATATTTTGTCCAATCCATAAATTGTTGTTCTGAGTCCGAGTGTAATTTGTGTCCGTTAATTATATGTTTGTATAATCCCCCGCAATACAAAGATTGCAGGAAGTTCCTTTTTTTTACCCGACTGCGCGACGCAAAGGAGTGGTATTGTGTTTAACAGTCAATGTATGTATGTATGTATATTTGTGTGTTCTTTGAAGCACTATATATACCAAACGCCTGCACCAATTTTTATGATTCACACGTCAATCGATTTCTCTTAGTCCGGCGAGTGTCACTAAAGATATGACGTTAGTGAAAATTAAATATGGCGATTACTGGACGCCATATTGTGAAAATGAAAAAAATTAAAGTCTACAAACTATGTCAAGTGTGGTATCATTGAATAGGTATTTAAAAATCATTTTTAGTTTTCTCTCAACATTTTTCGATTTGACTGATCCTTTAGGATCTATATCGATTTAAAGTTTCGTAACAACCTTTCTCACATATAGGTAGGTTTTTAGACAGTAGAAATTTATGATGAAAAGATGAAAAATTCGTATGACTGTGCGTGTGAATGTGGATGGACATATACTAACGTATCTATTAGGTATATTGTCCAATATACCATAGGTAGTCCTACCTAAAGTACCTAATGTCTGACGCGGTCGCCCATCTCCTCTCTCCAACTTCTAACGATCTAGTACTCAACTTCAGTCGAAAAACTATAGGTTATATAGTTAGTTACCTACTTTGAATAAATAAAATAACTATAGCCACCTAGGTATTTATAACTAAAAAGTATAAAATAAAAAAAATAATTAAACAAATCAAAAAACCCGACTGCGTAAAAAGCGAACTAAACTACGTACATAATAAAAAACTGAAAAGAAAAAAACAAGCACTTAGATATCCGGTGGTCTACAACAGAAAATAAAATATATTTTAATAATGGAACATGACAACTGAACAGTGCGAATCCATTATTCGACATCAATTCTAATTTTTCAATGGATCCCGACTGTTTAGTTGTTACGTTTCATTATTAAAATATATTTTATTTTCTGCAATAGTATTCATTCAATAATATATTATAGAATTGTAGACCACCGGACATCTAAGACCCAAGTGCTTGTTTTTTTCTTTTCAGTTTTTTATTATGTAGGTGCGTAGTTTAGTTCGCTTTTTACGCAGTCGGGTTTTTTGATTTGTTTAATTATTTTTTTTATTTAAGTAGTGTAGTGTTTTTAAGTAGTGCGTAGTCTATATTAAGTCAAAAACATTTTCAAGGACCGTTGAATTAGAAATACTCTTGTTAGTAGAGATACCATTATATAAATATCTCATTGATCTACTAGCTCTAAATCTCTATAATTTCGTTACGTTGGCATAAATGCTTACATCGTACATAACATTTTTAAGTACATATTTAGTCTAATTCGCCTGAAAGCTTTTAATTTTAAACATTAATAGCTTTAAGGAGGATTTGCGGACTAAAATAATCAAACGTACATTTTTTGGAACGAAGTTCCTTATCGCGCGTTGTGAAAGGGGGCTAGACGGAAAAAATTCTTACGAAAAGTTGTCACGACACTTTTTGCTATAGTAAGCTATTGTAAGCTGTGCGGCGTCGCTCGTCGGTTCTCTTATAGAAAGCAAGCCAGATATTTTCATTTCTATTTCGCATTGAACAGTGTGGTGTCGCGACGATTTTTTTTATAGATAGAGTGATTCAAGAGGAAGGTTTATATGTATAATATATGCATAATGTACTAGAGAAACACTGATAATTTTAGAGGTTTCTAATGTGATGTCGTAAATAAACACATTATTTTGCGCTTACATTGCAAACGCTGGCTGAACCCTACGAAATAGATCAAAATAAAGTACTACAGTATTATACAGCTTAAAAAGGCCTACAAAAAAGTCCGCGATGGTATATATCTATCTCTTAAGGATAACATACTATATCCATTTGAATACTTTAAAAAATGTTCTATTATAAAACGGTAATTGAAAAGCTATTTACACAAATACTGTATTAATCCTTATCATTTTAAATACATTAGTTGGCTTGAGCATTTCATGAAGCTATTTTTTTTCCTTCAGACCATGCAAATAAAATCAATACCTTAAGAGATATAGCAAAATCAAAATAATGCGCAACGAAATTATTTTCGCCCGTGACCGGGCCGCGTGGCCGGCTCGCGTTCGAGCTCGGGGCCGAAAAGTTTTGGTAGTCTAGTGGAATTGTATATCCTATTATTAATATTATAAACGTGAAAGTTTGTAATAATGTATGGATGTGAACATGTTTGTTGCTCTTTCACGTAAAAACTACTGAATGGATTTTGATGAAATTTATAGTAATATAGCTTGCACATCAGAATAACACATAGGCTATAATTTATAAAGATATTTTGCAAATTGGCTAAAATATAACGATAAAAATCGCTTAAGGCAGAAAAAAATTATATAATTAAAATAGAACTTCGTTCCATCCGGGTGTCCCTTGACACCTCCGGTTTTTTTTTATAATAATCACAAATACGATAATATACGAATTCAGATAAATACAATTTAAAAGAATCTTATGATGCATCTTATAACAAAAAGGACCCTGTGACCCTATCATATTTGTGTAAGATTACCATTATCATATGTTTTGCAAAAAATAAAAGTCGTAAATTGTTTATGACACTTGAGTCTTATTTCTATGAACATAGTTATAGGAATTAATAACTCTTTGAATACCTAGTTACCCACTTTCAAATAATAATTACTGCACGTACCCAGGTGTGGTTGCGAGGTTGCATATTCATATCTAAGGGTCCTATTTCAGCAAAGTTTCCAACGCCACTTGCCGCCAAACCAGGTCCTCCTTGAATCCAAATCACTAACGGTTTGTTAGTAGCGTTAACTTTTGTTCCATCCGCATAGAACAACCAATAAAATATATGTGCTTCAGGACGAACCTCTATGAAACCATGTACATTTTGCCATTTATGAAAGAGTAGTTTTCCAAAAAAATAATCTTCTTTATGTCCATCTGCAGACGTTTATAAATATACGATTAAATTAAATTTTATAAATATTGTTGATAGCACTATCCAATCTGATTTAAAGTGCATTTGCGTACCTTCATTATTAATTTTTGCCACAGTACACGAAATCGTAGCCAGCCCTAATATTATTAATAAGTTCATTTTAGAAACTGTAACACGATTTAAAGAATTCGCAAATCCACATGTACACATTGCGATCACTTATAAACGATTAACTTCATTTGTACTTGTACACAGACCATGTGATGATATCATTGTACCTATCTTCCTCTAACGAATTAATGTGACAATTAACAGAAAGATATAATACATATTATACATACGTCTACAGGATTAGAGTATGTCACGCGGTTTTTATTTGATAAAAATAGTGTACGCTAACAACTGACCGTGTCTAGTACCAAAATATCAAATTTTATATACCTACTTTAGTAGAGAAACCAGGCACTTGATTGCACTTGCCATTGGAGATTATAAGAAAATCCTAACAATATTCTAACTAGAATTCAAATCTAGAGTCTCAAGATTAGCAGTCACTTATTTATGCCAATCCACTAAGTAGGTACCTAAATAGTTTGATTGGACTCTAGAATGTGTGTGTTTAGCTTGGCAACCATAAATGGATAGCGATATAATGAGATAGGTCAAATTGCTAAAAAAACACTTATGCTCATGGAATCTCTATCATAGGTCTAGGATATTAGAAACCGGGCAATGAATGAATTTCCCCGCTAGGCAAAGAGATAACAATACCGTGGTCGACACCTCTTAATTCACTATGAGAGCCGTAAAAACTGACCGTAAAAGCTGACCCCTGGGTAGTTTGTAAACAAACTACTACGTGAACTAGTTTGCCCTTGATCTCGTTCTTCATTCCGTTTAAGATTGCTTTTTGGCAGTTGCTCTATAACGAGGAAAGTCCTTAAAACGGATTTCTTCGCCGCTAGACTGCGGACTTTTATGAACTCTGATGATAAATATAAATTTAGCCTCTGTAATCATTTTTAAAAGGATGAGCTGGTTCGCTATCCAACTGTGAATTGAACTGTGAAACTAACAGTTCCCAAAGATGATTAGTTAGCCTAAGACTATTTTTACTTACCTATATCTACTGAAATATTCAAAATGTACCTAACGAATAACAGAATGAACTAGTTCGTTCTGGGGTTGCAAACTAAATTGAGTGCTCAGCAATAGGGACGGACTATTTCCATGACTAGTAAATATTGAGCGAGGCATCACTATTTTCCTAGTGATCCGGGTAGCAACTCGTCTGACCATTAATTGTGGATTTAACTCCTCTAATGAATGACCGCTACATATGATATGCTATAGAGAAGGTCTACGTCCATTAATGGTTAGCTAAGGTTCGAGTGATGTTGATTACGTTTCTTTTTTGTTTCTCTTTTAGCTGTTAGCCGCAGATGGCTGTCACAGCTTAACCCGGAGTATGGGTGAGCGCTGAGGGCTCTCAACCCGGTAAAAAATTTAAGCGATAACGCCCGAGGGCTCCCCCTATGGGGAACGGACCTCGGCTCGGGGCGTCGCTGGTAGCAAAGTGGGCGAGCCCACGTTTGAATTATTGACTATTTCGCGTCGCGTCTTCCTTCCCCGGCAACGGAGGCGGAAGCGCGAATATTTATGTGTTATGCCGGCGCGGGCCGTTTTAGCTCTTTCTTGAGCGATCCTAATCGAATCGTTAGAATTGGTCAGTAAGTTGATTATGAGAAAATAAACAAATTTATGTTTAATGTTTTACTGAACAATCTAACTATATACTTTAGATTGAACGACTTTAGACTTATTTGCATTTAATATGTACATTCCTAGTTGTCAGATATCACGATAGAAGCACAAAACATATACGCAAAAGATAATAAATTTAAATAGGTATATAAAAAATACTAATATTTACTTCTTGGTGTCTGATGGGGAGTTTTGGCGCGAATATGGAAATGTCATGTCACGCTTTTGTATTATATAAATATTCACTTCTTTAGTGTTTTGTAGTGTTATATTGAATAATTTTGCTGGTATTTTATAGAATATGATACAGTTAAAATGCTGAAGTGTGTGTGGTTTACGTGTATTTTCATATTTTGCCAAAATTCCCAAAAAGCCATTGATTTGGTTTCGATTAATGGTAACGACTTGACTTACTGACGGACAATGACTATTAAGACTACACAATATGAAGAAAATTAAATAAAAGTTGGCTGTATGGGCTTTAATCCCTTTGCCTGTCTGAACGGACGAACACAACTAAAAAAAAGGTCTATGATGGTGTAAATTATAATTATATGTATGTAAATTATAATTATATTATATAATTATATGTTTTATTGTCTTCTTTGAAGAGTATATATACGCCTAAGTACACTATTATAATTGTTATCGTATTTCAATTTATTTAAATTTGGGTCAAAAACTATTATAACTTTTATACATTCAAAGGAACAACATATACAAAGCTACTAAAAACATATTTTACTATTTTTAATACCTACATTAAATTAAATCCACTTATTTGATGATTATGATGAGAAATGGCTCAATAGCTTTTAGCCTCAATCTGAAAAAAATGCAGTACTATTAAAAAGTCAATTCTGACATTTCGCTCATGGATGCCACTCCATTTCTTTTAATGAAATCATTGATCTTGATAGAAAACCTAATTAAAATAGTTTAAATAATGGCAAAACAACCTGGAAAAATATATTTAGGCTACGAGGACGAAGCAATTGGAGATAAAAATCAAACTCTATTGAATTACAGTGTTAATAAAATCGGAGGTTTGCCTGTAAGTATATTAATATAAGTATTATATTTACCTAACATTATCGATTATATATTTTGTTTTGAAAATAATGTTTATTTGTACAGGACTGGCCACCTTTAGAGAACCTGCAATATTCGCCCAAGTGCCCGTTGTGTGGATTATACAGAGTTCTTATTGTACAATGTTATGCGCCTCTTGAAAATTCCATTTATCACCGCACTTTATATGTTTTCGCGTGTATAAGTCCCAATTGTTGGATCCAGTCTGAAAGGTATTTCTTTTTTTATTACGGCATTATTATAATTTTATTTTCATAATAACTTTTAATATGCCTATACATGCAGCATAGATGCAGCTTAAGTAATTTAACCATGATCAAAACCTCATTAGGTATGGAAACATATTTGTATTATATAGTAACTTACGGACAAAGACTAATGAGAAATATTGGAACAGAAACATTTGCTTATTATAATCAAATTAATTATATTTAACAAAATGTTTTTAGTTGGTTGTGTGTTCGAAGTCAGTGTCAAGAAAATTCAACAAATGAGTTTAGTGCTATTGTTGCCATTCCCAATGCTGAATCTAAGTTGTCGTGGTGCAATGGTGCTGATGAATGGGATGAAAATGACAATGACACTGCTAATGGAAACTTTATGAATATTGATAATGCTCCGAGTCCAAATAATGCAATTCAAAGGTAATTATTTTATATATATATAAAGATATTTTGTATGAACTCATATAGTTTGGTATATAATTTGGTTTGGTATATAATTTTTGGTATTTAATTTCTGTATATAATTTAGTTAATGGTAATGACTATGGAATACTAACTCAAAAATGTATTACTTAAAGATCTAATTTACTCAACACAGAAAAACTTTAAAAAAAAGAAAATGAGAGAATTAGAAGATATATTTTTTGTACTGCCTCCTGTTTCTGTAAAATCTTCAAATTGCTACTGTTAACTTGTTTTGATGGGTTGTACCTGAAGAAGAATTTAAAAACATTCTATACATACATACATATACACACATACATAAATCACGCCATATCCCTTGCAGGTTAGGCAGAGAGAACAGAGTGCCAGAGAACTCTATCCTTGCATACTTCACTCGTTTCCTCAACATTCATAATTCTCTTCATACATGCTCGCTGGTTTCGGAAACTCTTGACTCCACCTTCCTTCAGTACGTGACGAATCTAGTCTAGGTAGGTGAGTCTCGGTCGCCCCTGGTACCTACATCCTTCCACTTTCGCATTGTATATCTTCTTAACCATGTCCGAACCATTGGAGCATTCCCTCTCACATCTTTACACCAATACTCTCTTTCATACCTACTACATTCATTTATACTACATTCTATCAGCAACTAGAATAAGCTCTTCCAACATACTATTTTTTATTTTTTATTAAAAGACACCTCCCTGCACTAAGGAAATAATCCTTGTATTGCGGGGGACTTTACAAACATGCAATTAACGCAGACAAATTACACCCAGACTCAGAACAACACTTTGTGGATCGCACAAAGTATTGTCCTGCGTGGGAATCGAACCCTGAGCACTGGCACGGAAGGTCGGTGTCTTAGCCACTACGCCGTTATCTGTGCAGTCAAAAATAGTATAACACATATTGAAAATTTAGAAATTATAACAGTTACTAGCCTATGCAGTAAGCTTGTTTTATAAAGTTTACTCAAGATTTACATAAAGACAGATCCCAATCGCAGCCAGACTGTTACAATCAAGATTTATAAAAGTCCAAGTGTCTCATTTTCAGTCCTTCAGAGAATGAACCATCAATGCTGAAAAATGTTTGAAACTTTTGGAATGCAAATGCAATAAATTCTATAAAAATAGTTTTACATCCAAAGATTTATAAAATATGCACCACATGCATGTTAATTTTTGAATTCATCCAAACATTATCATCATCATTATACACATCAATACTTTGTGTGAACCACAATTTGTTGTTCCGAGTCTGGATATAATGTGAATTTGTTAATTATATTAATAAAGTCAACTGCAATGCAAAGGTTATTTCTATAGTACAGGGTGTTGTTTGCCGCCGGGCTGGCCACATACGTAAAGGATTCGAGGGAATACGGTGGACCATGATGCCGCGTTGCCCTTTAGTCACTCAGGACAAAACCAGCTGCGTTTGGTCAGACCATACACTGCCAAAAAAGAAATAGAAAACAAATCTCCTACACTTTACTCAATCTATATGGGTTCGAAAAATCATGTCTTCTTTCTTTCACAGAAATGAAAAAAACAGAACAGTTATTATATAAATTCAGTGTATTACACCTGCCTAATTTCAACCTGCACTGTAATCAGCCTATGTAAAGGTTTATTAGTATTGACAATCGAAAGGATTGTTATCTATGTGATGTCTGATTAAGAATACCACTCATCACTCTATTTTCTCCATGGGTATCGTAAAAGTCGACTAAGGTTTAAAATATACATATAGCATTCAAGATGCTAAAAAATGAAAATTCGAAACAAAACATCCGAACCCATCTGACCAGCCTGGCATAGTAGATCAGTTTCCCTCCTATTAGGTAGGAGGCTCGAGACCAACAATAAAATATATATTAGATAAGTGTAAGCCTGTAAGGTAAGGGTTTCAGTCTACTAAGCAGCAGGCCATATACTAATATGGCCTGGAAATAAATTACAGAACACAAGCACAGAATTTTATTGAAATTGTTTGAGTAATTTAAGACATGTGTGCAAATATTGTGACATATGAATATTGTATATGATATAGATACAGGATTGTAAACAATATTTGAAGACAGATGGAAGAATATATCTTTACTAAACAATTTTTACTAACATTAACCAAGTTGATCTAATTTTGATTCAAATAGGAACATATTCCTTTCCTCTCCTCTCATTTAATCTAATACGCACACACGCGCACGCACATACACTCACGCTCGCTCGCATACACACACGCTTGTACACACATGCACACGTAGGCGTCCGAACACATATGCACGCATACATGTGTACTTATTTATAAACATTTTACTTTCACATGTATATACTTACATATAAACATTCACTTACACTTATTTATAGACATACTTATCATACACATAATTATTATTTTTCTTTAGCCCAAGAACGTACTACTTACCGCTTATTTCTAATACATATAAGATACTGTTATGTAGCTGTGTGGTAGCGGCGACGAATACTACCAACCCTTACTTTGCTTGTGGATGTCGTAAAAGACGACTAAGAGCATTATAACGACCTGGGCCAACTCCATCTGATGTCGTTTGGTCAACAATTACATTCCCAAGGAGGGTTGACGTCTGTCAGGCGGCCGGTCATAAAACTATTGCCAATAACTTTTACAATATGTACTATGAAAGAAGAGTACATATTGTATCGACCCCAAGTAATTGGAATAAGAGTAGGAGAATGATGATGATGATAAGATACTGTTATGTGTAAGGGGGTGGGAACCTGGTAATCTGTTAGACAGAATCATTATTCTAGCACAGATACCAGTTCTCTTACAAAGGCTAATTCACCCACTAATTTGTTTGAATTGTAACCAAGAAATTAGTATGTAAGTATCACCTTTGCGTCAAATTAAATAAAATACTTTTTTGAACTTTATTGTACACTATATTATGGTAAACATAAAATAAGAATTGACTACATCATATAACAAATTACATGAAAACACTAGATATATATTTTAAACTTCCAGGAATTCTGATGAAGACGAAGAAAGCAATTCATTTGAATTGGAAACTGTAGAACAAGCTCTGGGTAATCTTCAAGTATTTGATGCCCACAATGCTAATATGTCACCCATACAAGGTAATAAAAACTGTAGCATTCATTACATTCAAGAAGCAAAGCAGCAATACTGGAGAGACAAATAACATGTCACATAGAAACCCAAGTGTCTAAGAAATCCACATCCATTTACAAAGTTTTATTCTTATTAATATGTTGATAGTTATAACTTGCTATACGTTTGAAAGCTGCTCTAGTAGTTAATTTGTAATCAGGTGCCGCTTGTGGGATCTGGTCCAGTTATATTTTTTTACTATAGTTTTTTTAAATTGAATGGCTTGAAAGGCATCGCACTGAAGCTAATATTTGCTAAACTTTTTAAACTTGTAATATACATCATCATCATCATATACATACAATTCATTTAAAAGAAGTAATGTAAAACATTACAAACAAGTCCACTGAGTTTTTTGCCAGATCTTCTCAGCTTGCGGCAGCGTTCAGATGTAGTGGTAGATTATTAGATTAATTTCAAACAGGGCTTCATATAATAAATAAATTGACTTGATCATCATTGTCACTAGAGACATGGGGGTCTTCAAAAATAACAAATTGAGTTTGTTTTGGCCGCATACCACATACATAGTTGGTCACCAGGAATGAGACCAGCCTCATAGTATGTGTTCCACAGAACCAATAGGTTGTTAAAGAAATGACAACTATCTGAACTAGTTATAAGAGTCAATCTTATCACATTGGAGAGAATCATGTATAACTCTTAACAGATCAATTGGTTGCGAGAGAAGGAGGATTATCTTGTGTAAATAAATCAATCTTATAATCTTTATAATGATACAATTCGTAAGAGTTACATATTAAAACATATTATTGCAGGAGCTATGGGTGCCATAGGCGCTCCAGTGGCAGCAGCAGAGTTAGAAGGTGGTGATGAACCTGGACTTGTTACAGTTGATACTCCAACTGCACCTACTAACGATGTTGAAGCATTATTGCATCAAGTGTGTATAATAATTACTACCAAATATGAACAATATTAGGATGATCCTTTCCTTTCCACAAGCTTCGTAACAGATTTACATTATCTGAGCTCATATACGTCACACTGTTAGGCACAAGCCTCCTCTTAAATGGAACAGAAGACTTAATGTAACATGCTGGTCAGGCGGTCTGGTATAGGGTATTAATTAGAGTATATGTGTACCTATGCACATCTGTCGTAAAAGACGAGTATGGTAAATATACTCATCTTTTACGATAAAGATAAAAAAAGAGTTATGAATCGTATTCTTACTTCATCACCACACAGAGAAGGAGATTTACAAGAAAAGGAAAACCAAAGCCAAAATATCAGCATAGAATATGAGACTAATTTCTCACTCTATATCTGCCGGGATATTACCCAGTTTCTCTCGGGGATGCATAAATTAAACCTAGGTAACTAAACAACTGCTCAATTGGAACACTGATTAGTTGTAGTGATAAAAATCTGCAAGGTATTGAGGGCATTAGTCAATCAACACGTTATTATCGGCAAATACCACTTGCCGGCCCCGCACAATTTCTTTCTTATCGCGACTTGTTCTAGCGATATAGTATATGCATACGTATGGTCATTTGCATTATTTAATGCGAATACAGGTGCAAAAGCTCCATAACTGCGTATGCAAATTGCCGCAATATTCCTGTTATATATTTGTAAACTACTCCGCGACATAAAAATATATTTCTTAGCGGATATCGTGAATGTTGTTATTAAATATTTATACTATCTGACTACAGTCTGCTCAAATCGTCTGCAATGGAAGGCCAGCGAGGGGCTTCATAACTACTCATAAGTTGGTGACTGACTAATCCCCGATCCGATTACTCACGAGCTCGACTAGGAGCTATTAAACCTTACCTGAGCCGGTCTCAACAATAACAATATGGAAATTGCATACGTAGTAATAAATTATAGAATTATACATATATGTAGGGAATGTGTCCGACATGAGGAACAATATTGCGGATACAAAGTTGCAAATGCTCGTACTGCAAGTAATCACAATTACTTTCAGAGCTATATACCAATTACAATTCAAACTAAGTGAACCCACAGAGCAGACCCAGGCGATCGCCTTTGTACAAACAACTATACGATACAGGATGACACAGAATAGTCTTTCCCGTGTGACTACGGGACAAGATCACAATTGTCGCCAACCCTTTACTTGCCCGTGGAATCCTCAATCAAATCGGCTAAGGATTCACCAAGACAACGAGCAGCAGCTCTTCGCGTAAGATTCCGGGCGGGCTACATTGAGTAACCGCAGTATCAGTCCTCGCTCAAGAGCAAGAGACAAAGCGGGTTACGAAAACTCATGTTGCCCTGCTGTCAGGTCGGGCAGACGGAGAGCGAAAAGCGCTCGATCCCAAATCGACCAACAAACAAGCAATTGATACGGCTAGCGCAAATCAGCAGATGGCGCACGACAAGTGCACCGTGCCAGTTGCGGGACTAGACTGTCTAAACACCTAAACAGAGCTCGCTCGCTTTCTCTTATAGTGTGCAAGTGCCGTCATATATTTATATTTTCGAGGTTAAATATGTGAGATTAATATTATTTCAGACAGCCGAACTGCCGGTTGACTTAAGAAGTCGTTTGATGTGTGGACCGTTACAGTTCGTACCCAAGTTTATCTATGTTGAAGAAGAATGGAACAAATCACAAGTTAGTGATGACAGGGTTACAGAATTGCTCAATAAATATAATAGAGATAATGGTGAGTGAATCTTACATTATAGATCGTTAATAAAATAAAATTCACTTAAAAATTAAATTACCCAATTCTTCTACATAGGTACAATGGGAAGGAAAATGGCCTGAAATCCCAAATTAATCAGTATGCATCATACGTATCATATATGATTAAGAATCTGATTGCACAGATGGAGTAGTGGTTAGGATGCATACTGACATTTGGCCCTAGTGCCATGGGTTCGATTCCTACGGAGGACAATACTTTGTACGATCCACAATGTGTTGTTCTAAGTCTAGATGTAATTAGTTCCGTTAATTACACGTTTGTAATGTCCCCCGCAATACACGGATTATCTCCTTAGTGTAGGGCAGTGTCTTTATAAAAAAAGACTGCCATAGAATTTTGTTTCTACATACATATACATACATACCATACTATCATACTCTTTTCTGCATACCCAACTCTCGCTTCCATACAGTAATGTTGGGACAAGCACTGCGTTATGTATTGCTACACGTGCCTTCTGGCTGAGGTGGTGGCTACCGAGAAGTTGTCCCAACGCTCCGTTCACTCTATTTCCCGCATTCACTCTTCACTCTATATCAGTGGTGTACCTTCCATCTCGGCTAAATCCACATCCAAGATATACAAATTCATCCACTTGCTCTAGTACATCATTACCTATTGTTACTCTTACATCTGTTCTGTTCTTCATCTCTTTCAAAGACCATTATTTTGGTTTTGCTCACATTCACGCGTAGACCCCTTTTCTTACAATCTTCTGTCATTGTGTCGACTAGGGTCTGCAGGTCAGTCGCTGACTGTGCCAGCAGGACTGCATCATCTGCATAAAGCAGAGCAGTGACCACTGAGTCGCCCATCTGGTCTCCCACATTCATATCGTTCAACCTTTGGAGACATTTATCCAGATATATGATAAACATCCTGGCTGACAGAACGCACCCCTGCTTAACGCCGATATTGACGTCAAATCAAGGCGACATTCCATCATCCAGCCGCACACAGGCTCTACAGCCCATGTAACTGCACAGCCTGTAGCAGTTTACCGTTAATACCATACTCCGGTAAAATGTCCCAAAGTTCCTTTCCTACAACCGTGTCAAATGCTCTCTCCAGATCCACAAAACTGCAGAAAACCCTCTGACCTAGAGCCAGATGCTTCTCCACAATGTTGCGCAGAGAGAACACTTGATCCATGCATCCCCTTCCACTCCTGAAACCACCTTGTGTCTCACACAGTAAACCATCGGACACCATCCTCATTCTTCTTTCAATAATTTTACCGTACACTTTTGCTGCCAAACTGGTCAAGCTTATGGCTCTGTAATTTGCGCAGTCATAACGTGAACCCTTGTTTTGAAACAAAGGCACGATGACTGCGCTATTCCAGTCCCTGGGAACCATTCCTGAGCTCCAACATAAATTGAGGAGCAACAGGAACGCCTTCCAGACACAGGAGCCACCAAGCTTGATCATCTCGGCAGACACCATATCAATGCCCGCTGCCTTACCATTTTTCAAACTTCTTATCATCCATTCAACTTCATCCATACTGATGCCATCAGAGGATGCCGGTGATGAATGTTGATCTACTAAACCACATGCGACACCGGCGCCAACTCCAGTATCCGCATACATATCGCCACAATATTCACTCCATCGGCTTAACACGTCGTGTGTTTGTGTAAAAATGTCTCCACCTTTAAACCTTATTTTATTCATTCTGAAGGCTGACCAACCACACCGAGACTTCTTTACCTCCCTCCAAAAGAGTTTGGTGTTACCCTCGAAGTTTTTAGTCAGCCTATCTTCTACACTCATATTTGCTCTATCACGTTTCTCTTTCACTAAGGACTTGGTGTAATTCTTACATTGCCGATATATTTCTTTCTTCTGTTCAGTCATACTGTCATTCAGATTCAAAGAAGAGACATAGTCCAGCCACGCTTTCTTCTTTTGCTCTACGGAAGCTGCCACTTCCGCATCCCACCATGCATCACCATTTGTTTTTCTATGCTTCTTTGAACTTCCACATACTTCTTTCGCTGTATCTACCATGTGATATGCAGATTTTGTTTCTGATATGTTTAATTCCCTTCTACCCTTACCACACCTGGGTGTAACTAAGGAATGATGAGTTATGTACTTATTCTATCATCATATAGACAATGGTGTATAATATTTATAAATTTATTAATAAGTATTAACGTAACCATTCTAAATCAAATGGATCTCTTCAGTGGTTTAGTGATATTGTACTAATTAATATTTTTGATGAACTTGTTTTTGTTAGCTGTAGTAAGCTGTTTCCATTAAACTAAATTTTACCATAAACTAATGGATTCCTTGGGTGATACCTTATTACAAATTCGTGTAAAGTTATAAAATACTTTTCACGTTAATCACTGATTGTCTAGGAGTGAGAGCGAAGATTGCTAACTGCTATCCGTTATAACAAATAAGCCGCAATCGAAATTTTTATGTCATGAATGCATTAATATATCACTTACAGTATAAAATGTATGAGAGGAAAGGTGGAGAGTGGTACAATAAAGTTAAATAAGTACGCACGGTTCTAGTGGTCCCGTAAAAAACCGTAGAGTGAGGGCGGGGTTAAAACTACGAGCTGCACTACTATGACCGCGATGAATACCGTCCCCCTAAACCGTCTCCAAAATCAAAAGCTTTGAATTATCGAGTGAAGAGAAATATCATGTCTGACCGATAGTTCTTTGTAACATTACTGCTACGCCAATAATATATTTTAAATCTTATACAGAAATAGAAATGAGTGGAGGAGAACGGGCTGGGGGCGGCGCTGGTGGTTCTGACGATGAACCCTATGAAGAAGCCGCTCCATTACACGGAGACAGCTTATTTCATACATTCATTACCCGACTACGTAAAAATCCTGGACAAATTCTACGGTAAGTACTGCTTACATTTTTTTTTGTCTTAAAAACTTACCTATTAATTGCTATCTACTACTACTAATACGAATTTAAAAAAAAAACCAAATGGAAAATATTTCATAAATAATTCAGATATGTTTGTCACAGACACGTTCTTCAATAATTTCTTCACAACAGTATACTTGGCGTAATGATATTCCGTGCCAAGTGCTATAAGTCCGAATGATTTGTAATATTTTGTGATTAAAAAGTCCTCGCGACACAAGTTTCTTAGGCGGTTTACACATTATGTCGCAGCGGCAGAGGCACCGCCGCCGCCGCTGCGCTTATCTCCCTTGGATTTGTATGGAGCCTTATATACAACCCCGTGGCGGCGGTGGCAAGTTTATGTACCACGGCGGCGAAAAACGTTGCCGCAGCGGCATAATGTGTAAACCGCCTAATGGAGGCCATACACGCTAGGCTATGCATGATGGTTTTAACTGTGCATGCATAACCGACAGGCATAACCGAGTTTCATATTACACATACACGTTAGTGTTTGCATGCACAGTTTTGCCATTAAATCTCAGTTGAGCTACGTTACGGTACATGTAGGATGTCTACTTCACAGTTGAACTACGTAGTACGACAATTAAAAACAGAGAACTGTGTCAGGCAAGCTCGCCGGTCCGCCACACACGCTCGGTTATGCTCACGCGCAAACATAACCGAGCGGCAAAAATATCAATTTTGATATTTACTCGGTTGCATGTACATGCAAAGATAACTGTACAGTTTTATCACACACACGCTAGGGCATGTCATGGAGGCCATACACGCTAGGTTTTGCATGATGGTTTTAACTGTGCATGCATAACCGACAGGCATAACCGAGTTTCATATTACACATACACGTTAGGGATTGCATGCACAGTTTTGCCATTAAATCTCAGTTGAGCTACGTGACGGTATGTGTAGGATGCCTACTTCACAGTTGAACTACGTAGTACGACAATTAAAAACAGAGAACTGTGTCAGGCAAGCTCGCCGGACCGCCACACACGCTCGGTTATGCTCGCGCGCAAACATAACCGAGCGGCAAAAATATCAATTTTGATATTTACTCGGTTGCATGTACATGTAAAGATAACTGTACAGTTTTATCACACACACGCTAGGGCTTGCCTGTCGGTTATGCATGCACAGTTAAAACCATCATGCATAACCTAACGTGTATGGCCTCCATAAGTGTGGAATCTTCTTAAAAAAAATATGCTTAAAATTTTAGTTTTCGTAATTCATTGGTCCTATGGACTCATTTATCTAATAGCTTTCAACGAGCAATTCTTGATATATAATATATCTACCTATATATTTAGAATATTGGTAACAGTTTAAAATAAAAAATCAAATTTTATTAATGTTTTCAATTAATAAAAGAAATATAATTAGAAAGAAAGAAGTAGAAAGAAAATCATTTAATTTAAGTTGCTCTCGTTAAAAACTAATAAAAATAAACAGAACTAAAGAAAATAACTACTGATATAAAATAACATTAACGGGAACCAAAAAAGGCTTTTGGCTCAGCTTTTGCTGTTTTATTCTTATAAAATAGCGCTGATATTCTACAAAACATTAAATATTATATAACATATAAACATTACATATATAATATCCGTATATTATTATTAAATATACATTAATATAAAAGTGAGTGTGTGTGGATGTGTGTGTGTAACGATGTAAACAATTGTGATATAAGTATAACAAGAATAAAATAATATATAATTAGAATGATGATGAAGTTAAATTTAATCACTCATCAAGAATAAAAATAGCTCAGAAAATCGAGCCTTAATCCAGCAGATTCCTTGGTTTTCCATTTTTTTAATGTTCGTAATAATTACTTAAGGTCTGAAACATAAAATTTATTATTGCACAGGTATTCTCGAGAAGAGCCTCCTATATTGGGTGCCCCATTGCCAAGCACAGCAAGTACTCCAGAATCACCAAATGTACCTACAATTTGCCCACGTTGTGGAGCAAGATTGACCTGTGAACTGCAATTGGTGCCGGAATTTGCTGAAACCCTACGTTTGCTGCCGAACAATACATCCCTCGCTCATCTACACTTCCTTTCTGTTCTTATCTTTACTTGCTCACAAAGTTGTTGGCAATCATCCGACACTCTCGTAAAAGAGTTTGTTGTATTCCAACCGGAAGTGGTTTAAAATATTTTATTATTTTTATAACTGCGGTAGAAATGCTATGTCCAAAATATGGTATTATATTGAGTGCAGAATTATTTGATATATACAGGGTGCCGATTTTATTACTAGAATAACTTAAACTGGCTGTAGGAATGACGTCATAAAAAACATTAAAGTTAGTTGCAGATTCCTAGTTCTGCCCAATCCCGAGATAAAGTAATTTCTTTCTTATCAAAACAGTGTTGGTTGGTTTGTCAGCGTACATTGACCTATAGATACATGTCGACCAGCTGTGCGGCGGCGAGCGCAGCGAGAGCGGGACTATTTGCCTACTAGTTCAATGTCACAGGCATGAGTATATGCCTACATCGAATTTTTATAGTACAAGTGTATTGACCGCTTATCAGTATGGTAATTTAATCAAAAGTTAGGTACTATTTTTTTTTTTACTAATTTGAATAGTGTATCATGATCTGATACACTCCCTCAAGGATTCAAATAATTAAATCGGCCACCTGTATACCCATACAAATGTCTAAGTAAAATGTGTCATGTCAGAAAAGCATACGAAAATGTATGTTTTTTGTTAGTTATTATTACATTTTCGAAACATTTTGTAATATATTTATTTATTTAGTAAATTTAAATGTATGATTAGTATTTATACATTTAAATTTTAAATCCATTTTTATCTTAAGAACTAGCGGACAGCGCTAGCAGTAGAAGCGAGGATTGATTCACCACCTCACACTGAAGAGATAGCAGGCATAGAGCAAGTAAATTACTACAAAATAGTTCACTGAGGGTGATTTCTTATTAAACCTTTTTAAGTGTATTAAAAAGATCAAATCTTTCCGTGATATTGCAATATTCATGGACCCTAAATTGTTATAAATATTTATTGGTTCATCAACCAATGAATAATTTTGTGATTATTTTCTTTCAAAGAAATTAAATAAATATGAACAATAAAATCTGTTATAAAACAGGCACAGAATAAAATTCTCTTGTTTCTTTTCATGAGATTTCGTTGTTGAATTTGTTGTTATTTTCAAGTCTAAATACTTAATGAGAGTGGGTAAACCTGCACTACAGTAATTTATGAAAATTCTTTTAAAATTTTTGACAAGTTACCTAGTTCTACATTATAATCCATATATTGTGTTTAAAGAAATTAATTCTTTATAAATTGTAATGAAAACATTAGTAATTAATTAGTACCTATTAATAATCTAAGATTGTAAAATTGCATCTAAAAAATACCTTTTCTTCATTGCTAGTAACGAATATTAATTTAAATATAAATGTATATTTTTACTATTTTATTTATTTTAGAAATGTCTACTTCATAGAATTAGATCCTTGGGATATGTTCAAAAATATTTTAATCTTGCCACCACCGCTGGTACAATTTAGAGACGCTATTATGACGCGACGACGCTATGATCGAATATGTTCGATATCCGGATCAGCCAAATTGATCCATAACGTGAGTCTTATGCTAGGGCCGCATCTGCATGTATCGTCACGAAGCTTCGTGCAATGAGACGATACACGCAGATGTGACCGGTCATTATTGGTTATCGTCGCGGCTTCGTGTGCGTTATCGCTTCGGTGGCGATAAGTCAAAGGGTTTTAATGCGCTAATATATCGCGCTCTGTGGTCAGACTAGCGTTTTTCATTTCGGCCGAAATTTTCGGTGTGTTTAGACGCGTTCGAGGATCTCCAGTTAATTAATAAATATGGAGTGGAGCGATGTAATGGTGTTACAATTTTTACACCATTGAACCCATGAAGGGATCCAAAAAAATCATTATATAATTATTAGCATAATATAAAAGCAAAGCAACTTGTCATCCATAGTTAAACGCATGAAAATTATTTCGGCCATCTTTAATTATTGCACGATACTTCGTGTAAAATACCGAAGTCGCTAATATGACCACAGTATTATCGCGATAACATTTTAGTGTACAAAACGTACGAAGCTTCCCCACACATTACTTCGGGACGATACATGCAGGTGCGGCCCTAGCATTACTGCTACTGAGTGCTACTTACAATTTGTAATTCTGCTAACGTGTGATTGAAATGTGAATAGAGCGAACATGTTCAATAAAAATTTTCGATCTTTCTAATATTGTCTCGACATCATACTTTTCTCTGTGTATATTAATCACGTTTAAATTATGCCAAATATGTCAAAAAATAATTTCGATTTCTGTGCTTATATGCTGATAAATAAATAGGCTATATAGGTACATAAGAGTAGAAGTAAAATGTGTCTAGAACTGAATTTTAATAAAAATCTAACTAATCTAAAATGTCCATGACTTACTGCCAGGTAGATAATAAGTGATGACGTAATATGGCTAATTGAATAGAAAGCTTGTAATAAAGCCTTCAATAATGGTTGCATACATCAAAATCTAAAAACTTACTCTACTTACTTTACTTAATAAATCGCTAAGTAAAGGTGCGAAGTTTTCGCACAGATCTAGTTTTATATATTGCATGTAACTTTAAAAATAGATAACGATATAGAAACAACTGACATGGTAATATTCATTTAGTAAATACATATTTTGTAGTCTGTCCTTGAACCTATAGCCTTTATTTCTCTTTGTAATATAGTCTTTAAAACTGTGATTTTACTCATAAATACTAATTAGACAACATTGTCACATTTCCGGCCCATGAATTCCTAAATTTAATTAATAATTGTCAATCATTAAGTAAATATGCATGAAATTTTCAAAATATATAGAAAGTGTTAGTTATTTCAAATTCATTTTTATGAACTTCCTCATATTATAATTATTAATGAAAAATTTCATTGGACCCCACGGCACGAGGGCGAGAACTTCAGAGGCCCAGAGCCGAGGCCTTCAGAAAACTTATTTTTTTCTGTACTTGATTCTCATTTTACATATGTTCTAGTATTGGGCTCGATACAATGGAACACAAAGTGACCCACTGTACGTGTCAGTCAGGGTTAGTCGTATTGGCACAGGGTTTTAGTGCCAGTCCTTCTCTTACAATGATGATATCTACTTTAGTTTTTTGCGATACCAACTAGACACAATAGTAATTTTAGTGAATTGTATTCTTACACCGCCACATTAATAAAAGTTGCGTATTGTAGCAAAAAGAATCAAGTCTATCAATGATCCATACGTACTTAAAACGGTAATGCTAATATGTTTTTTTTCTAAAGACCACCTTGCGCTAAGGAAATTATCGTTGTATTCCGGGGGAGTTTACAAACATGCCATTAACGAAGATAAATTACACCCAGACTCAGAATAACAGTTTGTCGATCGCAAATTTATAGTCCTAGGTGGGAACCGTACTCAGGCACTGACACGGAAGGTCGATATCTTAACCACTACGCCATCTGTGTAGTGAGATTTTTTTTTATTGCTGATGGTGGCAAACGAGCAGACAGCACACCTGATGGTAAATGTCACAATACCAAAAGTATAGCTAGGCCGCTGCCTACCAATACAAACCCCAAACCCACCCCAGTTGCGTTTCTGGCTCTTTCGCTCACCGAATGAAACGCAATAGCACATTGCCATTACTCATATGTCGATCTTCTGCGAGAGTGTGGAGTACCACACTCCCGCGCCGCGGGCCGGTCCGTTCAGGGTAGTAACCCTGAACGGACCGGCCCGCGGCTGTAGTCAGAACTGTGGTCTAAACGTGGTCCTACCACGCTGTGGACATGTGGCGATGTGAGACGAATCTTTTGGATCAAAAAAGGTTTTATATTATTCGATATCGTACTGAATTGATTCAACGATATTTCTCCCTAAAAACTGCAATTCGAATTTTTCATATGACCCATAAAATATTTTAAAAACTCTTAAACTCGTGTGAGCAACACGGGAGACTTTAATGCCTAGGAATTAGGATGACTGAGGCACGTGTGAGGGCGAGGCTCTGGCAACACTTGTTTGTTGTCAGAGTGTCAGCGGGAACGGTAGGTACCTGAAAAATTAAACCTGCCGAGCTGGTTACCGAAATTAAAGAATCGGTCACTAAGAGCAATAAAAAGAAAAAAGTAACAAACCATGGTCTTGACACACCTCGCCTGCACCGTTGCGCGTTGGGGGGCGTGCGACCCTTAATCTTGCCGTATTACTTCTCCATCACCAAGTGGGCTGGCCAATAGTATCGATTTCATGCTTTAACTAATTAATTAAAGTTAATTATAACTTATAATTCCGAATACAGAGGTCAGAGATGCATAAAAGAATATAAGGGTATTTACTGTCCTGGGAAATTAACGGTTCCATTGGATAGAAAATTTATCAACACAAAGTGAACACAGGCAAAGTGAAGTATTGCGATGCGATACTTTAAAGTGAAAAGAAGTATTAATTTTCCTCCGATAAATTCATACATATTAATGGTATTTTTTCATGTCTCAGAACGTTTAACCGGTTTAGCCGTTGATCTTGGCTGCAATGGACATTTAAAACAGTCGATATGGGGTATATGTATATATTCAGTAGCCTAGAATATCGTTATTCCTCCGAGTTGCGGAACTCAATTGGATCGTTACGTAGAAAATAGTATTTAACCAAAACTGGTTTGACTGGAATGCTGGCAAATACGATTGGAATAATAAAAGCTCCAAGGATTATTTACTAAATATATATCGTTTCTGTATTTACATTAAATTATTTCTTCGCCTATGCATAAAATAGTTATGGCTGATGATAATTAAGAGCAAATACCTATTACTCTTCAATTTTAGTGTATTTACGTGTTTTTTTTTTCGCATTGCACATCGAAACAGCATTACAGAATACCTAGTCATTTTGTTCATAAAATCAACATAAATTATCGATAGTGTGATTCATATAGTTTGAAATTAGATTACCTATAATAATATACTTTTGACTACAGGTAAGGCGTATATACTAGAACAGGTCTAGAGACCCGGTATGAGCTTAGGAGTATGCGCACCCGGTATGTACTTATGTAAGGCAGATACCCGATAGGTATTGCGGGTATACCGCTACGCACGCACCGAACATTGTGACGCTACGATCAATACATTTCCAGTCCATACCATATTGTAACTAACAGCCCGTTCACGACCTTTCCGCTGTGAGCAGCAGCTAAGCATGGGGCGGCGAGTGGTAAGATCAAAACTATAAAAATGTTTGAAGCACGCCACGAGACGCCGCTCATAGCGAAAACGCGCGCGGTTTTTTCGAGCGAATCGCTACAGCGGCGCGCGGTGTGGTGAGCGGCAGGAACAAAAGTACAAGTGAATGAGCGCGATGCCAGGAAACAGAGCGGCGCGGACAGCGGTATAGGAGGGACGTACTCAGGGGCGTAGATAAAAATAATAAAAAATTAGACGATTTTGTGATGGTAATGGATACCGAGACATCTTATATGTGCTGCAGAATATAATCAAAAGTTTGCACACTCATTCTTGTCTACTCATAAAACTTATCTAGAATTTTCTGTAATCTTCATATTGATCACGAAATTCGCAATTTAAATACCGATATTTATTTAGTTCGTGTATATCATCTTGTTTTAAAAATATACTGCTTTCTAATCAGAGAAGGGATAATTTTGATAACACCATGATTTTAAACACGTTTTGACTACCTAAATACGTCCACCTAAGCCGCTGTGACTAACCGCTACTGAAGGTACATGCCATGAAAACGCACCGCTTGCCGACGCTGCTCGGCACGCCGCGCCGCGCTTAGCTAAGACCAAAGTCGTGACCAGGTCGTAATAGTTTTAACAACCACTCGCACCTGTTACGATCGCGTATCACGGCACCTCCCCGCACGCTGCCTCCCCGTGCAAACTTCTCTCCGCGCGCCGCGGAAACCGCGTCATTTAATGGCCATGGGCTATACAGTATACGAACTACGACGTTCCTCGAATGTTTACGAGACCACCCGATCGTGCACCAATTGTAACGTATAATGGCGTAGTGGTTAAGATACTAATTTACATGCCAGTGTCATGGGTTCGATTCCTACGTAAGACAATACTTTTTGTTTTTATTTATTTTTTTAAAGACTACCTGCACTGAGGAAATAATCCTTGTATTGCGGGGGACTTTACAAACATATCATTAACGCAGATGAATTACACCCAGACTCAGAATAACAGTTTGTGGATCACAGACTCAGAACACAAATAATTTGGGTGTATTTATTATAGATTTGTATTGTATTTTGGTATTGATTTTGTTCCCCCGCAATGCAAGTATTATTTCCATAATGTCGGGTGTTGTCCTTAAAAATGTCTTTACGTTATGACCAACACCATCAATGATGTAAAAACTACAGTACGTGTAACCATTTATAATCACGTTCGCTCTCCATCACCAGGTATTGAACATTACGCAGCGGTATACTACTTCATAGAGTACAAGCACGACGAGAACATCTTCAAGCGGTCATTATTTCCTGTTACTTCGATCTTGTTAAACGATATATTCCACACCCTAAAACTGCTCCCGCACCCCCTCGACATCTAGCGGAGCTAGGATACGTCATTTACATAATTCATCTTTAATAGAAATGTAATGCCATCTGTAAATTTTCAATACGTAATCAAATTATATTCTGAGGAAGAATATAATATGATTACGCATAGATACAAAGATAAAAATATTCTCATATAAAATATATTTTATTGTAAAAAAGCTTGAATGTTTATTATCAGTGGTTACAAAACTTTTATCGGCAACTATTGGTAAATGTAGAATCACTTTACAAATATCTTAAAAAGCATCGCTCTCTCTATACAAGAAAATATAATTCTTTGTTAATCAATTTAGACTTAATTAAAATTTATTGAAATCTATTTACCCTTTTTAGTTCGGTTATCTATTAAAGCGTGTTTTTAGTTTCTTTTACTAATATTTTATATTATTAGTTCAATACTCAGAGATGATCGATTTTGCTCATGTGGTTGCGATTTCCAGTATAAAATCTATGGTTGCGATGTAGAAAATAGAGATACTGATTTCTATTGAGTCATAGCAAAGTTATTATGTAATATTACATAGTTTACCAAAAAAAAAGGTCGTTAAGACTAGCTTCTAAACATATTTAACATACCTATAGGTATTCAAAGCCCGGGTTTCTGTACCGAGTATTTGGCCATACCCGTACCTTCCGGACCGGGTATGAAATATTGCAGGTATATCTCATGCCTACTATTGACAGTACATAGTATAAATTCTTCTTCTTCTTCTTATGTATTGGCAATCAGCTACATATACGAGCTATTGGTGCCAGTGTCAAGTTATAAATATTTTCACGTTTTTAGTCTTTCAAGTCAGTCGTTGTCTAAGTCAAATTGTCACCATTAACAGTGTAATAGCTACACTGTTATGGTATCTTGTGAGAAATTTGATGGAAAACGAAAACGTTGTAAAGCACTTTTATATGATATTCACTACATCCCAGTATTTCCGCACATCACATTACATAAAGTGCCATCAAAATTATCTAATATAACACGTTAAAACACTAATATATCGAATATAATACAAGAGCACCACATGACGTTTTCAAATTCCCGTCAAAAGTCGAGTATACATTAATTATAATTACATGTATGACGACAGTATGTACTATTGACAGCAAAAACAAATGTTCGATTCTTCAAAAATAATAGTAAGACTTTTTAAAGAAAAATATATCTATGTGAAGAAACATGTTTTAGATTCAAAAGAATTTAATTAATAAACATTTATTAAATTTACTAATTAATTTTTGAAATTATAAGTAAAATAATGATCACAGTAATTTGAAAACCCTCGAATAAGTAAATCCTAACGTTTTCTTTTTAATATATACCTAATATTATTTATTTAATATATAATGCTAGGGCCGCACCTGCGTGTATCGTCCCGAAGTAATGTGTGGCGAAGCTTCGTACGTTTGTACACTAAAAAGTTATCGCGATAATACTGTGGTCATATTAGCGACTTCAGTACTCTGCACGAAGTATCGTGCAAGAATTAAAGATGACCGAAATCATTTTGATGCGTTTAACTATGGATGACGAGTTGCTTTACTTTTACAGCTATAATATGCTAATAATTACATAATTATTTTTTTTGGATTTCATCGTGGGTTCAGCTTCATAATGGTGTAAAAATTGCAACACCATTTGATCGCTACATTCCATATTTATTGATTAACTGGAGACCCTCGAACGCGTCTAAACACATCGAAAATTTCCGCCGAAATGAACAATGCTAGTGTGACCACAGAGATGTATTAGCACGCTAAAACCTTTGACTTATCGCCAGCCAAGGGATAACGCACACGAAGCCCGAATGTTCGCGACGATAGCCGATAATGATCGGTCACATCTGCGTGTATCGTCACATTACACGAAACTTCGTGACGATACACGCAGGTGCGGACCTAGCATAATTATTGCAAGATACTTCGTGAAAAATACCGAAGTCGCTAATGTGACCACAGTTTTATCGTGATAACTTTCTAGTGTACAGAACGTACGAAGCTTCGCTACGCATTACTTCGGGACAATACACGCAGGTGCGGCCCTAGAATTAGCAATATCTTATGTTGTTTGAATTTTTTAATAAAGTCAACATTTTGATAATCATACTAATTGTGTACATAACTTATCCGTGTAATGATGAAAAAACTTCAAAATTCAATGGTCATTTTTATAAAATGAACATTGAAAGTAAGTAAAACAAAACTAGATAGTGTGGTAACACTTGGCTTTTACCCTGATGCTAAGTGAAACCGTGCATGTACGCCGCACATGCTGGATTGTGAATAAGCTACTTCGGTGTTTTATTTTCAGTAATCTGTGGTAAAAGAGGCCCAATTTTATATCTATACACTCGTTCCATAAATGAATCGGTGCGGCAAGGCGGTCTAAGAACGAGTATCATCTTTTTGTGAGTCAAATCTTCGAAATAAACTAGAAGTAAAAGAACATATTTCTCCATAAATAATCATACTACTTTTGATCGCGTCTTTTAAAGAAATAGAAGTTCTATCAAAATGTCTAACGAAGCTGCAGTCCCTCCTCCCGTTTTATGGGCTCAACGCAAAGTAGACATCTTCCTCACGTTTAGCATTGAATCCAAAGATCCAACTATTAAAATAGAAAAAGATTCCGTTTATTTTAAGGGTGTGAATGCATCAGACAATAAAACACATGAAGTGACCATACCATTATATGACGCTGTCATTCCTGAATCTAGCGGCTTCGTAAATAAAGGCAGATGTATAGAAATGATACTTCGCAAGGAGAAGAAAGATGCTCCCTATTGGCCCTCTCTTACAAAAGATAAAAAGAAACCACACTATTTAAAGGTAGATTTTAATAAGTGGAAAGATGAAGATGATGAGGAAGAGAATGGTGGTGATAATGCTTACGACCTTGAAGAACTTCTCCGGTCTATGGGTGGTGCTGGTGGCGGCGCCGGTGACAAAGCTGAAAAACCCTCATTCGATGATTTAGAAACAGACTCGGATGATGAATATTTACCTGATCTAGAATGAGATTTTGGTGACTTGTTTAATTCACGGGAAGTACATTATGTATAAGGTTTTTACAGTTATAATAAAATTACTGATGAAATTATATATCTTAAATTTATTTAAGAACATTCGCCTTTGTATTACATAAAGCATCTTTTTTTAATTTAGCAAGTTAAAATCTGTAGCTAGGAAACTAATATAAATAAGAGCTAGTAGAAAAATGTTTTTTTACTAATCCCTGTTGGTGATTTAGAATCCTTTTTGGTTTACAATTGAAATCTATGTTACAACTGTTTGGCAAAGTCAATCTTAAAGTAAAATATTTTTTTAATTGTAACAAATTGTATTTTATTTGTAAACTACTAATATCATTATGTTTGAGAAGATTTTGTGCAACTTTTCTAACAGTTTAGAATACTAGATTTATTTTGTATAATAGTTCTAATTAACTCTCAATTAAGTACTTTACTAGGCAACCATTGTCAACAATGTGTCTCTTATGTATAATTATGAACTATCATAATTATGAATTTTAAGATTTTTTAATCTTGCTAGCTATATTGATAAAATAGTATACAACCCTGGATCGTGATTTCAGAATGGGATGATATTGGGTTTTCCAAATGTCACTTATTCATCAGAAGCAACATAAAATATTAAACTTGGCAAATGACAATAAAATAGTTTATTGTCAACTAATTATTAAGAGTTAATATAAAAAAAATGCTCTATAAGATTATTAAAAAACATCACAATTTTTTAAATCAGAAAATATATTTTATAATAATTGTGGTTATGCTAAAATATAGATATGGGCATATCATTCTTTCGTCTGATACCAGAATTACTTTGTCCCATGAGTTGGCTGCTGTATGTACTAAAGATTAGCAGAATTTCATCAATTATTAATATAATTGCTAGGTAACAATAAATTTATAACCATACTCCATAAGTCTATTTTAATCAGTATTAGCACACATGAAGGGTATCATCATTCACCCTTTCATCGCTGGTTCCACTGCTGGGTATGGTCCTCAAATATAATGCTATAAGGTGCTGTTAATCTCTTGTGGGGTTATTGATAAACTGCCCGCAGCATTATCAAATAGCCATCGCATAACCTACCGCCAGATTTTGCCGTTTTTTGCGTGTATTGAGGTTTTGACAGTAGCCCTTGGCCATAGGTTCGTCTCCGAATTAACTATTCCTTGAAATACGAAACGGCACACTTGGGGATGTCGCCTATTATACTACCAATTCTTGCGAGTGACTGTCCCTTTAACCTTAAGGATACCAAATGTAAGCAACGCATTTGCCTTATCTATTGTAGAAGGGAATAGAGTAAGCAAAGATTTTAGCTCCAAGATAGAAAGTTTGTGCTAAAAGTAAATAATCGTTGTTATTTCTATAGCCACCATCATCCTGCTCTCATGCCAATTACTTAAGGTCGTCGCTCTTGGTACATATCGCAAAAGCTTTGGCAAACCGGCCTCCTGCCTGACGTCAACCCGCCTTACGGTATGTTGATCAGATGGCGTTGGCCCAAGTCTTAATCGTCTCGGTGTTGTTACCGTTGAGGCCCTCCGGCCCGTACTGATGAAATGGATGGAGCGGCGGCACGGAGTCCTCTCCTTCCGGTTGGTGCAGGTCTTGTCGGGGCACGGTTGCTTCGGCAAGTACCTGCACACGGTCGTGAGGAGGGAGTCGACTCCGTCCTGCCACCAGTGCGGTAGTGATGAGGACACGGCGCAACATACACTCGAGATATACATATCTTGTTATACCTACATAGCATACATATAGATATACATAGCTCGTACACGAGCTGGGACGGGCAGCGCCGTGACCTCGTCGCTGTCATCGCTGCCGACCTGACGCTGCCAGCTCTGATGCCCTGATGCCGCCCTAACCGAGGCTTCGGGTGATCGGACCGGGGAAAAGTCAGGTCACCCGACGTGAGGCCACACCACGTGAGGACGACGCCCTGACGGCGAAAGCTGTCGGGGCGTCGACACGAGAGAAACACGCAAGGGTATACCGCCGGGCGGGCCACCGAAGACAAAGATCGGGTGCCGGTGGCCCGCTCGCACGGCGAAGAGAGGTTTGCAGGGTGGGTCTATGGGGTTGCGCGCCGCCTCTTCCGTCGCCCCGAACCGATTTGGCGGGGCGCGACCACGTCCATAGTCCACCGCAAATAAAAAAAAAAGTCTTAATCGTCTTTTATGATACCTACGAACAATGTCAAGGTTGTATTCGCAATCACCATCACACATTATTTTTATGACCTAAAACAGTGACAGACCAGAGACCCTATTACGAAATTCAATCAAAAATCAATTCGATAATGGATCACTTGTTTTCCTGGCATTAAAATCTTTCACTCTGTGTGGCGTCGACTAGAAATACTACCAACCCTTACTTTGCTCCCGGATGTTGTATAACGTATTATAGTCATAACTAAGAGCTTTATAGAGCTGGGCCAATCCCACCTGATGCCATTTGGTCAGTTCAACAGTTTTATTCCCAAGGAAGGTTGACGTCAGGCAGGCGGTTGGTTATAAATCTTGCCAATAACTTTTGCATTATGTACCAGTACATATTGCGTCGACCACAACTAATTGGGATGAAAGCAGGAGAAGGATAATGATGATGAAAATCTTTCACTCGAACTGCATCATACTAAAAGAAATATTTTTGTGGTAGGTTGCTTATTGATCTTCGAGTCTTGGTTTTAAACTAAAACGTTCAGTTTGAAGTTTGATAGGGAACGAAGCCTTAGTAAACAGCACTCGACTCGGGTTCAATCATGGCCTACTGCTTCGGTGCCTAAAGGGGAAGCCAGTTGGGCTCAGTCGCGCTTCGAACATATTAATTTAGTTCTAAAATACTGATTACTTGGCGTCATTTCTTGCTTCTAAGCAAGAAATGACGCCAAGTAATCAGTATTTCTTTTTCTCATTTGTGTACACAAAAAAGAGATTACTACGGCAAAACTTGTACTCCAATTCTATTGACTAATCATAACAACCGCTTTACCATTTCAATTTCTATGGCAGGTATGTACAGTTATCAATTTTCCATTCACATACTCCAACTCTTTATGAGAAGTTTTATCACGCCTTCTACCAGAATTGTTTACATTGTTCGATAAATTTTAAACTGACATAATATCAGCGGTGACCCGACCTAATATTGCAAGTATTGATTATTCTTCTTCTTCGTCTTCTTATATATTGGCAATCAGCTACATATACGAGCTATTGGTGCCAGTGTCAAGTTATAAATATTTTCACGTTTTTAGTCTTTCAAGTTAGTCAATGTCTAAGTCAAATTGACACCATTAACAGTGCTATGACCACACTGTTAATGGTATCTTGTGGGAATTTTGATGGAAAACGAAAACGTTGTAAAGCACTTTTATATGATATTCATTACATCCCAGTAGTGCCGCCGCTTCATATTACATAAAATGCCATCAAAATTATCTAACACGTTCAAACACTAAGATAGTATTGATTATTTCTGTTGATCTAATATTTGACATGTTACGTTTTCTATTAAACTTTTATGAACCGTAAAACAGATTACCACAGGACTTGAACCTCCTTTTTTTAGGATACGTCGTAGGTTATAAATAAGGATAGTTTCGGAATTGCACTCATCCACAATTGCTTTTATTTTACAACTATCTAGAAAACTTGCGATCCATTTGCAAGTCCACAGGAACTTCAGTCCCCAAGAACCTATGCTACTCTGATGATCTGTGATAGTAGCTTCGTTCGGCCTGCTGAGTTGTGATCGTAGCTTCGTCAGAAGGAAAGTGGCAGATTCTATTGAAGGCCTTCTCGATATCCTAAAATCAAGAGCCTAGGTCTCTGCTTCCAAATCATCCACCCAGCGATTTGTAAGTTACTTGAGAATATCACCAGTAATCGTGGCGGAAGCCCTCTTAGGGATTACTACTCGCCAATTCTGCTATACCTGATACAAGCTACTGCAGAATCGCCAGCTTTTACTTTCTCCATTAGCTCGGACACTAACGATATTATTGACTGGTCAAACAATACCAGTTTTATGGAATTCTAATAAAGTTAAACTGCTTTCCAATAATATAGAATCTTAGCCTTGAAAGTACCCACCATCTCTTACTGACTCCTGCAGAGTGTACCTACAGGCCGCAGGAGTCAGGCATTGGAACATATTGTATTGTTCATATAGATTAATGCTTCGTTCATCAACGACATAGACTCGGTAACACTGGCCCACTCAAATGGCAATAGAGAGGTACTACCTGCCGTAAATTAGTACCTACGCCAGGTTATGGGGTTGCACGCCATCCCCTCCAACAACGCACCGTGTACCTACGTTTGGGTAGTGTGACCAGGCCATAGCCTATCCTCATAAACAAAGAGGTTAATTCTTCGATATAGATAAGAAATATTTAAACTTTATATACCTACATAATTATCGAATGTAGACAACTGAAGTCACGTCTGTTTACTAAAAATACCTAACTTGCCAATAATATCTCATGGTTACTTGGGTAAAGGTGATACGAAATCAAAATGAGATTTACTTTAAATCTTTACTTTTCTTTTTCATAAACTGTTACTTCCACACTATACATATGAAATTGCTGTCCATGTCTTCGAATATTTAATGTTACAGTCAAACAGTAAATTAATCTATTGAGGCTCTCACATTTTAAAATGTATGCAGCACCTTGAGATGGGTTAAAAATGGGAGCACCATAACTTTGACAATCGAACATAAAATAGGATGAACCAATTCTCCCAAAAGCTAAATTTTTGTTTGGACTGACTAATATTCCAAGATTATTTTGCTCAAAAAAGTAAGACAATGCCTTACTCAAATTAAATCTATCTGGATAAATATTATACATGAATGCGAATATTATCTTATCAAATTTAAATCCAAATGAATATGGATACATGTCGTCAAATTTAGTATCAAATTTCTCAAGTACAACCTCATGATTTCTCTCATTGCCAACTTTAGACATATATTGTTGATGATATTTATCACCGGCAATAACAATTCCATCGAGAAAGCCACTGGTCCAGGCGCTTAAATCACACGCTTGTGTCATCCCAATAGCAAGAACTGATATTGCAAGATATTGCTTTCCGCAATGGGTTTCTTCAAATCTCTGATCGAGTGGGTGAATAGTTCCCCACAGGGAATACAAATCGCCTGGAAACTCTATATCCCAATTCTTCCACATAGTTTTCGGCGTTTTGCGTTCTAAGCCTAGGTCGTTCTTTGGACACATTCGAGACCATGGTATTGTCTCAATATATAACCAATACATTTTTTCATCTACAAGAGGCCGTAGTCTTCTACGTTTCAAGTAGGGCACGTTTGGATTTTCATCAGGTTTAAATCGTGGACTTAGCCTGTAATTCAACGCTGAGTGTCTTGGAGCCGTTTTAACAGAAGTTAATTCGAAGGTATAAAATTCTGGTTCATCCGCTACCTTTAATGGTAATACTTTCTTTATTCGTTTAGCAACTGCATCTATTGATCGATACAACGTCCACGTCGCCACTGCACTGCCTTTCTTAGATGCTTTATCCTGTTTTCCTTCTTTATCAGGTTCTTCACTAGGAGGTGGATAAGGATCAAAAAGATGGTAATATCCGTCTGTTTGACATAGGACCATGCAGCACTCTGGATAACTAATCATAACGTAACGAAGTCTTTTCATTACTGCTTTTAAATATTGTTCTAGTATTTTATCTGGATTTTCGTTAACAACCAATATTTTTTTTATATTTACGTTAATAAATTTACCGTCCATAATCACATTTTTAATTACTCTTTTTTCGCAATGACTTAAATTCGTTGCTTTCTCATGTATCTCTAGACCTTTTTCTATGCAGGTATCTATCATAAACTGGTCCCATGTTCTGATAGGATGCATGGTAGCCATTAACATAGCCATTAAACTGACGAAATGGCATGGTTTCACATCATCACTTGCCGTTCTGCTACCTAATGATGTTGTTCCTTCTATTCTGTAAATACCATCAACACGTTGGTAGCCAAACATAGGTGGTACATTTGTATCCACTTCCTTTTTAGTATCCGCTACAGTATCTTCTTTTACAATGGTGGTTTTCGATGTTGGCGCTTCAGACTTATGCTTTGCATAATTGTAATCTTCTGGTAGTTGGTCGCGAGGTTCCATAAAAAGCCTTCTAACTAGTATCCTACTAAGAATGAATTGTTGGTCTTCTGTTTTACCATCTTTATTATATAAGATTCTGTAACAAAATAAGAATACATTTAAATTTTAATAAATTATTTCACATCAACACGGAGCTAGCACAGTAATATCCAGGTAAATTGGTATGCAGGGGCTCTCCTCTTACCTATGGGAGATTTTAAATCATTCAAACAATTAACTTATTTACAGTCCATTGCTAGACTGCCTGACATTGCCCAACCTAATTTACGACCTAATAACCGGTTCTAAGTCTTCTATATCAAGTGTATTGTTGCTGATGTCGAGGTGATAATTTAGCCAAAATTTATTCTACTTTACATGTTTTTTTTTTATTTTGGGATTAATCCCACCACACATTCCCACCATTGTAACTCCTGTAAGCCAGGATCCACAATGGTCACTATAAATGACACTGAGGTTTGACCTTCAGTCAGTCCTGGGAAATGATTTTAATTGTCTTGGAACCCGCAACAAATTTAATTAGAAAAGTTAAAGAGGAGGAGTTGGAAAAGAGTGATTCCACTTACCTCCCAGGCAAAGCGGGAGACAGAAAGGAATATTGACTAGTCAGCCCATAAGTAAAGGGTTGTACAGCTACGATAAGCGCAGCAGTACGGCACCACGGATTCGGGATAACTTAACGAGGCCTATATGTGAGCTTAAGATTGATTGCAGTAGTAGGTATGGCAGAAACGCCTAAACGCACGGAAATTTTCTCGAGTTGCTACAAGATCCGTATAGTATACTACTCCAGATGTGACTTGCAAACTGTCTAATATAAGGTCGCGCTCGTTACCCCAGAGATCGCACTCCCAGAGAATGTGATGTGCTGATTGTTCATACTCGCGGTTATGTGTAGAACATTGACATAGTGGTGAAGGTACGAGTTTAAAAGAAAATAATTTACTTTTAAAGTTGCCATGGCCAGTTAGAAATTGGGCTACGAAGTGGTCAACCTCCAGCCACACTCTAGGCGCTCGCGGACGCTAACATGTCTACCTACCTACTCTACTCTACTCTACATGTTGTAAAACGTCTTTCCTCGTCAACTTTTCTGTTCCATTTGGGCAGAAATTTGATAAACATAACCATCCCCTTACTACTTCAGCTTGCCAAATCTCATAGATTTTAATGTTACTTAAATTTCAGTATAGTTACAGCTTTTATATTTCAGAGAAATTTACTAATACATTACATCTCGAACATGATAAACGAGGTATTTCTAAAAATATATCTGGTTATAAGCTTATATATTGAAATAATTCTGCAAAGGTCATCAAAATAATTACCTGGCTACAAGGTCATGTAGAAATCGGAATCGTGAGAAACATGCTTTTCCTTTGCTGTCACTTTTTTCAACCCTCAATCCCATGACATTGCAAGGACTGCCGTCGAATAAATAGTACAATCCACCTCTCTTAAAAAAAGCACAACTATATGTAGCTGTAGTTATCATGCCTCTATCATATTTGTCGAAAAATTTGCTAACTAATATATCTTCTAGTTGCCAAGTTGGCCCCTCTCCTGTTACGTCGACAATGGCGTGATATGCCTGTAAGTAAATAAGGAAACATGTACCAAACAACCGTCGTTGCTGTCCCGGTTGGGGTTCATTTGGCTCACTTTTCAGATGCAATTCCGAAGAATGGCATAATGTGGCTCAAATTCAATAATTCATATCTATAAACTTCATGACTACTAGATGAGAAGACTTACATATTCTCAGTTTTAAATAATATTGCGTCTAATTTAAATCTATATAATATTCTACTCATGGATTGGTGCTTGATCTATAAATTTGATCCCCACTTTTGCTTATAATATCATTCCAATGTACATTATTTGAAAATTAGCCTCATGCATGGATTATCTATGTGGCTTAAATCCAATCGGTCTATGTCACATAGGTAAACCAACAACGAGACTGGTAGATACATGCTAGTAAATCGAGATTGAAAGGTGACAGCCAGGTGAAACAAACCATTCGCAGGATTTTCTCAACAGGATTCTACATTAATAAGGTTATTTATTTATTTGTGAAGTCGCCTGCTACTCAAGGATTTATTAATTAGTAGGTACGTTTTGCCATCTTAGCAGCTGCAAGGTTACACGAAATTATTGTTTATAATAAAAACTTAAATAATATAACATTCAACATATTATGTTAAAATTTGTCGCTTATCTCTCTTCTCAGCAATTATACGTCACTCTTGGAGGGGAGATATATTACCTTGCTTTAATACGCTGGTCAACTTGGCACATGATTTTCTTCTTATACTTTTATTCAAATTGTTTCTGTATCTCTTTATAATCGGTTTCTATCCTATCGGTTTCTAACCTGTCTACCATTTAACGTCCTTATTGATAATAATGAATCATTTCAATGAAATTTGTTTTATACACTCACCTGATGTCCAATAGCAATCTTAGGTATAACATGAACCGGAGCAAGTTGAAACTTCTTCTGTTTGTTATCGTATAGCTTCTTGGCGGTATCAACAACAAAGTTAACAATACCAGCGCTCCAGGTGTTTATAGCATATTTGTATGATGTTACTATTGCCATTATAGCTCCAAATGGAAGAATATCAAAGGAATCCGGGGCACCGGCATTTGAAATAGACTTATCTGCTCTTATTATCTGTGTCAAATCCGGTAATTCCTTAAAGTTGTGCGGTTTGGCGAGTTCTTGCTCGGGTGATAAATCATACAAAGGTTCTGCTAGTGGTGCGGACATTTTCTTTTTGAGCTGTCGGAGTTTGAATCTGTATTTAGCGTCCTCTGTGAGAAGTACACGACGATCTACGTTTTCAGGTGGCAAGGTTTGAATTTCATCTTCTACGATTTGAACGGGCACAGCCAGCTGAAATGTACAAATGAAATATTTTAGAAATTGCCTTAGAAAGACCTAATCACGACGAAAATGCTAATTATGTAAACTATTGCGTCATACAAGTCAACCCATCAAGGCGGTCATTGTATCTGCGGTTACTACTATCTGCGGCTTGCAAGCCTCCACGAAAAGAAGATAATGGCTTTAACGTCATTTCGTATATTGGTGATAGCAATTACATTCTTTTACTTCGTGGTTGCTCCCTTAGCCCGTTATCACATCTCCCACAGAAAGATGTGTAGGGGCGACACTCTACCAAGTTATATTTATACTTAATCTCTTATAAGAAAATTTTATGTGTTATGTAATTCAGTGGGACCTCACTACATAATAGACTTGAGTAGCTCCTGAATGAGAGATACAAATGAACTAGCTCTTTTATTTCAATCTAGCTCACATTAGCTCAGTAGCTCAGTTAATAGTTCAACGGCTCAATCGGCTCTTTTACCCGCGTCGTCATGTCGTGCGAGCTGTCGATGACCGAAAGTGCCCGATATATGCCGATCACCGCCGAACAGTAAAAGTATTGAGCAAGTTCCGATATGCATTGTGACTATTGCGAGCACTAAACGTACAAGTTATATGTTCAACAAAGAAAAATGTTTGAAAAATAAAAAGTTATATTTAAAAAATTAATATTCATCTTTGAATAACAATATGCAATAATAATAAGAGTTATCAGTGCAAGCTGTTACTGGACGCAGTCGATTCTGTAAGCCCATATGCATTTAGTAAAAAGCTGTTATTAACCATTTAAATTACAAACAGACCTTTCAATTTTATTTATTTTTTTATATAAATATATTATATATCTCATCCTGCGATCACGAATCAAAATTTACATGCTCATGCATATCAAGCTTATCGCTTAATGATCGCGTAGTTCAGAGTTAGAACTATTCAAAAATGTTAGAGCCGTGAACGAGTTGAAATGAAATGAGCTAACTCAATAAGAGAGCTAGCTCTCTTGATGAGCTAAATGAACTCAGGATATATATGAGCTAAATGAACTAAAGAGCTAAAAGAGTGATATAGCTCTTTTGATCAAAAGAGCTATTTCTCTCTTTTCTTTTCAGTGAGCCGTTTTTCACATCTGTACTACATAATATATCAACGCATAGGGCGAGTGAGTGAAGAAAGAATGAAATTAATTTGAAGATTCAATTAACATAACACACAGCGCAGCACTTTAATTAAAACAGCATAATATTCGACGCATTTTCATATTCAATGAAGGAATTTCCATTGGATGAAATTAATGGGAGATTGAGTTCTACTTTGTATTAACATTAACACATTATAATCGTCAAGCTATATTAGAAGTGCATATCACGTAAAACGCCCAATAGCATTTGTCATTATGGCATTGCACCCATAAAGCCAAATTTAGCTTGAATAATTTTGTCGTCAAATCGGTCAAAGTGAATGGAAATGGTGCCGTTATTACGCTGTTTTTGTGCGCCTGCTAAAGACGCGTCCCTTAGGCACACACGCAACGAACATCCTACTAGTTCGATTAGAAATAACAGACTTGAAGTAGTCATATTGTGTGCCAATACGGTGCATGGTGGTAATTTCCACGTTATAATTTAACATTAATCATCATCTCAGCTCATACATGTCCCACTGTTGGGCTCGAGCCTCTTCCATAATGATTGGAAAATTGACCTAATATACCACGCTAGTGAAGCATGTTGGTATAGGGTTTTGTTTAGAGGTTTTCTTCTTTTGCATAGATGTTATATACATACATAGCTTCACGCCTGTTTCCTAGAGGGGTAGGCAAAGACTATGGATTGCCACAAACCACGATCCTGGCATACCTCCATCGCTTCATTCACGTCCATTATCATATTCTTCATACTCTTAAATCTGAATAGATGTTATATGCGTTTTATATCCCATAGTCGTCTCTTACGATTACCCACGGATAAGATAGGGAGTAGTAAATTGTATTCTTACTTCGTCACCGCACGGTCAGTGCAGACTGATAGGGCAGACACTTGACATTACATAGTATATATAAGTTCGGAATAAGATGCATCATTTAACAACGTGTTTTATTGGTAGTTAGTATTCAAAGAAATGTACAGGTTTCATCTCAGTTCATATACACGTTTCTCCAAGCCTTAGACGTTTACAAAAACTCAGGAAACGCTACTACCTACGCCTGGCACAATAAGCGATGACGGGAACAAATTGTTACGATCCTATGTTAGCCATAAAGCATATATATCGATGATGTTAGCAGCATAGTGAAGTCGGAACTTTTAAGAATAACCAATTCCGCTCCATCCAACCTTACATCATACAGTTACGTCGAAAATACCCTTATCATCTTCATCTATACAAGCCTAGAAAAAGAAACTGCAACTAGAAATAGCCAAAGTGAAGGCACAAATACAAATAGAGTTCATAGACAAGCAATTGAAGGCCGACTTAGCTAATTTGGAAGAAAAATACAGTCCACTATTGTCCATTAGAAATATCGAAGGCGAGTGACGTGAGACGTACGAGTGACCTTGAACGGTGGGTTAAGGGTAGTTAGCAAGAATTGGAGTTACAACACATACTGTAACTCCAATTCTTGCTAACTACCCTGAACAGGGGCGGCTCTAGCAAATGTAGCGCCCGGGTGCAAGCAATCACCTGGCGCCCTCTTGTATCCAAATGCGTGAACAAAATGGAATGGGTTGATAGTTACAACACGTTAGACTAAATTACTGAAAAACTTTTCATTTCGTAATCGGATTTTACGTTAGACTAAATTTCGAATCTCGCTGAAATGCGTTGTGCCATGCTTAGTCTCGTTATTTTGACACAAAACCAGGTAAACGTGTTCGGATTATGAAGGTACAGTGAGCATGGCGACAAGGCAACCCTTGGGTATGTACCCAAACCTGTCAAATAACGCACCCACTACGTTTATAAATGGTTAGGCACACGCTGCGTACGGTGCACCCGCTCCGTGCGGAGCGTTACAGTGGCGGCTCTATGTGTCCCGAGCAGCTCTCGGCGCCCCCTAACACTCGGCGCCTGGGTGCACCGCACCCTCTGCACTATAGGTAAAGCCGGCCCTGACCCTGAAGTGACATCACTATGATTAGAAAAAACAAAGGTAAGCCGCAAACGTCAGCTCACAGTGACACAGACGGACGAATTCAACAGTTGGCGTGCCCTCGAGCATCCAATCACATCATTAATTATACACGATATTCAACAGAACACTCACTTCATTAGCCGTCCTACTATGTCAAAAGACTTGTCTTATACGGGAACACTATGGAGTGGCCTTTGTTTAAACAGACATACGACGAGTCAACGAAACTCTGTATATTCTCAGAGAAGGAGAACATGTGACAGTTAAGGAAGCGTCTACGCATTCCAGCACAGGAGACCTGAGTACTTTTACAGGTTACCGGAAATTGAAACCTCCATCTCAAAAAGTGAATAATGCAAACGCAAATAACTCAGTGTTGTTAAAATTTGTGTCTATAAACATTCATGGCGCTAACGGAATTGTAAGCGAGACCGCTTTATTAGAGGATGGATCGATTGTGTCACTGATAAATTCCTTCCTAGCGACACAAGTGGGGCTGAATGGCCGTCACAAGCTTTTCGAGTGCGTGGTGCTTGGGACAATAGAGACTTTGTATGCGACACTGAAATGCTTAACTTTAAGTGGTAGTGATAAAAAATTGTTTACGTTGAATGCTTGTGTAGTAGATAACTTAACTTACCAAACCAAAACTTTAATATTGATAATATCAATAACTTTAAGCACTTATGGAATATAAGTCATTGTTTAGAGTTAAAACAAATACAACCACAAATTTTAATCGGTCAAGACAACTACCACTTGCTCTTCTTACCTTTGAAAGTAAGGGACAGGATCGCCTAACAAACTTTATACAACCCGGACTGCTCTGCGATGGATGAACACCTGTTTGTTTACTTAATTATTCATGCAACTATACGATGTTTATTACTGGTGATTTGCCGGAGGGTTGAGTGTACCTACTTAACTACAAGAAGCAAGAACTGCAGAAAGGCGAACGAAGATTAAATTCCTTTGACGCCATGGATATATCGA
Organism: Lymantria monacha; assembly: GCA_905163515.2. Taxonomy (NCBI): domain Eukaryota; kingdom Metazoa; phylum Arthropoda; class Insecta; order Lepidoptera; family Erebidae; genus Lymantria; species Lymantria monacha. The sequence continues at coordinate 14,521,412 of LR991091.1, read as the reverse complement.
TTAATTCCAAAAAAACTCGGAGGATTTACCGGCAGGAAATATCCTAGCAAAAACTGTCTTCGATGGTCAACAGCAAATCGACTTAGCCAGGAGGAACTAAAAATGTCATGTCTGATATCCCAATACTACCTGTGGACTCAAGGAATTTGTGAATTATTTTAATAATATAATCTTTAAGTAGGCCGGATATTATTTTTATTATAATTGTTAGAATCGTTACATCACAGGCGCTAGCCCACGTAATAAACGAGCGAGACAGCGCAAACGAGTGCGACTGAGAGAACGCTACTGCAGCAGCCGATAATATGAACCACTCGTTCATTAGTAGATTAGTACAAAATGCCCACCACCGCACCAGCGTCCCTTTACTCATTACGGTGTAAACCTATTTCGCCCTATGGACGTCTCCGTGGCAAAGATACAGAAAAAAGATATGGTGTCCTATTTCCCTCATGGAGGTCTCCGTGGCCGAGACACAAAGAAAAATTATATGGTGTCCTATTTACATATATGACGGTATGTGCCATACACATGGAAGAGGTCGCTGCTTTTATCACTCATGATTTTATAACGGCGTTATGAAGAATGGCTGCACGACGATCCTGACTCCGGTATTTGTATTCAGACAGCGGTACCAATCTAAAAGGAGCCGATAAAGAGTTAAAACAGTCAACATAGAACTTGGATGATTTATTGAAAAGTGAGGCGTTGAACCATGGTACGAAATGGACCTTCATACTACCTGCAGTGCAGTGTGGACTACACACTGGGGTGGTGACTTGAGAGCGGCTTTTTTTTTATTACATATGGTGGCAAACGATTAAGCAGCACACATGATGATAAGTCTTACTGTCGTCCATAGTCCTCTGCAATACCAAGGGTATAGCTAGGCCGCTGCCTACCAATACAGATCCCAAACCCACCCAGTTGGGCTTCCGGATCTCTCGCTCACCGAACGGAGCGCAATAGCACATTGCTATTGCTCCGACGTCGATCTTTTGCGAGAGTGTGGTACTACACCGGATGGACCCGGTCTGGCTGTACAGAAAACTGTCAACAGTGTAGTCACCACTAAAAAATCTCTCTCAATCAACAGTCTTTCTTTGACGCAAGTGTCAATCGAACTGATTGACTATGACCCCTAATCACTTTCTGGTAGTATTGTCTTCCAGTTTACCTGTTATTGGACTCTTTGTTGACTCAGACATGTACCTTCGTAAGCAATGGTGCATTTCGCAAAGTTTATCGGTCATGTACTGGCGTAATGATTGAAAGAGATTTTGTCAGCCTTGTTACCCCGCTCAAAATGACTACAATACCAACGACTATTGACATTGGCGATGTGGTATTGGTAGTAGATCCTAGATAATCTGTAACCTATAGTTATAACTATAGGTTACTGGTTACAGATCTTTACTAAGGAATATCAACTACACTATAGTGTATGTGATATTCTTTAGTAAATATCGTAGGATTAGAGTAGTTAAAATAATAACAAAGGTCAGTTATTTTATATAGTCAGTAGATCGCGTCGCCAGAATACTTATTAATGAATATGAGAACTGCTGACGCAGTACTTGGGTGGGAATTATTATGTTACTGGCGCGATCACATTTCTTTATACGTTAGATACGTAATAAGATATAAGTTACTTATAAGAAATATTGTTTCCTAAGATACAAGCCTCTTGGCCTAGTTTAGAAGACAGGGTTTTATAACTCAATAAAGTCAAACAAACATATGTAAGTCAACTCTGTTGTATTTCTCGTGTATCACTAGAATTTTTATTGTAAATTAACTTTAGAGTGTTTTGAAATGTTTTTATTTTTGTGTAATAAATAAATAATTATTATTACATATTATTATTATAATAACAATAAACACCACCATTATATTATTGTTGTCGTAACGACGACGTAAGAGAGCGAGTAGATATGAAAGAGAGTATTGGTGTAAAGATGCGAAAGGGAATGCTCCGATGCCGATGGTTCGGACATGTGGAAAAAATGCCGAACGAACGTCTGGTTAAGAAGATATACAATGCGAAAGTGATGTAGGTACCGGGGGAGACCGAGGCTAACCTACCTAGACCAGGTTGGTCACGTAGGTACTGAAGCTAGGTGGAGTCAAGAGTCTCCGAAACCATCGAGCGTGTATGAAGAGAATTATTAATGTTCAGGAAGCGAGTGAAGTATGCAAGGATAGAGTTCTCTGGTACTCTGTTCTCTCTGCCTACCCTGCAAGGGATATGGCGTGATGATATGTATGTATTATTCTATAATGAAAATTGTTTGAAGATAGAATATTCAGTGAACTAAATACATAGTTCAGAGAGTTAATTAACAATAAAAACCAGTTGGGATCACTGCCATTATATAAAATTAACATCATAATGTTAAGGGGAGTTCGCGGAATGCAGTATAAGACACGTGAGGAACCACTTGATCATGATGCCCTTACACTCGTCTATGCGAACGGCTCCAAGCATGACGCGCATTCCTACTAGTCATGCGCAATATAGATCACCGCGCTGAAAAGAGTGATACATATCTTTTGAGTGTAAAGATACATATCACTCATTTAGCTCATTTAGCTCACTTAGCTCAGCAGTCAACCACATTATTAAATCACTCCTCTAGCTCACTTTCAAAGATCGTTCACCTTAAATCTATCACTCACTTTAAATCTATCGCTCACTTTAAATCTATCGCTCAAACAAATCTATAATTCATTTTTCGCATTAGCTTGATAATGTTTCGAACTTACTTTTCAGATAATTATATTTTTTAGAAGATTTTGTCAAATTCATCTATTTTCTAAAATCTATTTTCTAATAATAAATATTAATTATTAAACTTTATAGCTAAGGAAATAGAGTGTATTCTCTTTTGACAACTTAATTACATCGATACGAAAACAGCGTGAAATATCAATCTCGTCGGCCGGCCACGCAACGCACCTATCTCGCTCATTTTGTGAGAGGTGAAACATTCTGCGATGCGAAGTGAGCGATGAGCTTTTTTTTTTTTTTTTTATTGGTGGGCTATGGGTGCGTCTCGCCCCGCTGAATCGGTCCGGGGTGACGGAAAGGCGGCGCGTGACCCCACAGACCCACCGTAAAACCTTCTCTCTTCGCCGTGCGAGCGGACCACCGGTACTCGATTTTAACTTCGGTGGCCCGCCCGGCGGTTTACCCTCGCGGGTTCCTCTCGTCGACGCCCCGACAAATTTCGCCGTCGGGGCGTCGCCCTCACGCGGTGGCCTCACGTCGGGTGACCGGACAATTCCCCGGTCCGATCACCCGAGGCCTCGGTTAGGGCGGCATCAGGCGCAGGTATTCGCGCCTGCGCCGCCCCGGCCGCTGACGGCGGCCCGGGTCGCGGGACTCCTCCCGGACTCGTTCCGCCGCCTCCTTCTGCGAGATGACAGCCTCGCAGAAGGCGGCGACCGCGTCCCAGTTCCTGACGCTGTCGACCATCGCTCTCGCGACAGCCGGCAGCGTCAGGTCGGCACCGATAACAGCGACGAGGTCACGGCGCTGCCGGTCAAAGCCCGGACACGCCTCCAGCGTGTGTTGCGCCGTGTCCTCGTCACTGCTGCAATGGTGGCAGAACGAAGTCCACTCCCTTTGCGCGACCGTGTGCAGGTACGAGCCGAAGCATCCGTGCCCTGACAACACCTGCACCAGTCGAAAGGAGAGGACTCCGTGCCGCCGCTCCATCCACTCCATCAGTACGGGCCGGAGAGCCTCGACGGTGACGACACCCTGTCTAGGCCTCTCCAGCCGCGTAGCCCAACGGGCGATGACGTCTCGGCGGGCGTCCTCGCGCCAGGTGGCTATCTCGCTCAGCGATGGGGAGCCACCTTCGTCGCGCAGTGAGGTCACCCGCCGGTAGAGGTCGGAGAGCATCTCCGCCTCTAGGTCCCACGGGGGTGTCCCGGCCAGTAGGCATGCCGCCTCGGTCGATACCGTGCGGTACCCGCGAATGGCTCTGACCGCCATGACTCTCTGGGGTCTCCACAGAACAGCCCTGAGCTGGGCGTTCAGAGCCCTCGCCCACACGGGTGCGCCGTACATGGCCATAGAACGGATCACCCCCGCATACAGCCGTCGGCCCTCGAAGCTGGGTCCGCCCACGTTCGGCATGAGCCGCGAAAGGGCGGACGCCGCGCCGACCAGCCGGGGAGCAATTCGGCGAAAATGCTCCCGGAACCACCATCGCCCGTCGAGCACCAGACCCAAGTACTTCATATGGGCCTGCTGATGTGGACGGAGTTGACGACTAGCGAGACGCCGATTGGCGGCCTTACGCGTGGCCCATGGAACAATAGGGCCTCCGTCTTATTTAGGGCCACCCTGAGCCCCAGCGCCTCGATTCGCCCGACCATCTCCTCGGTGCCGAGAGTGGCCAGGCTCGCCGCCTCTTCGAGTGTCCTGCCCCGGGCTGTGACGAGCGTATCGTCAGCGTAGCATATCACGCTCAGCCCGGGGGGGAGACTCCCTCTCAACGCCCAGTCGTACCCGATGTCCCACAGAGTCGGCCCCAGAACCGACCCCTGTGGAACGCCGCACGACATGGACGTCCGCACAATGTCCCCTGCGGGACTCGCGCAGAGGACACTGCGCCCCTCCAAATAGTCCACCACCAGGCGCTTCAGGTACAAGGGCACCCCATGAAATCGGAGCGCCTCCCTGATGCAGCTGAATGGCAGACTATTGAATGCGTTGGCGATGTCCAGCGACACCGCCAACAGCACTCCCCCGCCGGTGACAGCCTCCGCGGCCGTCTGCCTCAGTCGTAGCAGGGCCCCGATGGTCGAACGCCCCCTTCTAAAACCGAATTGAGCGTCCGACAGATCGGGCCCCACCTCCTCCAGGTGCTGGACGATGCGGGCAGCGAGGATGCGCTCCAGCAGCTTACCCACATCGTCGAGGAGCACGATGGGCCTGTAGGCCGACGGCGAATCCGGGGGCCGTCCCGGCTTTGGCAGGAGAACCAACCTCCCCTCCTTCCAGCACTCAGGGAACCGTCCAGACGCCAAACAGGCGTTGTACAGCTGCCTGAGGCGAGGCTCGAGGTGCTCGAGGAGCGACGTCAGCACCCGGACTGGTATTCCATCCGGGCCGGGGGCCGTAGTCGCGGAACGAATCCGCGCCACAGCTGCTCCCACTTCCGTCTCCGTCACGGGCGGAACACTCTCGTCGTCAGCCTCCCGGTCTTGTTCTGGCGAGGCCATGACCGGGGGCGTGTGTTCCGACTGCCGTGGAAACAGCTCTTCGACCACCCTACAGAGGAAGTCGGGCTGGAGGGTCTCGGTGAGAGGGGGGCCCTGCGCGCGAAGCTTGTTCAGCGACGCGCGATACGGGCGACCCCAGAGGTCACGGTCGAGACCGTCCAGCATCTCCTGCCAACTCGCACCCTTGGCGGCTCGGATGGCCAGCCGAAAGGCCGTCCGCGCATCGCGGTACGCCTCGTACAGCTGGCCCTCCCGCTCAGCGTCGCGGTGACGCCGCCGGCTGCGGGTGTAGGACCTTCGGGCTCTGATACATGCCGCACGAAGGTCCGCCAATCTTGGGGACCACCAGTAGACCCCCTGCCTCGGAGGTAGACGCCGCCGCACTCTGGGCATGGTCGCATCGCAGATCTGCGTTAACGCACTGCGGATGCGGACAGCCTCGGCGTCCACCCCGTCCGCTGGGGGCGGTGAGGACAGCCACGTGTGAACGATGGCCGCCTCCGCCAGTAGGTCCCTGTCAAGACGACCCACAGCCCACCGCGGAAACGCGGGAGCTCCGTCCGCCCTGTGACCCCTACCGGGGTCCCGGAGAGGGGAGACCTCCATCCGGATGTACCGGTGGTCCGATAGGGTCTCCGCCTCCTCCAGGACACTCCAGTTCCTCACCCGTGGTGCGACAGCGGGGCTAGCGAACGACAAGTCCACTATCGACCCGCCCTGCTGCCGCACACACGTGTTCACTGAGCCCCTGTTAACAACACAGAGGCCCAGTGAAGCCGCCCACTCGATGACCGCCCGCCCGCGGTCGTCCGTCATAGGGGACCCCCACGCCGTGGATTTGGCGTTGAAGTCCCCCAGAACCAGGACGAGGCCCGGTGCCAGTCGCCGTATCGAGGCCTCCAAGTTGGTGAGGGAGGCCCCGAAATCGTCCATTCTCCTGGTAGGGGAGAGGTATACGCTGTAGAGCGTGACCCCTCCCCACTCCGCAGCGACAAATTCCTCGCCCCTATCCAAAAGAGACAAGGACGGGAAGTGCCGCTGCGTAGAGACGACGATTGCCGCAGTACCGTTTCGGCTGACCACCCAATTGGGGCGATCAGGCACGCAGTACGGTTCCGCGACTACGGCTGCACCAATCGACCACTCCGCCATGGATTGCAGGAGTAAGTCCTGCGCACCGGCGGAGTGGTTGGTGTTGGCTTGCAAGAGGTGGTGCATGGATGGTGTAGCCATTAACGGGCTGTATCCATGACCTCCCCCTCGCCGGCGGGCGATCGGACCGCGCTAGGAGCGGGAGCGGCCGTGGTCGGAGGGCCGCCACGCCCCTTTGGGGCCGAAGCTGGAGGTTTGCACGCCCCAGAGCCCATGCGGTGCTTGGCGGGCTTATTGCCCGCCGCACACGCGGGGCAGTGGGGCGGGGCGGCGCAAGATGCCGCCACGTGCCCGGTTTGACCGCAGCGGAAACACAGTCCGCCGCAGTCGAAGCAATTAGTGCACGTCGGTCGAGTATGTCCGACCGCCATGCACTTATAGCACCTCGCAGGCCGGTGCTCCAGCACGGTCACCCGCGCCGAGCTCCAGCCCACGAGGAGCCTGCCTGAGCCGGCCAGTTGCCTGACCGACTCCACCGGGCACTGCGCCCAGGCGGCACCTACGCCGCCCGGACCGGGGCGGATGACACCAACCCGGACGGTGTCTATGGGACACCCGGTTCTCGAGGCAATAGCCTCCCGGATGTCTTCCACCGTCACGGAGTCGTCCAGACTCGCGATGCGCATTTCGGCGCACTTGACGGGCCTGGCGATCCTGATGCCACCCTCCTCGGCAAACAAACCTCGCAGCTTGTCAGCTACGCTGTCGGCCGTCTTGGAGCCCTCGGCCCCGGGGAACTCGAGGATTCGAGCCCCTGTCCGGCCCTTGCGGGTCCTGGCTTCGACGCCTCCAATATCGGAGACGTCTAGCTCCCGCCGGGCCTTCCTCAAGACGGCCTCGTAGCTGAGGCCCTTCTCAGCCGCCTCAGGCAGCACAGTGATCACCACTGCGGCTGTCTTCGGCGACTTGAGCCCCTTGCGCGGCCTCTTCTTCTTACCGGCTCCTGCCTGTGGAGCGGGAGCGGGGACCTCAGCGGCGCGCTTGGCCTCCGCTCTCCTCCTCTGACCGCGACTCTTCCGGTCGCGCTCGGCCACCTGCCAACCCTCGGGCGCAGCAGGCGCGACAGGCGCGGAAGGCGCAGTCGTTGACGCGCTGGTCGTCGCCGGCGGTGTTGTTGCCGACGATGACTGCGGTCCGGCAGGAGCCGGTACCGTCCTCTTCCTTGGCTTTGGCGCGGGCCCCTTGGGCTTGGGCGCCGCCGCGGCCGTGGCGTAGCTGCCCCCCACGCGGCCACCCTGACAAGACAGCGGGGCGGGGGCTGATGCCACATGCGGCCGCTTGTCCGCGGCGAGAGGCGGCCGGACACGTGGTTCTGGAGGCAACCTTGCCTCCAGAACGGCCATGCGCGCATCGACGAGTTTGCCGACTGCGTCGATGATTTGGCGCAGGGCCTCGTCCGGTAGGCCTCCCACCGCAAGTATCGGGGTCGGCTGGGCCTCTTCGGGGGCCCGTTCCGCGGCGTCTGGCGGCTTTGGCGCCGCAGGGACGCTAGCCGGCGGCATGCGGTTCGCAGCGAGAGGCGTCATCCTCACCACGGGGACCAGTTTCGCCGCGGCGGCTGGGCCAGCGCCAGCCAGCGACGCGCGCTTCGCAGCGGCTGGCGTCTTTCTCGCCATGGGCACGGGTGTTACCGTCACACCAGTGCCCAACGTCGTCGGCACCGCAGCGCGAGGCGGCTTTGGCGCTGCAGCGGCCGCTGAGTGGTCGGCCTTGGCCGGTGGCGCAACTGGCGCAGGCGGCGCGAGCAGCGCCATTTGCGCCTTTAGGTCGGCCACGTCCTTTAATAACTGGCGGTTTGCCCGCCGCATCCCCGCCAGCATATCCCCCAACTGCCGGTTCCGGGTCCGAATGGCGGACATCTCGCCATTAAGGCGGGCATTTTCGGCCCGCAGGTCGGGGGGGTCGCCGTTGGCGCGGGCAGCAACCGCCGCCGCCCTTTCCTCTCCCGAGGCCCCTCGCCCTCTTCGGGAGGCGACCTTAGGTGGCGGCATGTTGGCCACGCTCCCTTCAGAGTCGGCACCCGAGCTGCCACCCTTACTCAGGCGGCGCTTCCTCTGCGAGGGGAGGGCCTTCTCCTTGGTCGTCAGCGTTGTCACAGTCGGCGCCGGGCTCTTTGCCACAAGACGCGCTGACGACCTGGCAGGGGCTTCAACAGCCGGCCTGCTATCCTTCTTGGACGGCCCTGCGGGAATGTCACCGCCCTCGTCCATTTTGGCGGTAGAACCGCCACCCCCGTCTTCTCCGGACGGCTCTGCGACATCGCTGTCGCCCTCGTCCGTCGACGGCTCCGTTTCGGCTCTACCGCCGTCCTTCCTCGCTTCCGCGGCGGCAGCCTTTCTGCGCGCTCGCCGCTCCTCCAAACGCCGTTTGAAGCTGGAGGTCTTCCCCCGGCTCCTCCTGGGCGACCTCCGCTTTGATGTTATTTGGGCCTCCGTATGTTGTGCCGGACCCTCGGCGGACGCCTCGAGTCCCGAGGACGAGGCGTCGTTTTGGTCAGTTTTGCGTTGGCATGACCGGGCCTTGAGGTGGGAATCATCATGATCCCCATCGTATGTGTTAATAATTTTAAAAGTTTCCATGATGTTCCCACGAGTGTGGGAGAAACTATGACGTCGACCCGGGCAGAGATCCCTGTACCCGGGCAAGCCTACATTTACCAACCAGGGGGGCAGCCGGTACCCTGGCTGGAACGTGCTAAGAACAGAACAACCCATCTGCCATGCATCTTCTCGCCGCACGCCAAAACTTAAGATTGTGGGTGATTTCCGAATTCGAATGTACATTCGAAATTCTTTATAGAGGTTGTCTTCCTCGCGGTCCGGGCGGTTAAGCCAAGACCCTCGCTCCTGAAACTAAGACAAGCAAAGAATCAGGTTTACGATTTGACGACGGTGGCGGTGGCACATGCCTGCCCAGCCCTCAAATGAATGAGTGACTGAGCCCGTCGCGGATTCGCGTCCGGTCACCTTCTACGGATAGAAGGCTAGGAGCGAAGCGCCAGATATTCGCTACGGACGACAGTACAACAGAAGAACTGGGGACCGCCGTCCGCACCCAGGGTACACCGCGTGGAGGTTTCTGACATCGTACCCCAAGTGAGCGATGAGCTAGAACTGAGCTACTGAGCTAGTGATATATTCGGCGGTAAAGTGAGTGAGTGATAGATTGTGTCTATGTGAGTGATATAGCTCTTTTACATCACTCACTCAGGAGCTACACAACTTTAATTCCTACGTAATGTTAAAATTCTGTAACTGCCTACGTATGGAACAAACATTATAGTTAAATTTACTATATACACTGCTGGTGCTTCCTACATCCCTTACAGCCTGTTTTCTCCTCTTATAGGAGGGAAGATGATCTACTATAATACACTGGTAAAACGTGTTGGTATAGGGTTTTATTTCGAATTTTGCTGTCCCTTTCACGCGGGAGTGAACTTACTTTAATATATTACAACCACTATTCTATTTGTTCTATACAACTAAAGTACAGTAAGGGTACAGATATTTACCCTTATTTGTTTACTTCACACGATAAAGGGACGAAACACGTTCAGCGTGGTTTAATCAGAGTTCATACAGATGAAATTAAAGATTTGTAATATACATATAAATACCGGTACTTCCGGCTCCGGTTGCGGTGAGGGTGGAGGTGGAGGGAGTGGTGGCGGTAACTCCTCTGCTTTTCTTCGTGCTTCTTCCTCCTCGGCTTTTTTCCTTTTCTCCTCTTCCTTTCTAGCCTTCGCCGTCTCCTCGTCTTCTTCTTCTTCTTCCACTTCTTCTTCCTAAATTAGAAGTTGAAATGGGTACATGATTATTTTTAAACTTACTTTCACCTATCTTCTTTTTCCTCCCTTCTCTTTCTTAGCGTCGTATATTTTTTTTAAATTCAACACGCATTAAAGAAATAATTCTTGTATTACTTGGGACTTTATAAATATGTAATTTAAGGGACACAAATAACACCCAAACTCAGAACAACAAATTATGAATTGTCCTGCGTGGGAATTGCACCCAAGACACTGGCACGATACGACGGCATCTTAACCACTATACATCTGCGCAGTCGGACTATTCTGCTTAGACATTCTCAAGATGAGTAAATTAACCCAAAACACATCTCTGACTAGCCGGGTTGCCATAGTTACTAGAACCCGTACCTACTATAGCCCACGAGCTCTAAATGATCGAATATGCATATGACCATTCAGCTGCTTTTATTTTTTTTTTGTGGCAGGCTATAGTCTGGCATAACCCATTCGAATTATTCGACGAGCGACGAAAAGGTTGCGTGCGGCCCCATAATTGCCCATATTACCTCACCATCACCTTTAGACTGCCCACCGGTACCGATTCCTTAGACATGGTGGCCCAGTGAGCTATCCTTTCCAGTATCCCATCCTCGACTTACCTGAGAACTTGGCCGTATGTATTGTTTTTGCAAATCCTTCCTTTGGTTAGTAAACCATCCATCCATCAGCTTATTAACATCCTTTGTTGGACATAAACCTTACCACAGGGGACTAATGCCACAACGATCACGCTTGGTAAGCGGGCTGACGATCACTTTTGGTGTTCATCATTAATATGCTCTCATGTCTATGCAGCTCATGTTCCACTCCTGAGCTCGAACCTCCTTCACAGTGGAAAAGAAATTGACATACTACACCACGCTGATTTGATGGGTATGTATAAGGTTTTATTTCGAGTTTTCCTTCTCTTGCATAGATGTTTTATGCATATTATATGAATTATATCCCTTAGTCATCTTTCACGACACCCACAGAGAAGAGACGGGGTGATGAATTGTATTCTTTCTAAATCATACAAGAAGAATCACTTTTGGATTTAAGTTTCCTAACAGAGCACTGTTGCCTCTTATCTTGATTCTCCCTTGACATGCTTTTACTAAACCCACAGGCAAGGAATGGTGACACATTGTACCCATAATCCGTCATCACAAGCGAACTATATATATATATATGAGGTTTAAAAGGCCCAACTGTTTTTTTTTATATTAACGCTTTTTAACACAACTAAAAAAAATGTCAAACCACTTACCTCTTCCTCGCCTCCCTCAGGCGGCTGTAAATAAAATTACATTTAAGTATAATTTAAATCACTATCATATAGGTACATATATTACAATATATTGTGTAACAAGAGTTTGTTAAATAAACACACTAATCGTAAAAATGTTGAGTATTTAGTTAAATCTATTACTTAGAATTCTCTTTGCCATAAACATCATAGTTCTTAAAAAAGCTTCTATCCAGCAGCCCATCAATGTCCGTTGTTGACTATCGGTATATCCAAACATTTGCTGTGTGGTAGCGGCTACGAATACTACCAACCCTTACTTTACTCGTGGATGTCGTAAAAGACTACTAAGAGCCTTACAAGGACCTAACCAACTCTATCTGATGCCGTGTGGTCAACAATTACATTCCCAAGGAGGGTTGACGTCGTGCAGACGGCCGGTCATAAAATTATTGCCAATAACTTTTGCAATATGTACTATGAAAGAAGAGTACATATTGCATCGACCCCGAGTAATTGGGATAAGAGTAGGAGAATGATGAGGCTTGTCCAAACATACACTTTCAAAGACACTACCGGTTATGGGATATAGAAAAATCGCTAATCCTAAAGACCCTAAGTAAGGATTATGGGAACAACTATTTAAACTACAGCATTATCATCAGTTCTGGATAAGTGTACAAAATTTCAAATGAATCCGACTATTATACCGGGATAAAATTCACGTTCAAACATACCGTTACATACAGACAAACATACATACATATATATTAAGCTAATAAAAGTGTGTTAAAAAGATACAAAGTGCAGCGATAGAGTAAACAAATAATTACTAAGGCAGGCGGCGGCGTGGGTGGTGGAGTTGGTTCTGGATCAGGATCTGGCTCTGGAGGCTCATTGGTCTTGTCGCGCGGCTTTGGCCACGGCGGTACCACTTGAGTGACCGATACAGTTGGTGAATCGAGATTTACTAGAATATAAATTATTGAATGAATTTATTATATAAATACTATATGATATAAGTGCGGGGATAATCTTTTGAATTTTGAAAAATTCATTCACTTTTTACATAATCAGATATCACCATTTCAAGAGCGAATAAATTCAAAATAAAACCCTATGCTGATCTCTTTGACCTATGCAATACACGTACCTAGTAAGTCGATTGCCGTTGCCGTGCTGCCTGCTCATCTGTGCCGAATAATGTCATGAAATGGTTTAAAGCAGAAGAATAGGAATAGAAAGACAAATTATTCCTCACTGACCTAGACCTTTTTCCCTGCAAATTAGTGGGTATGACAACCCACAGAACGGTAGAAACCACGCATTCAGAGCTACCGGTGAAATATATTATGCGCTATTGTTTGACTCAATATAAGCAAGCCATATACTGAATAAAATTCGCCAAGTACCAATTTATCGAGTCAGTATAAAACAAACATGATTGTCACAAATGGGATTCGAACCCATCATCATTTTTCGCTCGTAATCGGGTTTTTATAAATAATATAATCAAGCATATTAAATGCTAAATATCAGTAATTTGAATAACAGGGTTGTGTCATCGTTTAATACAATTCTAACTGCAAAGTTTGAGTATTAAGCCTGTACAATGTGTAAACAATATCGAGTAGATGGCACACGTCTTCTTGAAGACGAAAATATAATACGATGCGAGAATGGAATGTCCTACAATAGTTCACGGTGGTGTAAGTGGCAGTAGATTGGAACGGATTTCCAATAGGTGTGAGTTCGAATCCCACCTGTGACTATCATTTTTCGATCGTATTCGGGTTTTTACAAAGTATGTCGCCACCCTTTACTCTCCACAGGAAATATAACAATTGTGAATACTGTCCGAAGGTTCACCAGGAAGAAAGAGTAGCAGAACTTGAAAAGTTTATAACATCAACTGCAATCGCCAAGTGGTTTGCTAAATGTGGTAATTATATGGTTATTTCGTCTTGAAGGAGGCCTATGACCAACCTTGGACCTTGTAATTAAGCTGATGCATTACAGAATAAAATTAATACATTCATGATGTCAAGACCCATAAGATATTCAATTCATTGTCCGAAAACGAATGATATTTTTATAGTTTTAAATTAAACTTACCCAGTTTGGGTACAATAGTAGTATCATAATGCTTATATCTTAATGGTATTGGTGGCAAATAATCCTCTTGTATACTATCCACTAACGATACTATATCACCCATTTGTTCTTCATCTAGTTCCTATGGAACACGAAATTTCACAATCAATGTCAATTTATTCTATTTGAAAGCCATCAGAGCCTTAATTCGCCTAAGCTCGTATTGCTGTATGGACAATATGCCACTCACACACACGTTTTGTGTGTGTGTGTGTGTGTGTGTATGGCATATTCCGCGTGGTGACGAAGTAAGAATACAATTCACCACCCCCTATCTTAACCGTGGGTGATCGTATGAGACGACTAAGGGATATAAAACGCATATAACATCTATGCGAGAGAAGGAAAACTCGAAACAAAACCCTATGGTAACACGTCTGACCAGCGTGGTATAGTAGGTTAATTACCATTCCCTTCTGGAGGAGGCCCGAGCCCAACAGTGAGACATATATGGGCTGAAATGGTGATGGTATATTAACACCCTTTTATTTCAAAGAAATGTCATTTTATGTATTCGCTACCAGTGAATAATAGTAATCCGCAATGTAGGATGGTGCAGATGTGGGGATCTCCACTGCTACACCATCCTACCCCACTAGGTGGACTGCAGGCATTTTAAAAGTCGCAGTCACAGCAGTCGATGGATAGATAGGATTTCGCAATGATTCCACTTGAATTTTGTAATGTAGCTATTTTTATTAAATATACGTATTATATATGGCAGTCAATTATTGTATATTAATATTAACGCAAAAATTAAACATTTGATTGAATAACATTATCAACTTGGGACAACTAAGCTCTCATCCCTTATACCCTTAGCTATAGTCTATAAAATATAGCATGATCTCTGTGACAATTCTCACTAGTGCCGCACGCTTACGATGCAGTCCGTATTTGCGTCGATATAATTCCTTATTTTTTAAAGTTATTTGCTACTGCAATTGAAAAACGATGTATGAAAATCTTATTGAATTTCAATCAAATGGATGGATGAATCGATTATAAATTTAAAACAATCTACGAAAATCTTATTGAATTTAAATTAACGGATTTTATTTAATTTCAACTAAAGCTGTTATTTAATTCTTTTTATTATTTGAAAAGAATACATCCAAGTTCATCGTCACTATTATCATCATCGCTGGCGCATTCCTGTAGGTTGATGATGAGTTCTTGGTCACGGATTATTTCATGAAAAATCATGTTTATTTTATAAATGAAATTATCTTTTTAATATAATAGTAATGGTCTTATTAATATTATAACTGATGTCTGAATACTAAATTAACACAATTTACTTATTTTGTAGAGTAACCATGTGGTTTATATAGGTAATATATTGGTTTTACTTGTTTGATAAATAATTAATAAGAATGTTATCGATTTACGTTTATCGATTGCCCCATCTCTATCTTATTCTCAGTTCAGTATGATCTTGTACTTGCGTAAGCATCATATTTTTATAAAATGGTTACTAAGTATTTTAAAACAGATGAGTTTTGGTGTAAATATTCATATTTTTATATTCATAATTCCCTCAAGGTGACATGTAAAGAATGAAAATATAGGCGATACAATCAATTATGGTAGGGCCACACTGTTAACAGTTTTCTGTCTACAGCCGCGGGCCGGTCCGTCCGAGGTAGTACCACACTCTCGCAGAAGATCGACGTCTGAGTAGTGGCAACGTGCTATTGCGCTTCGTTCGGTGAGCGAGAGAGCCGGAAGCCCAACTGGGTGGGTTTGGGGATTTTATTGGTAGGCAGCGGCCTAAGCTTTACCCTCGCTATTGCAAAGGTCCGTGGGCGACAGTGACACTTACCATTAGGTGTGCTGCTTGCTTGTTTGCCACCAGAAGTATTAAAAAAAAATACAAAATAAAATTGTGAACATGACGCGTATTCAAAATTACTTCATCGGTTTTGTAGCTATCTATCACAGAGATCAAGCTATATTTTAAGGACTATAGTAATTCAATTTCAGTAACATATAATAACAAGTTCAACTCTTCAATGGAAACTAAGAATGTTGTCATGGCGACTATTCTCATAGATATGGTAACATGCTACATACTGTACAGAGTGGTTAAGATAGCAGTCTAATCTACCAGTGTTATGGGTTCGATTACCGCATAGGACAACACTTTGTGTGATCAATATATTGTTGTTATGGATCTGGGTATCAATTAACAGACACAAATGGTGTCCACCAATTATAGGTTTGTAAAGTTCTCCGCAATACAAGTGAAGGCTTAGTGCAGAGTCATGTCTTTAAAAAAAATGTTCACGTTTTTTGCTTGTTTTTTGTTGTCGTGTTCGTGATATATATATATATATATATATATATATAACCGCCCTGGTCCCAAATCAGCTTATTCGGATTGTTCGAATCTAGCTAGAATCATGGAATCATGGAAGAAGAATACGACAAAAAAATTAAAATAATAATTTTACCACCTTTCGTTTGTGTTGTATAGTCGGAATATCCACAGGTAGAACATCATGGCAGATCTCGTTACCGTCACGTTGAGATTTGCTTAACGCTAGAACTTTGCGCTTTCCTTTTGCGTGGGGAATATGTTCATCACTCAGCGTACAAACTATTTGCATCTAAAATTAGAGTAAATATTTTATAAACTAACAAACTACAATTGGCTAAAAATTATATTTTTAGTGTTAACTATCTACATTTTGATATCAAGTTTTTATCGTCACTTAAAACTTAGTGAAATAGAGACTATATTTGAAATTGCTACGCTTTTAGAATAGGAAGTATGGGTAACAATACTATCTGGACCTATATGGATGAACGCTCAGCATTTTTCTAGAGTTACTACATAGTAACTCTAGAAAAATGCTGAGCGTTCAGACGCTTCGGCAGTGTGCTTCGCTGTAGCATTTTATTGCTACGTTTATCGTAGCTATACCTACATCCTCTTTTTTATTTTTTTTCAATTCTGTATTGCCTTATATCCTATTCCACCTTGATCCTATTCCGTATTCCTTTCTTTCTTGAAATGTGCGGTATATTGATTAACCGTGGAAAAGTGGTGGGTCTACCTTCCTTTCCTCCATTTTAAAATACGATACACTGATAATTTCCCTCTTACGAGTTAATCTACATTATAAATACTCATACAGTAATACCGATTTATAATAAAATCGGTATTACTCTCACCCGTTGTCTGAATTAAGTATGTATTTCCAATCTTTAAAGATACCATCACTTAATAACCATAAAACTTGTAAATTAGCATTTATAATGTATTTATAGATACATATTTAATAATAAATGTAATTAATAATAATAATATTTAAATAATCACTATAAAACATCACGCTACATCTAGAAATATCTAAAACTATATTTAAAATGAAATTCTATGAGGTAGCGGCACTAAAACTATTTTACCTTCGGCTCTTTCTTCTTCAATCTTAAAACTTTAAAAGCATGTACATAAAACTGCGTAGTAGCAGGTAAGTAATCAAAGTTATTGATAAGGATGTCTGCCAAAGTTTCCGGATTAAGACCCATTATACAACACCCTTTGCCAGCCTTGAGTGCCCTCAAACCATCACCCGTCCGCGGGTAAGGATCAAATAAGTAAAACATGTCTTTCTGCTTCCATACCGCTAATGCATAGTTATTAAATTCCAATATACCACTATTATACTGAGTAAAGAACTCTATTAAACCAGTTTTTATATTCAAAAAACAATCTTTTGGAGAAAAAAGTTGGCCCTTTACACGTTCCCTGTATATTATTATCTCACAGGCGTAAGGACCAACGGTTATTTCATTAGGTATATTATCAATAGTTAGATCTACAATAACTTTAGGATTCGCGAAATCTACATATAGTTTATTACCTAATCGTAAAATTTTATCTAAAGTCTTTGAGAACCAAGTATTTGGTGGGGATATTTTAGCATACGTCATAGCTACAACAGCAATAGGTATTGCTTGTCTATATCTAGCATCCTCAAAACATCGGTCTCCTAAGTGCATGTTAGCATTAACTATAGCACAATTTTCATTCAAGATTCTATACCCCATCATAGCTTTTTCAGCTTGTGTCAACTCTTTAGCAGATTCTAAATCTTCATCTGCTTTTTCATCGATCATTTTTAAAACTTTAAGAGGAGCTAATACAAATTTTTGATCTTCCAAAACACTACGTGCCAATAAAATTTCAGCCACACTGTCTAAATCTTTAACATTCATAATCGCAGCTTGACCATTGGCGAAATTAGAATAAGCCATTGAATCTCTTCCAGCTGGGTCAAAAATGTAATAACATACTTTATCCTTCCATATTACTACTTTTAATACCCTGATGGAAAGAAAATTTGATTGATCATTAATTAAAATAATATATAGGTTTTATATTTATATATGGACTTCAATAACTGGTTCTAGTTGCGTTTTATTATTGTCTTCTTTTTCTGAGCGTGAGCTGAAGCTTATGAACGAAGAACGGACATGAATGCATCCCACTTATGTGCATTCTAAACGGTCTGGGCAACTGGACATAGAACAGTTCCACCATCGACACGAATTATAGCCTACTATCACTCCTCCCATACTGACCAGACGTATTGGCAGCCTCTTCATGAATGGCGGGGACAATATAGCGCATTATAATATTTCAACTACTGAAATATCACTTTCCAACGTTCCAGCGGTACACTTAAGATTATCTAATACAATTATGTAGTTTTTAAAAACATAAGCTTAAGTTGCCAAGTGCCATAAAATAATGACAAGACCCACCGCAATCTACCAGGTATAGTTCCAAAAGTCGTGCCTTCACCAAGATTATACTTGTAGAAATAACCCAACTACCTAAAGTCAGAAATTGAATTCGGGACTGCACGGCCAGCAATCGCATGTTTATGGCACTAGAGAGACATATGAGGCAGAGGAACAAGTATCTTTACGTTATATTGTATAATACGTATTCTTCTAGTGTTATAATACGAATTCTTCTTCAGGCTATATATGCTTCATTATTGGGCACAGGCCCCTTTATAATGCTAGATAAATGAATTATTATATCACGCTCTTGAAATGGTTTGGTATAGTGCTTTACGTTGGGTTTTACTTTTCTTACAATAATATTATATGCTTAAATCACTTGTCGTTCTTAACTATTCCCAAAGAAATGTGATGTATTGTATTCTTATTCTGTCACTGTGAGGATTAGGATTTTTCTGTGTGGTGACGGAGTAAGGATACAATTCACCACCCCCTATTTTATCCGTGGGTGATCGTACGAGACGACTAAGGGATATAAAACGCATATAACATCTATGGGAGAGAAGGAAACCTCGAAACAAAACCCTATACCAACACGTCTGACCAGCATGGTATAGTAGGTCAATTACACTCCCATTATGGAGGGGGCTCGAGCCCAACAGTGGGACATATATGAGCTGAAATGATGAGGATTAGGAATTATTTTAACATAAATTAATCGTTATTTTAAAGGCAACACTTCGCACTAAAAAGAAATTCTTGTGTCACGAAGAACTTTAAAAATATATTTAACGTACACACACGTAATTTGTGTATCGAACAAAGAACTGTGCTGCATGGGGATTGAACCCAAGACTATTGGCAAGATAAGTTGTTACTTAGACTATTACGTCACTTATGGATTTACTTATACATCTCCGAATTATTTACATACCTCGTAAGCATAATACCAGCTCGATTTTCTTTAAAAAATGCCTTCAATCCTCTACACAAATTGTATACGGTAGGATCTAAAGACATCGTGTATCCAACAATGTCCGGTTCACCAAGTAAAACTTGCATACGTTTCCCATTCAAGACTAAAACCTGCTTCTTTCCAAATGGCAATACCTCACATATACCTTGAACTGAGGAATGATCGTGAACTTTCTCTAGGCATTGCGTGTACCTAAAAAAATCAGCATACTCTTAGAATAAGGAGCACTAAGTCATAAAAATTGCAGGGTGCCGTTGATTGCACATGGCACAGGATTATTCTGAGTGGCATTCACGTGTGATTGATGTATGAATAGAAATAATTAATTAGTAACCGTAAACCGTAAATAAAGAACCTTACTAATGCGATCTTCATACATTTTTAATCGTTTCTTTTCATCAAATAGTAAATTGTTCGAAAAAACAGATTTAGAAACCGTCATCTCTAAAACTTCTAGAAAAAAGAAACAAATGTGTAAAATTTAAACCGATACCCGATCGCTTTGCGATAACGTTAGTTAATAACGTTATCGAGCAAATATTTGCACCAAATTCTAAATCGTTTGAAAAAACTCAACGAATAATCTCCATAATCTGCAAGAGCTCTAAACAAATGTTTTCTTTAAATATGTTGTAATTTTGTGCTGCAAGAATCACGTTAGAATGTTATCATAAAAATCAATCGATATAATGAGTCAACACCGAATAATATTTCTACACCCGATCTAATCGATAATAAACGCCCGAATATCGTTATTTCTGTGGATTGCTAAGACCCAGATAGCAGTCGCTCGGACTACAAAACCAATTCTAATATGATTGGAAAATTATAATAAATGCATTAAGAAAGACGTACCAGGTGTCACCGGCGCCGACTAAATTGTCAATAAGCTTCATCGTCCACTGTTTAGGATGGTAATGAAATGCTAAACAATAAGCCATTACGCTCATTGTTAACGCTTGGCGACCGCGAGATCTTCCACCTGTAAAGCAAATAATTTTTAAAGAACACATGCACTTCTTTTTTCAGCGTACCACTCCACAACCTGCCCTAGTGCCTCTCACGGCCAATTGAGGCAGAATCAGAGGTCACTGACACCGATTCCTCGATTTGATTTCGGTTGCCCGCTCAGCGTGTGGTCGACTTCTCTTCACAGCCTTTTTTTTTTGACGCTGTGGAAACGCGTTTACGCGCTAAAACCTCGACGTGGGCCATGAAATAGGAGAGCCTCGGTTTTCTCCACCGAAACCCTCAGGTTCAACATGCTGATCTGGTCCACGACGAGCGCGACTCCTTCCTGTGCCATTCTCTTCACAGCCTTGGCTAGAGCGGCATCAAGCACTACCCTCGTTTTTTTCGCGAGGCTATAAAAATATTAATATGCTATTTAAGGACTTACCAAATTTTGTATCATACATATTAAAGGTTCCAGTCAGAATGCCGTAATGAATTTCAGATTTTCGCTCTTTAGTACATGGTAGCACCGTGAGTGAATGTGTTTGTAACATGCCTTTTTTTAAATGCTTTGGTATTTGCACCTGCAATATTATTTCTACGTAAGAATATAGTGCAAATGTTTAACTTTGCATATTTCTAAAAGAACTTTTAAACATTTTACAATTAACAAGCAGGTAGGGAGATATAGGTACATGACAGCACCACAGTGACAAGCTTTTTTAAGACATTCAAAATCTGGCTAAATAACATCATGTATACTATAGTCCTTAAAATATAGCTTGATCTCTGTGACAGATAGCGACAAAACCGATGTAGTAATTATGAATACGCGTCATGTTTACAATTTTATTTTGTATCGGCTATATTTTCATTTTTTACATGCCACTTATATCTCAACTGAATTATGAATATAAAAATATGAATATTTAAACCAAAACTTGTATCTTATATGTTTTAAAATACTTAGTAACCATTTTATAAAATATAATGCTTACGCAAGTGCAAGGTCATACTGGACTGAGAATAAGATAGAGATTGGGCAATCGATAAACGTAAATCGATTTCTTATTAGTTATGACATTAGACATTCTTATTAATTATTTCTAAAACAAGTAAAACCAATACATTACCTATGTAAACCACATGGTTACTCTATAAAATAAGTAAATTGTGTTAATTTAATATTCAGACATCAATTATAATATTAATAAGACCATTTTTTTATATTAAAAAGATAATTTCTTTTCTAAAATAAACATGATTATTCATGAAATAATCTGTGACCAAGAACTCATCATCAACCTACAGGAATGCGCCAGCGATGATGATACTAGTGATGATGAACTTGGATGTATTCCTTTCGAATAATAAAAAGAATTAATTAACAACTTTAGTTTAAATTAAATGAAATCCATTAATTTAATTTCAATAAGATTTTCATAGATTGTTTTAAATTTATAATCGATTTACCCATCCATTTCATTGAAATTTAATAAGATTTTTATACATTGTTTTTAAATTGCAGTAGCAAATAACTTTATAAAATAAGGAATTATATCGACAAAAATACGAACTGCATCGTAAGCGTGCGGAACTAGTGAGAACTGTCACAGAGATCATGCTATATTTTATAGACTATAGTTAAACAGTACCCACCGATAAATATTACACATCGACGGTTGGAAAGAATCCATCGACTAATTTCGACTTTGTAGAGCATTGTCACTGTCGCACACTACTTGTGTGACGTCACACAAAACGCATAGTCTGATATCTATTAGGAGTTGTTTAAATAATTATGACTTTGTTACTAAATAAAATACATCTATTCTACATGTTTTTTCTAAATTGCTGCGTTTTTTATTTTATTGCTAATGGTGGCAAACGAGCACGCCGTACACATGATGGTAAGTGCTACTGCCGCTCATGGACCTTTTCCAATTCAATACCAAGGGTATAAGCTAGGCTGCTGTCTGAACCCCAAACCCACCCAGTTGGGCTTCCGGCTCCCTCGTTCACCAAACGAAGCGCAAAAGCACATTGCCATTACTCAGACTTCGATCTTCAGCGAGAGTGTGGTACTACCCCGGACGGACCGGCCCGCGACTGTAGACAGAGAACTGTCAACAGTGTGGTCCTACCACTAAAAAACAACTAACAACAATTTATATTTTTAACAAAATATTTTTTTTTTTGCTTGGTGCTTCCAACTGCACTCTCTCGCACTTGTACGACTAACAAACGTCGCGTCTTCGTTAGTAATATCCGACAGAGACAACTCTCTATAAAATTTAAATTAACCAATTGCTTCTTTCCAAGAATCAATGTCCGATATTTATGGCCGGGTATTATATAAATAAACCACGTGGCTAGTTTAAAGAAATTGTTTGCCATACATTTAGCCATGAATCTTTGGCAATTCTTAAAGTATCACACTCCTGTCTACTTTTTCGGCGATAGTAATAATATTGCATTACCTTTATTAACATAAACCAAAAAAAATTGGTTGCCTGTAAAGTCGGTATACGGGCGAAAGTTTTACGTGACAACGACTTTGAGTGGTAAAATAATTTTAATGTGAATATTCATTCGTATAGTAGGAAGAAGGATGAAATAATAGTAACAATTTAAAACATTTATTTATACAAAGAATTATATTTAAAACATTAATTTATACAAAGAATCTCGCACTGAATTTCATATTAACAAAATTTTATTTTTACCTTTACACATACATACGTATTTATATACAAATATACATACAATAACTTGCAATACATTAACAACATAACTTTTTATGTCTGTCTCTCTCGCTCTTAGGCGGGCTAACCATGCCCGAGTGGAAGGGACGCGTGCCTCTCACTCGCTCTCATTGTGAGCGCATAACGTGAGCGGAGCGTAACGCAGTTTCTTGAAGTGTCACCCGGCAAACCAATTTATAAGACGTTGTCACGTCAAAAACTACCTGATATGCTTAGGCTGCATGTCTATGAGCGGGATGAACATTTTAAATGAATATGCGAGGAGTGCGAGAAAACCAAAATAGTGCACGAAGCATTACATACGATAGAGAGGAAGTGAACACGAAATTTATGTTTGAAAGACTTCTGTTGAAACAAAGTTTTATTTATCGATAAAATCTAGACGATGATTATGACTTATTGAAATAAATTTATTTTTACAAATACCTGCTCAGGTTGAGGGATTTCATCGAGACCACATACAGAATCATCATCTTTTACATGCTTCTGCATCCCTTTAGCTCTTGGTTTTCCATCAGTAGCACCAAAAGTCGTACGCTGTTCACGCAATCTTAAAATAAATTATTACTGTACTCGTAGCAGTTTCTAATATGGTTAAGGAGTATACACAAATTTTTATTTTTTTAGTCATTAATAAGAAATACCAGAGCTCTCATTCTTGCCAAAGCCTGGGTGTCCAAAGCAACTTAGTAAATAGTTACATAATCTTATTTATAACATTCTGCGTCGTTCGTAAGTTTCTTCCTACTCACCTAGCAAACTATGCCACCAAATATATTTTTTAATACATGCATTGTTTCAATATTATCATTTAAACTGAAGTTATACAAGCTTTACTTATAGAACGACGCATCATTAGGAAAAATATTATCAACCAATAGCTTTTATTAGAAAATATTAGATCTGTATTTCTACTTCCCCTAATCACGGCATGAGCATGCTTCTTTAGTTATTTATGACATACAAAAAGAAATAAATTAGCAGGCAACATAAATAAATTTTAATGTTTGGTGATGGAAGTTTTACATATTTTTAATGACTATTAAGTATATTTTGTAATGAGAATAAAACAACTTACTGCTGTCTCTTCGCTCTTCTCCTCAACATTGCTTGATATTTTCTGCAACAGGTTTTTATTATTTTAAATTAACTGTGAATTTAATACGTAACCCGCATTTCATAGCTCAATGTACCTGTAGTTTTTATTATATTTCGATTTGCTAACATGCATGGTCAGTGCTCCAGCCTAATAGATCTGAGCATTGTCTTATAGCATATAAGTGCATTTTATAGCATAATATCTCTTGTTGGTTAAGCTACTTTAAAAAATATTTTCCCAAATATTTCTTGCCGATATGTATTAACAAAATTATTCGATAATATATTTTAGGTAAAAAAAAATGTTTAAAGCCTAGTTAGTAGTGAGTGAAAAAAGTACCTAAGAGAAGTATTCACTCTTTATTTTTTTAGTTATTTTTAGTCTTAGTTTTATGCTGTATTTATTGACCGATGATAAGAAACATCCTTTTCTCCTGAAGAAAGCATTTGGGAGCGATAGTTTCAAACACGTAGTTGTAGTAGAAAGTAAATTGTTAATTTTGTTAAACAAAAATGACATTTAGGATTCTTAACTTCAAATCTTCATATAAACAATAATACTACCTTATATCTTTCTTTATTTTTAAAAAACACCCTGCACTAAGGATATAATCCTTATATTGCAAATATATAATCAAACGGCATAAATTGTAATCAAACTCTGTCCTGCGTGAGAATGGAATATGCGACATCTGGTACGGTAGGTCGGAATCTTAACCACTACACTTACTGTGAATATAAAATGAGGATCACCGTACTGAGCTTCCCTCACCTAAATTCTCCTACTTGAATAGGAGAGGCGACGGATAATAATTCCTGCCATCACCAAAATACACACACCAACCCAATACAGACTTAAGAATTCGCACGGCTAATTGAATGAAAGCGTGTTTAAATAATAATACCTATTAATGTATGCATTATACCTATATAACAGGAGCCAATAATTTTAACGTACCGACATTTCTTTTTATTGCAAGTTTTCATCGTACACTTTCTGAAACATGATAAATATTTATTTTTAAGCATTGCGATAAATCTCCATTTATAATTAAAAAAAAATCTTGTTTCAAAGTTCATCTTAAACTCGTTCTACCTTGTAATCACAAAAGTCACTATAGTTATAGCATACCTATATTTTCGTTTCTTAGGCCTAAAACAAAAGAAAATACGATTTACAATATTATAATATATTAACTCAATTAAGATTCTATATTTAAACATAAAAAGAATATTTTTTATTAGTAAAATATGTTTGAATATAGAAATTATTAAACGCTAATGACAAAAATTCTTACCTCGGCACCTCTTCAGCAGGAACAAAATTAATATCAGGCACAAAATCTGCATCCGCATTTATTACCAATCCACTGTGCGGTTTGAATAATCTGAAATTAATTTTAGAATAATCTAAAATTAATATATTATTATTAACTACTAGGAGGATCAACATAGATTAAATTAGAGAACATATGTTCATATCGATGCTAGAAAGCATAAACGTAGTAACCCAAAATATGAATCTAAAGTTGTCGTATTCAATTCTATGTATATTCAAAAATAAGTAAATAAGTAATAAATAAGAAAATATTAAATTTTTAATTAAAAAATAAAAGGGTTTTTCTAGTCTAGTGTACAATTTTAATTTTGTGTGTTACTATGTTTATGCTTTCTAGAGTCGATACATTATCTAATTAAAAAACCTGTGCAATAACTTATCATAGGACATTACACCGCCTATAGCAACACTTACTCATGACCTGATTTAGGCGGCAATGGTGGTCTTAGTTCAGCAGGTTGCACACTTGCTCTCCGAGTCGTTATAACTTCACCACTTGTTTTGGGGCTTGGCACCTACAAATAAATCATATGTAGAGAACATAATACGAATATAAAGGGAGGAAAATTCAGTTGTGGTAGAACCATACTGTTGACAGTTTTCTGTCTACAGCCACGGGCCTGTCTATTCAGGGTACAAACTCTCGTAGAAAGTCGACGTCTGAGCGTTTCCAAGTCGGGATTTGGTTGCTACCTAGGATCCGAAATGCGGCAATCCGCAAAAGAACAAGTATAATCGGACATAGCACAAAAAAATCGCACGCTAAAGTGGTAATGAGCAAGGCACATCGCTCGACGAAACGATAACCGCAGTGGGAAAGGACGACGCAGTGTAGGACGCTCTGCCACCAGGTGGATTAACGACGTCGTGACGATTGCTGGGAGTTATTGAATCCGGGCGACACAGGACCGTGCTTTTTGAGGGAGACTTATGACCAGCAGTGAACGGCAAGATGCTGATTGATGAACAAATAATATTTTATTATATGTGATGACGAAGTAAGAATACAAAGTGTCAGCACCATTCCTCTCCCGCTGTAGTCGTAAGAGAAGTATAGGTCCTGAACGTAAACAAAGTAATATCACTCCAAGGGTACTTTATGAGAATGCGTATAACTGGCATATTGTAATAGGGCAAATTCTTATTATAACTTACATTCAAGATAGATTTGTCTGAAGCTGTATGCACAACGATAGGAGGGGGTGCAGGCATTTTAATATCCCCCGTCGTAAGATCGTAATATCGAACTCTTTTCTTAGTACTTCTGCGTTTCGCCTTTATGATTCCGCCTCGAGTATCCAGCTCTCTCTCTGATTCTGATGTAGATGGAAAGTCTATTGTACCGAACTTTGTCCTGAAGAGAAGAGAAACTATAATTAAGAAACGAAAATTTTACATATAATGTACAAACTCGTTTCCGACAAATTGAATTGATAATATAACTTTAAACAAAGATCGAAAATGAAAAATAATAAACTTAATTATTAGCATCGACATTAGGTAGCGTAATAATATGGTCTATATCATATTTGAATAATTACTTGTTACAGAACAAAATTGATACAGTTACTTTTATGTTCTTTATATGTATATCTTTGTACCGGTATCGGTAGCATTCCCTATTTCTCAGCCTTCAAAATTGGCGACCAGTCAACTCTTTTCAAATATCATCATCATTATCATTCAGAGTAGGACTCTTATCCCAATTACTTGGGGTCGATACAATATGTGCTCTTTTTTCGTAGTACTTACATATTGTAAAAGTTATTGGCAATAGTTTTATGACCGGCCGCCTGCCAAGCGTCAACCCTCCTTGGGAATGGAATTGTTGACCAAACGGCATCAGGTGGACTTGGCCCAGCTCGTTATAAGGCTCTTAGTCGTCTTTTACGACATCCACGAGCAAAGTAAGGGTTGGTAGTATTCGTAGCCGCTACCACACAGCAACTTTTTTTCAAATATATAGTATGAAAATTGTTTTGTAAATTCGTTGACTATATGAATGAAATAAGTCGACGCTTTCAGTCAGTCTTTCGGTCTGACAACGTCAATTAATTGTATTTTTTTTTGTTAATGTGTAAATACGTGTATTACTTCATATACCTACGTCTTTAATACTCGTAGGTGAAATGCAAGAAAGCGATATTGGTGTTACACAATTTACCTTAATTTCTGATCTAAAGTTGGTGGTTCTAGAGGACAATGGCCAATGTATCTCAATCTGGAAAATAAGAGAAAGTCTGTAAACATAGAACACCAGTGTAAAGAATATTTTTATATGTTATTATTATTGTAAAAATATGTAGAAGGAGTACCTTCACGCTTCACGCACTTGATGAATATGAAGTAATTTTTTAATATAATGAAAAATTAAGGATGTTGACATTCATCACCGGTTAACAAATAAGAGAGGTAATGATGTTAATTGCAATAGATAAAGCAAATCTAACATAGTTCATAGAACTAGGATACTTGATGAAATCTTTTTTAAAAATTTATCTTAATGAATTAATTATGTTATTATAAATCCGATGTAACTTTCCATGCGGTGACGGATTACGATACAAGAACAACGATGAGGAATGCAATATAAATATAACAGAAATAAAGAAATATTCAAAATGTATGTACCAATATATACAGGATTTACCAGGTACTTAAATATAGATCTGGATGTAGGCTTCAAAACAATTATTTACCTTGTATACATTGATGGTGTCATAGGTACGCAGCTCTTGTGATCATGTCGAGGTAAACTACGCTTTGTTTTAAAATAACGTGGTGTCGACACACCTCCTTTCTGTATGCCTCAAGAAATTAAATTATTAATTATTATTATGATTTGGTTTGACTGTGATATACATGATTACTATAATAGAGGATCCTCGATTAAAAATTATTTCTGTGTGGTAACAGAATTAGAATACAATTCATCACTCCTTTTCTTATCCGCGGCCCCGGCATGGCACACTACATGATGCCTGATATAATATTGCGCAGAAGTTTTTGTTTCTTCATCATCATCATCATTTCAGCCCATCGCCGTCCACTGATGGACGTAGGCCTCCCTCATGGTACGCCACAGAGAGCGGTCCTGTGCCGTTTGCATCCATCGATGCCCAGCAACTTTCACTAGGTCGTCTGTCCACCTAGTGGGGGGACGTCCTACAATGCGTCGTCCGATACGTTGTCGCCACTCTAGAACCTTCTTTCCCCAGCGGTTGTCGGTTCTTCGAGCGATGTGGCCTGCCCATTGCCAATTCAACGTGCTAATTCTTCGTGCTATGTCGGTTACACCCGTTATTCTGCGGATTTCTGTATTACGGATTCTATCACGCAGAGAAATCCCGAGCATAGCTCGCTCCATACCACGCTGAGCGACTTTGAGCTTGGTTATGAGGCCTACATTTAGGGACCATGTTTCCGTGCCGTAAGTCATCACCGGTAACACACACTAGTCGCAGACCTGTGTTTTCAGACACTGAGGTATGTTGGACGAGAAGATCCTCCTAAGTTTCCCGAACGGTGCCCAGCCGAATTGGATTCGTCGGCTGACCTCTTTCTCAAAATTGGATCTACCTAACTGGACTGTTTGTCCAAGGTAAACATAATGATCGACAATTTCGAGAATCGCATTGCCAACTAGGACCGGTACAGGAATGACATGGGCATTTGACATGACTTTCGTCTTGTCCATGTTCATTCGTAACCCCACCAGTTGGGATACCCTGCTGAGATCGTTGAGCATGGTGCCAAGGTCCTCCGTGGATTCTGCCATAACGACGATATCGTCTGCAAATCGAATGTGAGCGATGTATTCGCTGTTAATACCGAGTCTGGTCCAGTCTAAGAGCTTGAAGACATGATTGTTTAGGTGATTTTAAATTGCTGAATTGGTCTATCACAACTTAATCTTTTATAAACTCATCAGAGTCATCAGTTACTAGAAGTATAATTTATAGTTGTCCCAGTTGGCAATCATCAGTTCCATACAAAACAGTAGCAGTATTAGTAGATCTAGGTATATTTATTTATTTATTGCATCAAAGAAACATACAGTATTATAATTAATTACAATAAGAAAAAAAAATTAAAATAATTAACACTGTCACCAATGAAGTTTCTAGTATATATCATATTTTCTGTATTAGACGATGAATGTAGGATATAGGTACTTACTTGAAAACAAATTTTCTAATGTGAGAGCTTCAATAATATCATCAACTTTTTTGCATTCTGTATTCCTGACTTTCACAGGTTTGTGAAGTTTTGATTTTCTGGGTGGACAGTTACATTTTCTGAAATAAATATTGTTTGCAATCAAAAACTGTAGCTCCTATCAGCCCTACCTACCTACAACGCGGCAAATAACCGATTAAACGTATATAAAATTAGGTAGGCGGTTATCCCTCTTGACCGTGGACATCTTAAAAGACGACGACGGGATAAGATATGCATATAAAATCTATGCAATATAATGAACACTAGAATAAAATCTTGTATCTACCAACCCGTCTGCCTGCTGGTCAGACGAGTTGGTACTTGGTGATATGTAAATTTCCCTCCTATTATGGAGGAGTTTTGATCGCAGCGGTGGGACTAACATGACCCAAGGTGATGATAAGATGAGAAAGGAAGGGGAGATGATACATTGTAATTTTACACCGTCAACATCTAGGTAATATAAAACCATGTGACATTATATACAGATACAATGCATCTAGTAAGGCAGAACTAATAAGTAAGAATAGATCTTACCGCATTCTGCGGACCATGGCGATTAGATTTTTATTATTTTTATTATTACAATTAATTTTTTTACATATCACATTCTTAGTAAATAACTAAATAATTTTGAATGAAGTTTACTTATGCTTGCCATATAGATACTTACGTCAGATTGAAAATTAGAATTATAAGAAAATTAATTCAATTTCATATAGGTAGGTAGGATTTATTAGTTGGTCAAAGGATAATCCTTTTTCAGAAATCTATATAAATTAATAAAATTGATGTCTGTTTGTAATGCCAAAATAAAACTGTTATATTAAATGTATTTTTATTGATTATCTAAACGTATTTTTTATCACTATATACCATCAGGTGTGCTACTTTACGCGGATACCGTACGGTGGCGACAGAGGTAGCGTGCCTGTTAGCCGGAACTCCCCCGTGGGACTTGGAGGCGGAGATGCTCGCCGGACTGTACCGGGGGTGGCGGCGATGCGGGCAAGGAGCGGCACCATGTCGCCCAGCGAGATGGCCACCCGGCGGTGCGACGCCCGCCGTGACGTCATTGCCCGTCGGACAATCCGGCTGCAGAGGCCTCGGTTCGGTGTTTGGACCGTCGAGACCTTCCAGTCGGTGCTGATGAAGTGTCGGCAGCACGGGGTCCTTTCCTTCCGACATGGTTGCTTCGGGAAGTACCTGCACACGGTCGTGAGGAGGAAGAGGGCACCCTCCTGCCGCCACTGCGATTGTGACGAGGACACAGCGCAGCCCACGCTCGAGGTCTGTGTGACCTAAGCAGAGCAGCGCCACGAACTCGTCGCAATCATCGGTGACGACTAACGCTGCTGATCATCGCTAAGGCGTAATGCTCGACAGCGTCAGCAACTGGAACGTGGTCGGCGGCGAGATGACCGTCTCGCAGAAAAAGGCGGCGGGGCGAGTCCGAGAGGAAATCTTATTCGGTGAGACGACGAGACGAGACGTGTATCTGCGCCTGATGCCGCTCTATGCGAGGCCGCGGGTGACTGGACTGGGGTTTAGTTTGTCCCCCGTAGAGAGCCGCGTGAGGGTGACGCCATAATAATATTGTGGCATCGACGGGGGATGGTACCAGAAAGAGTAACCTGCCGGGCTGGCCCCAGACGTTAAGGATTCTGTACCGGTGGCCGGTCCAATGGCGCTGAGGAGGGAATACGGTGGATTATGGGGTCACGCGCCACCCTTTCGTCGCCCCAGACGGAACGGACGGCGTGTGTCCAGATCAGACGGCCAAAAAAAAGGTGTACTAATTTCTCGTTTGTCACCATAAGGTAGGAAACAGGCAAACAGCACACCTGATGATAAATGATATTGCCGCACATAGATCTTAGCAACACTAGCAGAACAGCCATGCCACTGCCTACCGAGAAGAAAGTGTTCCTCTTAAACATTGTTGTATGAAGGACATATCCTAGCTCTTGAAAAACACCGCAGCAGGTAGTTCATTCCAGATCCTACATATAAGTTGAAGAAATGATCGCTGAAAACGTAGTTAGGTATATAAAAGTAAATAGGGCACTGATATAGAGCGAATATATATAGATATAGAGCGAAGAGTGAATGCGCGAAATAGAGTGAACGGAGCGTTGGGACACCTTCTCGGTAGCCACCACCTCAGCCAGAAGGCACGTGTAACAATATATAACGCAGTGCCTGTCCCAACATTACTATATGGAAGCGAGAGTTGGGTATGCAGAAAAGAGCATGAAAGCAAAATTAATGCGGTCGAAATGCGATCTCTACGGAAAATCTGTGGAGTTAGGCTGACCGACTGCATTCGCAACGACGACGTAAGAGAGCGAGTAGGTATGAAAGAGAGTATTGCTGTAAAGATGCGAAAGGGAATGCTCCGATGGTTCGGACATGTGGAAAGAATGCCGCACGAACATCTGGTTAAGAAGATATACAATGCGAAAGTGGAAGGATGTAGGTACCGAGGGAGACCGAGACTTACCTACCTAGACCAGATTGGTCACGTACTGAAAGAAGGTAGCGTCAAGAGTCTCCGAAACCGGCGGGCGTGTATGAAGAGAATTATGAATGTTGAAGAAGCGAGTGAAGTATGCAAGGATAGAGTTCTCTGGCACTCTGTTCTCTCTGCCTACCCTGCAAGGGATATGGCGTGATGATATGTAAATAGGGATACCTTAAAATACGTTGTTTGTCAGTCTGTTTGTTTTGGTAATCTGCGAACCGTTTAGACAGATTACGACGGGACGTTCACTTTCTGATACGAGGCGTACCTACTTTAGCTGCGCTTATTTCAGAAAAACAATTAGGGTTTTAGGAAAAATAAAAACCCATAAAATTGTAACAAATATCCGAAATAGCTAGACTGCTTTAAACAGTAATTTTAATGACAGATAGATGATGCTAATAAAAAAAATGATTAAAAAAATCAAAAAACCCGACTGCGTAAAAAGTCACCAAAACTACGTACATAATAAAAAAAACTGAAAAGAAAAAAACAAGCACTTAGATGTCCGGTGGTCTAGAATTCCATAATATATTATTGAATAAATACTATTGCAGAAAATGAAATATATTTTAATAATAGAACATGACAACTGAACAGTCGGGATCCATTGAAAAATTAGATTTGCTGTCGAATAAAGGATCCCGACTGTTCAGTTGTCATGTTCTATTATTAAAATATATTTCATTTTCTGCAATAGTATTTATTCAATAATATATTATGGAATTCTAGACCACCGGACATCTAAGTGCTTGTTTTTTTCTTTTCAGTTTTTTTTATTATGTACGTAGTTTTGGTTACTTAGTACGCAGTCGGGTTTTTGATTTTTTTAATCATTTTTTTTATTTTATACTTTTTAGTTATAAATACCTAGGTAGCTATAGTTATCTTATTTATTAATAAGTAGGTAAGTACCTAACTTTATATAGTTTTTCGACTGAAGTAAAATACAATATCGTTAGAAATTGGAGATGGGCGACCGCGTCAGACATTAGATACTTTAGGTAAGACTACCTATGGTATATTGGACAATATACCTACTAGATACTTCAATATATGTCCATCCACATCCAGTTATATGAATTTTTCGTCTTTTCATCGTAAATTTCTACTGTCTAAAAAACCTATATGTGAGAAAGGTTGTTACGAAACTTTAAATCGATATAGATCCTAAACAGTCAGTCAAATCGAAAAATGTTGAAATAAAACTAATAATGATTTTTAAATACCTATTTAACGATGCCCCACTCGATATACTTTGTTGACTTTAATTTTTTTTATTTTCACAATATGGCGTCCAGTAGTCGCCATATTGAATTTTCAATGACGTCATATCTTTAGTGACACTCGCCGGATTAAGAGGAATCGATTGACGTGCGAATCATAAAAATCGGCCTTGGCGTTTGGTATATATAGTGCTTCAAAGGAACATACAAACATACATACATAGAATGTTAAACACAATACCACTCCTTTGCAGTCGGGTAAAAACAGCAATTTTGACTATTTTTATTCTGGAAAAAGACTTAAGGTTGAGTGACAAAAAAATTAACCCATAACGTTGTCAATTAGGTAAAATCAAACTTAGTTTATTTTATTAAAATTCTTTCGCATTTAAATATTTGCACTTTTTATTAGCACTGCAATTCATAAGTTTTACATATTTTACTTTTAGTGTGTATGTATGTATTTATTATATTTAGGTACTTATACAAGGTGGAGACGACCATACGACAATAATTTTAATCTAGTGTATCTGATGACTTGCCCAGCCTGTATACAAACTTTGAATACAATATGTCGTATAGTTTAGCCGCAGCACATTACTTTGTATTATCGCCATGTTTACCAGTTCAAGTCTTCCCCAAACGTAATACAAATCAATGCATATTATACCTTATTCCTAAGTCTTTATAAACCGTGTCATCAGACTTAGATGAGGAATTTAAAACTACCTAATGCGGCTTAATGAAAGAAGACCTCGGTCTCATGTTCAAAACTATTATAATAGGTCTGTAGGTCAGTGTGCCATCGTGATCCTGTGACGTGAATGTGCGTAATTAGACGCTTACTTTGTGTTAGAATAGTATTTCTTTCTCATTTACAATGCCTCGTTATAATTACACAGCTTCGGGTATACAGATATGATTTTAATTTATGGAGAATATCACGGTAATGCAGCTTTAACCATACGTACGTACCGAAAGAGATATGGAAACACACGTGTTTGTACTACCAATGGCCGGACTATTGTGCAAGCTGTCCAGAGGTTACGGGATAATCAATCCTTACTGCCTCATATGGATAGTGCTCCTTCGCGTGTAAGAGTCACCCTAGATGAACAAATTTTAAATTATTTTTCTCGCAAATTTGACAGAGGTTGATAATGTGGAGAACTTAAAAAAAGGAATTGTACGATCTTTCGACAAGTTAAAATACATCGCCGTCAATGGCGACCTGTTAACAAGAGTTCGAAATAATATTTTAAGAAGATATAATTTGTGCGTTCGGGTCCATGGCGCACATATCGAAAATTTAAAAGTTTAACGACCAAGTGAATTATTAAAGTTATCGTGATTATTTTAATAAAAGAATCGAGTGAGAATGAACAATGAATAGCGCCCATAAGTGTATGTATTTACCTACGTTTCGAAGTTGTAACATATGATACCACAAGGTCACTCGCGTGCCGGCCACAGGTTAGTGAACTAATATTTACAAACGGTGTTCTATTTTGTTTCAATATTTATGATAAAAAGTTTGTTTGAAAAAATTGTTTTTTAAATATGCATGCGAGGACTTTTTTAATAGTTTCAAAATACTCCTATACACTAGTATTGACGGTGTTTTCATTTATTGTCGTATTGACGTCTCCACTCTGTATACAAAAATATTAAAATTTTACAAAGTCTGCGAACTGAACAGTATTTTTTTTTAATTCCACGCAAATGAACAACAGATAGTAGATAATTATATAAAAATAATAGCTCCTACCTATTTAGTAATAATTTTATGTCACAGTCAAGATGCTGACCACATTCGCTTGGGTAACTTACCTGCATTAAAAAGCCAAACTTTCTAATTTATAGTATACTAGCTTTTGCCCGCGGCTTCGCCCCCGTAAAAGGTTACCTGGGGGGGCACACTTAAAACATTACTTATTTTTACAGACTGTCGCGCCGCCTACAGGTTGTTTGTACAAACTTAACTGCTGCCATTTTGTCCTGTATGTCAAACGTTTGACAACTGAGAATTATTATTTTTTGTTCCTAGCGTAGGTACTTATTGTCATCAATCTATTTACGGTTATTGATGTACTTTCTGAAAATTATCTCAATTTTCATTGTTAAGCTGATATTATTATTGCTTCGTTATCAGCTGATATGTTTTTTTTTATATTTCAGGGTAGCTTTCATAGTAAAATAAAATTCTATAATTACACATACACATGTAGATATGTATATATATCACTTCAACTTTAGTTCACCGCGTAAACTCTGGGTGGCAGCACTTTCCATACATGCATATTTTATCATGGAGTTGCCACTCTTTTTCAGTTTAATAACTTTACTCTTTGAAGGTTACTTTCCTAAAGTTTTTGATCCCCTATTTTTATTTTTGACCGTCGGTAATACAGTGCAACGGTATTACAATACTCAGGGTTGGAACTTCATTACTGGACTGCTAGATGGCGTTGAAGAAGCTAGATATTGAGATTTTTTGACAAACAATTTTTTTTTATTTTTCATATAAAAATTTTGATTTTTTTTTAATAAAAAGTGTTCTATGTTACTTTTAATACCTCCAAGAATATGTGTACAATGTTTCATGATGATCGGTTGAGTAGTTTTAGCGTGAAAGCGTAACAAACAAACTTACATTCACATTTATATATTAGTAGGGATTATCTATGAGCCAAACCGCCTGCTAAGCATGGTGCTAATGGTGTTAGGGATTTTTAGGGAGATCTATATCCAACAGTGAAAAATTAAGGTTGGATGGGTTAATATTATACATAATAATAAAAATAATGTAATAATTACTATTTGTGTGTGGTGATTTTATTATATATGTTTATATATTACAATATTCTGGTTAATTTTACAGAGTATATATATTTTAATAATTCACAGAACAAATAATAAAAATATGGAATGTAAATACTATGATTTGGAATGGCCATGACTGTCATTCCGGTCTCTCTTACCTATGATACATGCCGCAATAGGTGATAACTAAAGTTAAACTGTAGTCGAATCTGCCAAATCATTGGATGAATAACCATAAATATCTAATATTAAAGTAAAAGTATCTAATGAATCATTATCATCAATGAGTCATTTCTCTATGCGTCAGGCTTCGTAACCTACGATGCATGTCGTAAAAGTTATATCTAACCGGTCGATACTCACAATGTAGGTGAGTAAACATCTCAATTGCGTCCTAATTTAATGTTATCTATGTAAATCCTAAAACAATCCCCTCCACTGATTAGTTTATCATAGAAAATTAGTTCTAGATAAATAAGTATGCATCACCGCAGCTGCTATCCTTTCATAATTCTTTACAACCTAGTGATCAAATAAACTACTTGTCAAATAAAAACAGGCATCTTGTTATCAATGCACTTAAATTAAATAAATACTATGTAATAATCATCATAATCTGATGACACATATGTTTAAAACATTTTTTTTTTGTATGTGCTTAGCTGTTAGCCGCAGATGGCTTTGACAGCTTTACGCGGACTATGGGTGAGCGCTGAGGGCTCTCAACCCGCGATGTATAAAACAATTTACAGTTATATTTGTTAACATACACAAAAATCTATCAATTTTAATTTAGCTATCCATGTTCAAGAGGTGCCACAGAGCTACAAAAATATTTAAAATTAGGGGCATTTCACGTGAAGCGGACAGCGGAAAAAAAGTGAGGTCGTAGAATTTGTTTATATTTGGGTTAATCATACCTCTAGTGGGTATTAACGCAAATACGTAACATATTTTTTTTATGATGTTTATTTTTTAAGTTATGGGCCTTTAAAAAGTAATGCTAATTGAAATTTCAATTTTTCTGAAGTAGATTTTCTAATAGGAAAAAAAAAATAAAAAATATCATGCTTTGCAATTCGTGTAGATCTTTCTTTTCCCTTTTTGATTGAAAATATTTTTTTAAAAATAAAAAAGAAAATCAACTCCAAAACCGGAAGTAAAAATTTTAAACGAGTTTCTCAAAAACTTCGACCATTTTTTTTTATTTAAAAAAATAGCTCAATGTATATTTTAAGTATGCTAGAAGTTTCATAGTGGGATGGTTACTTAGATTCTTCTTGTAAAATAGTAAAAATTATAAAATAAAGTCGTTTTGAATATGATACGATATTTCATGATGTTATGATGTAAATATTATAGTATTATGGTGTCTAAACAAGTAGGTATATAACATCGTCACATCACACTCAGTGCGACATGCATGTACATTAATATACCTATCTTGTTAACTAGTAACCACCCCACTATGAAACTTCTAGCATACTTAAAATATACATTGAGCTATTTTTTTAAATAAAAAAAAAATTAAAAAAAAATGGTCGAAGTTTTTGAGAAACTCGTTTAAAATTTTTACTTCCGGTTTTGAGGGTTGATTTTCTTTTTTATTTTTAAAAATTTATTTTCAATCAAAAAGGGAAAAGAAAGATCTACACGAATTGCAAAGCATGATATTTTTTTTATTTTTTTTCCTATTAGAAAATCTACTTCAGAAAAATTTAAATTTCAATTAGCATTATTTTTTAAAGGCCCATAACTTAAAAAATAAACATCATAAAAAAAATATGTTACGTATTTGCGTTCATACCCACTAGAGGTATGATTAACCCAAATATAAACAAATTCTATGACCTCACTTTTTTTCCGCTGTCCGCTTCACGTGAAATGCCCCATTAGATAGATTGTGTTCAACGCTTAACAATGGTAGAGAAGACTCCACAACTCACACACTCTCACTCCTGGGAGTCTCATTTGCACTTACAGTTTCTCTACAATTTGTACCAAAGAATACACTTCAAACTAAATATTTAAATAATATTTTTAAATACATCAATGTGTGATGATTATAAATAAATTACTCCTAAAATACATCTTATTTATAAATAAACATTTAAAAATAATTTCTTTAGTGGTTGTCCATAACCCATCTTGAAAGTGAAACTGCCACCATGAAAAAGAAAAACATTTCATTCTTTTTAAATCACTTCACAACATTTGGAGACAGTATTAAAATGATGACTTCAGTGATCTTAGAATAAAATACGAAAGGGTTGCTTTTTGAATATTATTAGAATTAATCAACTAAACATTGAATTATGTAGAATATCTAAATCTTCCTTCCTTTGCTCAGCTCTTTTCTTCTCTTTTTTAAAAGCTTCATAGCTTTCATCATCAGTGGGCAATTCATATCTACAGAAGGGACATGAATTTGTCTGTAAAGCAAATACTGTATTAATAAAATAGTAAAAGCAAACAATATATTAAATTAATAAAAAAAAAATATGTATTAATAAAATTTTACAATGCAGATTAGATAGATATATAATGCAGAATTTTTTATGTTTTACATGACAATAATCAGAAATACCTTTTAGATTTACTGTATCATAGTATATTGAAGTACCACAAAAGATGTTAGTGAAAATATGGACAATTAGTGGATTATTGATAGGCAACATTGACTCCTATATATAGGACCCATTGGAATTTTACTTTTACCTTCAGTCTGTTTCGACATTTACCATATCATAAGGGATTTCATGGCATTTAATTGAAAGACTAAATAATGAGTATGATCCTTCAGACTAGAAAATGCAGATTAGTTAGATATATAATGCAGAATTTTTTATGTTTTACATGACAATAATCAGAAATACCTTTTAGATTTACTGTATCATAGTATATTGAAGTACCACAAAAGATGTTAGTGAAAATATGGACAATTAGTGGATATATTGATGGGCAACATTGACTCCTATATATAGGACCCATTGGAATTTTACTTTTACCTTCAGTCTGTTTCGACATTAACCATATCATAAGGGATTTCATGGCATTTAATTGAAAGATTAAATAATGAGTACGATCCTTCAGACTAGAAAATATTCTTTGACACATACTTTGCAGTTAAGAGTTGAACCCAGTATACTATGGAAGTAAGTCTTTACTTAAACTTTAGACAATTTTGGCATCTGTAAATGCCATAATCTTGACAGAGCAAGATTAAAGCTATTAATAATTTCTTGTGATTCTATTTTACATATTGGATATATATGGAATACTTATTTTGAATAACAATAAAATGTGAACAATTAGAACTCTTCCCACTATACAATCTAAAGAAGGAATCAAATTAAAATATAAACCAATATTTGAATACTTAAAAGTGTTATTTACCCTATTCAGCCACTTCAATATACAATCAGCATGAAATTGATGATGGCAAGGCATTTCTTTTGTCTTCTCCCCAACATTAAATTTCTTCAAGCATATAGGACAACTTTCATTATTATTTTCTACTGTAATATCTAATAAATTTTGAACAGCTTCTTTGGAGGCAGGTGGAGGTAATCTGCAATATAAATATAAGCATGATTTAAAGTTATAAGATTAATTTTTTTTAGAATCATTATTTATTAATGTACAATTTACTTAGATAATTATCAATATCATTGAATTATACCAAGTACCTGTCTTATAACATGAATATGAACATGAACTTACCTTGGCCAATTACCAGTCATATTATCATCGTAGATGCCAAAATCTAACAGCAATCTAGCCATATGCAATAAATGATTCGGCTGTTCTCCGTCTTGTAGTTCTGTCCATCCCATTTCTTCAAAGTACCCAGCCATGTTTTAGAGTCTGATTCACACAGCTATAGAAATATTATAAGTAATGTCAGCCGCAAAACACTTAAAACTGAAAGGAATCACAATACACAAACTTATTTACTTTTTAATGACATAGTTGTACTATAGAAAATAATAGAAATACACATAATTTATTTTACTGTATTAAATTCACAAATCAGGGTGGCCAACTATTAATTTGCAATCCCGTAGATTTAACTTGTCAATGTTTCGATTAGTTAAATAAAATAGGTAAATAAAAAGTTACCGACTGTAGCCCCATATTAAATTGCTAATTCGTTATTTAAATTATTTGCAATATGCATAGGTACAACTTAAATTCAGGTCTAAATTAAGTTACTCATTAATCCAACCATTAATATTTATTCTATTTTAAACTATTTATAAGTATAGTTTACTCTAATATAAAAATTCATAGCAAATGTCTATTTTCGATTAAGTCTCGTGCTCGAATCTCGAACTTCCTCCACAATTAAAAGATAATTGACCACGCTGGTCGGACGTGTTTGTATATGGTTTTATTTCAAACTTCTATCTCTTGCCTATGCAACATCTATATGTTATCTGCATATAGTGATAGGACCACACTGTTGGCAGTTTTCTGTCACCAACCGCGGGCCGGTCCGTCCAGGGTAGTAAGACACTTTCACAGAAAAACGACGTTTGAGCAGTGTTAATGTGCTGCTGTGCTGCGTTCGGTGAGCAAGAAAGCTGACAGCCCAACTTTCTCGGTGGATTTGGGATTTTTATTGGTAGGCAGCGGCCTCGCTATAGCGCTGGTATTGCAAAGATCCATGGCAGTAACACTTATCATCAAATGTTTACATTACTTACTACATTTACGACATCTACGGGCAATAATGTGGATGGTAAATTTAATCCGTTACCACGCGTAATTCGTCAACTTATTGACTTGAAATAATACGCCAAAAATTCATTAGCTGTTACATCATATTTTTCCTTGATTTCCTCTCCACTAACTTGCCAGAATTAAGGGATAATCTATTAAGCTGGCAACTTTAATTATAAGTAAAAAGGAAACAGTCACTCCCACAGATTATATTAGATATCGTCACCTTGATTTTAAAGCGCTGTCTAGCAGAAATTGCAGAAAGCAAGGTGTTGGCTCGATCCAAGGCCCTATAAGGCACACCAGTGTCGGCGTGGTCCCTGACCACTATTATCAAGGTACTTTCGTGAAGAATACAAAGCTGCTACAGAATGTCAAAACGATATAGGGATTCTATTCGATGCAGACTGAGTCAGAAAGCGTGTTGGCCGTTTGCCTTGGCGACGATTGCCCAATGGATAAAGACGTCATTGCGTCAAGGCGTCATTGCCATCTGGTGGTAGGACCACACTGTTGACAATTCTGTCTACAGCCGCGGGCCGGTCCGTCCGGGGTAGTAACACACTCTCGCAGAAGATCGACGTCTGAGTAATGGCAATGTGCCATTGCGCTTCGTTCGGTGAGCGAGAGAGCCGGAAGCCCTACCGGGTGGGTTTGGAGTTTGTAATGGTAAGCAGCGGCTTAGCTATACCGTTGGTATTGCAAAGGTCCATGGGCGGCAGTAACACTTACCATCAGGTGTGCTACTTGCACATTTACCACCATAAGCAATAAAAAAAAATTAGTAGTCCAGCTGGCGAGGCCTCAGTTTGATATCCAGACTTGGAGGCCCTCAGGCAACTGCTAATATAGTGACAGTAGGGATTCCTTTCTTTGCGACTGCTGCAGATTGTATCGAGACATGGAAGCTTAGGCAAGTAGGCACATTCAGCTATGAGGCCGTCCTGAGGAAAGCCCGGCGGGAGCTCGACGTCTCCGACATAGGAGGCGTCGAAGCCAGGACCCGCAAGGCCCGGACAGGGGCTCGGATTTTAGAGTTCCCTGGGGCCGAGGGCACCAGGACGGCCGATAGCGTGGCGTCGAAGTTGAGAGGTCTATTCGCCGAGGAGAGTGGCGTTAGAATCGCCAGACCC
Source organism: Lymantria monacha (assembly GCA_905163515.2). Classification (NCBI taxonomy): domain Eukaryota; kingdom Metazoa; phylum Arthropoda; class Insecta; order Lepidoptera; family Erebidae; genus Lymantria; species Lymantria monacha. The sequence goes on along the minus strand of LR991091.1, from coordinate 14,479,281 downwards.
GTGAAGTGCGCCGAAATGCGCATCGCGGGTCTGGACGACTCCGTGACGGTGGAAGACATCCGGGAGGCCATTGCCTCGAAAACCGGGTGTCCCCTGGACACCGTCCGGGTTGGCGCCATCCGGCCCGGTCCGGGCGGCGTAGGTGCCGCCTGGGTGCAGTGCCCAGTGGAGTCGGTCAGACAACTGGCCGGCTCAAGCAGGTTTCTCGTGGGCTGGAGCTCAGCGCGTGTCACCGTGCTGGAGCACTGGCCTGTGAGGTGTTTCAAGTGCATGGCGGTCGGGCATACCTGGCCAACATGCACTAATTACTTTGACTGCGGCGGACTCTGTTTTCGCTGCGGTCAGACTAGGCACATGGCGGCATCTTGCGCCACCCCGCCCCACTGCCCCGCGTGTGCGGCGGGCAATAAGCCTGCCAAGCACCGCATGGGCTCTGGAGCGTGCAGAGCTCCGGCTTCGGCCCCAAAGGGACGGAGCGGCCATTCGACTACGATCGGGCCGCGCCCGCTCCTAGCGCGGCCCGATCGCCCGTCGAAAGCCAGGAGGTGATGATGAATACGACCCATTAATGGCTACCCAAGCTACTCACCTCCTGCAGCCACTCCGCCGGTGCGCAGGATAACCTCCTGCAAACCATGGCGGAGTGGTCGATCGGTGCAGCCGTAGTCGCGGAACCGTACCGTGTGCCTGATCGCCCCAATTGGGTGGTCAGCCGGAACGGCACCGCGGCAATCGTCGTCTCCACGCAGCGGCACTTCCCGTCCTTGTCCCTTTTGGATAGGGGCGAGGAATTTGTCGCTGCGGAATGGGGAGTGGTCACACTCTACAGCGTATACCTCTCCCCTACTAGGAGAATGGACGATTTCGGGGCCTCCCTCACCACCTTGGAGGCCTCGATACGGCGATTGGCACCGGGCCTCGTCCTGGTCCTTTTTTTTTTGCGGTGGGCTATGGACATCGCATCCCGCCAAATCGGTCCGGGGTGACGGAAGAGGTGGCGCGCAACCCCATTGACCCACCCTGCAAGCACCTCTTCTTCGCCGTGCGAGCGAAGCCTCGGTTAGGGTGGCATCAGGCGCAGGTATTCGCGCCTGCGCCGCCCCGGCCGCTGACGGCGGCCCGGGTCACGGGAATCCTCCCGGACTCGTTCCGCCGTCTCCTTCTGCGAGATGACAGCCTCGCAGAAGGCGGCGACCGCGTCCCAGTTCCTGACGCTGTCGACCATAGCCCTCGCAACAACCGGCAGCGTCAGGTCGGCACCGATAACAGCGACGAGGTCACGGCGCTGCCCGTCCCAACTCGGACACACCTCCAGCGTGTGTTGCGCCGTGTCCTCGTCACTGCTGCAATGGTGGCAGGCCGGAGTCCACTCCCTATACGCGACCGTGTGCAGATACAAACCGAAACACCCGTGCCCCGATAATACCTGCACCAGCCGAAAGGAGAGGACTCCGTGCCGCCGCTCCATCCATTCCATCAGTACGGGCCGGAGGGCCTCGACGGTAACGACACTGTGTCTTGGCCTCTCCAGCCGCGTAACCCAACGGGCGATGACGTCTCGGCGGGCGTCCTCGCGCCAGGTGGCTATCTCGCTCAACGATGGGGAGCCACCTTCGTCGCGCACTGAGGTAACCCGCCGGTAGAGGTCGGAGAGCATCTTCACCTCTAGGTCCCACGGGGGTGTCCCGGCCAATAGGCATGCCGCGCCTCGTCCTGGTCCTGGGGACTTCAATGCCAAATCCACGGCGTGGGGGTCCCCTACGACGGACGATCGCGGGCGGGCGGTCGTGAAATGGGCGGCGTCACTGGGCCCTACTGGGCATCTGTGTCCTAAACAGAGGCTCAGTGAACACGTGTGTGCGACAGCAGGGTGGGTCGATAGTGGACTTGTCGTTCGCTAGCCCCGCTGTCGCACCACAAGTGTGGAACTGGCGTGTCCTGGAGGAGGCGGAGACCCTGTCGGACCACCGGGACGCTGAGGCTGGCCGCATTCGCGATGCGTTAACGCAGATATGCGATGCAGCCATGCCCAGGGTACGGCGTCTGCCTCCGAGGCAGAGGGTCTACTGGTGGTCCTCAAGGCTGGCGGACCTTCGTGCGGCGTGCATTAGTGCCCGAAGGTCCTACACCCGTAGCCGGCGGCGTCGCCGCGATGCTGAGCGGGAGGGCCAGCTGTATGAGGCGTACCGCAGTGCGCGGACTGCCTTTCGGCTGGCCATCCGGTCCGCCAAGGACGCAAGTTGGCAGGAGATGCTGGACGGTCTCGATCGTGACCCCTGGGGTCGCCCGTATCGCGCGTCGCTGAATAAGCTTCGCGCGCAGGGCCCCCCCTCACCGAGACCCTCCAGCCCGACCTACTTCGTAGGGTGGTCGAGGAGCTGTTCCCGCGGCAGTCGGAGCACACGCCCCCGGTCATGGGTTCGCCAGATCACGACCGGGAGTCCGACGAGAGTGTTCCGCCCGTGACGGAATCAGAAGTGGGGGCTGCTGTGGCGAAGATTCGTTCCGCCACCACGGCCCCCAGCCCGGACGGAATACCAGTCCGGGTGTTGACGTTGCTCCTCGAGTACCTCGAACCTCGCCTGAGGTGACTGCACAACGCCTGTCTGACGTCTGGATAGTTTCCTGAGTGCTGGAAGGAAGGGAGGTTGGTTCTCCTGCCAAAGCCGGGACGGCCCCCGGCTTCGACGATGTGGGTAAGCTGTTGAAGCGTGTCCTCGCTGCCCGCATCGTCCGACCCCTAGAAGAGGTGAGGCCCGATATGTCGGACGCTCAATTCGGCTTTCGAAGGGGGCGTTCGACCATCGGGGCCCTGCTACGCCTGAGGCAGACGGCCGCGGAAGCCGTCATCGGCAGAGGAGTGGTGTTGGCAGTGTCGTTGGACATTGCCAACGCATTCAATAGTCTGCCATTCAGCTGCATCAGGGAGGCGCTCCGATTCCATGGAGTGCCCTTGTCCCTGAGGCGGCTTGTGGCAGACTATTTGGAGGGGCGCAGTGTCCGAGTGCGCGAGTCCCACAGGGGACATTGTGCGACCGAAGACAAAGATCGGGTACCGGTGGTCCGCTCGCACGGCGAAGAGAGGTGTTTGCAGGGTGGGTCCATGGGGTTGTGCGCCGCCTCTTCCGTCGCCCCGGGCCGGTTTGCCGGGGCGCGACCACATCCATGGTCCCACCTTGGGAAAAAAAAAAGAGGGAGTCTCCCGCCCCGGGCTGAGCGTGATATGCTATGCTGACGACACGCTCGTCACAGCCCGGGGCAGAACACTCGAAGAGGCGGCGAGCCTGGCCACTCTCGGCACCGAGGAGATGGTCAGGTGAATCGAGGCGCTGGGGCTCAGGGTGGCCCTAAATAAGACGGAGGCCCTTCTATTCCATGGGCCCCGCGTAAGGCTGCCTATCGGCGCCTCGTTAGTCGTCAACTCCATCCACATCAGTATGCAGGCCCATATAAAGTATTTGGGTCTGGTGCTCGACGGGCGTTGGTGGTTCCGAGAGCATTGCCGCAAGATTGCTCCCCGGCTGGTCGGTGCGGCGTCCGCCCTTTCGCGGCTCATGCCGAACGTGGGCGGACCCAGTTTCGAGGGCCGACGGCTGTATGCGGGGGTGACCCGTTCAATGGCCATGTACGGCGCACCCGTGTGGGTGAGGGCTCTGAACGCCCAGCTCAGGGCTGTTCTGTGGAGGCCACAGAGAGCCATGGCGGTCAGAGACATTCGCGAGTACCGCACGGTGTCGACAGAGGCGGCATGCCTATTGGCCGGGACACCCCCGTCGGACCTAGAGGCGGAGATGCTCTCCGACCTCTACCGGCGGGTTACCTCAGTGCGCGATGAGGGTGGCTCCCCATCGTCTGACGAGATAGCCACCTGGTGCGAGGACGCCCGCCGAGATGTCATCGCCCGTTGAGCTACGCGGCTGGAGAGGCCTAGACACGGTGTTGTTACCGTCGAGGCCCTCCGGCCCGTACTGATGGAGTGGACTCCGTCCTGCCACCATTGCAGTAGTGACAAGGACACGGCGCAACATACGCTAGAGGTATGTTCGGGCTGGGACGAGCAGCGCCGTGACCTCGTCGCTGTCATCGGTGCCGACCTGACGCTGCCGGCTGTCGTGAAAGCGATGGTTGACAGCGCCAGGAACTGGGATGCGGTCGCCGCCTTCTACGAGGCTGTCATCTCGCAGAAGGAGGCGGCGGAACGAGTCCGGGAGCATTCCCGTGACCCGGACCGCCGCCAGCGGCCGGGGCGGCGCAGGCGCGGATATCTGCGCCTGATGCCGCCCTAACCGAGGCTTCGGGTGATCGGACCGGGGAATTGTCCGGTCACCCGACGTGAGGCCACCGCGTGAGGGCGACGCCCCGAAGGCGAAAGCTGTCCGGGCGTCGACACGGGAGGAACCCGTAAGTGTAAACCGCCGGGCGGGCCACCGAAGACAAAGATCGGGTACCGGCCCGCTCGTACGGCGAAGAGAGGTGTTTGCAGGGTGAGTCCATGGGGTTACGCGCCGCCTAGTGTGTCGCCCCGGATCGATATGTCGGGGCAGGACCACATCCATGGTTCACACTTTAAGAAAAAAAAAAATAAGGCAAGTAGGCACATCTACATTGACGCGAGTAGAGAAATCATTCCGTAGTTCAATACGAGCATAGAAGAGAATTTTAAATAAAATTAAGGCATTACAGCTACAAACATGTTATCACAATTAGTCGTCAGTAATATCAAAAATGAGAATTTAAAAAGGACAACGTACCTAGATAATATCTTTGCCAACAGTATCGGACTCGTTTAAGATCTTTTGCCGATTTGTCTAACACGGTTTTCAAGTTACAAACAAAACTACCCTTATTATTTATCGTCTTAGTTGCACGCCTTTTTGTTTATTATTTTTTCTTTTTAGTTAGTTTTTAGTTACAAATAATTATTATAATAATAATATCTTCTGGCTATCAATTAATGTAAAAAGTACATTTACCTACATTAATACAGCTGCGCTAGTTGATTATGATGCAAGTATTAATACTTCTCCTTTATACATTGGGATTATTCTTACATCAAAATAAAATATTTATTACATGAAAAGAAAAAATATCCTTGTGGTGACGGAGTAAGAATACTATTCACCACCCCATATCTTACGCGTAGGTGATCGTACGAGACGATTAAGGGATAAAAAACGCATATAACAACTATGCGAGAGAAGGAAAACTAGAAACAAAACCCTATACCAACACGTCTGGCCAGCGCGGTATAGTAGGTTAATGTCGCTCCCATTACGGAGGAGGCCCGAGCCTAACAGTGGGACTTTTATGGGCTGTGATGATGATGATGATGATAAAAATAAAAACGTAACAACTGCACTATGTATGGATAAAATTACACTCTCTCAGATTCGTACGACTAACAAACGTCATACAAGTAGTGTGCGACAGAGACAACCTTCTAAACCCTATACTGTTAAGAAGCCGCAATTAACCGATTGCTCCTTTCCATGGATCGATGTGCAATATTTATTGCTGGTCTATATGTGTACATTGTAAAGGTTCTGTGGCACTTTTCTGCAATGTTAAAGTCCGTTGATATTAGCAAGACAGTTAGATAGTTATGAGTCATAACTATCTAGTTACATATAGGTCGAGTCATAAATAGGTCAGAACTTATGACCTATTTATTACCTATTCATTGGCATATTCTATGTATTGTGTTGCATTTGTAGTAGGAAAGTATGGCAAGGAAAGAAATTATAATGTCTTTGAGCAACTGTGGATTTAACATGAGGCACAGGACATCGTTCCTCACGCGTCTGTGATGTTTTGTTCATATACTTTGTAAGGAACAGTTTCTTTTTGTGTTATTTTCGCAATATTTTATACATAAATAATTTTCACGCGAATAACACACCTGCTATGTCATACACAGAAGATGTAGTGTGACCGTATAGCAGGTATAAAAATAACTTGAGCCCGAATCCACCACGCTCTGTGTGCGCTCGTCTCCTATCATATGAGATTTTCGTGCACTTGCGTATGGGGGCAAATCCAATGTTTGCAAAAAAGTATACCATTAGCTACTGTACGTAGGTTTTTGAAGATATAAACAAGTTTTCTTTTTTTATTGCATTTGGTGGCAAACAAGCAAACAACACACCTGATGGTAAGTGTTACTGCCGCCCATGGACCTTTGCAATATCAAGGTCACAGCTAGGCCGCTGCCTACCGATAAAATCTCAAATCCACCCAGAAAGTTGCGCTGCCGGCTCTCTCGCTCGCCGAACGAAGCACAACAGCACACTGCCACTGTTCAAGCGTGGTTTTCTGCGAGAGTGTGGTACCACCCTGGATGGACCGGCCCGCGGCTATAGATAGAAAATTTCAACAGTGTAGTCCTACCACTAAGTAAAGTTTTCAGACTTTAGCAATTGTGAACGTACCTAATGTGCATTGTCCAGGTAAGTGTAGTATCGTTTAGCAGTAGATAACCCCAAACACTTGACACAGTCTACTTGAGAAAAAGCTTTCGATTGATATTTATAGTTTTATTCGTTCTTCATTTTCAGGATTGTATTTCTTCTATGGAAAGGAATATACATACACATACATACATATCATCACGCCATATCCCTTGCAGGGTAGGCAGAGAGAACAGAGTGCCAGAGAACTCTATCTCTGCATACTTCACTCGCTTCCTCAACATTCATAATTCTCTTCATACACGCTCGCCGGTTTCGGAGACTCTTGACTCCACCTTCCTTCAGTACCTGACCGATCTGGTCTAGGTAGGTTAGTCTCGGTCTCTCTCGGTACCTACATCCTTCCACTTTCGCATTGTATATCATCTTAACCAGACGTTCGTTCGGCATTCTTTCCACATGTCCGAACCATCGGAGCATTCCCTTTCGCATCTTTACACCAATACTCTCTTTCATACCTACTCCCTCTCTTACGTCGCGTCGTCGTTACGAATGCGGTCGGTCAGCCTAACACCACAGATTTTCCGAAGAGATCACATTTCGACCGCATTAATTTTACTTTCATACTCTTTTCTGCATACCCAACTCTCGCTTCCATACAGTAATGTTGGGACAAGCACTGCGTTATGTAATGCTACACGTACCTTCTGGCTGAGGTGGTGGCTGCCGAGAAGTTGCCCCAACGCTCCGTTCACTCTATTTCCCGCATTCACTCTTCGCTCTATATCAATGGTGTAGTAGTGTCCTTCCATCTCGGCTAAATCCACATCCAAGATATACAAATTCATCCACTTGCTCTAGTACATCATTACCTATTGTTACTCTTACATCTGTTCTGGCTTCATCTCTTTCAAAGACCATTATTTTGGTTTTGCTCACATTCACGTGTAGACCCCTTTTCTTACAATCTTCTGTCATTGTGTCGACTAGGGTCTGCAGGTCAGTCGCTGACTGTGCCAGCAGGACTGCATCATCTGCATAAAGCAGAGCAGTGACCACTGAGTCGCCCATCTGGACTCCCACATTCATATCGTTCAACCTTTGGAGACATTTATCCAGATATATGATAAACAGCCTGGCTGACAGAACGCACCCCTGCTTAACGCCGATATTGACGTCAAACCAAGGCGACATTCCATCATCCAGCCGCACACAGGCTCTACAGCCCATGTAACTGGATTGCACAGCCTGCAGCAGTTTACCGTTAATACCATACTCCGGTAAAATGTCCCAAAGTTCCTTTCGTACAACCGTGTCAAATGCTCTCTCCAGATCCACAAAACTGCAGAAAACCCTCTGACCTAGGGCCAGATGCTTCTCCACAATGTTGCGCAGAGAGAACACTTGATCCATGCATCCCCTTCCACTCCTGAAACCTCCTTGTGTCTCACACAGTAAACCATCGGACACCATCCTCATTCTCCTTTCAATAATTTTACCATACACTTTTGCTGCCAAACTGGTCAAGCTTATGGCTCTGTAATTTGCGCAGTCATAACGTGAACCCTTGTTTTTAAACAAAGGCACGATGACTGCGCTATTCCAGTCCCCGGGAACCATTCCCGAGCTCCAACATAAATTGAGGAGCAACAGGAACGCCTCCCGGACACAGGAGCCACCAAGCTTGATCATCTCGGCAGACACCATATCAATGCCCGCTGCCTTACCATTTTTCAAACTTCTTATCGCCCATTCAACTTCATCCATACTGATGCCATCGGAGGACGCCGTCGCCGAATGTTGATCTACTAGACCACATGCGACACCGGCGCCAACCGTAGCATCGGCATACATATCGCCAAAATATTCACTCCATCGGCTTAACACGTCTTGTGTTTGTGTAAGAATGTCTCCACCTTTAGACCTTATTTTATTCATTCTGAAGGCTGACCAACCACCCCGAGACTTCTTCACCTCCCTCCAAAAGAGTTTGGTGTTACCCTCGAAGTTTTTAGTCAGCCTATCTTCTGCACTCATACTTGCTCTATCACGTTTCTCTTTCACTAAGGCCTTGGTGTCATTCTTAAATTGCCAATATATTTCTTTCTTCTGTTCTGTCATACTGTCATTCAGATTCAAAGAAGAGACATAGTCCAGCCACGCTTTCTTCTTTTGCTCTACGGAAGCTGCCACTTCTGCATCCCACCATGCATCTCCATTTGTGTTTCTATGCTTCTTTGAACTTCCACATACTTCTTTCGCTGTGTCTACCATACTCTCTTTCAATACTCTCCAGCATTCTTCAATGTCCGATTGCGGCTGGCTTGCCATCGTCAGCCGTTCTCGGACACCCTCTGCATACTTTTCTCTTACACACTCTTCTTGCAACCTTTCAACCTTTATTCTTTCAAGCCCTCCGAAGTGGACACGCTGTCGCCAGTGCCTCCACCTTCTGAACAGACCACTAAATCTCGCAATAACGAGATAGTGGTCCGTATCGACTGTGGGGCCCCTGTAGGCTCTTGCGTCCAATATTTTGCTTCGGAGGCGACTGTCTACCAAAATTAAATCTATTATACTTTTCTGTTCATTCCTTCTCCATGTATACATATGGATGTCCTTATGTTGGAAAAATGTGTTTGACACAATAAGGTTTCTCTCCATGCATACATCAGCTATGAGCCTACCTGCGTCGTTCACTCTCTTATCACCAAATGGACCAAGTACGTCCTCATAGTCGGGACGCTTGGTCCCCACCCATCCGTTCAAATCTCCGCATACAATCACGCGTTCACTGGTTTCTGCCATATCCAGAACTTCCCTAACATTATCCCAAAACTTCTCTAGATCTGATGCCACCGAGGATCCTACGGGAGCATATGCTACAACCATGAATACCTTGGTGACACCTAGTTTTATACGGACCCAAAGAAGTCTGGGATCATACATTCCGTAATCCTTCACACCTGAGGCCAAGCGAGACGACAACAGCACTCCTACCCCCATGCTGGCTCGATCGCTCTGTGGTACACCAGACCACAGAGCCATACCGCCATCAGGAAGATCGCAGGCGTCGCTGCCCCTTCGCTTGGTCTCTGTTACACAAAGCACGTCTAGCTGTTTGTCCGCCATGACGGATATCAGCTCGTGCAACTTCCCTTCCACACAACCTCTTACATTCCACGTGCCCACCCGGCACTCTGCTCTCCTCGACTCGCCTGACTGGGCAAGGCGTGATGGGTGGCGGCCCCCATCGCCGCAACTGCCGAAGTTCGTACCGACGGGGGCGGGTCGGTACACGTCGCCTCCGGGGGACGCCCTAACCCGCATTGCGGTACGCATATCGAGCCGGATTAGCAGTCTAATTAGACTGGCAGGGGACGCGAACGAGCACGCTCCGGACTATGGCCCCCAAAAGGAAAGGAATATATTTTGAGGATTTACTCATTTACCTACGTTACGGAAGTTTTCCTTACAGACGTTTTACTGAAACAGTTGCATTTCAAAAATCTTTTCCTATTGGCACGTATATCGTGAAAGGTAAAATAAAACTTAACATTGCAACATAAGTGAGCCAAAAGCTATATCATATATCAATATTAATGTTACAACGTACTCGTATGTGAACCTAGCAACGACAAAAATATTAGAAAAACGTGAAAAATAGTAACGAGGAGATATGATTAATGTGTTGCTCAGCAAACGTATTCACCCCAACAACCATCGTTTTTATTTTTTATTTTTTGTGTGACTTAGTTGCTAACCTCAGATGGCTATGACAACTTTACCCGGACTGTGGGTGGGCGCTGAGGGCTCTCAACCCGTAACAACCATCGTAATAACAAGTTCACAGTAAATTGTCAATAGAGTAGGTACTGTAAAGCTATAATTTTAAAATAATGTACGCCTATTACTCAAAAAAAATTAGGAACATAAATTCAAAACAAAGACTAGTAGCTCAAAATAACAATCAATATGTACCTAAGTAATCCTCGATAAGAAAACTGAGGAAACAGCTAGTTTAACAGTTAATTATGTGTTAAAACTCCAAGGTTCAACTGAACTAAACTTCTGTAAACTTTAAAGTAATATTGTGATTTAAATTTAGTTAAAATCGTTACTTTGGTTTTGATTAACAAGCCGCTAGTCATATATGCGTCAGCGTTATCACATTGATTCTAAAGGAAACTTGTTTTTGGTCATTATAATCTACCACTATTATCAACAACACATACACGCCCATCTACTTAGCTACTTACAAAAACACTTTATAGTTTAAAAATGCCTCATTCGTTGAAATTACAATATATGGCAACGATACTTTAGTGGAGAAATCATCAAGATTTCCACGCAGGTGTCTGATTCTATGTCACGAACATCGGAATTTTCAAAATTAAATCATTAATTGTTAATGACTGTTTGCTATAACTTTGAGGCCAAACATTGTATGGAAACCCATTGAACACTGGGTTCATAATTAATACGTTAATATTATTATCTTGGCTTAATATATATGTCCCACTGCTGAGAGGTCCAGCTTTCTTCACAATAGGAGAGAAAATGACCTACTTATGCTACGCTGATTAGACGTGTTGGTATAGAATTTTAATACCAATTATCCTTCTCTTCCATAGATGTTATATGCATATTATATCCCTCGGTCCTCTTTTAAGATACACACGGACAAGAGGGGTAATTTTATTACCCTGTAACCATACGGAGATCTTTAAAAATACTTTCAGAAAATTATGAGCAGACCTTTGACCTCAATACATCCTCAGTCCTAGCTGACTGAAACGCATTTTCAGTCGACACGGGGATTTCGTATCCTCAAATATCGTGATATCTCCAATACTACAATATATTTAGCCGAAACTGGACTTAAAATTTAAAATTCGATTGAAATTCGCTAATAACAACAAATCATAAAATATGACTACCTATCGATTAGTGTTATCTTACTAATAAACATAGTCGGTTCAACGAAAACTCTTATCAAAGTTGCTTAAACCGAGGCATTTAGATGTATTTTAAAAATACGATAAACTTTTATGATTGAATAGAAGGTCAGTGTTCGAAAATTATATCGATCACATCTATGATACAAATATTTTGTTTACGTCTATGTTAGAACTTAAAAAAAATAAACCAATGACAATTTATTACGTTAGCGTAAATCCCTAAAATAATGTAGAGGATCGCGGCCTACGCGACCACGAATATTATAATGTTACTAATGTTAGTAGTTGAATGAATCAACATTCCGTCATCCAGATAAGGGCACTTACGTATGCGTGAACGGTTTCTCAGTTACTACTCATTTAAAGTTTACATCGTCGCGTCGTCAGTCCAATAGTGGAAAGTGAGGAGAATACTCGTGGTTTGATAAATTGTTTATTACGGGAACTTGTACTATAAACCGGTAAGTTAGTTTGTGTACTTACAAAATATTAGAATGACATAACAAGGAAGCGTTGTTATCTATTTACAAATATGCATTAAGGTTCGTCATCTTCGTTTTTTCTTTATTAGAATATTTGTGACAAGGTTTTTACTACATTATTTTGATGATGTCATGTGGAAAATATTTTTACTATTTAGTGGTGTGAAGTAAATGTGTAGGCAGTAGTCATAACGGTTACTTATCTAGGTACCTACTCTCCTCATACGAGAACTTGTTTAGAAAACAGGTTTATCAAAAATAGGTAAGTACCTATGTACAGTATACACCTTTAAACCTTTGTAAATTTAAACAATTTATTATAATGGATTGGTCCTACGTATAGCAGTGTTTCCACTTTTAGGGTTTCCGCCCTATTTCAGGGCGAAACTGCTAATTTAAAATATGCCTTAGGGCCATTTAATATTTTTAGGGATTTAGGGTAATTTGGGGTAAAATGACCTGGTGAAAATCGCTGGGTGGCGATACGCTGAAATGGTGATGAATTCAGATTTGACTTTAAAAATGTTTTCTATTTTATAAAATATGTAGATCCACAAATTGTTCGACAGTTGGAAAATCGTTCTATAACACATCCTGTGTTCAGCCATTTCAGTTTTTTAAGTAATAAATGTAATATACAAAAAGCGGATAATAAATGGCGTCAACAAGCCCTTATTGAAACGAATTATTTCAAGGTAAAAAGTGAAGAAGAGGTCACAAAACTACTAACGGAAGTATATTGGAATAAAGTGTTGAGCTTGAAAGATCATTTTGGAACTTACAAATTCCAAAACCTTGAAGTTAGCACTGCCATCTTCGAATACTGAGGTAGAAAGATTACTCAGTGTACTAAAAAAAATGTAAAACTTATAAAAGAAACAGGCTTCACAATGAAACCCTCAACGATTTGTTGCATACCAAACTAGGTATGACAAGCTTGATTTTAGAACCTAACAGACAAATATTGAATGCAGCTCAAAAACTTAAGCCCAGTGCTTTAGCTTCAGCATCACATTGTTCACCATCTACTTCTTTCACAGATTAAAATTAATTCTTCTCATGATTAATTATTTACTACCTCTGATTAATAGATGAAAATTAAAATAAATATTCAAACCATCAAGTTTTGCTTTATTTTGAACTCATTTAAACTTTGCGCCCTAAATCAAGGATTTTCAGAGAATAATTAAGGTATTTAGGGCATTTATTAGAAAAATCTAGGGTAAAACTAAAATCTGATAATGCAAACACTGACGTATAGAGTTATTTAATTGCCCACTAATGATATTCAAATGATAGTTAGGCATTTTTCTAAGTAGGTTTCTTCTATAAACATGCAATTATAATCTGATATAAAATGTATCTAAATACGTAGGTACTCAGCCACGGTCGCATTCTCTATCTTAAAAAGCAGGTATCTACTTTTTGCCTAGATACCTACTAAACGTAGGTACGTTTGATTATTTTAATCACATATTTTTGTCACTAGTAGATAATAAAATAACCAACCTAAGTACAAGCGAGTTTGTTAAAATTTATCCAAAAACTTCAACATACTTTACCTAAATGATAAATGTAGGAGATATTGGTACCTACCTAGATAACAATAAATGTAACGAAGGTGCGGTAACATACGAGCACTGCCTACATGGTACATAGGAGTTCCTATTTGTAAAATATGATATTCAATTACATTGTTGTATAACTATATACCTAGTACACTTCAAAATGTAATATAGTGCGTTTATGTAAATTTAAAAGCTATACTCGTTCCAACCATTTAATTTACTTTTGACACATGCTTTAGGACGTAACTGTTTCATTATACGCAATTATTAACTTTGAAACGAGTGAACAGAGAAATATATAAACTGCCCAATAATATTTATGACAGATGCGATAGAACGTAACTTTTTTTATAACGGAAATGAATTATCACTTAAATTTTATGAATAGAGCTATTTACGGCATATTAATGTATTTAGTGGGTAATAATTAAGATATATAAATATTATTGGGCAGTTTATATATTTCTCTGTTCACTCGTTTCAAAGTTAATAATTGCGTATAATGAAACAGTTACGTCCTAAAGCATGTGTCAAAAGTAAAATAAATTGTTGGAACGAGTATAATCCATGTTTAAAATTGGATTACTTGCTTCGCTAAGTCTAACTTATCTAGCTACCTACTTATGTGTAGGTACACTGATTGCTTTCTCTTTTCTGTTCTGAATATTAAATTGTTGTCTGTACGGTGATTTACTTGCCTTTTCCTAGTCTGACAAACAAAGTAGCTGGCAGAATGGCTCTTTGATAAATTACCTAATAATAATAATCCATACCATAGTACCTAAATGGTGTGGGCCTGTAACTACCAGCAACCACCGGCACCGATCTAGTATCCACAGAAAGTTGCCAAAGACGAGTCCCATTGTAATGCTTCATTCACAAAATTTAAAATGAATACCCAAAAGGTATAACTAGTGTGCTTAGCTTATTAGCTTTAAATATTACATAATGACCATCGCTTTGCACAGTCTAAAAAGTAATGTCTTCAACTATTCTAGTACATAGAAAAAGAAAATTTCAATATTCCATTCCATTTCTAGTTACTATAACTGTTCTGAATGATGATAAAATAGTGAGTCAAAGTTCTAATAAAAGTCAAAACCTTGGTCTGATTTAAACTGTCTCCTTCATTGGTTTACAGCTCGGAGCGTCTGCTTAGGATTTAGATTTTATCTGTCAAGAAATTCTCAGTAGCACGGGCTATCCAATTATGGCTAGTAAACCGCAGTTTAATCACGTAGCTTACGTAGGCATAATAATTACAAAACTAAATATACACCTATGCGTACCTATTCATTTTGGGCTAACTGTATCCTCTAAAACATTGTGTCTTTGTACATTGAAAGTAGTGTATATGTATAATTAAATAAATCCTAGCTCGTGCCCAATAGCGGAACGTTTTAGTCCAATCGAATTGTTGATTGGACCCAAGAAAAATTATAAGTAGAATTTTTCCTTCGGAATTCGTTAGGAGGGGTCACTGGGAGTCTACATTTTGGTTTTTGAATTCCCAGTGGTCTTGGATTTTCCGCCATCCTTATTTTAACGGTGTTTTTTTTGTTTTTTAAATAACTCGTTTATTTTCAATTTTACACGAAAAATGGTTATTAGTAGGATATTTAATTTCAAACAACTTTGGTAATGACAACTTTTCGTGTAAAATTAATAATAAACGAGTTATTCGACAAACAAAAATTTCACCCCTTCCTTTCGGATGTTAATCGAAAAATATCGATCCTACGAAAAAAATGATAAGGAAGAAATTGTAGGAAATTCAATTTCGAACAACTTTGGTAATAACCATTTTTCGCGTGAAATTGGAAAAAAACGTGATAATGCAAAAATAAAATTTCACCCCCACCTCTTCTCTGGCGCATATCGAAAAATATCGATTCTACAGAAAAATTGATAAGAACAAAAATTGTTGGAAATTTACTTTCGAACAACTTTGGTGATGACCACTTTTCGTATAAAATTGAAAAAAAAAGAGTTATTCAATAAACAAAAAATCAGCCTTTCTTTTCGGGTGCGAATCGAAAAATATCGATCCTACGAAAAAAATGATGAGAACAAAAATTGTAGGAAATTTAATTCTGAACAACTTTGGTAATAACCATTTTTATCATGCAATAAGTCTTTGAAACTTTACTGTGGTTGTAAACAACACATAATATTGAAACTTTTGCAATATATGTAATCGCCTAAAGCTGATATCAGACGGTTCACTCGAGTGATGGTTCATTTTTCTTTCATTCTATGTTCACACGGCTAAGAGGGAATGAATTAAAAAAAGAATATTCACTATTCATTTCTTTCAATATGTCATCGAATGAAGTCGTGCGTCTTGGAATAACTTTAATTAATGATCATTTAATATATTTTTTTAGTGATAGGACCACGCTGTTGACAGTTTTATGTCTATAGCCGCGGGCCGGTCCATCCGGGGTAGTAGCATACTCTTGCAGAACATCGACGCCTGAGCAGTGGCAATATGCTGCTGTGCTTCGTTCCGTGAGCGAGAGAGCCGGAAGCCCATCTTTCTGGGTGGGCTTGGGATTATTGGTAGGCAGTGGCCTACCTTCGGTGTGGCAAAGATCCATGGACGGCAGTAACACTTAACATCAGGTGTGCTGCTTGCTCGTTTGCCACCAGAGCACTAAAAAAATAAAAATAAAGAGTTAACAAAAAAAGAAGCAAAGGAAACGTCGACGGTGATGGGTGCGACCATGGATTGAAAGAAGAAAGTTATTAGGAGCATCAAATACATTGTTGTAAGAACTAGCAGTTGAAGATCCTGATTCATATTGTAATTATCTTTTTAAGGTTCTCCAAAAAAAGCAATGTATTTTGATCGTTCCACTTAAACACCATTTTGCCGCGTGCGACCAGTGCAAAGCAAAATAGAAAAAAAAATATGAACACGGGACGTCTTTCGGTGACAGAACTCGAAACAAAATGGCCAAACCCGAATGAACGTTCTCACAATGTTCAGAACCGTTCATTTCTCGTTAATTCGGAGTGCGAGTGAAAGATGCTGGATGCCAATATCCAACACTGTTGGATCGGTTCACTAATGAATTCATTCGGGGACTTTTGACGGGAATTTGAAAACGTCATGTGGTGCTCTTGTATTATATTCGATATCTTAGTGTTTTAACGTGTTATATTAGATAATTTTGATGGCATTTTATGTAATGTGATGTGCGGAAATACTGGGATGTAGTGAATATCATATAAAAGTGCTTTACAACGTTTTCGTTTTCCATCAACATTCCCACAAGATACCATTAACAGTGTGGCCATTGCACTGTTAATGGTGACAATTTGACTTAGACAACGACTGACTTGAAAGACTAAAAACGTGAAAATATTTATAACTTGACACTGGCACCAATAGCTCGTATATGTAGCTGATTGCCAATACATAAGAAGAAGAAGAAGAAGAATTCATTCGGCACTAATGTTTCATTTTGTGTTTTGATGTGTCACTTCGAGTGAAAGATGCAAAATGAAAGACAAAAATGAACAAAAAATGACTCGTCTGATATCAGCTTAACGACGACGTCTATGATTTAATATATTTTTTAAATATATCGATACTGCGCCCACGTTTTAATTACAAACAATAACAGATGGTTGCATAGATATTTATAGTCATTGCTTAAGGTTCATTGCCGTGCGTCGCGTTTAAACGCAGTCACGCACGTTTAAACGCCTACGACTGTCGCTTGCTGCCGATGCGACATTAGTCAAAGTATCAAAATGTATGACGCCGTTTCCGAGGTCCGCGACGAAAGACGGAAGCTCCGCCATTCACCTTCATACATTGACTATTGTCGTATCGGCCGGGCGCGACAGTTGTAAGAGTTTAAACGCGCCCGACCGCGTTTAAACGCAATGCACGGCAACGAACCTTTAGTGCTGGGTCGGTTTAGAAGCACATTAAATACAAATTGTTAAGAATAGATCAGCAATATTTTAATGTAGGCTAATAAACAGTGACTTTTCAGAGTAATTTTTCGACTACTAATATTTAATTAACATAATATGCCATCTTTTTATTTATTCGGATATTTATATCTAGCTATTAATCAATTCATGGTTTTCATTAAATAACATTTATTATTATCGTATTGATTATAATGAAATTGATACGGGTTGCACCAATATTACTGAAACTGTTATACTCGTCATATGTTGTCATAACATGTTTTGTATTATGATGCAATGAAGTAGTAAATTTGATTTCTACTGCATCCAAAAATAGCTGACAAGGTCCTATAGCTAGTACAAACTTCGATTTATTAGAGTTTTCGCAATCGGTTTGTGCTGTCAAGAGTTCAACATGTTATTCTACTTGCGTAGGTTCCTACTATAAGCCTTTTTGCCAGTGTGAGAGTTAAACAAATAGTATCTACCTAGTCTTGCCGAAAATATAAAAATAATAAATGTTAGTTTCTTGTAATTGTATTATTGTAGCCTATGAGCTGTACTTAGGTAATATTAAACAATCATATTCTACAAATAGAGTAACTATTATAAATGATATTATAGTCCAGATTAAAGTAGCAAAATCTACATGTTGTTACTAATTGTCGTCAGACCGATATAGACCGGAGTCACGAATTCGAGACCGACCGAGAATATAATAACGCAATACATACCTATTATAAGTCCTACCACGTAGGCACAACCTAATGCAAAACCTGTACAAACCCATCTAACCAGCGTGGTATAGTAGGAAGTCAATTTCCCTCTCTTTAATCTTCCTCTTAATTTGAAGAAGGAATGTATGGGCTGAGGTGATGATGAAGATAAAATGATTATTTTCATTTAGTTATTTAGGTTTTCATTTAGTTGGTTAGGTATGTGTTTAACTCTTCAGTGATTTAAAAAATATTTTATTGCTATTGAATATATTCATTGTTTAATATTTCCGTGGCCGTCGCATGTTCGCTAAATATAGCGAGGATATTTATCCTTGTCATTTTATTGTTTCTCTTGTTAGCACAATCATGATGTAATCTCAGCTATTTCGTTATATTAAGAAGCAAGGACGAACCTCGTAGATCGCAGCAATATCTACGAGTGTGTTAATTAATATTGAGTCAACATTTTAAACCTTGATTATTTCCTAATTATCGTTAAAAATACTAATGATCGACTATTAGAATAATAACACAATTCTAAAGATCGGCTAAGGTAGGTAAGTAATTATTTATGTGTTGATGATGACTTAAAAAAATATTTGTAGGTATATCTACATATACCTAAGGCTAATGCGCGTTATCACAACAAATAAAATTTAGGTAACACATGTGACAATCTAAATATCAATGTTAAATGTTGCATGACAGAATATCAACCAATCATTGATGTTATGTCATACAAAATGCCTTAGATATTACCTTAAGTTGAGGTGTCTTTATTGAAAATGATAATAAGGATTGCATACTTAGTTCATTCACTAAAAAACCCCTATAATAGAAATTAATCCATAGCTAATAATCCGAACCGATATAAATTTCTCGGCTATAAATTGTACTGAATTTATACACATTTATTTACACAAATCCAGAGGCACGCGCACGCACACGCCCACACATGCACGCACGGCCACGGATATACTCATCGCATACTAGACTCCACATAGATATTATATACACGACAAAGTGTATCCTAGAGTGGAGTTTAGATCCAAGAGTTATGCCCAAATGAATAAGTTCAATGAATTAATGTTTCATTTAAATAAAGTTTTCTTTTATGAATAAACTAATTTTACAAATTGGTTCGTTGGCATAAGTAAGGCGAAGTGCACGGTTTTGGTTGGAATCGTATTCCAGAACCGGGCACTGATTAAAATAGAAATGCTCAATTGGTCGTGTTTTAATACCTACTGCAGGCAAAGCGAGGCAACACGCGCCTCATAGATATATAATACACTTATAATCTTTAAAGTACGCCCCCTTACGTTTCCCCGAATGGTGTGACCAAACCATAGCCTACAAGAAAGGATGACCAAATTTCTATTTCTTGTTACGAATAAGATTAGTCTAAGCCATTACTAAAAAGATTGACTTACGCGATAAACTTTTTGCTTCTGACAGAAGCTCCAAGAAATTTTATCCATTACCTTGACGTTTAAAAATTTCCGATAGGAAAGCGAAGCTAAATTTTATTTTCATTCTTTCAATGCACGTTGTTTCAATGATGATTTTGCACGAAGAAAGGTTACTATTTTAATCACGTCTTTGTCTTGAGGCTGGTATTAAATTCGCAATAAATAAAAGCAATTTATTTAATAAATACACTGGTAGGAACTCCAAATTGTTAAATTTTATTAATTCCGTTTGAAATTGATCAGCTTCTATATTCGGCGCGCGGTGCCCTATTTGATTAACCCTACAATAGACTAGGCTGAAAGTCTATTCTAATACAATACATATACCTAAAAGTTACATAGCAAACACACTCGTGTTAGACCTCTACTTAAGATTGTATTTAAGAATGAAAAGCATGCCGAATAAGTTCTCCATTATTCCTTTTGACAGTCCATATAAGCCTTATCATTGAACTAGAGTTTATTCCAGCTGTGTGAGCCGACTTTAACTCCTGAATCGATTTTACGATTAAAGGACATAACATGCACACAT
This sequence comes from Lymantria monacha, assembly GCA_905163515.2. NCBI lineage: Eukaryota > Metazoa > Arthropoda > Insecta > Lepidoptera > Erebidae > Lymantria > Lymantria monacha. The sequence goes on along the minus strand of LR991091.1, from coordinate 14,459,210 downwards.
CTACACAAAAAAAGAAAACTCAACGTAAAATTACCCAAACTCGTCTATCCAGCAGGCTATAGTACCTAGATCATTTTCTACTGTACAGGTCTAAGTGCAGCAACATTTTCATATGGGCAGAAAAGTAGAAGAACTATAAATGAAGCTGGGAATAAACAGTATTTTGTAATACTATTATCACTATACAATCTGTCTATTCCGGAGGGTTAGGCTACCGCCCCACCAATGATTAGTTGGTATTCATCGATAATTAATATATTAATCTTTTCAGATAATGGGCAACATAATCTTCTCAATAGTATGGTTGATTGTCTTGATCCTCGTGTCTTTCTGGTTGGCAGCCTTCGCTGCTGGTTTCTACATCATTATTCTACCTTTTACAGTTTGCATAGAACCATTAGGGGTTAGTATAATAAATTATTCTAATTAAGTATTGTTATATAACGTGTAAATCAGCGAGAGTTTAGCTCAACCAATAGCGTGGTAATCAGAGCGCGCACATTATTGGCATTTTAAATGAAGACATAAGAGTCCTAAATAAAACGATATTCTGACAATAAATAAAAATGTCTGAAAGCCGGTGCTTGATGTTATGAATGGATCAGAATGTTGGGCATTGAAAAACGATTGATGAGAAAAGATTGCATGCTACTGAGATGCGTATGTTAAGACGGTTGTGTGGGGTGACAGGATTAGACAAGATACGAAATGAGTATATTAGGGGAAGTTTGAAAGTAGCACCAGTGATAGAGAAGATTAGGAGCGTGAGATTGTCTTGGAATGGACATGTGATGAGGAGGAATGAAAGGCATGTGACAAGAAGGGTTATCAATATGCTTGTGGATAGGCGTAAGAATCGTGGGAGACCCAAAAAGAGATGGATGGATTGTATAAAAGAGAATATGTGTATGAAAGTTGTGAATGTAGATATGACGACTGATAGAAGTTTGTGAAAGGCAAGAACGTGTTTTGTCGACCCCACTTAGCGTGGGATGAGGGCAGGCAAACGATGTCTGAAATCCGGTGCTTCGGCGAGCACTACACTATTAGCCTGTTTCTCAATATGAATGTCTAAAACGATTGTGCAACCTTAATACATAATATTAGGGGTTAAAAAGAGAATACCTAGCTACCTTTTAATACTTAACTATAACGGAAATCTGTCCAAGAAATAATAATTTTTAAAGCATTTCACCTAACGTAAAAATAATGCATATTACTAAAGAATAATACCTATATATTTATTTATATTTTTATTGGTACAGGGTCTAACGGATTTCCTGCTGCAAGTGGTCCAGTTCCCAAGATACTGTGCACAAGCTATGATGGAGGGCCGAGGATTTAACTAGATGTCTAAGTTTTTCTAGTCAAATTAATCTCATGTTCATTTTAAGCTATGACCATTTTATTCCGTGCCATTGTACCAAAATGTAATGTTAGAGATACGGTAATGAATATATTACCTACTTTAAATCATTTAGCTGTTAAAACAATGATTATATAAGTTTAACGTGTATATTTAACTAGTACCTGAGCTATTCGTGTCTGAAATAAACTTAATAAAACAGACCTAATAGACTTTTGATGTAGGCCTCGCCTACATCAACATAAACCAAACCGTTGAATAGGTATTAAAGACAGAAATTATTGCATTTTACATAATCTGTTTCATAAAGTTATTTAACAATAAATGTTAATTTAAAGACATAATTAGTGGTTTTTTTAAATTTATTCCCGCTATAAAACTCATGTTACTATCTACTTAGTTTTCTGCCTTATCCGACATATATTTTTTTATTGATTTACTCACTATAATAGGTTGAAAAGCGTTATAATCTTAAGCAATGAATTCCTTCCTGTACAATAAAATTTCCCTTGTTACCGCTCCTGAACAATAATCCCAACATCATGTTCGTTTTAACCAGCCACAAAGCATTTTGTTATTTCTTCTGTAGCCGAAAGAATCTGATCCTAACATTCTTCCTATCCATTTTCATGCTGGGCAACAACTCAACGGTGATCTCAGAATCGTAACGTCCAACTTTGTTATTACCTGGTGAGCTGATGGTTTGTTTGCCCTTTACTAAGGTTGAGTACCTACCTATGTCTTTTTCAGGCATGCTGTACACAATAGCCTAATGTTGAAATGGAGAATAAACGGCAACTATGTAGAGGTTTCTAGTGTACTAAACTGTTCATTTAAGGAGCTTCTATCGTTTTCAAGTTATGTCCGCATTTAAAATTCTTTAAATTACCGCCGATTATAACAATGATGAAACAAGCTGGCTTCCGAAAAGGCTATAGCACCATAGACCATATCCTCACGCTTCGGCAGATTATCCAGAAGACCGAGGAGTACAATCGGCCTCTGTGTATAGCGTTTGTGGACTATGCGAAAGCCTTTGAATCAGTCGAAACTTGGGCGGTGCTGCAGTCCCTTCAACGGTGCCAAATTGATCGCCACAATGTCAGTCCGTATTTGGGATAAGAGTACGAAACCGATCCAGTTGCAGAAAGGCGTGAGACAGGGAGATGTCATCTCTCCGAAACTGTTCACCACTGCACTGGAAGATGTCTTCAAGCTCTTAGACTGGACCGGACTCGGTATTAACATTAACGGCGAATACATCACTCACCTTCGATTTGCAGACGATATCATCGTTATGGCAGAATCCATGGAGGACCTTGGCACTATGCTCAACGATCTCAGCAGGTATCCCAACTGGTGGGGTTACGAATGAACATGGACAAGACGAAAGTCATATCAAATGCCCATGTCATTCCTGTACCGGTCCTAGTTGGCAATGCGATTCTCGAAATTGTCGATCATTATGTTTACCTTGGACAAACAGTTCAGTTAGGTAGATCCAATTTCGAGAAAGAGGTCAGCCGACGAATCCAACTCGGCTGGGCAGCGTTCGGGAAACTTAAGAGGATCTTCTCGTCCAACATACCTCAGTGTCTGAAAACACAGGTTTACGACCAGTGTGTGTTACCAGTGATGACTTACGGCACGGAAACGTGGTCCCTAAATGTAGGCCTCATAACCAAGCTCAAAGTCGCTCAGCGTACTATGGAGCGAGCTATGCTCGGGATTTCCCTGCGTGATAGAATCCATAATACGGAAATCCGCAGAAGAACGGGTGTAACCGACATAGCACGAAGAATTAGCACGCTGAAGTGGCAATGGGCAGGCCACAACGCTCAAAGAACCGAGAACCGCTTGGTAAAAAAGGTTCTAGAGTGGCGACAACGTACCGGAAGACGCAGTGTAGGACGCCCCCCACTAGGTGGACAGACGACCTGGTGAAAGTTGCTGGTCGTCGATGGATGCAGACGGCACAGGACCGCACTCTGTGTCGTGCCATGAGGGAGGCCTACGTCCAGCAGTGGACGGCGATGGGCTGAAATGATGATGATGATAACAATGATGGAATATATCAGGAATTTTGCAGAAGCAAATCCAAGTCTGCAAGAGATCAACTATATGTGATATTAAACAATTAATTATCAACTATACAATTATTTATCAACTATATACTGCGCCATCTGTGCAGTCTGCACAGATGGCGCAGTGGTTAAGATAACGACTTTCCGTGCACGTGTCGTGGGTTCGATTCCCACGCAGTACAATACTTTGTGCGATCCACAAAGTGTTGTTCTGAGTCTGGGTGTAATTTGTCTGTGTTAATTGAATGTTTGTAAAGACCCCCGCAATACAACTCTTTAGTGCAGGGCGGTGTCTTAAAAAAAATAGAAAGAAATGAGAGATTTTCTAGACATGTGAAATCGTCCTACTTATTTTTTTATTGCTAATGGTGGCAAATGAGCAAGCAGCACACCTGATGGTAAGTGTTACTGCCGCCCATGGGTACCTTTGCAATACCAAGGGTATATATAGCTAGGCCGCTGCATACCAATACAAACCCCAAACGCACCCAGTTAGGCTTAATAAGGAAGGCTTATGTACTTAGCGTTAGCCACGCTAAAGGCAATAGAATAACAGCCACTTGAGAAGCGGGTTAGCAATCACAATTGGTGTCATGTTTCACAGGAGAGTGCTGTTAACTAATCTCCTGGCGTTCGATGTTTTTTATGAATTCCACTGAAAGTAAGATGGTGAAACATTGTATTCTTGTCACCACAGGCGAAAAGTCTACAAACCATCAATTATTATTAGTCAACGTTATAACCACCTTACAAAACTTATTGGGACGAATGATTAATCTTTTATTACTACAAAGACATGGTACAAAATCATTATAACACAATACTTGTTATCTATTTAATATTCTCTTCAATAGAATTTCAGTATTAATCGCAAAGTAAAACAAAATAAAAAGAAAACTATCCACTTAAAACAAAATTTATATCGTGTTTTAAAATGCTGAAAAGTACCTCCTTTAGCAAAATTGCTTCTGTGTTTGTACCTATACATTTCTATTAGCTGATCTAATTACGAAAGGGCCTTTACTTGCGAATTTTTTTTATACTTGAGTCAATGAGTACTTCCCACGGAATAATAAGGGGTGCGACTGTTTTATTGTGTGTTTGACACATTGTATTGCACCGCACGGTATTAAATGCGCATCTAATAAATAACAATATTTATAATTACTTTTAATCATCACAGCCCATAAATATCCCACTTTTTGGCTCGGGGTCTCCACTATAATGGGAGGGAAATTAACCTACTATACCGCGCTGGTCAGACGTGTTGGTATAGGGTTTTGTTTCGAGTTTTCCTTCTCTCGCATAGATGTTTTATGCGTTTTGTATCCCATAGTCGTCTCGTACGATCACCCACGGGTAAGATATGGGGTGGTGAATAGTATTCTTACTCCGTTACCACACGGAAGTTATAAATATAATTACTTATTTAAAATCAAATTAAATTGGAGGCAAAATTCATCTTCAATTGTTGGTTATATTAGTTTGCCTAGCCACTACACTAAAGTCACCGTACCTGTCCATGAACACTACATAACATGTCCGAGATACATATCTAATTTTTACATTTTCACTCAGCATTATGAACTCCGCAATGAACCAAATAAATTCAAATTCATTTATTATGCATAGACCCTGCGAGGGCACTTACATATTGTCAGTTTTAACATTTTAAATTAATACAATAAACTACCACCGGATCGGAAGTAGACCACTACTGAGAAGATCCGGCAAGAAACTCAGCGGGTTAGTCTATTATTGTTATTTCTTTCAATTTTTTTTTTTTATAAAAAAATGGTACAACATATTTAATAAGAAATAGCTTCAGTGTGATGCCCTTCAAACCCAATAGTTCAAATAGAATGTAAAATAACCACGGCTGGACCCGCAGGCGGCACCCGATCACGAGTTAACTACTAGGGCAGCCATCACACCCCTCAACCACCTTGGAGGGAAGGGAGAGACCCGCCCCACGCAGCTACCGCAAGAAGACCTTTCAGTGAGCATGACCAATACCATGAGCTACAAACGCTAACCAAAGTCAAAATTAGTTGGGCAAAACACGCTACGCTTTACAAGTATGTAAAATATTATAAAATAAAAACAAACAGTTTACAAAGATATAGTAATTGCTGAATGAGGAGCTGCTCATAGCCAGTCTGTAGTATCGCTTAGATAATCCGCGATTTTATAATAACCTCTTTTACAGAGTCTGTTTTTGACAGCCCTTTTAAATTTATTCACGGGCATGTCTCGGATATCTCTTGGTAATTTATTATAAAAGCGTATACATTGCCCCATGAATGACCTATTAATTCTTTCAAGACGAGTACTGTGTACAACTAATTTGTCCTTATTCCGAGTATTAACACAATTAATGTCACAATATCTTTCAAAATTACTGATATTTCTTTTTACTTACAATACATTCTCGTATATATATATTGTGATACAACATTCAGAATATTCACTTCTTTGAATTTCTCTCGAAGTGAAACTCTTGGGCCTAGATTATAAATTGCGCGGACAGCCCTTTTTTGGAGAACAAAGGTACTACTCAGATCCGCGGAGCATCCCCACAGTAATATGCCGTATGACATAAGACTATGAAAATAAGCGAAATAAACTATTCTAGCTGTTTCAATATCAGTCAATACTCGAATTTTTTTGACCGCATAAGCCGCTGAGCTAAGTCTGTTTGACAATTTATCAATATGAAGGCCCCATTGGAGTCTAGCATCTATAGTGATTTCTAAAAAAAACAGTTGATGGAATCAACTGTTTTTTCAAGGTTTTCAAGGTCCAGAGCCACACCATTCATTTGAACATTGGTTCCCACTTGCCTCACATTAGGTGTGGTAAACTTAATACATTTTGTTTTCTTCTCATTAAGAACTAGATATAGAGAATATGTAATCAGAATATATGGCCGCTACAGACATACTCCCATGATATGCCACATTTATATATTTCGTTACAGATTAAAAATACAACAAGGAAATGAAATAATTGTAGCCTTCTGACATACTGGAAATTTTATTGCTTTTTGTTAAACGCTAACAGTAGATATTAAAAAAAAACATATGATCAGAGCTTAGACAATTATAACCACTAAAATATCGCATTATTTATTATTTTAAAATATTCAAACTCATTAGAGTTTGGACGTTTTAAAATACAAATACGAAAAACAAATTAAGAGGTACCGTTGCTCAACATTAATGTTGAATAAAAGCCTTATAAATAAAAATTATATACGATACTAATGTAATTAAATAAAAAAAAACATGCAAAATAGTTTCACAGTATTAACAGTTCAGATATGAACTCAAATACCCAACGCAATTATATTTTTAGCAAGTGAAATAAAATTTAGAGTCCTAAATTAAAGTAGCTCTTAAATGTTTAATATTCCGATCAAAATAATTATAATACTAAACCACGTCTTTAGTAAATGATGAATAAAAATATTCAGCAAACCCTTAATAAACCTATAGTTAAAAGATATACATACACACATAATAAATTTCCTTATATTTCTATTATGTTTTAAAAACTTACCTCAAATATAAAACATATTAGAGATAATTTTAACTTTTTATTCATACGCAAAATAGATATACTAAGTTCAACAGTTCTTAATATAGCAATTTTATACTGAAATATTTTAGATAAGTCACCGTGCACAGCTGCCCTGACAATGCTTTTTATTGAGAAGAGGATATATAAAAATAACAGCTCTAATTTAAATAAAGCACCGTAAAGTAACCTTATCTTCACACATACATTATTACATATTAAGAAATATTAAGTATTTCCTGGTTTATACTTCAAAAATCGATGGACGATCACATGGAACAAATCCTTGATTTATATTTTCATTATTAGTATTCAACATTACAGAAGTCACAAGATGTTTCGTTGGATGTCGGAAGTTGTGGAGATTTGGTTAGACTACCGTCTACCTATCTACCGGTCGATAACGTATTATAGAACCAGTCCAATATATGACATATACATTATATTTAGTTGTTCAAAGGCGAGCTCCCATTGCGTATTTATTACATATCGAAAAAAAAAACTATGTACAAGATCCTAGTTCTAAGAATTGAGGTATATCAGTATCTATACTTATAATTATAATAAAATTACGGAAGAGATTTTAAATCTGCAATTACTTCTCGTATAGAATTAAGGAAAACGTCTGCTTGATTCTTGCTATTAGCAATAGTATTCCTGAAAAATAAAACATTTTCAATATTACATTTCAAGCTATCTTAGTCTAGTTATTTATGTATGAATCTGATGGCTAGTATAATTTAATATCAGAGAAAACATTAATGAATTATCCCACCAAAAAATTCTCACTAGCAGCATAGAAATAGGAAAATGTCCTTTCTTCAATATACCACTCTGATCAGACTAGATTAGTTTGGTATTATAGTTCGAAATTCCCTTTTCTTGAAGTTATCTTAGTTGCTTAATTCTCTTGGAGGTCCCTCACGAAGCCCAAGGATGGACAAAAAGATTGTGACACACTGTATCCTCTATCTATAATCACAGTGATATACCAAATCATATAGATATTACCAATATTGGGATAGCAAGTCCTCGTCTACATCTGCTATATTAATTCCAGCTTTCTTCAATGCATTTTGTACGTTATCGCTAGGCGCGTTGGGGTCCCGATCCAACATACTGAAATAAAACAACTTTTATAATATACACTTTACTTGGTGGACAGGTATGATGCTTTGAGGAGCATTATGGGTATACATTGACTCTTTTTTCTTTAGGGCATATAAAATAGACTTAAAATGTATAGATTTGTAAAAGTAATATAATATTTATATTCATATTAAGTTAATTAGAAGAATTTCATTATCAATCATTACACAGAGAAAGCGATACTAACTGTAATCATCTCAGGTCATATATGTCCCACTGTTGGGCTCGAGCCTCCTCCATAATGGGAGGGAAATTGAACTACTATACCACGCTGGTCAGACGAGTTGGTATAGGGTTGTGTTTCGAGTTTGCCGTCTCTCGCATGTTATATGCGTTTTATATTCCTTAGTCGTCTCGTACGATCACCCACGGGTAAGATAGGGAGTGGTGAATTGTATTCTTACTCCATCAGCACACGGAAATACTAACTGTATGACGTCAAAATTGCAATCTCAATACTAATCTGTGTCTATCTAAAAAAAAAAATCGTACGAAAAAGGGATAGAATATGCCGCCCTATTATTACATATGTATATTTATTAATTATTGTTGCAGCTCTTTTTAAATCTAAATGTTATTTAAATTACTGAAATTTAGCATTTAATATGCTTAATTATTTATAAAACCCGATTACGAAGCGAAAAAGAGAATTATGAATGTTGAGGAAGCGAGTGAAGTATGCAGAGATAGAGTTCTCTGGCACTCTGTTCTCTCTGCCTACCCTGCAAGGGATATGGCGTGATGATATGTATGTATGTACGAAGCGAAAAATGATGTCACAAGCGGGATTCGAACCCGCGCCTATTGGGATTCCGGCCCAATCTTGCTGCCACTACACCACCGTGACTTATTGTAGGACATGCAATTTCGCTTCGTATCATATTAACGTCTTAAGGTGACGGTATGCCATCTACCCGACAATGTTTACACATTGTTATAGGCTTAATACTTCAAACTTTGCAGTTAGAATTGTATTAAACGATGACACAACCTTGTTATTTAAATTACTGAAATTTACAATTTAATATGCTTAATTATTTATAAAACCCGATTACGAAGCGAAAAATGATGTCACAAGCGGGATTCGAACCCGCGCCTATTGTCGGGTAGATGGCATACCGTCACCTTAAGACGTAAATATGATACGAAGCGAAATTTGCATGTCCTACAATAAGTCACGGTGGTATAGTGGCAGCACGATTTAGCCGGAATCCCAATAGGCGCGGGTTCGAATCCCGCTTGTGACATAATTTTTCGCTTCGTAATCGGGTTCTACATGTATTGCAAAAATATTAGTAATGATTGAATATTATTAAAAGCAGTTAAATGACCGATTATACGTTAATTTTTTATGTGTCTGATGAAGACGCTTACAAAATGTTCCTTTCCACAAAAAATCTTTCAAACTTTATCCTTTTTAGTTCGATCCGTTCCTAACGGATAATCATGCACTATTTTGTTGCTTGTTAATATAGATCAAAACACGTTAAACGAATACAGATTAATTAAATTATTATAATTATTGTATCAGTATTTTGATGGACTAAGTATATAATGTAAAAGTATGTAAAAAGATAACATCCTTACAAGAGGAAGAAAACTAGAATTATACAATTCAGGCCGACCAACGTGGTATTAGGTATAATAACGTATAATGTACGTTACGGCTATAACGTTTATTATGTTTTCAGCGATCTCAAGTACGTGCAGCATTCTATCTGGAATGAATTACCTACTGTGATGTTTTTCAAGCGCTATTTCATATCATGGCCTTCTTTAAATGAGGTACTTTCTTTAGAGTAGTCAGCGGTTTAGCTGTGTCTCTAGTAATTACTAAGTTCCTGAGCAACAGTTATACTTACCATCAGATGTACTGCTTGCTCATTTGCCACTACAGGCAATTAAAAATAATATTTAGCCCGAAATTAAATATTTGTATTATAAAAAGTTATAAGACTCTTACCTCTGCAGTGATATACATAAACCGACGATGTGTGACTCAGCACATTCAACTTGTTTTATTAGTTTATTTCTTTCCTTGCTGTCTAGTTGGGGCTTTTCCAATTCCTCATAACATCTGTCACTAGAATTGATAACATATCATACGCAGTGATTGAAGAAATCATGTGAAATAAAAATACATTTATGAATTTTATTGTCTCATTCTGTGTTATTAATCTATTACTAAGTAAGACTGTGGCTTTCCTGCCATCATTTGAACGTTATTTTGAACCCTCGATACTAGAACTTTTTTTAGACGAAAGATTTTATTTTTTACTTGTAGCCCTAAAAACGCGTATGTGCTTCTTACGTAACTTCGTATACATTATCGCATGCAATTCAAGAATAGTCATGTTTAAATCAGCCACCATTTACTCATGTTCGTGTTTTAGTTAAAAAAATTGTAGAGTTTATATGCTACAAGTACTAAACTAAAAATGTATATACATACATTTTATTCGCAAAACTATTTAGAGAGGTTAATAAGCTTTATTTATAATTAATTTTTGTCTCTTTCTTTTTACATACATACATACATATCATAACACCATATCCCTTGCAGGGTAGGCAGAGAGAACAGAGTGCCAGAGAACTCTATCTCTGCATACTTCACTCGCTTCCTCAACATTCATAATTCTCTTCATACACGCTCGCCGGTTTCGGAGACTCTTGACTCCACCTTCCTTCAGTACATGACCGATCTGATCTAGGTAGGTCAGTCTCGGTCTCCCTCGGTACCTACATCCTTCCACTTTCGCATTGTATATCTTCTTAACCAGACGTTCGTTCGGCATTCTTTCCACATGTCCGAACCATCGGAGCATTCCCTTTCGCATCTTTACACCAATACTCTCTTTCATACCTACTCGCTCTCTTACGTCGTCGTTACGAATGCGGTCGGTCAGCCTAACTCCACAGATTTTCCGCAGAGATCGCATTTCGACCGCATTAATTTTACTTTCATACTCTTTTCTGCATACCCAACTCTCACTTCCATACAATAATGTTGGGACAAGCACTGCGTTATGTATTGCTACACGTGCCTTCTGGCTGAGGTGGTGGCTGCCGAGAAGTTGCCTCAACGCTCCGTTCACTCTATTTCCCGCATTTACTCTTCGCTCTATATCAGTGGTGTACCTTCTATCTCGGCTAAATCCACATCCAAGATATACAAATTCATCCACTTGCTCTAGTACATCATTACCTATTGTTACTCTTACATCTGTTCTAGCTTCATCTCTTTCAAAGACCATTATTTTGGTTTTACTCACATTCACGCGTAGACCCCTTTTCTTACAATCTTCTGTCATTGTGTCGACTAGGGTCTGCAGGTCAGTCGCTGACTGTGCCAGCAGGACTGCATCATCTGCATAAAGCAGAGCAGTGACCACTGAGTCACCTATCTGGACTCCCACATTCATATCGTTCAACCTTTGAGACATTTATCCAGATATATGATAAACAGCCTGGCTGACAGAACGCATCCCTGCTTAACGCCGATATTGACGTCAAAACAAGGCGACATTCCATCATCCAGCGGCACACAGGCTCTACAGCCCATGTAACTGGACTGCACAGCCTGTAGCAGTTTACCGTTAATACCATACTCCGGTAAAATGTCCCAAAGTTCCTTTCGTACAACCGTGTCAAATGCTCTCTCCAGATCCACAAAACTGCAGAAAACCCTCTGACCTAGAGCCAGATGCTTCTCGACAATGTTGCGCAGAGAGAACACTTGATCCATGCAACCCCTTCCACTCCTGAAACCTCCTTGTGTCTCACACAGTAAACCATCGGACACCATCCTCATTCTCCTTTCAATAATTTTTTAGTTAAAAAAAATGTAGAGTTTATATGCTACAAGTACTAAACTAAAAATGTATATACATACATTTTATTCGCAAAACTATTTAGAGAGGTTAATAAGCTTTATTTATAATTAATTTTTGTCTCTTTCTTTTTGCTATCTCATTTTGAACTTGTAGACGAAATATCTGTTAAATAATTATAGCAGATAAAAAAAAATTCTCACATATTGAATGACGTTATAACTAAGTAAAATGATAGAATCATCATCATCTCGGCTCGTTTACGTCCCACTGTTGGTTTCGAATGTCCACCAAAGTAAAATAGAAATTGACCTACTTAACATGCTGGTAACAGGTTGGTATGGTTTTATTTCGAGTTTCGAAAAACTCGAAACATAATGATTATGAGATGTTATATGCATATTGTATACTTTAATCATCTTTTATGATACCCACGAGCAAGATAGGAGGTAAGAGAATTATATTCTTACAATGTCATCATCATCATCGCAGCTCGTATATGTCCCATTGTTGGGCTCGAGCCTCCTTCATAATGGGAGGGAAACCGACCTACTATACCACGCTACCCCTACCTTACCCGTCGGTGATCGTAAGAGACGACTAAGGGATATAAAAACGCAAATAATATCTATGCAAGAGAAGGAAAACTCGAAACAAAACCCTATACCAACACGTCTGACCAGCGTAGTATAGTAGGTCAATTTCCCTCCTATTACGGTGGAGGCTTGAGCCCAACAGTGGGACATATAGAACCTGAGGTGAAGTGAATATATGTCATCAAACCCATATCCTTTTTAACAACAACCTAAGTTCTGACCGCATTCCCGACCGTTAGTCATGCGAGTTCGCCGCTTCAAGTTAAACGATAGCTGACAAAGCCTGGCATGTGCATTATACGAACTAAAGTTAGAACTGCTGTTGTAGTTCGTATGTAAACTACATGTACACAATAGAATCTATCGACAAAGTTAAAAAGATAATTTGTATTCCACTTACCATAAAGCTTTAACTTCATTTAAAGCGTTTCTTAATTCTTGCAAGCACATACGCATCATTAATTTGAACACGTTATTACTTAAAATAGACGTATCAACCGTTTTTAAATTACTCATCACCATATCTTGTGCAATATCAATATCGTCTGTATTGTTCGTTTTAGTTGTATTCGAGTTGATTGCTACCTCATGACTATAGGCGACATCGATATCCGAACGATAATCATCATCAAAATCTAAATTTTCATCTTCAGCATTAAAATTAAGTTTTTCTTCAAATTCGCGGCATCTAACAAATTTCCTCACAATGTTTGGTGCGGTAGATGGTTTATCATTTAGTATTTCCTTATCAGGGTCTTTTGTAAATATTATATATTGCGAATCATTTGCGTCTTCGTTACAACTATGCGTATCAGTTTCTCTACTGTTAGTAATCTTTCTGGTAATACTTTTAAGATTCCAATTTGAAAAATTATCAGACTTTTCCATTGTATTTCGTGTTGATTTAACCGGGGACATTTGTGAGTCCTAAAATTAATATATTTAATTTTTAAATAACTTCTTCAGTTTTAAAAAGGTTAAATAATTAAAGCAATTTAAAAAAAGGCTAGACAAATGAGAAATAAATTACATTTTTTGCGTTTTCCCTGCTAGATCTTCGATTATCATTCTGCGTTTCCTGTTCCCTTTCCAGAGAATTGCCATCAATGTTGTCATCGTCATCTACAGAATCTATAAAGACAATATTAAATTTAACATCATCATCATTTGCTTGCCCTCTTCCCACGCTAAGTGGGGTACGGCACAACATGTTCTTCTAGCCTTCCATAAGCTTCTATCAGCCGTCATATCTGCACTTACAACTTTCATACACATATCCACTTTTATACAATTCATCCATCTCTTTTTGGGTCTCCCACGATTCTTCCGTCCATCTACAAACATATTGATAAGCCTTCTTGTCACAAATTCAAATTCATTTATTATGTATAAACCCTGTGAGGGCACTTACATATTGTCAGTATTAACATTTTAATTTTAATCTAATAAACTACCACCGGATCGGAACTAGACCACTACTGAGAAGATCCGTCAAGAAACTCAGCGGGTTTGTCTATTATTATTTCTTTTCATTTTTTTATATATATAAAAAGAATGGTACATGAAAGAAATAGCTCCAGTGTGATGCCCTTCGAACCTAATAGTTTAAATACAATGTAAAATAGCCAATGGCTGGACCAGATCCCACAAGCGGCACCCGATCACGAGTTAACTACTAGAGCAGCCATCACTCCCCTCATCCACCTTGAAGGGAAGGGAGGGACCCGCTCGACGCAGCTACCGCAAGTAGACCTTTCAGTGAGCATGACCAATACCATGTATTACTAACGCTAACCAAAGTCAAAATTCGTTAGGCAAAACACGCTACGCTTCACAGGTATATAAGATCATTATAAAAAAACATAAAACAAACAGTTTACAAAGACAAGGTAATTGCTGAATGAGGAGCTGCTCATAGCCAGTCTGTACTATCTGCTTAGATATTCCGAGATTTTATAATAACCTTTCTTACAGGCATGTCTCGGATATCTTTTGGCAGTTTATTATAGAAGCGTATACATTGCCCCATAAATGACCTATTAATTTTTTCGAGACGAGTCGTGTGTACAACTAATTTGTCCTTATTCCGCGTATTAACACAATAAATGTCACAATACCTTTCAAAATTATTGATATTTCTTTTTACATACAATACGTTTTACGACAGTCAGAATATTTACTTCTTTAAATTTTTCTCGAAGTGAAACTCTTGGGCCTAGTTTATAAATTGCGGGGACAGCCCTTTTTTGGAGAACAAAGATACTACTCAGATCCGCAGAGCATCCCCACAGTAATATGCCGTATGACATAAGACTATGAAAATAAGCGAAATAAACTATTCTAGCCGTTTCAATATCGGTCAATACTCGAATTTTTTTGACCGCATAAGCCGCTGAGCTAAGCCTGCTCGACAATTTTTCAATATGAAGGCCCCATTGCAGTCTAGCATCTATAGTAATACCTAAAAAAACGGTTGATTCGACAAGGTCCAGAGCCACACCATTCATTTGAACATTGGTTCCCACTTGTCTCACATTAGGTGTGATAAATTTAATACACTTTGTTTTATTCTCATTAAGAACTAAGTTATTTGTGTTGAACCAATGAACAACATTAGACAGTGCGTTGTTCACATCGTCATAATTAAGCTTTTGTCTTTTAATTTTAAATAACAAAGATGTATCATCTGCGAACAACACAATGTTTTGATTGTCTCCTATATAGTAGGGTAAGTCATTAATGTATACAAGGAACAGAAATGGCCCCAGAATAGACCCTTGTGGAACTCCCATTTTAATAACAGAACCAGATGATCGTGCACCATTAACATCGACCCTCTGAATTCTGTTGCTTAAGTAAGAAGTTAAAAGCTCAAGGGCGCTATCCCTGATCCCATAGTAGTATAATTTTCTGATGAGGGTTTCGTGGTGCACACAATCAAATGCCTTAGACAAATCGCAAAATATACCCAAGGCCTCATGCGATTCCTCCCAGGCTGCAAAGATGCTCTTTAACAATTCTACACCTGCATCAGTAGTAGAGCAATTCTTAGTAAAACCAAATTGGTTTTTATGAAATATACTATGTTTGTTGAAATGACTCAACATCTGATTAAGCAAAATTTTCTCGAATACTTTACTAAGTGTTGGTAGTATGGAAATAGGACTAAAATTGTTAACATCTGACATACTACCAGATTTGTGCAACGGAATTACTCTACTAATTTTCATGAGTTCAGGAAATACACCCCGAGCAACACAGCCGTTAAATACAGATGCCAGGTGGGGAGCAATAATAGGTATTATAAAATTAATAGTATTTTCAGATAAACCCCACAGATCTGCTGTCTTTTTAATATTAAGACTTTTAAAAGAATTTAAGATATCATTCACACTGACATCTGAAAAAGGAAGTGTTACATTTCACAATGCATTGTATAAGGAGCGATTCAGCTAAAATAGGAGACACCGCTAAAGATTTTGTTTTTAATACAGGTACATTTGTAAAATAGTTTTCAAATTTCGTCGCCACTTCTTTGTCCACTTTCACAATTTTATCACCTATCTTTAAATTAAAATCCTTTTTTCTCACACATGCCTTTCATTCCTCCTCTATATAAATATAATATTAAATTTAACATATGTTTTTTTTTATAGCTTATGGTGGCAAACGAGCAGACAGCACACTTGATGGTAAGTGTCACTGCCGCCCATGGACCTTTGCAATACCAAGGGTATAGCTAGGCCGCTGCCTACCAATACTAATCCCAAACCCACCCCAGTTGCGCTTCCGGCTCTCTCGCTCACCGAACGAAGCGCAATAGCACATTGCCATTATTCACACGTCGATCTTCTGCGAGAGTGTGGTATTACCCCGGACGGACCGGCCCGCGGCTGTAGACAGAGAACTGTCCACAGCGTGATCCTACCACTATTGAAACAAATATATGTAAACAAATATCAAGATCTCGATACCTATTATAGGCGCTACATCGAGAATAAAATGGTATGCGCGAAACTTCTTGATTAATCTATACTAAGCTGAATAATATAGCACGCTGGTCGACGGTCGGACGGGTTGATATAGAGATTTATTTCAAGTATTCTTTCTCTTGTATAGATGTTACCAGCATATCATATCACTCCAGTTGTTTTGTACGACACCCACAGCCAAGAAAGGAGGTGGTGAACTATATATTGACATCGGCACCACACAGACAACACTTTTCGCAACAATTTGACTATATGTGACTTAGCACTCGAAATAGATTCTTAGCTAGCCCGTTTGGGAGTTGTAAGCAATTGTATTTTTTGATAGGTCTTCTTTCACGTATTATGAATCATAACTCCGTATGCAACTATTATTATTATTATGCAAAATAATGCGACATTCAAAGAACGTCTTGAGAAATATTTGTTTTTAATTTAAAGAGAAATCAGATGATTTTCTATATCTCACCAACGAGATGTTAAGTGGAAGGACTACACTGTTGACAGTTTTCTGAGTAATGGCAATGTGCTAGTGCGCTTCGTTCGGTGAGCGAGAGAGCCGGAAGCCCGAGGTGGGTTTGGGGTTTGTATTGCTAGGCAGCGGCTTAGTTGGTATTGCGGAGGTCCAGGGGCGGCAGTAACACTTACCATCGGGTGTGCTGTTTGCTCGTTTGCCACCATAAGCAATAAAAAAAAAATAACTCTATATCTCTAGATGTGTGTGTGTGTATGTGTGTGATAAAGTAGTGTTATCACTGACAACTTTAAAGTTTATTAAAAATAAATTCTGTTACTACTCTGCAAGTCTTTAATGCCTGAAGTTAAAAAAAAAAATTCTACTCACGAGTCTCTTCAACATTTGCAGAGTTATCATGTGGATCGACTTCAGATTCACAATAAGGATTTTTTATATCATTCAAGAGCTTTTGTAAAGAATATTCTGCAATTTCTATGTCTTCACAATTGCTTATATTATCCTAAAAAGAAATATATTTCAATATATTGTTATTCAACTTATTTAGATTTAAAAGTATTTATTATATGTTTATAAATGACTTCCACTCGGCGCTTTATATTCAAGTATGTAATTATATACGAAAGTAAAATGAGTTTTAAAATTAGTTTCTTTTTCGTTGTATTTTAAGTAACATTTATAAGACTCTTATTGATATTAGCTACGTAGAGAATCATCATCAACATCATCATCATATTTTACCCAAATCATATTGTCATGAATGGTCAATCATCATTATTCTGCTGTTATTCCAATTACTTCAAGATCAACACAATATGTACTCTGCTGCCAGCGTACATATCACAAGAGTTATTAGCTTTAGTTTTATGACCGGCCACGTGCCTGACGTCAGTCCTCCTTGTGAAAGTTATTGTTGACCAAACGGCATCAGATGGAGTTGGCCCAGGTCGATGGTAAGCTTTTAGCCATATTTTACGATAACCACGTGCAAACCAAGAGTTAGCTGCTACGTAGAGAATATCCATCCATTAAACAAAGTAGTTCATGGCAAATAGCTTTTAAAACTCACCTTTACTACTCTAAGCAATGATACACCACTACTATACATTGCCATGTATTGGCACGGTGTCATATTCATGTTAATTTTTCCTGAAAAAATAATTTAAGTATAATGATTTCAGATATTTATGTGAGTATTACACATGTGAAGTAAAACTATTTTTAAAGGTCCTATCGCTATTTTATTTGATTTTTACTTGCCCCATTTTCCGATCACTTTTGAACGTACATGGTCGTGGGAGGACCTCCACCGCTTCTGGTGACCATGTACACTATAAAATCCTTAAAATAATTTTATTCCATCATAATAATAACCTTTTGCAAACAAAACTTTGTAAAACATTTCATTATAAACATCACCAATCCATACATTTTATTAAGACAACGGAGGACTTTAAACATATAACTAACGTACCTACACAATTTACAGCCAGAATCAGAATAATAATTTGTGAATCGTCTTGCGTGGGAATCGAACCCATAACACTGGTACGGTGGATTGGTAGTTTAACCACTACGATATCTGTGCAGTTTGTTTGCAGATTGCATAGGTAGGTTTAATTTACAGTGCATAGGTTTAATTTACAGCACCACCATAATCTCAAAGTCGCATTTGGCATAAAAACTAGCTTTACTTATGCTTAGGCACCAATATATTGATATATTAATTAAATCAAATTTCTACGCAAAGGTCCATCAAGTCAGATGGCGCACACAGTTTACTAGTGCTGGTTTTAGGTTACAATCCTATTGTTCAAGTTCATGAATCTTCTATTCACTTAGTTCGATAAAAATATTTGATCTAAGACATTCACTATCATTTTAATAACTTTACAGAACCTGCCCATAGACATTGCACATCTATCTTTGGAAAAAGAGAACCGTTTAATTTCGGCGCCGTAGAGCGTCGTCTCTGTCGCACACTGTTTGACGTTTGTCAATCGTTATACAAGTGCAAGAGAGTGCTTCCAGTCAAAAACGTATAGATAGAGAGAACGCAACAATTTAGAAATAAGCTCATAGAATAGATGTATTTTATTTAATAATTACAATTATTTCAACAGTATTAAAAAATTAAAAATTAGACAATTCCAAAATGAAAGGAGAGGAGGTTCTCAATTCGTCTGTATTTTTTTTTATGTTTGTTACCTCATAACTTTCGACTGGGCAAAGCGATTTTAATGATTTTTATTTGAAAGCTGGTGCTTCCCGTGTGGTCCCATTTCAATTTGGTCCAGTTCTGACAATGGCATTCATGAGAAAACCATATAAGTCTAAAATTAGCATTAAGTAGGAGTGCGACAAATGAACGAGTAGCTCAAGCCCCGCTACTAATAGAACAACCTATGTGTGTCTGTAACACTAAAAAGTAAAAAAATAAAAATAAAAACTACGTTTAAAAAACCCGACTTCAAAAAACGGAAAAGTACAAAATAGCTTAAAATAATTTATCATTTGTATGTGCTATCTATTGATAGGTTTGAAGTCCGTGCCGGTATCCGTATCTTTAGCGTAGGAATTTCATTACAGTAAGTACCTAAGCTGTTTATAATTTTGTTTAGGGCTTAGCACCGATTTCAAACCTGTCAATATAATAATATAAATGATAGTATTTTAAGTTATTTTGTACTTTTCCGTTTTTGAAGTCGGGTTTTTTAAACGTAGTTTTTATTTTTATTAAAGTAACTGTACCTATATTTTCAAATCTGATAGTGTATTTACCTGCCTGGTCGCTCAAATCGAATAGAATACTTGATAATTTATCGGTAGAATATTTTACAGCAGCATCATTACTGTACTTTCTGATGCATTGCACAGCTTCATGTAAAGTCCATGGTGGTGGCAATGCCATATTTAAAAACATTGGTTCTTCATGTAATATAACAGTTAACACTTCCTCCATAATCTGCATAAATCTTGATATAAATTCTTCACGTTTAGTTTGTAATGATTCTTCCATAATTTCATTTTCAACTTCGTAAACTACAATATGGTTTGTAACATCGTTACAAGATTCATCTTGATCTTCTCTACAAGTCTGATATTCAGTATCAATATTACTTTCAGAATTTGATATTACACCAGATGTCGACGATTCCTCAACAA
This sequence comes from Lymantria monacha, assembly GCA_905163515.2. Lineage (NCBI taxonomy): Eukaryota > Metazoa > Arthropoda > Insecta > Lepidoptera > Erebidae > Lymantria > Lymantria monacha. The sequence goes on along the minus strand of LR991091.1, from coordinate 14,438,977 downwards.
CGAGGTAGTTACCACTCCTAATATTTACACAAATAACACTTGATTCACTACTTTCAATTACATCTTCTAAATTTGAAGTGGTATCTGTTATATTGTTATTAGGAGCTTGTTCTATTTGCGTATCTAAGTCCATATTATTAAAGTGCCTTGGAAATGAAACAACTTTGGTAACGTTTTCTGGACTAGGAGTTTTGTCATTGTTAGGTATTTGTTCATCAGCTTCATTATTCGGATTCCGTTTTCGGCGCCACCTATATAATTTCTTTTCATTATTTTTCACTAAACTTGCTGCTGGAGATGGATTAGATATACTACGTTTAAGTTTTATTTCTCTTCGTTTGCCAGGAGGATTTGAATTAACTGGTTGAGAATTTATTGCCACCGTTTCAGAATTTTGAGGTTTTTCTATTGCATTTTGGATATGATTAAAGTTGGTATGAACATTTCTTTCTTCGTCACAACTATTAACAGTCTCCGTTTGAATAGCGGCGTCGACTGTACATCTTACTGATTCTTCAGTTACTTTAGTAATATCTGGCCTGTGAATATCTGATATAATTTCGGGTATTACAGATTCTTTAGTTCCAGTTGCTGATAATTTAGGATGTACTAATATGTTAGGTAATTTTTTATCAATGGAAGACTGGTTTTTTTCAGATAGTTTAAAATCAGTATTAGGTGCTTGTTGAGACTTATGTATGGAAGGATATTCTTTTAAAACCGATTTAATTTCTTCCACATTGAGAATATGAAGTTTGATAATTTTTTTTAACTTCAGTAACTCACTATCTTCACTGAGTAGAATCTGTAGGAAAAGGGTTCAATTCTTAAAAGCCTTTGCTAAGTGAGTAAATAACGAGATAGTAAGTCTAAACAGTTAATAATTTAAATAAAAATATTAATTTTGATATTTATATTTTTAAGCAGTGGCTTAACATAGAGAATGGGTCTTGAAAAGTACTTAGGGATTTAAGACCATAACCAACAACCTTTATTTAGTCTCTCATCCTCCAAATGAATTCTTCCATAAAGCACAGTGTTAGATTCATAAGTAGCTACTGAAAAAATACAAAGAAACGGAGAAAAGCTAACAACACCCTACAAAGATTCAAACGAATGATAACAGATGTGGTGGTATGAAGTTTCGTATCTGGATATGGACACTAGAATAATATGATTACGAATATCAAACTATTTGAAATTAGTCCCGATAGTTTTGGATAGGAAAATGCACTTTGCACAATAGTTTATTTTATTTTTAACGGACTTCTAAAAGAAAGAGGTTCACAATTCGATTGGTGTGTATATATATTTATATATATATGACGGAGTGAGATGGTGTATTAGTTATGATAGTTATTTGTTTTCTAGAAATCGAGATTTAAAGAGGGTATCACCCGAATGGGGTCGCGCGTGGCAACACTGCATACTTGTGTCGGATTTGAATGAAGACTTAGACAGATGGAACGAGTACGTCATTCTATTCGGAGGACAAGGCAAGATTGCGCCCGTGCTAACCTATTTCCTTTAAATCTGTTTTCATCCTTACTAATCTTTGTTATTTTGATGTAAAATAATATTGGAACATTAAAACCAAATTACTATAAAACGCTCACTGTTTATTTTCATAAAATAAGAAAGTGAAGATCGGCGACCTATACTAATTGATGACCAGAACATAATGATGATGGATGACTCATACAATGAATCAGTTTCCCCATCATATATATATATATATATATATATATATATATATATATGTACACCGATTACACTGAGATTTATAATCTGATTGACGTGATTCTTCTTTAATTTGATGCGGAATAGCTGCCGTTTGGTCCCATAAAAAATTAAGATACTTTGGCCCAGTAGTTTTCATTTTATGAACCTCTTTTTATTTATGTTGTCGGAAGTGCTAATGTAAAACTACATAGCAAAATATCGCGACAAGTGGGATTCGCCCCGCTACTAATTATAATGCCATATCATGTACTTTTTTATGTAACCTTCATTAAATTCATTAAACATACTGCAATAGCGTAAACTTTTCGTGGACCTACCTATAGCTACTTAAAAACATGCTAAGTATTTAATATACGACAATAAAAAGCTAAAAGAAATTTGAAAGTTACCTGATGTAATCTAGAAAAGTCCTACTGTAGTTTATAGACAACCTATTACAGACACTAAAAAGTAAAAAAATAGAAAAACTACGTTTAAAAAACCAACTTCAAAAACAAAAATGTCTAAAGTAACTTAAAATACATCATTTGTATGTGCTTCCTATTGATAGCTTTAAAGTCGGTGCCAGTGTCGGTATCTTTAGTGTAGGAATTTCATTACAGTAAGTAAGCCGTTTATAATTTTGTTTAGGGCTTGCCAGTGTCGGTATCTTTAGTGTAGGAATTTCATTACAGTAAGTAAGCTGTTTATAATTTTGTTTGGGGGCTTGGCACCGTTTTCGAACCTATCAATAGGTAGCACATACAAATGATACTATTTTAAGTTATTTTAGACTTTTTTGTTTTTGGAGTTGGTTTTTTTAAACGTAGTTTTCTGTTATGTTATTATGTTAACATTTAATAAATACTACGTTTTCAGACTGCATCTAACCGATGTTTTTTTTGTGTCTTAGCTATTAGCCGCAGATGGCAGTCACAGCTTAACCCGGACTATGGGTGAGCGCTGAGGGCCTTCAACTCAGAAAAAGCTTTAAGCGACATCGCCCAAGGGGGGAACGGACTTCAGCTTAGGGCGTCGCTAATGGCAGTCTCAATCCGAAATTATTCAAATATTTTATATCGGCTTTACGGTTTAGAATATACTATACTTTCGATTACGGAGCTCCTCGAATACGAATATCCTCGATCCAAAGCTAGTTAGTTAAACTTTCATATCTATGTTATTAGACTTATATGGCAGAAGTTTTTAGTAGTTTATAATTTAATAATAATTATTGAGATAAAATTAATAAGTAACTTACCACATTATAATTTTCTTCTAATAGTCCAAAACAAGTTTTTAATATGGGATTGGTAATAGTATTTCCATAATCTTGACTTGAATTATCATCTAAAAAAATCATCATCATCATCACAGCCCATAAATGTCCCACTACTGGCCCCGGGCCTCCTCCGTAACGGGAGGGAAACTAACCTACTATACCGCGCTGGTCAGACGTGTTGGTATAGGGTTTTGTTTCGAGATTTACTTCTCTTGCATAGATGTTATACCTATGCGTTTTATATCCCCTAGTCGTCTCGTACAATCACCCACGGGTAAGATATGGGATGGTGCATAGTATTCTTACTCCGTCAGCATACGGAATTAAAAAATCATCATCTAATAAATACAAAATTCCCAAAGCAGTGTGTTAGTAGTAGGAACGCACTGTTGACAGTTTTTTATCTGCAGCTACGGGCCAGTCCGTCCGGGATAGTACCACACTCTCGCAGAAAATTAATACCTGGGCAGTGGCAATGTGCTTCGTTCGGTGAGCGAGAGAGCCGGAATCCCAACTTTCTGGGTGGCTTTGTGATTTTCATTGGTAGGCAGCGGCCTAACTGTGCCCCTGGTTTTGCAAAGGTCCATGGGTGGCAGTAACACAACCACTAAGGTCAATAAAAATAAAACAACAAGCAGCAATGATCTGCTACAGATTTTGTATCCCGATATTATTAGTTAACTTTATTATCAACTTTATCGCATTGTAACAGCTTAAAGGATTGGAGGGATAATCAAAATCATAATCACTTATTAGGCTGCTTTTTATCATGATAAATTGTATGCTTGAGAAGCTGTGTGCAGAGCTAGTTGGCAAAGCGGGCCGGCCACGGATGTCAAAGAATCGGTATCACTGGTCGGCCCAATGGTGATGGAGAAGAAACACGGTTGGTTATGGGGCCGCACGCCGCCCTTCCCCCACCCGGACAGAATGGACGCGGTGTGTCCAGACTATAACGTGCCAGAAAAAGGGCCTACATAGTTGGCAAATAATGATAATGTCGTAAAACTTAGACGTAATTAATATATACTGTGTTCTTCTTGTATTTCTAATAGTTTACTAGGAAGAAGATATGCAGAGCCTGACTTTGGGATAAGGACAAACAAATGAAGATCATTCAAATTGTCTAAAAACTCGATATTGGCTTAAATAAAAGTAATGTTTTTATGTTCAATCATCAAATTTAAGTCAATGTGTAATACATTGGGGAAAGAAAGACAGAGCCATCGTTAATCAAATCGCAAAGAGTCTCTGTGTACTAAAAGTTAATAAACATTGAGTACAATGACGTCCTGTGGAAACCATTTCACATAATATCAGGAAGGATTTAAGCAAGCAGGCATTTAAGTGTGTAATTCTTACCTACGAGCGCTACACTTTTTTCAATTAATTCCGAAAGCGAATGGAAAATGCGACGAGCTGGAATATCATTTGAAGACGCAATAAAATCTTTCAACTCTGTCATCACATTTTCAGGTACCATTAGTTTACAGTGTTCATCTGCAGAGAAAATAAATAAGGAGTATAATTTAGATATGGAGTATTAATAATGTGATTTCCTAAAGAGTCCAAAGTTCACATCCAATAAACGTCTCCTCCGTCACATGATTAATAAATAAAATGTTGTAAAAGATGTGTTAACTTAATTTTCTAATATTGGACTGCAATCTATAGATAATTTATTTTTTTACAAACAAGATGGTAGATCAACTTATAGTAAACGATAGCTGCCGTTAATCATCATATCATCTCAAAAATTTCCAATGTTGTGGTCGAGCCTCCATATTAGGAGGGAATTGACTTACTATATAAAGCTGGTCAGAACTTAGTATAGGGTTTTATTTTGAGTTTGCCTGCTCTAGCAGTGATGACACTTGCTTTGCTTAAACATCTTTTATGATCACCTATGAAAAAGGGGTAGTGACCCTTCTTACTGACCACATACATAATGCACTCCTATTAACTACAGACTAATTAAAACGAAACGTGAAAAGCTCAGGTACCTATCGTCTTATATCTGTAATGGATGTTTATTTTTATTTAAAAAAAGAGGAAAATCTTTTCACTTACCCACGAATTAAAAATCGTATTTGTGTAATGATATATTAAGAACAGACTAAGAGTGGACCTCTTTATATTTGGCGTGGATGAGTGACCAACTTTTCTCTTTAAAATTCACTCTCTAACAAAATATCATAAATATATCATATCGTATCGGGACAATATACACATACAGCACTTTCTTATTTTTTTTCCAAGAACAGCCCGCCCAATCCGTCCGGGGCGGCAGAAGAGCGCTGTGCGGTTCCATAACTTGCTGTAATATACCTCAGAGTGGGATATTGGTACCAATATCTTGATTTCGATGGCCCACCCGAAAGGTAAGCGAAATAGTCAATGCGGGAGGTACCGTAACATCTAATTAATAGTTATATTTTCCTTTACCTGATTCCGTCATATGTTTAATGAATTTAAATTCTTTAAGCAACATATTGGTATCAACAACAATATACCAAACATCTGGGCTTGCTTCAGAAAATGACAGATGCTTCTTTAAACATGCTAAATCTAATGTGAATACAGCGCTATCTTTTTCAATGTCTCTTCTATTATTTTCCTGTAAAAAATGGGATAAAATAATTAATTATACTGTACACTTGTCGTACTCAATATCCTACTAATATTATAAATATGAAAGTTTGTAAGATGTTTGGACTTTTGTTACTCAATTACGCGTAAACCATTGAATAGATTTAAATCAAAATATTAGTTTACCTTTTGCCCTAATAACAAGAATTAGACATTGCCAATAGGGCATATATACCCTATTGGCATTTCAGAGTGGTAGGACCACATTGTGACCAGATCTCTGTCTACAGCCACGGGCCGGTCCCTCCGTGGCAGTACCACACTCTCGCAGAAAGGCGATGTCTGGGCAGTGGCAATGTGCTGCTGTGCTTCGTTCGGTGAGCGAGAGAGCCGGCAGACCAACTTTTGGGTGGGTTTAGGGGTTTTATTGGTAGGCAGCGGCCTAGCCATACCGCTGGTATTCCAAAGGTCCATGGTAGCAGTAACACTTACCATGAGGTGCGGCGCTTGCTCGTTTGCCACCAAAAGCAATAAAAAAATATTATTTTCTATTCATTTGTTATACCATGCTACCCTTTTTTTTTGCAGTGGTCTATGGATGCGTCTCGCCCCGCCAAATCGGTCCGGGGTGACGGAAAAAGCGGCGCGTGACCCCGTAGACCCACTGTGCAACTCCTCTCTTCGCCGTGCGAGCAAGCCACCGGTACCCGATCTTTGTCTTCGGTGGCCATACCATGCTACCCTACCAAAAATATACTTCTGGCAATGATCAAATGTTTTTTTTTATAAATAACATTGTAAACCTTAATAAAATTCAATCTGCGCGGACGCCACCATGTTTCACGAGCCTTGAACGTCGTCACATGCCACGCTCAATGTGTGTCACTTTAATTATTACAGTCATTTTATAACAATTTTCAGTTGTATTTACTACTTGCGACCCGCCCTCGCTTCGCTTCGGTTACGTCTACTTTCGCTACATAGAATTCCTCTCGGAGAAGGAATTTCTTAAAATTCTATTTTATCTGACCTTTACAGGGCAGAAAGAAAGTCCACACTAAATTCCAAGTCTGTAGGGGCAGTATTGGAAAATGTAGATTTTTTGGGTTAACACCTACGCAATCCGCTTTAGGGGTGGAATTTTTAAAAAGCCGTTCTTAGTTAACCTGTTTATTGTAACAAAAATATGCCTACCGAAATTCAAGTCTGTAGGAGATATATTTAAAAAATGTCCAATCATTTCAAATTTCAAAGTCTTCGTTCATATGAGGCCGTGTCCTAAAAGTACATGACCTTTCTAAAGCTTAGAAACCTATAAACACCGTACTAATATAATACACCTATAATACACCGTAATACACCGTACTAATAAAATAATAGTGCGGTGACATTCGAGACATTTCAATTTTAAAAAGTATTTGCATTGTACCAAACGTTTATGTGACATCAACCTTTTTAGAGTTCCATACCCAAAAGGTAAAACAGGACCCTATTACTAAGACTCCGCTGCCCATCCTGTCTGTCACCTTGATGCTCTCATGAGCCGTGATAGTTGGACAGTTTAAACCAGACCAGACCAGACACAACTTTAAAGCAAATCACCCCTAAAATAACTTTTCACCCCTTTTTAAACCAGGTAGAAGATAAATCTCAAAAAATGTGAATCACGTCTTTCATCAATTCTGTTAAAGAATGTTTATGCAAAATTTGAAATAGATTGGACCAAGGAATCACGTTGTCCCATACAAACTTTGCCTTGATTTTTCACCCCCTTAGGGATATAATTTCGTAAAATCCGTTCTTAGCTGACCTCTACTCGGCGAAAAAAATATTCCTACCAAATTTAAGGTTTGTAGGCCTTATGGTTGCAGAGATATCGTGATGAGTCAATACATATGTGGAAATCTCTTATATATATAGATCACACGATGGATAAAGCTAAAAACTGTTTTATAGTCAAGACAAGGCGATACCTTGTAACCAACTTTAAAAGCACTATAAGAAGTACACACCATAAAATATTTTTTTCTGTTCAAAGAGATACGAAAAGTAGAATGCTAAAATTAAGTTCTCATCCTATCGGTTCATATATGGCCCATTGCTGGACTAGACCTACTATACCAAGTTAGTCAGATGTGTTGGCACAGGGTTTTATTTCGAGTCTTCCTTCTCTTGAAAAGATGTTATTTGCATATTATATCCCTAAGCCGTCTTTTACGTTACCCACTGACAAGATAATGGGGTGGGATATTTGTACTAGCTAACAGAGAAAAAACACAGGAGCAGAAATAAAACCTCTTTCGCCCTACCACATGTAACACAGTACTAATATCTATAGGTGTCAATAAATGGCAAAACATGGACCGTGACGTCAGATTTTGATTAGACCAGTGAAGCATTTTATTAAGTTGAATTTCCATCCCTTTGCATATTTTATTTAAGTAAAAATAAATAAATATGACACAATGACAGAAGACTGTAAGGAAAGGGGTCTACGCATGAATGTGAGTAAAACCAAAATAATGGTCTTTGAAAGAAATGAAGCCAGAACAGATGTAAGAGTAAAAATAAGTTATGATGTACTAGAGCAAGTGGATGAATTTGTATATCTTGGATGTGGTTTTAGCCGAGATGAAAGGTACACCACTGATATAGAGCGAAGAGTGAATGCGGGAAATAGAGTGAACGGAGCATTGGGACAACTTCTCGGTAGCCACCACCTCAGCCAGAAGGCACTTGTAACAATACATAACGCAGTGCTTGTCCCAATATTACTATATGGAAGCGAGAGTTGAGTATGCAGAAAAGAGCATGAAAGCAAATTAATGCGGTCGAAATGCGATCTCTACAGAAAATCTGTGGAGTTAGGCTGACCGACCGCATTCGCAACGACGACATAAGAGAGCGAGTAGGTATGAAAGAGAGTATTGGTGTAAAGATGCGAAAGGGAATGCTCCTATGGTTAGGACATGTGGAAAGAATGCCGAACGAACGTCTGGTTAAGAACATATACAATGCGAAAGTGGAAGGATGTAGGTACCGGGGGAGACCGAGACTCACCTACCTAGATTGGGTCCTGAAGGAAGGTGGAGTCAAGAGTCTCCGAAACCGGCGAGCGTGTATGAAGAAAATTATGAATGTTGAGGAAGCGAGTGAAGTATGCAAGGATAGAGTTCTCTGGCACTCTGTTCTCTCTGCCTACCCTGCAAGGGATATGGCGTGATGATATGTATGTAAAAATAAACTAAGTACGAAAATAATTGCTTAAGCATATTATCTTGGCATCGCCTCGAGGGGATACCCGCGAGGGTAGACCGCCGGATGGGCCACCGACTACAAAGACCGGGTTCTATTAGCCTACTCACACGGCGTCGACAGGTAGGTACATTGAAGAGCGGGTCTATGGGGTCGCGCGCCGCTTCTTTTGTCACCCCGGACGGATTTAGCGGGGTGTGACCACTCCATAGACCGCCGCCAAGAAAAAAGGCATATTATCTCAGCAATAAATGTTCAAGGTAAAATATATCAAATAAACTACAAACAACATGTATATTCCCTATTATAACAATAATCCTTACGATTAAAACTTCTCAAGAAAACCTTCACATTATTTTATATTCCTAAAGCAGTGTATGATTTAAAAAAAATAAGGGTGCACAGGAAATAGGAAACATATTTGTCATATAAAAATAATCTTATGAGGTTAATAATTACGGCACAGATGGCATACTGATTAAGATACTGACCTAACGTGCTGGCGTACTGTGTACGATTCACAAATTATTTCGAGTCTGGATAAAATTTGTGTCTATCAAAATATGTTTCTAAAATTTCTCGCAATACAATTTTTTTCCCCAATTGCCAGGTGTTATCTTTTAATACAAGAAAATAATGAGTATTCCTTGATTTTGGAGGTAGTAAACAAAACAAATGGATAAAAGAGGAAGGAAATAAAAATGTGAAGATTATAAATAGTCAAACATAGCTGCAAAAAATAAAACTTCGCCTAGCCTGATATTCTAAAGTCACAGTGGATAGATCAAATTATATACAATAGAGACATTTAAAAACTCAAAAACTTACCGCAACAGTAATTCCTTCACATGTATTTAACTCTTCTTCTGTCATATCTGCAATGAAAATTGACATTACTAATATTTACTAGCTTTTGCAACTGCTTTCACTAGTTAAGAATTAATAAAATTCATTCTAGTAAAATAATGTTTAAGTAACCGGCGATAAATATTGCACATCGAGTCTTGGAAATAACAACGACTCATCTCAGCTTCGCAGAGCATTGTCTCAATCGCACACTGCCTGTGTGACGTCGTATGAAAGAGAAGTATGTCATCTAATTCTATTAGGTCCTTACATATGAAATTGGCGTTTTGTACGGAGGTATAAAATCAATTTTTTTTTGTAAAATATATTTAATTAATCAAAGTATGCACCGTTGTTATCTATGCACTTTTGCCATCTCATGGGTAGTTCATTGATCCCTTTACTAAAAAAACCATGGGGCGAGAATCAATAAACTCTTTGAAGGCGTTTTGGACTGCCGCATCGGAGTTTAATTTTTTTCCTTGTAAGAAGTTGTCCAAATTCCAAAAAAATGATAATGTGTTGGAGCATGGTCCGGGGAGGGGAGTACGGTGGATGCCGCAGACATTCCAATTGTAGCTCATCTAACTTAGTGGTTATTTGTTGTGCAGTGTTTAAGAAAAGATGGATGGACTGCGTGAGGTATGACATGGATAGACAGGGAGTGACTGCAGAGATGACGTCTAGGACTGTATGGAGGAAGATGACATATTGCGTCGACCCCAAATAATTGGGATAAGAGCAAGATGATGATGATGAGTGTTTGTAGGGATTGCAATCCGGAAAACCAGATCCGGTAATCCAGCGGATCTGGCGTTATTAAACGTTTACCAGATCAGGTATATGGGTACCGGATCTGGTGTTAGCAATTCTTAGCAAAATAACAGATAATGCATGAGTAGGCACTTTAAATGCTTTGCGCGTGGTGTTCATGCGTTCGAGCCGTTCGACGTTGAGTCGTCCCAGCTCACTACGCTGCGCCAGTACCGCGCCGCTCCCCTACATCCTGCATTCATATATATCCGTCTAATCTATGTATTCATAAAGTTACTTACTAAAATAATCGATTTACCTGTGAAAGTGAAATCTAGGAAGACCGACTACTCGTTACATAGTTTAAATTTTACTAGTTACCTACACTACTAGATTCCATTTGTTTGCTCGTTGTCTAATCTTGACATTGCATTGAAAATAAAATCGATATTATAGGTATGTTTTTTTTTTTAACTAATTTATATTAACAACAATGACACTTGATTTACTGACATATCATTTTGAGCCGAAAAGTGAATATCATTCTGATTTGATCAATCCGGCCGGGTCCGACCGTATTGATCTCAACTCCCAACTGGTCGGATCCAGCGGGACTGAAAATGACACCGGTTTGCAATCACTAAATGTGTGGTCTTGCTTTGTCGTGAAGCAGCAGTGGCCTAGAGCGATTGACCAATCTCGGTTGTATGGCAGCTAGTTCTTCCTTCATGGTTTGCAGTTGCTGACAATAGATATCTGCCGTAATCGTTTGGCCAGATTTTTAGAGAGCTGCAGTGAATGACACCAGCGCTGTTCTACCAAACACTCACAAGTAACTTTTTCTGAGTAAATTTTCGTTTAGGGCAGGATTTGGCTGGGTCTCCAGGGTTCAGCCCTGGGGGGGCACACTTAAAACATTTCTTATTTTTACTGACCGTCGCGCCGCCTGCAGATTGGTTGCACAAACTTAACTGCTGCCATTTTGTCCTGCCTGTCAAACGTTTGACAACTGAGAATTGTTATTTTTTGTTCCTAGCATAGGTACTTATTCTCATCGATCTATTTTCGGTTATTGATATTTTTTCTGAAAATTATCTCAAGTTTCATTGTTAGGCTGATATTATTATTGTTTAGTTAACAGCTGATATGTTATTTTTTATATTTCAGGGTAGCTTTCATAGTAAAAGAAAATTCTATGTAATTACACATACACATGTAGATACGTATATATATTACTTCAACTTTAGTTCACCGCCTAAACTCTGGGTGGCAGCACTTTCCATACATGCATATTTTATCATCGAGTTGCCACTCTTTTTCAGTTTAATAACTTTACTCTTTGGTTCAGCCATTGCGACGAGCGCTTCCGATTATCGTACTGTCGAAATTTTCAGAACGAAAACGTTGAAAACATAAACATATCGTGCTTTCTTATGCGACAATAGCGCCGTACACATCATTAATAGTTCGAGCTGTTTCTGCAGAACTGGTGACACGGTAGAACTCGTACTCGTAAATATACCGATATTTCATGTTTTCCATTGTGCGGTAATAAGCGACGCCAAAGAAAAAAATAATGAGTAAAAAACAAATGAATTACCTACTGTTTTTAAAACTCAAATGTACCAGCTAAATGAATTTATAAATTTGAATCTGGAATTCTTAACCAAAGAAGAGATATTTCAGATACACGACAAAACGCAAATTTCATATTATAAGGTAATGGAAATAGCATGAAGTGTTCATATAAGGAATACTCGCGTAAACATTAATAGGCCAAGCGCCGGGTCTTTTTTTTTTGCAACGTACGGGACCTGGTATTTTTTTTTGGGAATATGTTCAAGGTCGTCCCCTGAATGTAAATCCAAGTGGGCGCGGCGGGGGAGGGTTCACTTCAGCCGCCATCTTGGAAAACACGTTTTATTGAATATCTCGCGAACCGCGCATCGTACGACAAAAATTGCAGAGACCATTATTGTAGATAATAATATTTGCCATCTTTTTTATTTGAAACTTTTTTTTGTATAACGCATAGGTTTTTAATTATAGCGAATCAAACTTTTTACAATATGGTTTTTACTAAAAATTTATTTAATGGTCAATGATAAATTAAAAATAATGGTAACTGAATTGTAGAGCATGAAATTACCTATAAATTTTATATGAAACTTTTTCTCGTAGCATTTATAGTCTAAGAGCTGCAGCTTAGTAAAACTTGCACCTCGTACATTGTCAGTGGCAATATTGCTCGCTGTATACGAAAACCATTTCATAACGCATAAAATGGCATAAAGTGTTCAAAAAAATGTCAATACAGCTGTGCAGCAAATCAATTAAAATTATAAATAATGTGGAGAACAACTAATAATTTGTCGATCTTTATTGTTACTGAAAACGGTATCATCATAAAAGATTGTCTATGTAGCAAAAAACAATAGTACATCCCGCTACATCGTAAGAATTGTAATAGTTATTATTTTTATTATTATGTATCTCCAATTGTTATCGAAATCACTAAAATGAAAAGAATTTTACGAATGTTACTTCAAAAAAACGGAAAAACATTTGTTTACACAAACAAAAAGTGGCGAATTATTTTACGGGGCGAGTCTTATTTTTTTCGATGTCGAGGGAAGACACTCATCGTCTTGTGGATCTATCTCTTCTGCCTCCGCCATATCCGAAGGAGACGAATCAAAGGTTGGGTCTTCGGTTGGGATGGCATCTAATATGTCTGGCACGTTGTCGCATGTTTGGCCGCTGCAATTGGAGCAAATAATCGAATATTTGAGAACAGCTTTTCGGCATCCTCCGCAATTTTTGGTGCATTTGCACGATATTATTTGCAACAAACTCGACGGTGCAGGAGCCATAGCAGTTCGAATTGGTTCAAGCCCTTGTGCAGTTCGCTTCCAACCCCATTTTTCAGCGTCGTGATAAAATCCAAGCCAAGTTTGAACCTGGTGGTACACTCTGAAAGAATGGTAGCGTGCCGTATCTTGTGTTGGAGGTAGAAGTGATAAATTCAACCTTGTCTTACTCGCGAATTTCCCGAAGCATTTGTAGCGAAGCGAGTTAATAGAGACTTCCGATTTTGTAAAACGGTTGGGATTTATACCTGAATAGGTACTGTTGGAATGTTAAGAGAGAGAAATTCCGAATGACCCGAAATATAGGTATACTACAACTTATAGGGGCATAATTGAATATACAGCATTATACTCTCATTTACAGCGTTATAGCTCTTAAACTATAAATGCTACGAGAAAAAGTTTCTTATAAAATTTATAGGTAATTTCATGCTATACAATTCAGTTACCATTATTTTTAATTTATCATTGACCATTAAATAAATATTTTGTAAAAACCATATTGTAAAAAGTTTGATTCGCTATAATTAAAAACCTATGTATTATACAAAAAAGTTTCAAATAAAAAAGATGGCAAATATTATTATCTACAATAATGATCTCTACAATTTTTGTCGTACGATGCGCGGTTCGCGAGATATTCAATAAAACGTGTTTTCCAAGATGGCGGCTGAAGTGAATCACCCCCCGCCGCGCCCACTTGGATTTACAATCAGGGGACAACCTTGAACATATTCCAAAAAAAAAATACCAGGTCCCGTACGTTGCATTACAAACCTACTTTTTTGCTACGGCGCTTGGATTATAACAACTACAAACACTTTACAGCGTTTATGATCACAGGAGTATTAAGGTGTCTCACGTACGGCACCCGATCACCAGTTAACTACTATTATGATTGTTACATTTTAATTCGATTATGAAATTAAATTTAATTATGAAATAAGATTGATATTATGAATTTAAAAACGCAGACGAAGATGCGCGGGTTAGCTAGTTTTAAATACATAATTCTGTGTGGTACCGAGTACGAATATCGACCCTTACTTTGCTCGTGGATGTCATAAAAAAAGCTGTCATGTGACGGCTGGCAGATGTGAAACATCAAAATTAATACAAATAAAAATATTTTAGAGAGGTTAAAGTATAAAATTACCGTTTTGCACTGATAAATTAAAACCGTTTTTTTTTGTATTACCCTCGTTATCTACATATTTCTGACATCTAATTGGAAGATCATTTAAACCTTTGCGGTAGAACTCTGGGATCCTGGACTCAACAAACTGTGTGAAGGTATTTTGTACTGCTTCTGCTCCTGAATACTTTTTTCCGTGCAAGAAATTGTCCAAATCGCGGAAAAATGGTAGTTGGTTGGGGCGAGGTCTGGCGAGTACGGGGATGACGTATGGTTTCTAACTGCAGGTCTTGTAGTGTTAAAACAGTTTCTCGAGAGGTCTTGAGTTATCATGGAGCAATAATGGTGAAGATCGATTGACAAGTCGGGGCTGTTTTACTGCGAGTTTCGCCACATTGTTCGGAGATCTGAGGAAGCTGTAGTGAATTACACCATGAAGTGACCACCAAACATTTACCATAACCTTTTTATGGGTAAGCTACGCTTTAGAGCATTGATGTGGCGTTTGACCTGGGGTCGGGTTCGTTAGCCGTATCCTCTCCAAACACAGCATTGACATTACGAGCCGTATCATCGTTCATTTCAAAAGCTGAATGTATAAACAATTGAACGTCGAACGATCAAATGTCATATATTTTCTAAATTTAGATTTCGTTTGAAAACAGTTTCACTTTCATATTTGACACCATGCAGGTTTAATTTTAATTCAAAGTGGCTAGTACGTTAAAACGGCAATTTCATATTTAAACCCCTATTATTTAAATTAAAAAAATAATGAAGTATTATAATTATTATGCAAGCTCAGTGCGACGAGAGATTGCACACAATCACTATGTCTCACATACTACTTTTTCTTATCTGATTGCAATTTGCATGTATTTTATCCTCACCAAATGGTATGTTGCCAATTACTAGGTTTTTAACAAATAAATAACACAGCAACTCAGTTTATCGGTACCAATCAACTGTTGACTTTTGGGATATTGCATAAGAATCATATTTTAGCAAACTATAGCATGAAATAATCTAACCTGATTGTCCAAGAAGATGACAACAGATTCACATGGAAGCTCTCTAAGAATTGTTATAAATCACAGACACTATGGGTATTTGATTGCCGTGGTTTATCCAGTAGAAATGGAAATGCCTAGAGGACTGTTGGTGAAATCAGTAACATCAATTTTCTGTGATGTAGGAATAACACATAGCTTGTAATTCTTACACAAGCTATTTCAGAGATCAGAACACCCTTTTCCGTAACAGTAAAAGATATACAGTCAAAACCGTTTACTGCGACATCGTTTAGAACAACATGCCAGTTATAATAACCTAGAACAAAGGTCCCGGCTGAATGCTATATGACCGCCTTATCAAAAACATTGCTTTTCACGACATTGCTAATAACGACATACCTCATTAAATGACCACATTTAACTAATATTTCGGAGAATTAGATCTGTTAGAACGACCGGCTAAGCTGTATTGTAAACAATTTGAATAGGTATCCACATCTGTCTTCAATGGCTATTAAAATCAGGAAAGAAAACAATAGGATTTAGTTTAGTTTAGGGTCTTTTCTAATTCTTATAAACAAAACATGTGCATGCAGTAGAGTCACAGCCCGCCCGCCGTACGTTAATTAAAATCCAACGTGAATTACCGATTTTATGCACACAGAAAAATAATATGCATTGTACTGTGTTAATAAACAAAATGTACATAGTTGAATGAATATATTTTTCCAATAATTACGTATCGATGTGCACGCACTTGCACGATACACATTAAACATCACCGATTGTTACGACTAACGGTTTTTACGACTGAATATGAGCAGTCCCTTTGATGTTGTTATAACAGAGTTTCACTTCACTTCTTCATTTCGTGGCTATGCGACTAGTTTGCGCAATTTGGCCAATTTCTGTTATGGTAGTGTCGTAAACAGAGGAGAGTATAGTGGTAAATAAAATTTAGCCGGTTTAAATTAGGGATAGAAAGTACTACTAACCAGAATGATCAATTTAAGTTAAGATTTAGGGCAATATATAACAGATTTTGACTGTATAGCATTTTTATTCATATTGTGGTGGAATTTCTATTTAAATGTAATACATTCCTTATACTGAATGTTCTTACCATTTTGATCTTCCAAATCTTCATTGGTTGTAGTGTATGACTGTTTCTGAGTGTAATTACTATTCAATCTTTTTCTTAATAATATTCTTTCTCGCAAGTCACTTTTTTTTACTGGAGGGCACTTAAACTTCCTATGTCTAAAATTACTCCAACTTTGAAGTACTGTTTTTTGTCTTTTGGGAGCATTTTGAAAATGGTTAACTCTAGTAGCCTGAGCCTGTTTATTGGTCAATAACTGATTATATGCAATATTTAATGGTGCTTGGGATTGGTTTACAACTGGTAGTGTTGATGTTAAAATAAATTGTGGTGTCCTTGGCACGGCCCAAGCATGAGAATTATAAACGGTTGGGGTGCTAACTACATTGAATGCATTTAATTGTGTATTTAGAGCATTCAAATCAAATGGTGATATATTATTTACAGACATCTCTGAATATATAGAACCAGGTGACTGTTGCGTTTGAAACATATTAACTCCTGACTGTTGACAGATATTTGTTTGACGCTGTTTACCGAAGCTGTACTTTTTATTATAAAAATTTTTCATTGAAGGCTTTGTGGGTGGGTTAGTCTTAGGCTCTGGACACATAGTCAGTTTAGAACCTCGTCTGCTTTCCATAATATGCGTTCTTAACCTTGCCTTTTCAATCTGTTGGACAATAAAATTATTTAAATTTATGCACACTTAAATTTTTCAAGTGTTTAGAATGTTATATTTTATATTATTCTCCCTAAAAAAAATAATCTTTTTATAACTAAATATTGACTAATTTTAAATTAGTCGGTATTTAGTATTGGTAATGTCATCAAATCTTGCTGCAATAAAGAAATTGAACATGTCTCGAAATATAGTTTTACCTCGTCATCGCTCAAATTCCACACAGCTTCTCCAGTTACAGTATTAAAATAGTAAACATGACCTGGATGTGATTTTGAATCAGTGACTATCCAAGCGTTACCTACTGAAGCTACTGTCTGATACTGATTGTTTATTTTTTCTTGGCTCATTATACGATATACTGAAACCAATATTTGCAACAATATAATATAACCCAACAAAAGAGGCACTTCATTCAAAAGCTAACAAATCAACCATACACAAATATCATAAAACAATTTTTCGTTTTTTCGTTTTTACTATATTCACGCAGTGATTTATTTTGCCGTAAAATTACAGATTAATAATAGAGAGAGTACACATAGAGTAAAATATAATAATACACGAAACTGGTATAATTATACAGTTAATATTTTCCCTAAATCCCTTCTTCTTCTCTTTGTATATTGGCAATCAGCTACATATACGAGCTATTGGTGCCAGTGTCAAGTTATAATTATTTTTACGTTTATAGTCTTGTCAGGTCAGTCATTGTCTAAGTCAAATTGTCACCATTAACAGTGCAATGGCCACACTGTTAATGGTATCTTGTGGGAATTTTGATGGCAAACGAAAACGTTGTAAAGCACTTTTATATGATATTCACTACATCACAGTATTTCCGCACATCACATTACATAAAATGCCATCAAAATTATCTAATATAACACGTTAAAACACTAAGATATCGAATATAATACAAGAGCACCACATGACGTTTTCAAATTCCCGTCAAAAAAAAAGTCTCCCTAAATCCCTAATTCCCTGAATTTAATTGTCTCCAAAATTCGAGTAGCAACTTTTTTTTAAGTTTATAGCTTGTTTACTAAGACCTTTAAGCCAAATCTTCGTTTATAAATTAACTTCATTTAAAGTCATCGTTCGTCAGTAATGCTAGGGCCGCACCAGCGTGTATCGTCACGAAGCTTCGTGCAATGAGACGATACACACAGATGTGACCAGTCATTATCGGCTATCGTCGCGAACATTCGGGCTTCGTGTGTGTTATCGCTTGGTAGGCAAAGGTTTTAGCGTACTAATGTATCGCGCTCTGTGGTCACACTAGCGTTTTTCATTTCGGCGGAAAATTCTTTCGATGTGTTTAGACGCGTTCGAGGATCCCCAGTTAATCAATAAATATAGTGTGGAGTGATGAGATGGCGTTAGAATTTTTCACCATTATGAAGCGGAACCCATGAAGGGATCCAAAAAAATCATTATGTAATTATTAGTATAATATAGCTGTTATAGTAAAGTAATTCGTCATCCATAGTTAAACGCAAAATGATTTCGGCCATCTTTAATTATTGCACGATACTTCGTGTAAAATACCGAAGTCGCTAATGTGACCACAGTTTTATCGCGATAACATTCTAGTGTACAAAACGTACGAAGCTTCGCCACACATTACTTCGGGACGATACACGTAGATACAGCCCTAGCATAAGTCAAATCGTCCCCTTCAATAGTGCCACAGTGTGAAAGGTATCTTCTGGGAATTTTAGTGGCACACAAAACCGTATGTAAAGCACTTTTATATCATATTCACTACACCTTGGTAATTCCTGCGCATCAAATTAGATAAAATGTCATCAATTTTTTTTAATATAACACGTTAAAACACTAAGATTTTGAATATAATACAAGAGCAACACATGACACGTTTCCTTGCCCGCTAAAACTTTATTGCAACTTTTATAACGTAGTAGTTTCAGATTATTTTTTGTAGTAGTCACAGATTATTATTTGTAGTAGTCACAGATTATTATTTGTAGTAGTCATAGATTGTATGAATTTATTATTGTATTATTGCACAGCCTGTGTGGGGCTGGATGATGGAATGTCACCTTGGTTTGACGTCAATATCGGCGTTAAGCAGGGGTGCGTTCTGTCAGCCAGGTTTTTTATCATATATCTAGATAAATGTCTCCAAAGGTTGAACGATATGAATGTGGGAGTCCAGATGGGCGACTCAGTGGTCACTGCTATGCTTTATGCAGATGATGCAGTCCTGCTGGTACAGTCAGCGACTGACCAGCAGACCCTAATCGACACAATGACAGAAGATGTATGAAAAGGGGTCTACGCGTGAATGTGAACAAAACTAAAATAATGGTCTTTGAAAGAGATGAAGCCAGAACAGATGCAAGAGTAACAATAGTTAATGATGTACTAGAGCAAGTGGATGAATTTGTATATCTTGGATGTGGATTTAGCTGAGATGGAAGGTACACCACTGATATAGAGCGAAGAGTGAATGCGGGAAATAAAGTGAACGGACATGGCAACTTCTCGGTAGCCACCACCTCAGCCAGAAGGCACGTGTAGCAATACATAACGCAGTGCTTGTCCCAACATTACTGTATGGAAGCGAGAGTTGAGTATGCAGAAAAGAGCATGAAAGCAAAATTAATGCGGTCGAAATGCGATCTCTACGGAAAATCTGTGGAATTAGGCTGATCGATCGCATTTGTAATGACGACGTAAGAAAGCGAGTAGGTATGAAGGCGAGCATTGATGTAAACATGCGAAAGGGAATGCTCCGATGGTTCGGACATGTGGAAAGAATGCCGAACGAACGTCTGGTTAAGAAGATATACAAGCGAGTGAAGTATGCAAAGATAGAGTTCTCTGGCACTCTGTTCTCTCTGCCTACCCTGCAAGGGATATGGCGTGATGATATGTATGTCATAGATTATTATTTGTAGTAGTCACACATTATTTTTATACTATTTCTTTATTTTCTCGATGACAGTTCTAATTTGATAGTTGTAGTGTTGTGACCAAATAAGTAATGATATCGATCGCATATATGTTTTGAACAAAGACAAATTCAACAAAAACATTCAAATATATTTTTTCAAGCTGGGAACACTAAATGACCCACCGCCATTTTGTATTTGTTTTAATCTGTCACTCGCAACAAGACGGTTGGACTTTTGACGGGAATTTGAAAACGTCATGTGGTGCTCTTGTATTATATTCAATATTTTAGTGTTTTAACGTGTTATATTAGATAATTTTGATGGCATTTTATGTAATGTGATGTGCGGAACTACTGGGATGTCGTGAATATCATATAAAAGTGTTTTACAACGTTTTCATTTTCCATCAAAATTCCAACAAGATACCATCAACAGTGTGGCCATAGCACTGTTGATGGCGACAATTTGACTTAGACTATAACTAACCTGAAAGACTGAAGATATTTATAACTACTTGTTGGCGAAATCTTGTAAACGCCAAAAAAAAAAAAAAAAAAAAAAAAACAAGACGGTCGTGCTATATGGTCACTACATTTCTGTTCGCTGAGTTTTTTCATATTATCTATACGTTAGGTTGTGTATTTTGTGTTCCTTCGTGTTGATTGCTGATTTGCTGCCCAGCTGTCAAATATCAAAATGCCTAAAGGATCTGTTCTGGGACTTTTGACGGGAATTTGAAAACGTCATGTGGTGCTCTTGTATTATATTCGATATCTTAGTGTTTTAACGTGTTATATTAGATAATTTTGTTGGCATTTTATGTAATGTGATGTGCGGAAATACTGGGATGTAGTGAATATCATATAAAAGTGCTTTACAACGTTTTCGTTTTCCATCAAAATTCCCACAAGATACCATTAACAGTGTGGCCATTGCACTGTTAATGGTGACAATTTGACTTAGACAACGACTGACTTGAAAGACTAAAAACGTGAAAATATTTATAACTTGACACTGGCACCAATAGCTCGTATATGTAGCTGATTGCCAATACGTAGGAAGAAGAAGAAGGATCTGTTCTGAAAAGTCAGGCGAGAGAACTGGTGATCAAGGTTCGTAATTACTTTGAAGCAGAATATCAAAATGGTGGCCCGCTATTACCACTGTCGCAAGTGCGAGAGCGTGTTGCGGCCGCATTAGGAATTAGTGGACCTACTGTTTCAAAAATTACTACCGAAGCTTACGGTACAAGCGGCATGCAAGCAAATAAGCTTCGTACGCCGAAGAAGAAACGCCAACCACGTCGTGTGACATCGGTTGACAGCTTCGACGCTGACGCTATTCGTCGTCATATATATGACTATTACTTGCGCAAAGAAATTCCAACACTTAAAAAACTGGTTGTTTCTTTACGTGAACGTGGTTTGTTCCATGTCCAAAAATCGTCATTAAGCTTAGTTTTGAAAGAAATTGGATTTTCTTATAAAAAATCTGACAAACGTAAAATATTGATGGAGCGTCACGACGTTGCTATGGCTCGCTGCGAATTTTTGAGCGAAGCCAAAAAGATATCAGATTGGTCAAATGTTATTTTCACTGACTAGACTTGGTTAAATGCAAACCACACAGTATCGAAGAACTGGACTGACGACACCGCTGCTTCCACTAGTTCAGTGCCAATGGGAAAAGGTGAACGCCTTATCATATGCCATGCAGGGTCTACGAAAGGATTCGTGTCAGATGCTTTACTGGCCTTTAAATCTAAGAAAACAGTGGACTACCACGAAGAAATGAATGCGGAGATTTACGAAGGATGGTTCAAAGAAATGGTGCAATCTCTGGAAGAACCGTCGATAATTATTATGGACAACGCTACATATCACTCTAGACAAATTGATAAAATGCCGACGCAGGCCAATAAAAAACAAGAGATAATTGACTGGCTCAAACGTCATGGCGAAAATGTGGATGATACTTTATTAAAAGTACAATTAGTGAATATTTTAAAATCTAAAAAAAGCCTTCCTAAAAGATATATTACCGACGAAATAGCTGCCGAATGTGGTCATTGGGTTCTTCGACTTCCGCCGTATCATTGCCAGTACAATGCTATAGAACTAATATGGGCACAAATCAAAGGACACGCCGCTCGAAACAATACCCATCCTCCTTTTACGGCAAACAAGATGTTAGATTTATTAAAAAATGCATGTGCGGAAGTAACCGCCGAACACTGGGAAAAATTGTGAAAAGAACCCACAACATTATAGCGTCGGATTGGGAAATTCATGTGGCATTAGATAATATAGAAATACAGGAACTTATAATAAATGTTGGGGAGAGCCCATCGAGTGATAGTGGCGATTCATCAGATTTTGATTAAAATAAATAAATGAACAATCAACATAATATAATTACATCTTGTAATGAAATGTAATATTAGTTAATAAATTTGTATAAAATTATCCGGCAATAGTTCAGTTTCTTACACTTTGTAAAAAAATATCGGGTCTCTTATCGTGTTACGTTTATCGATAGCTCCATCCCTATCAGTTTCTCCGACTCTGCTATGACCTTGTACGCGCGTAAGCGTCATATTTTTATTAAATAATGTATACATAATGTAAAAAAGACGCTCGTTCAAGTTTCCACAGGAGCTGTCATCGAGAAAATAAAGAAATGGAAATAGCATATATGGAAGGTAGAAACTAAGGAATACCATCTTGTATGGGGGATTAGTCAAAAAAGTGTCCACTTGTAAACAGCAAATTATTGTTCGAACACTCACCGAAATAGCGCTAGTGTAGCAAGTGGAAATGATATGAATGTAGCAGTAATAAACAGAGTGAAGTGTACTGAGTTACGTAGTCAACTGTGATTTGATAAATAATAACCTATGAACCTATGAAATTTGTGGCGCTCTTTTTAAAATGCTTCCACTTGCTACTATAGCGCCACCTTGCCACCTTAATTTGCTCCCGTTCATTGGACACTTCTTAATACACTGAGATGTTACTCCTTACTCTATTCTCCATGGTCTTAGTGGTCCATGGTCTCCATGGTCTTACCAATGAATGTAATATAACACTGTGTGATAGTGATAAACACACTTGAAAAATGAAATAATCCAAGAATATGACACAATACTTCCACATTCCCACCGAAACTCAAGAAATAATGACAGCAGCAAGTATTGCTATTATAATTGTTTCACTTTGTTATATCACAAATTTAATGTTATTCACCCATGGAAGTAATAAGTACTCTGTACAACAGGAATGAGCTGTTGTCGCAAAATTGAAGCCGAGCGAGAGCTCAGAGCGGTACCTCTTATACCTCTCTGGCGATGGTGACCATATTGAAATATGATTTAAGGACAATATGTAATTATAAAAAATATTTGTGATCTGACGTCAGCAGATCATTGCTTCAGATGGATTTTAATAGAAGATGCTAATTATAAACTTGCCCTTTGTGGCACTATACATTTCTTGTTTTTGCTTGCTTTTCACACTCGCGTCATATAGGTAGGTACTTATCTACTGGTCCTTGTGGGACACGACATGCTGCTGGACTGAGATAAAATTACGATAAGGTGGTGTGTGGTATATTTAATTAAGAAAAAATAGTTAAGTTTACATTTAAGTTTAATTTTAAATGAGACATTGCTAAATAAGACAGTCTTGTGAAGTTTCTGCCGCAAACCCAGCTTATTCCTTATATGTTTCATTGATTCTAATTTTGCATTGAGTTAAACGTAAATTGAGGTATGAATTTGCTAACGCCTTCATCAATAGAATATCATGTGGATCTTCAAATATAGATTGAGGAGGATGTGCTGATTCTATCGGTAGTTTGCTATAAAATTCTCGGACGACATACCTACATGATAATTTTATTTTTGTTTACGTTTTTTAACGATTGATTTAATAATGTAATAAACAGTGTTCTATGGTGTTGTGATCCAATAACACCACACAATTTGAACAAGAAATTTTGTGAATCATCCCATTCACGATATATCCAGCAATATAAAAAATAATGTTCACTTTAAAATCTGAAACACAAGCGTTATTTACGAGATCTAACAAATCATCTATTGATGTCGATCATGTCGACTGATCTTTATTACATTCTTCCACAATAGCTTTCTTTTTGTTCCTAAATTTTCTAAAGAACTTATTGTTAGTGACATTAAGATCTTTAGGTAATTTGAAATCTAAACAAAGTTATTTTACTAAAAAAATAAAAAATACATAGGTATTTAAGTCATTTGTTCTTGAACTAGGATTGAATAGTCATGCATGGTCACCGTAATTCTTCACTAACAAATTATGTTATTATTATTATTTACGATTTCATGTGGGGTTGTCAGGTCAGGTGTCCGTATTTCATACATATAAAAGAAAACCTATACCCCAATCGCAAAATGTTTGCGTTAATAAGGTTTTACACTTAGCAACAAATAATATTGCTTTAATATGTCGGTAATAAATTATTATTTATATTTAAAAACATTTTAGAAGTAAATGTTTTTACTTCATTACATTACATCAATCGCATATTTTTCTACCAACAAGGCAAGGATTGAAATCAACTTAACTCTGGCAATTCTAAGTCCACTGTTAGAACGGGACACAGGGTACACTGGTTGCCCTCTCACTCGGCTTCAGTATTCACCTGACTAAAATTTGTTCTACTCTATGATGACGCAAATTTAAATAAATTTCTTTAATAATAATTTCAGTACTTGGCTTACCACATAACATCATGGAAGTAATAAGTACTCTGTACAACAGGAATGAGCTCTATCTGTGCATCTTGCAGCAAAAATAAAGAAAATAAAACCTTATGCTAAGGTAGTAAGAGTCTTGTTGCGCGCAAAATAAAAATGAAGCTGAGTGAGAGGGCAACCAGTGTACCCTGTGTCCCGTTCTAACAGTGGACTTAGAATTGCCAGAGTTAAGTTGATTTCAATCCTTTCCTTGTTGGTAGAAAAATATGATTGATGTAATGTAATGAAGTAAAAACATTTACTTCTAAAATGTTTATTAAATCAATCGTTAAAAAACGTAAACAAAAATCATGTAGGTAGGTATGTCGTCCGAGAATTTTATAGCAAACTACATACATAGTTAGAATCAGCACATCCTCCTCAATCTATATTTGAAGATCCACATGATATTCTATTGATGAAGGCGTTAGCGAATTCATATCTCAATTTACGTTTAACTCAATGCAAAATTAGAATCAATGAAACATATAAGGAATAAGCTGGCTTTGCGGCAGAAACTTCACAAGACTGTCTTATTTAGCAATGTCTGATTTAGAATTAAACTTAAATGTAAACTTAACTGTTTTTTCTTAATTAAATATACCACACACCACCTTATCGTAATTTTATCTCAGTCCAGCTGCATGTCGTGTCCCACAAGGACCAGTAGATAAATACCTACCTATATGACGCGAGTGTGAAAAGCAAGCAAAAACAGTAAATGTATAGTGCCACAAAGGGCAAGATTATAATTAGCATCTTCGATTAAAATCCATCTGAAGCAATGATCTGCTGACGTCAGATCACAAATATTTTTTATAATTATTGTCCTTAAATCATATTTCAATTTGGTCACCATCGCCAGAGAGGGATAAAAGGTACAGTTCTGAGCTCTCGCTCGGCTTCAATTTTCCGACAACAGCTCATTCCTGTTGTACAGAGTACTTATTACTTCCATGCATAATATAGCTTTAGACAACAATACTATCGAATAGTTGCTTGCTATCGATAGTCCAAAATAGTCGATACTATCGATAGTTTTAAGTTAAAACTAATGGTATTAGCGATATTATCGAATGAATCACTATCGATAGTATCGTTGTTATTAATAGTATTGCTCCATAGATTATTTTAAATATATAGGTATGCTCGCAGAGAGCTATCGATACTATCGATAGTATTGACGTATTACAATACAATCGATATACTATTGCTTATACGTAAACTATCGATAGACTATTGATTGTCTATCGATATGCAACACTAATTATAAGTATCATTACTTAACCTCGCAATTTATTTACGGCATATTCTAGTCAGTGTTGCCAACTGCACCGTAATTACGGTGAAAACACGGTAATCAGCAAAGATCTACCACCTACCGTAGGATTATTATTACGGCTGTACGAGGCGTACCGCAGTCCGCGTACCGCCTTTCGGCTGGCCATCCGGTCCGCCAAGGACGCGAGTTGGCAGGAGATGCTGGACGGTCTTGACCGTGACCCCTGGGGTCGCCCGTATCGCGCGTCGCTGAATAAGCATCGCGCGCAGGCCCCCCCCCTCACCGAGACCCTCCAGCCCGACCTCCTTCGTAGAGTGGTCGGGGAGCTGTTCCCGCGGCAGTCGGAGCACACGCCCCCGGTCATGGCTTCGCCAGATCACGACCGGGAGGCCGTCGAGAGTGTTCCGCCCGTGACGGAGTCGGAAGTGGGGGGCAGCCGTGGCGAAGATTCGTTCCGCCACCACGGCCCCCGGCCCGGACGGAATCCCAGTCCGGGTGTTGACGTTGCTCCTCGAGCATCTCGAACCTCGCCTCAGGCGACTGTTCAACGCCTGTCTGACGTCTGGACAGTTCCCTGAGTGCTGGAAGGGAGGTTGGATCTCCTGCCAAAGCCGGGACGGCCCCCGGATTCGCCGTCGGCCTACAGGCCCATTGTGCTTCTGGACGATGTGGGTAAGCTGCTGGAGCGTGTCCTCGCTGCCCACATCGTCCAGCACCTGGAAGAGGTGGGGCCCGATCTGTCGGACACTCAATTTGGGTTTCGAAGGGGGCGTTCGACCATCGGGGCCCTGCTACGCCTGAGGCAGACGGCCGCGGAGGCTGTCGCCGGCAAAGGAGTGCTGTTGGCGGTGTCGTTGGACATCGCCAACGCCTTCAATAGTCTGCCATTCAGCTGCATCAGGGAGGCACTCCGGTTCCACGGAGTGCCCCTGTACCTCAGGCGGCTGGTGGCAGACTATTTGGAGGGGCGCAGTGTTCTCAACGCGAGCCCCGCAGGGGACATTGTGCGGACGCCCATGTCGTGCGGTGTTCCGCAGGGGTCGGTTCTGGGGCCGACTCTGTGGGACATCGGTTACGACTGGGCGTTAAGAGGGAGTCTCCCCCCCGGGCTGAGCGTTATTTGCTATGCTGACGACACGCTCGTCACAGCCCGGGGCAGGACATTCGAAGAGGCGGCGAGCCTGGCCACTCTCGGCACCGAGGAGATGGTCAGGCGAATCGAGGCGCTGGGGCTCAGGGTGGCCCTAAACAAGACGGAGGCCCTTTTATTCCATGGGCCCCGTGTGAGGCTGCCCATCGGCGCCTCGTTAGTCGTCAACTCCATCCACACCAGTATCCAGGCCCATATGAGGTACTTAGGTTTGGTGCTCGACGGGCGATAGTGGTTCCGGGAGCATTTTCGTCAAATTGCTCCCCGGCTGGTCGGCGCGGCGTCCGCCCTTTCTCGGCTCATGCCGAACGTGGGCGGACCCAGTTTTCAGGGTCGACGGCTGTATGCGGGGGTGATCCGCTCAATGGCCATGTACGGCGCACCCGTGTGGGCGAGGGCTCTGAACGCCCAACTCAGGGCGGTTCTGTGGAGGCCACAGAGAGTCCTGGCGGTCAGAGCCATTTGCGGGTACCGCACGGTGTCGACAGAGGCGGCGTGCCTATTGGCCGGGACACCCCCGTGGGACCTAGAGGCGGAGATGCTCTCCGACCTCTACCGGCGGGTTACCTCAATGCGCGAAGAGGGTGGCTCCCCATCGTTCAACGAGATAGCCACCTGGCGCGAGGACGCCCGCCGAGAAGTCATCGCCCGTTGGGCTACGCGGCTGGAGAGGCCTAGATACGGTGTTATTACCGTTGAGGCCCTCCGGCCCGTACTGATGGAGTGGATGGAGCGGCGGCACGGAGTCCTCTCTTTCCGGTTGGTGCAGGTCTTGTCGGGGCATGGTTGCTTCGGCAAGTACCTGCACACGGTCGTGCGGAGGGAGTGGACTCCGTCCTGCCATCATTGCAGTAGCGACGAGGACACGGCGCAACATACGCTCGAGGTATGTTCGGGCTGGGACGAGCAGCGCCGTGACTTCGTCGCTGTCATCGGTGCCGACCTGACGCTGCCGGCTGTTGCGCGAGCGATGGTCGACAGCGTCAGGCATTGGGACGCGGTCGCCGCCTTCTGCGAGGCTGTCATCTCGCAGAAGGAGGCGGCGGAACGGGCCCGGGAGGATTCCCGTGACCCGGGCCGCCGCCCGCGGCCGGGGCGGCGCAGGCGCGAGTACCTGCGCCTGATGCCGCCCTAACCGAGGCTTCGGGTGATCGGACCGGGGAATTGTCCGGTTACCCGACGTGAGGCCACCGCGTGAGGACGACGCCTCGACGGCGAAAGCTGTCGGGGCGTCGACAGGAGAGGAGCCCAAGAGGGCATACCGCCGAGCGGGCCACCGAAGACAAAAATCGGGTACCGGTGGCCCGCTCGTACGGCGAAGAAGAGGTGCTTGCAGGGTGGGTCAATGGAGTTGCGCGCCGCCTCTTCCGTCACCCCGGACCGATTTGGCGGGGTGCGACGTCCATAGCCCACCGCAAAAAAAAAAAAAAAGGATTATAATTACGGTAGTAAAATACACCGTAATATCCATTGAAGACCATATATTTTCAAAAACTTGTAGATGTATATGATAATCTATAAAGATAAATAATTTTAACAAGTTTGTATGTTTATTTTCATCATATTAGGGTATTTTCGTCTTATTCTACCAACAAAGCTGCTTTATACGTCGGGTAATCCCCCAGTAGTGCGGTACAAGTATAAAGATATTACGCGAATGAATTCAGTGCAGCTTTTTGTATTTGAATTTCAATGAATACTTAGAATATTTTAATTTACTTAGTTTATTTATTTTATAATTGAATAACATTTCATTCGTGCATATCATTACGTAAGAGATTGTTGTGTTGTGTGAGATGTGAGTTTTTTTAATTATGGAAGGTGATAGCGATAGCGCTACTGATCCAGAAAATAGCTTAGTACGTGTACCAGCTAAAATAAAGTGTTATAAGTAGAAATTTCGAGAAAAATGGTTGCTGAATAAAACCATCAAGGGTAATATTTTATCGCAGCAAGCCATACAGCGACACGGAAAAAACTGTATTGATTTTAACCCCACTGACGCTATGATTCAAAAACACAATATCGATATGTATAGAAATATTGAAACAAGTATGTATACTGTCTGATTCTGATTAAAATATATGCGTTTTTTTTTTTCTACTCTGACTACATATACAAGACATACTACAAAATAAACAAGATAATTCTACCGTATGTCAAATAAAAATTGCAACATAATTTCGTAAAATCTACCGTATTTTTTGAAGAATTCTACGATCCGCTAGGTTTCAGAGTTGGCAACACTGATTCTAGTAGTATTATTTGAGATTATTAAATTGAGCTCGTCTGACGTCTCTTACTGCTAATTAAAATTTAATAAAAATGTCGAATGTAAATATTGCATTATTGAAGTGAGCCCTGATAATGTGGTTATGTTTATAAATTATTGAGCGAAGACTTTGTCAAGGAACTTGCATTTAGGTATATCTACGACGCCCACAATTTTGCGATATTGATACACTCTAGTGTTATTTTGAGATAACTAGCTGTTTCATTTAAACGTTTACTCCATACAGTAGGCCAAGCGCCGGATCTTTTTTTTTGCAACGTACGGGACCTGGTATTTTTTTTTGGGAATATGTTCAAGGTCGTCCCCTGAATGTAAATCCAAGTTGGCGCGGCGGGGGAGGCTTCACTTCAGCCGCCATCTTGGAAAACACGTTTTATTGAATATCTCGCGAACTGCGCATCGTACGACAAAAATTGCAGAGACCATTATTGTAGATAATAATATTTGCCATCTTTTTTATTTGAAACTTTTTTTTGTATAACGCATAGCTTTTTAATTATAGCGAATCAAACTTTTTACAATATGGTTTTTACTAAATATTTATTTAATGGTCAATGATAAATTAAAAATAATGGTGACTGAATTGTAGAGCATGAAATTACCTATAAATTTTATATGAAACTTTTTCTCGTAGCATTTATAGTCTAAGAGCTGCAGCTTAGTAAAACTTGCACCTCGTACATTATCAGTGGCAATATTGCTCGCTGTATACGAAAACCATTTCATAACGCATAAAATGGCATAAAGTGTTCAAAAAAATGTCAATACAACAGCTGTGCAGCAAATCAATTAAAATTATAAATAATGTGGAGAACAACTAATAATTTGTCGATCTTTACTGTTACTTAAAACGGTATCATCATAAAAGATTGTCTATGTAGCAAAAAACAATAGTACATCCCGCTACATCGTAAGAATTGTAATAGTTATTATTTTTATTATTATGTATCTCCAATTGTTATCGAAATCACAAAAATGAAAAGAATTTTACGAATGTTACTTCAAAAAAACGGAAAAAACATTTGTTTACACAAACAAAAAGTGGCGCATTATTTTACGGTGCGAGTCTTATTTTTTTCGATGTCGAGGGAAGACACTCATCGTCTTGTGGATCTATCTCTTCTGCCTCCGCCATATCCGAAGGAGACGAATCAAAGGTTAGGTCTTCGGTTGGGATGGCATCTAATATGTCTGGCACGTTGTCGCATGTTTGGCCGCTGCAATTGGAGCAAATAATCGAACATTTGAGAACAGCTTTTCGGCATCCGCAGGCAGCTCCGCAATTTTTGGTGCATTTGCACGATATTATTTGCAACAAACTCGACGGAGCAGGAGCCATAGCAGTTCGAATTGGTTCAAGCCCTTGTGCAGTTCGCTTCCAACCCCATTTTTCAGCGTCGTGATAAAATCCAAGCCAAGTTTGAACCTGGTGGTACACTCTGAAAGAATGGTAGCGTGTCGTATCTTGTGTTGGAGATAGAAGTGATAAATTCAACCTTGTCTTACTCGCCAATTTCCCCGAAGCATTTGTAGCGAAGCGAGTTAATAGATACTTCCGATTTTGTAAAACGGTTGGGATTTATACCTGAATACTGTTGGAATGTTAAGAGGGAGAAATTCCGAACGACCCGAAATATATACTACAACTTATAGGGACATAATTGAATATACAGCATTATAATCTCATTTACAGCGTTATAGCTCTTAAACTATAAATGCTACGAGAAAAAGTTTCTTATAGAATTTATAGGTAATTTCATGTTCTACAATTCAGTTACCATTATTTTTAATTTATCATTGACCATTAAATAAATATTTAGTAAAAACCATATTGTAAAAAGTTTGATTCGCTATAATTAAAAACCTATGTGTTATACAAAAAAAAGTTTCAAATAAAAAAGATGGCAAATATTATTATCTACAATAATGGTTTCTGCAATTTTTGTCGTACGATGCGCAGTTCGCGATATATTCAATAAAACGTGTTTTCCAAGATGGCGGCTGAAGTGAACCCTCCCCCGCCGCGCCAACTTGGATTTACATTCAGGGGACGACCTTGAACATATTCCCAAAAAAAAAATAGCAGGTCCCGTACGTTGCATTACAAACCTACTTTTTTTGCTACGGCGCTTGGAGTACAGTGTTTGGCAGTATTTCACAATGTACCGCAGAGTTCCTCTGTGTTAACTAAATGGAAAGCAACCACTGTGTAGCATACGTCACGTGCTGCATGCTGAATGAAAACTGCCATTCCATAAGTTATTAAATTTTATTTCGGAACATTTCAATACTTGTCTTATTTTCTAATTAAGAATCAAGAAAGTTAATATCTTCTATTCATTTAAAAAATACTATTTTGAAACAATTATATTCCATATTTTTATAATAATCTATAAAGATTTCTGATGTTTACGCGGGTATTACACATTTGAAATAAAACTACCGTTACAGATTCTATCGCGTTTGTATTTAATTTCTGTTTGGTCACTGTCCTCCCGAGTAGAGTCCCAGTCCTCCCGTCATCAAACATGAACGCTGTGGTGTTCGAAACGTCGAAAAATTAAAAACCAAATACCAATGCGATAGAATCCGTAAAAATTGTTTTATTTCAAATAATAATCCATACTTAGCAATTTTAAAAATGTGATGTAACTACCTATAAATTATCCATCCATCCATCCATCAGCCCGTAAACGTCCACTGTTGGACATAGGCCTCCCCACGAGAATGCCATCTATAACGGTCCTGTGCCACCTGCATCCAGCGGTTTCCAGCGGAACTGCCGTGACTGGATGCCGTGACTTTTTGTGCATCCATATTTATTTTGGGGGGGTAATAATGCCATAATCGCCACGCTTGGCGAGCGGATTGGCGATCGCGGTAGATGTTATTAAGTTTCCCGGGAGATAGCCGCTGCCCAATCTCCCGGTGAGACCCTTAGCCGATTTTTACGACTCCCACGGGCAAGTAAGGGGTGACGACCTTTGTATTCTATTCCCGTCGCCACACGGGGATATACATTATAATTGCAAAATATTGTAAAACACTTATTTAAACAGATTCCGAAACCAGTTTTTGGGGTGCCGTACCCAAAGAGTAAAACGGGACCCTATTCCTAAGACTGCTGTCTATCACCAGGTTGTATCTCATAAACCGTGATAGCTGAGCAGTTGAAATTTTCACAGAGGATGTATTTCTGTTGCCACTATAACAACAAGTACTAAAAACAGAATGAAATAAATATTTAAAGGGCTCCCATACAACAAACGTCAATTTTTGCTGTTTTTGTAGATAATGGCACGGAACCCTTCGTGCGCGAGTCCGACGCGCACTTGGCCGATTTCATACAAATTCTATCATACTTTACTATTAAAGCAGTCTGAATGCTTCAAAGTCTTGTTCATAAATCTATTTTCTTATAGCTTCATAACCATCAGGGCAAGGAGAGCTGTGTAATGAACTCGCATTTTCACCGCACAATATTTAGTGCAACCTAATTCGTAGCGTAACTGGAGTGCCATTATCTCTGACTTATCTCATCATTAAAATTCTAATATATTATAAAGAAAAATACCTGAGAAGTCATGAAAATGGAGAAAACTTGTAAACTACTTATACTTTGTTAGACCTATAATTCAAAGAGGTATACAGACAGAACTGATGCCACTGAACCAATGTAGCTGTCTGTTAATTAGCAAGGTACTCTTCATCATCATCATCTCAGCTCACATATGTCCCACTGTTGGGCTCGAGCACCCTTCATAATGGGAGTGTAATTGACCTACTATACCACACTGGTCAGACGTGTTGGTATAGGGTTTTGTTTCGAGGTTTCCTTCTTTCGTATACAATGTTATATGGTTTTATATCCCTTAATCGTCTGGTATGATCACCCACGGGTAAGATAAGAGGTGGTGAATTGTATTCTTACTCCATCGCCACATGGAAAAAGGTACTCTTAATGTTAAAATATTAGAATATACTCAATTGGGGTGGTTGTTGTTACTACACTTAATCGCTACAAGTCAAGAATTATTGCTCATGCATGTTCTTAGGAGCTGGAAGCAGATAGAAAATATTTCAAATAATTTCTATATATATATATATATATATATGCATTAAGGGGACAGCAACACTCTCTAATAGTTTAATAGAATTGGTATAAAAAATTAAACAGGATAATATATCCTCTTATTACTTTCATTGAGAATTTTAAATACATTCTCATTCTGTGCATACAAGTAAATTAAGTACCTAGTTCAATTATTAAATATCTTGGTTCAACCTTTAACCTTGCACCTACCATAAGCTTTTAGCAATTGGAAGTATAATTAATTAATACTCTGTTATAGCTTGCCTTAACTAATGAATCTTTAAAGCACAACCCAATGTCCCAGTAGTTATTTTCTAGTCTGCCCAATAAAAATATGATAGGCTATTCATGTTTCATTCAAATATTAAAGAAACCTTAGGGAATTAATATGTGACTAGATGGGTAACTCTTTTACCATTATTCTGTGGTTCTAAACACCAGCAACACAACCATCACTCTTAGAAATTCTTAGTAAAACAATATCAGAACTTCTATAATTAATATGTTGTTCTTCTTCTGGAATTTTCTTTACAGAAAAACTGTCTGTAAGTTTTTCATAAAATGAAACCCAGAGATCCTTTTGTAGTTGTGAATCTCTTATTTCTTGAGTCATATATATAACAGGTTTCTTTTTTGATGTACTACATAAGCTTTTCAAAGTTTCAATAAGTGGTATAACAGCCTGAAATAAAACAGCACTAATGTAAATTACAACTAAGTACAATTTCCGAATACTACCAACCCTTACTTTGCTCATGGTTGTCGTAAAAGACGACTGAGAGCCTTATTCCTGGGCCAACTCAATCTGATGCCGTTAGGTCAACAATAACATTCCCAAGCTTGACGGGTTGACGTCTGGCAGGCGGCCGGTCGTAAATCTATTGCCAATAACTTTTACAATATGTACTTTGAAAGAAGAGTACATAATGTATCGACCCCAAGTAATTGGGATAAGAGTAGTAGAATGATGATTTTGATAGGTGGAGTAGAACCGGAGACAAAGCTGTATTAGTCTTAAAAATCTTTCTTAATCATGACTTAATAGGAACAAATTTGTTAAGCATCATATGGTTGGATGGTGCCAACTGAGAAAAATTAGCATTTAATCTAAAATGTGCATATTAGGATATATGTTTAGAAACAATTGCATGACAAATTTATAACTAAAATGTATAAATTTATGTTAAGAATTTTGTATTACCTCTTCGTAATAAACACAATCAGCTAAGAGAATCATTTCAAACTCTTCATCAAGAAGTGAACTACTATCACCCCAAACTAATGATTCTGCCATAGCATATCCGCCCATACTGCCTATCTTTGCTTTATTTTCACTGATGTTTAACCTCAACAATGGCAAAGCTTCAGGCAAATCTGTAAGAGTGACTTGTGCACTAAAATAAAAAATTATTAATATCTTACAGGTGAAACCAATAACAGACTTGCACTAAAGATATACAGTCAATATGATTTTAACTAAAAATATGCCATACAATTATATATTTATACTTAAAAGATATTTGGAAATTATGCAAGATTTTTGTTCTTTCAGTTCACAGCATATTACCCTACATTTAAAAGTGTTTACAGAACGATGAGAACAGCCAGTTTTAGTATAAAAAGTTTAAACCCAATAATTCTAATTTGTTTTATAGGTACGTATTTAGATATCTAACCCTAGAGTAGCAGCGGTTAAGCCAACCAATCCTAATCCTGAGCCGAGTTCCAAAACTTTAATTCCACTAAGAAAATCTGCCTTATGTTGACACATTGTTTCCAAATATTTAGCGAGAACTAACGAAGCATCCCAGACAACGCAGTTCACGTCTCCTTCCATTTTTTGGTATATTTTCAGTGTTTTCAAGCATATTTCGATATCAATTTCTCTAGGAAAAAGGTCATTGGTTTGTGTACTTGATTTTCTATACATTATTGTATTCAATTCAAAAACATTTATTTTTTGGATATTTAATTTTTGCTGGTTTATTTATAATTATCAAAATATGATTTCTGATTTACATAAAAACTTCAAATACTCGTGTATTTACAAAGAGTAGAATAATATTTAAATTCAACTTTTTGATAAATTACTTCTATTGACGATTGACCATAAGTCTCTATGCCGTAAATCCACTATGTGACCAAATATGTGACTACGCCAAGGTATATTGATCTATGACTACGCCAGCTCCCGTCATAGATATTTTTTGTTTTTTGGTTCTGTTCGTCCATTCGGACAGGCAAAGGGATTAAAGCCCATACAGCCAAGTCTTATTTAATTATTTTTCATATATGTTCATCATTTCTTCATGTTATGTAGCTTTAATAGTCATTGTCTGTCAGTAAGTCAAGTCGTTACCATTAATCGGGTGCTGATAACCTAATCAATGGTTTTCTTTGGGAATTTTGGCAAAATATGAAAATACACGTAAACCACTATTCTGGGGGGGGGCACAGTTAAAACATTACTTATCTTTACAGATCACCGCGCGGCCTACAAATTGTTTGTACAAACATAGCTGCCATTTTGTCCTGATTGTCAAAAGTTTGACAACTGAGAATTGTTATTTTTTGTTCCTAGCGTATGTACTTATTGTCAATAGTCTATTTTCGGTTATCGATGTTCTTTCCGAAAATTATCTCAATTTTCATTCTTAAGTTTATACTATTGCCGTTTAGTTAACGGCTGATATGATTTTTTTTATATTTCAGGGTAGGTCTCATAGTAAAAACAAATCCTATATAATTACATACACACATGTAGATACGTAGGTGTAGGTATATGTCATTGTATATTACTTCAACTTTAGTTCATCGCCTAAGCTCCAGATAGCAGCACTTTCCATACATGCATATTTTACCATCGAGTTGCCACTCTTTTTCAGTTAATGTAATTTTACTCTTTGCCACTATTATACCATATTCACTACACTTCAGCACTTTAACTGTACCATATTGCATAAAATACCAGCAAAATTATTCAATATAACACTACAAAACACTAAAAAAATGAATATAATACAAGAGCGTGACATGACATTTCCACATTCGCGCCAAAACTCCCCCGTCATAGATAAATATACTATAAATTAGAAAGCTCCCGTAAGACTGCTGGATGTATAATATTATATTATAATCTATGGACTGGACCAAAGACAAAGTAGTAATAGACTGGACTAGGGAACATAACATCCTGGGGGGGCACACTTAAAACATTACTTTTTTTTGCTGACCGTCGTGCCACCTACAGACTGGTTGTACAAACTTAGCTGCTGCCATTTTGTCCTGTCTGTCAAACGTTTGACAACTGAGAATTGTTATTTTTTGTTCATAGTGTAGGTAGTTATTGTCATCGATCTATTTTCGATTATTGATGTACTTTCTGAAAATTATATCAATTTTCATTGTTAAACTTATATTATTATTGTTTCGATATCAGCTGATATGGTTTTTTTTTATATTTCAGGGTAGATCTCATAGTAAAAGAATATTCTGTATAATTACACATACACATGTAGATATGTATATATATTACTTCAACTTTAGTTCACCGCTTAAACTCTGGGTAGCAGCACTTTCCATACATGCATATTTTATCATCGAGTTGCCACTCTTTTTCAGTTTAATAACTTTACTCTTTGATAACATCCTACTGTCTAGAGGTGAGGCGTATTTACTGGAACAGCTCTAGAGACCCGGTATGAACTTAGTAGTATACGCACCAGGTATGTAGGGCAGATAGCCGATAGGTATTGCGGGTATGGCACCCGCTATGCACCGAATATTATGACGCTTCGATCAACACGTTCCCAATCCATACCTGATTGTAAATAATAGTTTATTAGTTTAACGATCGCTAGGGATAAAACGATACGAGTAAATACAAATACATACTCGATACTTTTCTTCCGATACCAAGTACTTTTAGTATCGATACTTTGAAATTAAATACTGAGTAGGTATCGTTCATAAGTATAGTGCCACAAACTTATCTGACCCGGTGGCAAATTGATGAACTAATGACGCCATTTTAAAATGTCATCAAACCTCAATCCAGGGCTCTGACACCCACCGCAAACGTCACCACAGACGAGCCTATCCCACCAGCGACAGTAGATGAGGTCGGAACGATTGTTAAGGGCCTCCTCCCCAGGAAATCCCCCGGTTCGGACGGTATATCGAACAGAGTCATAAGACTCTTCCCCCTGTCATTACTTACTATTTTAACAGCAATAATTAACGCCGCAATGTCCAATTATATATTTCCATATCAATGGAAACAAGCCGTGGTCATTGGAATCCACAAACCCGGCAAGAAACGTACCGAACCGTCCTCTTATAGACCAATTAGTTTACTCAATAGTTTCGCAAAGATCTATGAACGTGTCATTCTTAGCCGTCTAAGAACACACGCAGCGGCTAACGCCCTAATCCCGCCGATTCAATTCGGGTTTCGCACGCAACATTCTTGCGCCAATGGCCAAATGGCCTTATTTTCAAATTATTAAAGTTAAATATTCCCCACTACTTAGTTATGATAGTCAGAGACTTTCTAGCCAATCGTAGCTTCTGCTACCGGGTAGAAGGTACTCTCTCCGCACCGCACCCACTTAAAGCCGGCGTCCCCCAGGGATCGGTGCTATCTCCAATCTTATTCACGCTGTACACCAGCGATATCCCACAACCGAAGTATGTGCAAACAGCACTCTTCGCTGACGACACTGCCATCTTCTATGCAGGTCGTTCCGTAGAAAGAGTAATCAGGAATCTCCAAAATGCGGCTACCGCCCTAGACAAATAGTCTAGGAAATGGAGAATTACCATCAATCCCACAAAAAGCCAAGCGATCATGTTCCACCGGTGGACGGATCACATCCATCCTATGGCTTCATTCCCACGTATAACCATGTCAGACCAGTCCATTCCCCGGACGAGGCAAGTCAAATATCTGGGCGTCACCCTGGACAGTCGCCTGAGCTTCGGTTCGCACATAAAGCGTGTTCGCGCGCGCGCAGCTTTTGTGCTAGGACGATTACATAGCTTGTTGCACGCCAAAGCCAAGCTATCCCTCAGTAGTAAAGTTAGATTATACACCGCCTGCATACGCCCTATCATGGCGTATGCAACTGTGGTGTTTACACAAGCGAAACCCTTCAGGTTACACCGTTTACAAGCACTCCAGAATAGGTTCATGCGCCGTGCGACGGGAGCACCGTGGTACATGCGCAATGTGGATCTTCACATAGATCTCGGCCTGCCGACCATCAGGCAGTAGCATGAAGCAGTGCTCTCGCCGCTACTTCGACTCTGCCGCCACTCACCCTAACCCCATAGTGGTTAGGGCGTCTAGCTATACCCCATCAAAAATATCCGCGATCCGACAACCGCGACTAATCCTCGACGAACCCGACGACGCTATTTCGCTCGCCCAGACGAAGGCATACACAGCCCGCGCGGCCCTGACAAATAAATATCCACGATTCCGTCCCCGCCGTCGGGGTCGGCAATCGTGTCGCGTTCAAATCATAAACGTGGGTGAACCCACTTTGCCAGCGACTCCCCGAGCCGAGGTCTGTACCCCACAGAGGGTGCCCTCGGGATCGGTCGCTTAATTTTTAACGGGTTGAGAGCCCTCAGCGCTCACCCACAGTCCGGGTAAAGTTGTCACAGCCATCTGAGGCTAACAACTAAGACACACAACAAAAAAAAAAAAAAAAAAAAAGTCCGCCCTATATGCTGATATTTCAGTTGTTGGTTGTTTACTCCATGTTTATTTACTTTTTGCGGTTTCAAAATGCGAAATGTGATGCAGTAAATGTTATATTACAAGTTTTAAGTTATATGAAGGAAGAAAAACATCTTCAGGCATCATTAATACCTTTTGAAAAATTATATAAACAGCCACAGGTTAGTGTTGCTAGTTTTTGAAATAAAAAGAACACTATTAATAAACATTATGTATAATTTGTTATGTGTTAAATATAATGAATTAATTTGTTGTTAGAGTCTAATTATATTTTGAATATAATTATTATATATTTATACAAATAATACAAAAGTATTCTATTTATGTAAATTTTATTGTAATGAATGTACTTTATTGTTATTACCTGTAACATAATTTTCTTGTAAGTACATAGTTAGTATATACAGTATGACTGGTAAAAGACTGTACATATCGAAGGAGACGATAGATAATGGTCACATGTAACCAATAAAAATATAATAAGAAGATAATATTAATTAACTAGATAGTAAACCTCAACAATATTAGTGTGTCAGGATTCTCAAAAAGATGGTCACCTTCTCAACATTTCTCGATACAAATCAATCGCACCTCGTACACTGCCATTTGGTCGAGCATATGCAATTTCCCAACACTCTTAGTGAAAATAACACATTCTATCACACTTCACACATAAATAGTCACGGTTAAAATCAAAACGCGCGCAATTGAAAGACGTATAGGTTAACAAACACGGAAATGCAAAACGCCCGATACGGCGCACGCGCTCTGACTGATCAGCTGACCACAGACGGACACTCACCCCGGGGACATTGTGTCATTTCAAAATACCCATAATATCAAAATTTTAACTTAAAATTTCAAATCAGAACTTTAATCCAATGCACTTTACAATACATATTCAAATCGATTAAATACTCACGCAAACTGGAATCGATATATCGTGAGTATCGAGTACCGAGTCGTATGGTTATATCACTATATCCATCAATAAGACAAATGTCAAAACGGACTTTTGGCGGGCATCTAAAACGTCATGTTGTGCTCTTGTATTATATTCGATATCTTAGTGTTTTAACGTGTTATATTAGATAATTTTTATGGTATTTTATGTAATATGATGTGACAGAACAGCTGGGATGTAGTGAATATCATATAAAAGTGCTTTACAACGTTTTCGTTTTCCATCAAAATTCCTACAACATACCATTAACAGTGTCACCATAGCACTGGCGACAATTCGACTGACTGACAGACAATGACTAACCTGAAGAGATTAAGAACGTGAAGATAATTATAACTCGACACTGGCAAAAATGGCTCGTATAAGTAGCTGATTGCCAATACATAAAAAGAAGAAGAAGAAATGTCAAAACGGGCCTTTTATTTTGTGACCACTATAAGCGAAGTTATGAAATTGACGAAATCCATTCTACCATACCATTGCGATTGAATCTAATTGAAATGATTTGGAGCTCAATGAAACAAAACATAATAGAGCAGAATATTAAAAACTCTAATTCAATAACGCCTAAATTAATTGCAGAGGCTATTAATAAAATAACTATAAACGAATGGAAAAATCACCGAAATCACGTGAAAAAAATTGAAAACGAATACTAAAGGGATACATATTTCGAGGAGCCTTCCATTATGACTTTAGACAGTGACAGTGAGACTGAAAGTGATGATTCATATGATGAAGTGACTGACGATTCAAATGACTATACCTTTTTTTTTTTTTTTCTTGGTAGGCTATGGCCTGGTCACACGTCGCCCGCCGCACCGTCCGGGGTGACGGAAGGAGAGCGCGTGGCCCCATAACCCACCTTATTCCCTCCCCATCGCCCTTGGGCCGGCCACTGGTACCGCTTCCTTGCCTTCCGTGGCCAGCCCGGCAAATGACTATACCTGGAATATGTTCATTACAAATAATTTGCCCTATATTTGTAGATCATAATTATTGTGTTAAAATATAATTATTTATAAAAACTACATTTTTGTTTCTCTAGTAAGCATAATATAATGTGTTCATAAGCATTAATACTTGTAACACATTTATCTACTTCCCATCCATGAGCTCACGGGTGAAAAAGCTATAATTCCATTTTTAATGACTTTCACAGAAAATTCTGTAAAGGAGTTGAATATTGTTTTCTAAACCCGTTATACCACATGGGGAAGTACTTACCGATTTTATTGCAAATGGAATTTTACTGGCAACACTAAAGGCGATAACAGCGACGCTGTCACCGGGTCAGATAAGTTTGTGGCACTCATGGAAGTAATAAGTACTCTGGTACAGAGTACTTATTACTTCCATGGTGGCACTATACTCATATCAGTACATGGAGAATAGAGTAAGGAGTACCATCTCAGTGTATTAAGAAGTGTCCAATGAACGGGAGCAAATTAAGGTGGCAAGGTGGCGCTATAGTAGCAAGTGGAAGCATTTTAAAAAGAGCGCCACAAATTTCATAGGTTCATAGGTTATTATTTATCAAATCACAGTTGACTACGTAACTCAGCACACTCTGATTATTACTGCTACATTCATATCATTTGCACTTGCTACACTAGCGCTATTTCGGTGAGTGTTCGAACAATAATTTGCTGTTTACAAGTGGACACTTTTTTGACTAATCCCCCATACAAGATGGTACTCCTTATTCTAGTCTTCATGTATCAGTATATCATATTGATAAACAAAAATGCATATTTTAAATTGAAGTTTTTGAACGCATACATTTTAGCTTTATATTTTTTTGATCTTAGCTTTGTGTAGTTGGCAAGCTTGTCTGTCTATGCCAGAAAAAAGTCAACCAGTGTTGCCATATATTTGTTGTTATTGTTTTCGTTTGTGAGAAAGTTTTGGCTTGAATTCACTATATAGGTTGATTTCACTATATAGGTTGGTTGATAGATTTTTAAATATGTCCAAAATTGCTGCACAACTATTACTCGATGCTACAGATAGTCCTGAATTGGTGACTAGACAGGCAATTGCAATATTAAAACAGTTGATGCCATTGTTACAACCATTTGAATTTGTTACAAAAGAATCATCAGGCCAGAATTATGTTACCTTATCCAAAATCATACCCATGATTAATTGTCTCACATATGACTATGTATGTCTCACATATTCAATAGAATGTGTTACAGAATTGCAAACAAAACTACTAGCTGAATGTAAAAAAAGATTTGGTTTCATTGATTTTAATACACTTGCAGCATTAGCAACAATTTTAGACCCACGGTTTAAAAACCTCTATTTTCAAAACGCAAATGGGTGTGGAAGGGCTATACAAAAATTGAAAAACGTTATAAAAAAAGAAGATACAAAAATGTCAACCAGTGCGTCTGACGATGAAATGGCTAACGAAGATTTTGATGTTTGGTCACATCGCAAACAACTTGCAGTTGGCCAGAAGCGATGGCGTTTCTCAAAAGCCGATGAATTGTCGATTTATTTGGCTAATCTCGTCTGTGCTTTAAAATCTAACCCATTAAAGGAATGGGAGGATTTAAAACCCGTATTTTCAGCGCGTTACAAGCGCGCATTTATTTAAATGTAGTAGGTACCTCTGTACCCAAATAGTGCGAAAGGTTGTTTTTCAAAGCTGGCACAACAGTCGCTGCTGCCAGAAATCGCCTAACAGGCAAACATTTAGAAAAATTCTTATTTTGAAGGAGCGCTACAAAAGCAGACTTTTTTTTTCATAAATTTTAATAATAATTTTTGTACTTATAAAATGAAGAATACCAATACTTTTTTGGGTTTTACTCTAAATTTACCAAAAACTATTCGATACTTGTAAGTATCGATACTTTTCAATTGATATCGAGTAAGTATCGATACATTACGACCGATACAGTATCGAGTAAAAGTATCGATACCTCTATGGTATCGTTTGATCCCTAACGATCGCGTAACACCGCATCTTCCCGCACCCTACCTTCCCGAGCGAACTCTCCCGCACGGCCCAGGTGCCGCTTCATGCAACGACTACGGGCCATGCCATACAGTATACGAACTACGAAGTTTCTCGAATGTTTACGAGACCACCCGATCATGCACCCATTGTAACGTACAATGGCTTATTGGTTAAGATACCAATCATGCAGGTAGTGTCGTGGGTTCGATTCCTACGTAGGACAATACTTTTTGTTAGTTTTTGTTTTTAGGAAGACACCTCCCTGGACTGAGGAAATAATCCTTATATTGCGGGGGACTTTACAAACATGTAATTAACGCAGACGAATTACACCCACACTTAGAAGAACAGTTAGTAGTTTGTGGATCACAGACTCAGAACACAAATAGTTCTAAGTTTGGGTGTAATTTGTATTGAATTTTGGTATTGAATGTTCCACGCAATGCAAGGATTATTTCCACAGTGCCGGGTGTTGTTCTTAAAAATGCCTTATCGTTATGCCCAACACCACCAATGATCCAAAAACCTACAGTACGTGCAAACATTTATAACCACGTTCCCTCGTCACCACCAGGTATTGAATATTACGCAGTGGTATACTACTCACTTCATAGAGTAAAAGCACGAAGAAGACATCTTGACATTAGTTTCTATTACTACGATCATATTAAACAATATATTCCCCCTCCCCCCTCTTTATCGGACCAGCCCATGATTAAGAAATTTATTGTCGTCCAAGTAATCATCTAACGGTCAATTCTCGCATGCAAGCATACCACATCTGATTGCTGGAATTCTCTTTTTACTAAACTACATCTCTACTGTATCAAAATGCTATTATTCTTTAAAAACGACTAAATATTTTCTTCTTAAAAAAACTATATGAAAATGGAAGTTAGAAAATTTTAATGAATAATACTTATATTATCCATACCTGAACATGTAGGTATGTACCCGTAAATACCCATACCTGATCATGTATATAAGTATATAATGGTCTGGGGGGGCACACTTAAAACATTACTTATTTTTACTGACCGTCGCACCGCCTACAGATTGGTTGTACAAACTTAACTGCTGCTATTTCAAAGAGTAAAGTTATTAAACTGAAAAAGAGTGGCAACTCGATGATAAAATATGCATGTATGGAAAGTGCTGCTACCCAGAGTTTAAGCGGTGAA
This sequence comes from Lymantria monacha, assembly GCA_905163515.2. NCBI lineage: Eukaryota > Metazoa > Arthropoda > Insecta > Lepidoptera > Erebidae > Lymantria > Lymantria monacha. Next base: position 14,394,347 of record LR991091.1, on the reverse strand, counting down.
CTAAAGTTGAAGTAATATATATACATATCTACATGTGTATGTGTAATTATACAGAATATTCTTTTACTATGAGATCTACCCTGAAATATAAAAAAAAACCATATCAGCTGATATCGAAACAATAATAATATAAGTTTAACAATGAAAATTGATATAATTTTCAGAAAGTACATCAATAATCGAAAATAGATCGATGACAATAACTACCTACACTATGAACAAAAAATAACAATTCTCAGTTGTCAAACGTTTGACAGACAGGACAAAATGGCAGCAGCTAAGTTTGTACAACCAGTCTGTAGGTGGCACGACGGTCAGCAAAAAAAAGTAATGTTTTAAGTGTGCCCCCCCAGTGCTATTTTGTCCTGCCTGTCAAACGTTTGACAACTGAGAATTGTTATTTTTTGTTCCTAGCGTAGGTACTTATTGTCATCGATCTATTTTCGGTTATTGATATTCTTTCTGAAAATTATCTCAAGTTTCATTGTTAAGCTGATATTATTATTGTTTAGTTATCAGCTGATATGATTTTTTTTTTTTAATTTCTGGGTAGCTTTCATAGTAAAAGAAAATTCTATGTAATTACCCATACACATGTAGATATGTATATATATTACTTCAACTTTAGTTCACCGCCTAAACTCTGAGTGGCAGCACTTTCCGTACATGCATATTTTATCATCCAGTTGCCACTCTTTTTCAGTTTAATAACATTACTCTTTGGTAATGGTGATGACCCATACCTGATTATAAACGTATGGAACCCGGTGCGAGACCCACTCACGATCGCTATGACGGTACGGCCAGTAAATAACCATACCTGTACTTTGTACGAGTGCGACACCTAGTGCGCGACGGTCTGTCGTCATACCTGCTTGATAAGATATGGGTATGACGTAGCGACCTGCTCGACCGCGCGCCCGGATACAGTAAACGAAATTACCCGAACGGTTACGACGTTCTCCGATCATGGCCGTATTGAAACGTATGATATATTTAAGCTTTCTAAACGAATTTGATTTTTATTTCTTTAAAAATAAGGATGTTAATTGCTTAATAATAAAAAATATATATATTTATTTTTAGTAAAGGTTTTTTTTTCAAGTAAATGTGTTATTTGCGATGGATCATGAAGATGGAGGTAATTTATATATAGATTTATATATAGAGTATATAGTAGAGAGTATATAGTGGGTGAATAAATAAATTTTGATACAATTAGGCATTAAATTACTGGAATTTATCATTTTAATATGCTTATAGTCTGTCTAATCTAAGAAGTGCACTTTGACAGCTGTCTGAGTAAGTTGTCTAGGTATGTGAACCAAATAATCGCTATCGAAAATATCCAATTTTACTGAGAAATTGATATTGATTCTTTATAATTAATAATCGGTTTATTTTTTATTTTTCAAAAAGGTGATGAATAAATTAAGTGCTAAATTAGTACTAAACAAATTTAATTATTTCAGCATAGAATCTACTCATCATATTTAGTAGGATTAGGTTAATTAAAAACGGACCACCGAAGACAAAGATCGGGTACCGGTGGTCCGCTCGCACGGCGAAGAGAGAGGATTTTACGGTGGTTCTATGGGGTCACGCGCCGCCTTCTCCGTCACCCCAGACCGATTTGACGGGGCGAGACGCACCCATAGCCCACCAATAAAAAAAAAAAAGGTTAATTAAAAACAAAAACTGGATTTGAAAATAGCTATTAAGAATTACTACTATTACTTGAATTATCAGCGTCGCGAACATTAATAATTATTTCCTCATCAATCAAAGTGTCGAAATGTACATCTCCGTCAAAATCTCTATTCGATTAATTGTATTTTTCTAATATTTTTACCGATTATTTGAATATTCATGAATTGGAAGTTGTCAAGCACTATTGTATAGATCGTGATGACGTGACATTGTTAGGTCGTCACTAACAATTACTATTTACCATGTTATTTCTATTTTAAGTTAGTTTTACGAGTTTCGACATTAGATTATTGTACAAGAAAGTCACCCGCAATGTTAATTACGTAAATAACTTAATAGTTGTTTAAAATTTCAGATTTAGTGTTTACAATCATGTGTATACGTTTGACCGAGGTTATTGTGTATTAAAAAATGCAAAACGTCAAAATGCACTTCTTAGATTAGATGAACTATAATTATTTATAAAACCCGATTACGAAGCGAAAAATGATGTCACAAGCGGGATTCGAACCCGCGCCTATTGGGATTCCGGCCCAATCGTGCTGCCACTACACCACCATGACTTATTGTAGAACATGCAAATTTCGCTTCGTATCATATTTACGTCTTAAGGTGACGGTATGCTATCTACCCGACAATGTTTACACATTGTACTAGGCTTAATACTTCAAACTTTACAGTTAGAATTGTATTAAACGATGACACAACCTTGTTATTTAAATTACTGAAATTTTGATATGCTTAATTATTTATAAAACCCGATTACGAAGCGAAAAATAATGTCACAAGCGGGATTTGAAACCGCGCCTATTGGGATACCGGATTATTTATTATACCTAACACCATCAATCATATAAATAACTATACGAAATTCAAAAATACATTACAATCAATTTTAAATCAATAAATAACATTTCAATTATTTTTATTTACACAAGTGACATCTAGCGAAGCTAGGATACGTCATTTATATAATTCATCTTTCATATAAATGTAACGCCATCGGTAAATACTCAATACGTAATCAAATTATATTTTGAGTATAAATATAATTTGATTACGCATAGATACCAAGATAAAAATATTTTAATATAAAATATATTTTATTGTAAAAAATTGTGAATGTTTATTATTATACTATTTCCATTTCTTTATTTTCTCGATGACAGTTCTAATTTGATAGTTGTAGTGTTGTGACCAAATAAGTAATGATATCGATCGCATATATGTTTTGAACAAAGACAAATTCAACAAAAACATTCAAATATATTTTTTCAAGCTGGGAACACTCAATGACCCACCGCCATTTTGTATTTGTTTTAATCTGTCACTCGCAACAAGACGGTCGTGCTATATGGTGACCATACATTTGTGTTCGCTGAGTTTTTTCACATTATCCATACGTTACGTTGTGTATTTTATGTTCCTCCGTGTTGATTGCTGCCCAGCTGTCAAATATCAAAATGCCTAAAGGATCTGTTCTGAAAAGTCAGGCGAGAGAACTGGTGATCAAGGTACTAAGGTACACTCGTAAATATTAGGTAGAGAGGGACTAGGTAGTTACTATGAAGCAGAATATCAAAATGGTGGCCCGCTATTACCACTGTCGCAAGTGCGAGGGCGTGTTGCGGCCGCATTAGGAATTAGTGGACCTACTGTTTCAAAAATTACTACCGAAGCTTACGGTACAAGCGGCATGCAAGCAAATAAGCTTCGTACGCCGAAGAAGAAACGCCAACCACGTCGTGTGACATCGGTTGACAACTTCGACGCTGACGCTATTCGTCGTCATATATATGACTATTACTTGCGCAAAGAAATTCCAACACTTAAAAAACTTATTGTTTCTTTACGTGAACGTGGTTTGTTCCATGGCCAAAAATCGTCATTAAGCTTAGTTTTGAAAGAAATTGGATTTTCTTATAAAAAATCGGACAAACGTAAAATATTGATGGAGCGTCACGACGTTGCTACGGCTCGCTGCGAATTTTTGAGCGAAGCCAAAAAGATATCAGATTGGTCAAATGTTATTTTCACTGACGAGACTTGGTTAAATGCAAACCACACAGTATCGAAGAACTGGACTGACGACACCACCGCTTCCACTAGTTCAGTGCCAATGGGAAAAGGTGAACGCCTTATCATATGCCATGCAGGGTCTACGAAAGGATTCGTGTCAGATGCTTTACTGGCCTTTAAATCCAAGAAAACAGTGGACTACCACGAAGAAATGAACGCGGAGATTTACGAAGGATGGCTCAAAGAAATGGTGCAATATCTGGAAGAACCGTCGATAATTATTATGGACAACGCTACATATCACTCTAGACAAATTGATAAAATGCCGACGCAGGCCAATAAAAAACAAGACATAATTGACTGGCTCAAACGTCATGGCGAAAATGTGGATGATACTTTATTAAAAGTTCAATTAGTGAATATTTTAAAATCTAAAAAAGCCTCCCTAAAAGATATATTACCGACGAAATAGCTGCCGAATGTGGTCATTGGGTTCTTCGACTTCCGCCGTATCATTGCCAGTACAATGCTATAGAACTAATATAGGCACAAATCAAAGGACACGCCGCTCGAAACAATACCCATCCCCCTTTTACGGCAAACAAGATGTTAGATTTATTAAAAAATGCATGTGTGGAAGTAACCGCCGAACACTGGGAAAAATTGTGAGAAGAACCCAAAATATTATAGCGTCGGATTGGGAAATTCATGTGGCATTAGATAATATTTTAATTATTGAAAGGAGAATGAGGATGGTGTCCGATGGTTTACTGTGTGAGACACGAGGAGGTTTCGGGAGTGGAAAGGGATGCATGGATCAAGTGTTCTCTCTGCGCAACATTGTGGAGAAGCATCTGGCCCTAGGTCAGAGGGTTTTCTGCAGTTTTGTGGATCTGGAGAGAGCATTTGACACGGTTGTACGAAAGGAACTTTGGGACATTTTACCGGAGTATGGTATTAACGGTAAACTGCTGCAGGCTGTGCAATCCAGTTACATGGGCTGTAGAGCCTGTGTGCGGCTGTCGCCTTGGTTTGACGTCAATATCGGCATTAAGCAGGGGTGCGTTCTGTCAGCCAGGCTGTTTATCATATATCTGGATAAATGTCTCCAAAGATTGAACGATATTAATGTGGGAGTCCAGATGGGTGACTCAGTGGTCTCTGCTCTGCTTTATGCAGATGATGCAGTCCTACTGGCACAGTCAACGACTGACCTGCAGACCCTAGTCGACACAATGACAGAAGATTGTAAGAAAAGGGGTCTACGCGTGAATGTGAGCAAAACCAAGATAATGGTCTTTGAAAGAGATGAAGCCAGAACAGATGTAAGAGTAACAATAGGTAATGATGTACTAGAGCAAGTGGATGAATTTGTATATCTTGGATGTGGATTTAGCCGAGATGGAAGGTACACCACTGATATAGAGCGAAGAGTGAATGCGGGAAATAGAGTGAACGGAGCGTTGGGGCAACTTCTCGGCAGCCACCACCTCAGCCAGAAGGCACGTGTAGCAATACATAACGCAGTGCTTGTCCCAACATTACTGTATGGAAGCGAGAGTTGGGTATGCAGAAAAGAGTATAAAAGTAAAATTAATGCGGTCGAAATGCGATCTCTTCGAAAAATCTGTGGAGTTAGGCTGACCGACAGCATTCGTAACGACGACGTAAGAGAGCGAGTAGGTATGAAAGAGAGTATTGGTGTAAAGATGCGAAAGGGAATGCTCCGATGGTTCGGACATGTGGAAAGAATGCCGAACGAACGTCTGGTTAAGAAGATATAAAATGCGAAAGTGGAAGGATGTAGGTACCAAGGGAGACCGAGACTAACCTACCTAGACCAGATCGGTCAGGTACTGAAGGAAGGTGGAGTCAAGAGTCTCCGAAACCGGCGAGCGTGTATGAAGAGAATTATGAATGTTGAGGAAGCGAGTGAAGTATGCAGAGATAGAGTTCTCTGGCACTCTGTTCTCTCTGCCTACCCTGCAAGGGATATGGCGTGATGATATGTATGTATGTATGTGTATTAGATAATATAGAAATACAGGAACTTATAATAAATGTTGAGGAGAGCTCATCGAGTGATAGTGGCGATTCATCAGATTTAGATTAAAATAAATAAATGAACAATCAACATAATATAATTACATCTTGTAATGAAATGTAATATTAGTTAATAAATTTGTATAAAATTATCCGGCAATAGTTCAGTTTCTTACACTTTGTAAAAAAATATCGGGTCTCTTATCGTGTTACGTTTATCGATAGCTCCATCCCTATCAGTTTCTCCGACTCTGCTATCACCTTGTACGCGCGTAAGCGTCATATTTTTATTAAATAATGTATACATAATGTAAAAAAAGTTTGATTTTTTCACAGCTCTAAGGGACAGTAGACCTGAGTATTTGATATAAATTTCAGCTTCATACCTCCACGCGTTCCTGAGAAAAAGAGTCTTGACAGACAGACAGACGGACGGACGGACAACAAAGTGATCCTATAAGGGTTCCGTTTTTTCCTTTCGAGGTACGGAACCCTAAAAGACGCTCGTTCAAGTTTCCACAGGAGCTGTCATCGAGAAAATAAAGAAATGGAAATAGTATAGTTGTTATAAAACTTATATCGGCAACTATTGGTAAATGTAGAATCAGTTTACAAATATCTTAAAAAGCATCCCTCGTTTAATATCTAATCTATTATTATCTATATTATATCGAATCTAGGTTTTTTTTTTTTGCTTTGGGCTATGGACGTGGTCGCGCCCCGCCAAATCGGTCCGGGGCGACGGAAGAGGCGGCGCGCAACCCCATAGAGGCATATACCCACCCTGCAAACACTCTCTTGAAGGTGGATCGGTGGCCTATTATTTCGAATACCTCGAGCGGCCATTTGTTCATAGGCAGCGATATATCATCATATTAAAAAAGAATAGCTTAAATTTGATGTAAAAACATGTGTGTACGTCATGAACGTATAAATGCACCAAAACATTACCTGTTTACACCTGGCGAAGTAGTTAGGGATGTGAAGTTAATGGAAAAATCGATTAAAAAAAAACGATTTTCTTTATTCAATATTAATCGATTTGCCAAAAATCGATTTTAATAGAAATAAAAAATCGATTTTTAAGGAAAAAGCGATTTTTCTATTATTTAAAAATCTATATGCTTTTTGTATTCCAGTAATAAACCTAAGAGATTCATATTAACAATTTATCAGATTAAAAATCAAATAAAATGATATAAATAAAAAAATAACTAATTCATAACTAAAAATAAAACCAAAGGTTCCTTTAAATTTTCAAAGTAAGGCATAAGGAAACCAAATGTCATTATTGATACAAATTTTCAGTACCATTTTATTAAAAAAAAAAAAATTTAATGATGAGCATCCTTTTGTTCTGTTATCGCTGTGGAAACGCACTATCCCCCGTTGTCGGTGACGGACGCGGGGGAGTGTGGGACTCACCGGTTAGCTGATGCCCGACCGGAATAGCCACTAAAACTACAGCGGCCCCTTCCGCGCTTTTATGGGGCGTCGGGGAGTTCGACTGACATTCGATCTCCGTCACCCCCACGCTTGGCTTTCTGACTACGTCCTATCGTCCCTCAAGGCGATGTGGGGAGGTGCGCATAACGGCGCATCCTCCTCCCCGGTCGCTGGTGGCGGAGTGAGTCATCGGACGCAAGCGCCTCGCGTTCCCACTCCGCGACCTCCTTCCTTTTTCTGTATGTCTGTGTGTCTGTATTCTCTAATCTCCGAAGTTACTGAACGGATTGTTGTGCAGTTTTCATAAATAGATTATAAAGCCCAACTCAGAGCAACATTTAGTTTTTGTTTCATTCAAATCTGATGTCAATAAAAAAGTTATGGTCATTTAAGTTTTTAAAATCGACGCTCGCCTTTATGTCACTAGAGGGATTAATTCGGAATAATTATTTAATTTATCTGTAATGTAAGAAAAATATTTGTATTACTTAATATATAGTAGTTTCATCACTTCAGCTAGTATACATCCCACTGCTAAGCTCAATCCTCCCCCAAAGTAGGGGGGAAGTTGACATACTATATAACGTGGGTCAGGTGTTCCAAATGACTATTAAAACTATTAGTGATGCATTTTTTTTATTGGATGATATTATATAGTTTAACTATAAAGTAATAAAATGCATGATTTATTTAGTTTGTTAAATGAACAATACATGGCTCTAAAATTTTGTTTAAATCATTCTTTCGATTTATTTTCAAAAGTTACTATATTGACTTCTTGAACTTAGTAAAGGTAGTAACCCATGTGGGTTGCAAGCCTTTAGCGCTTACCCAACAGTATGTGTAAAGTTTTCTCTGTTATTGACAACAACCAAGTCATATACGAAAAAGAAAAGTAAAGATCCACATCAAACAGCGTACAAAACGTACTTTCTTAGGTAAGACGCTATTCGCCAGGCTTACCACGTATGTCAAGGAAACGGTACCTGTGGCCGGCCCAATGGCGATGGGAAGGGAATACTGTGGGTTATGGGGCCACGCGCCGCCCTCCTGTCGCTTCGGACGGAATGGATGGCGTACATCCAGACCATAGCCTACCAAAAAAAAGGTAAAACGTTACTTTGGATCGAGTATCACAGTGCACTCTTTTTATGTTTTTGTTTAGTAGGCCATATGGACACGCTCCGCCCATTCCATCCGGCGCAGTAGAAGGACGTCGTGTGGCCACATAACTCACCATGTTCCCTGCCAATCGCCATCAGACCGGCCTCTCACATCGCTTTTGTGACATCCGTGGCCAGCCAGGCGAGTTATCCTTCAGGTATCGTCTCCGTCGCCCCGGCAAACAACAGTGCTGCATCACCCTCACGCGGTCGGCCTCTCTGCAGGTGGCTGTTTAATCCCTGATCCATCCACCCGTGACCTCGGAAAGGGCGGCATCTGGTGTAGGTACTCGCGCCTGTGCCATGCGTTGCGCCAGTGGCAGAGTGTGTAAGCGTGGAGAGTGTCACAGATGACAGGCCCCAACGGGCGGCTCTTTCTGGGAGACGACTGTCTCGCAAAAGGCCGCGACCGAGTCCCAGTTGCGCACGTTATCGAGCACAGCAGTGACAGTGACAACTGGCAGCACTCGGTCGAAACCGATTATTGCGACGAATTGAGGGCGCTAATCTATCATAGCCACGTAAACCTCGAGCATCAGCTGCCGCGTATCCACTTCGCAATCGCAGTAGTAGTAGGATGGTGTGGTGTCCTTCCTCGCAACTGTGTTTACATGCCATGTGGTATATGCTGAACTAATCATGCCCCATCAATACCTGCATCAGTCGAAAAGAGAACATCCTGTACCGCTGACCCTACCACTCCATCAGCATCGGTCGAAAAGCCTCCACGGTCTAAACACCGAACGAAGGCCTCTTCAGCCCTCCCGACAGTACACCCTTTTTTTGGGACTGGGTTACGGTTAGCGCATTCCTCGCACCACTCCGTCTGGGGCGATAGAGGGACGTAAGCACGCATACCCGCAACCCAGTGTGTGTGTGTATGTGTGTGTACACTGTTGATTGCACAGTATGTTTCAAGTAGCTTACAGAGTACTTGAGAGTGATCCGCGCTGGGACGATACCCTTGAGGAGACATGTAAACAGTAAAAGCCACATTGATCTGAGTCTTTTATTTTTAACGATGTTAGTGTTCTGTAGTCTTTCAAGTCCTTTGAAATTATAATAAAATGTAAGAGATATCAATCTGAAGACCCTACCTACCCACTAAAGTGCGACATGGACCAAGAAATTCATTTCTCCTAATGATTGCCATTTTTCCTAGATATCCCAGGCACCTCTGAAAAGACTTATCTGAGAACAGCAATCTTACCAAAATCAGGAGACAGCATAAAATAGCTTTGACAATGGCTTTGTCAGAAACTGCAGCTCCATTGCGATTTAGAGAGCAATAAAATACGGAGTTCAATCACACGCAACTGCGACAAAATTTTAAGTATTTTTTTAACCGACTTCTAAAAGGAGGTGGTTCTCAATTCGATTGAATTGGATTTTTTATGTATGTAAACCGATTTCACTGAGATTTATAATCCGATTTACGTGATTTTTCTTTAGTTTGATGCGGAATAGCTGCCATTTAGTCCCATAAAATTTTAACATACTTTGATCCGGTATTTTTTATTTTATGAACCTTTTTTATTTATGGTGTCGGAAGCGCCTATGTAAAATTACGAGTACATAGCAAGATGTAGCGATAAGTGAGATTCACCCCGCTACAAATTATAATGCCATATCAAGTACTTTTTCATGTAACCTTCATTAAATTCATTAAACTTCAGTAAGTAGATATACGCTATTGCAGTCAATAGCGTATATCTTTCGTAGGCCTACCCATAGCTACTTAAAAAAAATACTCAGTATTTAATATATGACAATAAAAAGCAAAGAATGTTACAGTTACCTAACGCAATCTAGAAAAGTCCTACTTCAGTTTATAGAACAACCTATTACAGACACTAAAAAGTAAAAAATAAAAAAGTACGTTTAAAAAACCGACTTCAAAAACTAGAAGTACAAAATAACTTAAAATACTATCATTTGTATGTGCTATTTATTGAGGTTTGAAGTCAGTGCTGGTATCGGTATCTTTAGTGTAGGAATTTCATTACAGTAAGTAAACTGTTTATAATTTTATTTAGGGCTTGGCACCGATTTCAAACCTATCAGTAGATAGCACATACGAATGATAGTAGGTATACTAAGTTATTGTGTATTTTATAGTTTTTGAAGTCGGTTTTTTTATTGTTTACGGTGGTAAATGAGCAAGCAGCACAACTGATGGTATGTGTTACTGCCGTTCAAGAAACTTTGTAATACCAATTGTACAACTAATCGGTTGCCTACCAACCAAAACCCACCCAAGTTGAGCTTCCGATTTTCTCGCTCCCGAACGAAGTGAAAATAACACATTGCCACTACTCAGATATTAATTTTCTGCGAAAGTGAGTACTACCCCAGTCGGACCGACCCGTGGCTGTAGACAATACTGTCAACAGTGTGTCTTTTTACTATTTGTGTTTTAGGACTGCTGTCTAATCCTTTGGAATGAATGGACAATGGTAAGTAAAAAAAGCCGTAGAGGCCATGGATCGGGCACCACCGGATATTCATTGTAATAAAAGCCAATGGTGCTTTTCTTCAGAGATTTTCGGCAAATCCTGCCTAATAAAACTCAAGGAACTAGAGCCGATGAGATCAATGTTCCACTGAAGCATTCTTATCTGTGGCCCCAAGTAGAAATGCTGATCCTAACCATCAACATGCGAGTAGAGCCATAGCAAACATTCACATGCTCAAGAATGTGCTATTTTAATGACAATTGGAGACAGCAAGGAGAACCCTTGATGAAAATGGCAAAGTAGCTGCCGGAAATACTAGGCCGCATGTTTTTAATTTTAAACAGGGGTGCGTAGTAAAACTGAATGTCACGCGGACGAAGTCGCCAGCATCAGCTAGTATATATATACAAGAATTGCTCGTTTAAAGATATAAGATAGTAATTCATGTTATCTGTAAGACAGTAGGATGTTTTCGTTCTATGTGCTATTTTACATGATGGTGCTGTTTATAAAAATCGATTTTAACGCGTAATTTATATAATTGATTTATTAAAAATCGTTTAATGTTACTAAAAAAATCGATTATAAAAAATAATCGATTTAAATAAAAATCGATTATTTTTTAACATCCCTAGAAGTAGTTACGGCCGCGAAGTAGTTAAAGGCCGAATGTGCAACGGCACCCATCAATTTTCGATTTTTTTACATACATTGCTATGGTGTGGATGATGTTTTATTTAAAAAATCAGCCAAGTGCGAGTTGTAGTCGCACACGAAGGTTTCCGTAAAACTAAAAAAAAATATGTGATGTAACTAAAAATGTAAGGTTTTCGGAATTTTTGCTTTATATATGCTATAAATCTTGCTTCATGCGAAAGTTCAAGATTCTAGGTCGACTGGCCCTTGTCCCTTTAGGTTTTGATTCCCTTGCGAATAGTTGCGTCTTTGAAAATATGCAGCTTAAATTGCTGTTTCTTTTGATTGCGTTAACATAGAAGTTTGATTTTTTCACAGCTTTAAGGTGCAGTAAACTTCAGTATTTGATATAAATTCAGCTTGATACCTCCACGCGTTCTTGAGAAAAAAGGTCTTGACAGACAGACAGACGGACGGACAACAAAGTGATCCTATAGGGGTTCCGTTTTTTCCTTTCGAGGTACGGAACCCTAAAAATAAGAAAACGAATATTTTTGGAAAATTAATTAACATACATGCATAGCTTCACGCCTGTTTCCCAGAGGGGTAGGCAGAGACTACGGATTGCCACAAACCACGATCCTGGCATACTTCCATCGCTTTATTCACACTCATAATAGCCTTCTTGCATGCTCTACGATTACGCATACTCTTAATATGACCTCTCGTCAATACATCGTCAATTTGATTCAGAAAATTATGACGAGGTCTTCCCCTTGTATTCGTCCTATTCACGCTTGCTTTATATATTTTCTTCGTCAACCTCTCCTCACTCATTCTTTCTAAGTGTCCAAACCACCTCAGCTCCTACCCTTTTTGATCTTTGTCACTACTTCTTCATTCACACCACAGCACTCTCTTATAGCACTATTCCTAATTTTATCTTTCAGGCTCACATCACACATACTACGAAGAGCTCTCATCTCTACAGCATTTATTCTACTTTCATGTCAAATTAATTAACATTGATTTAATTAAAATTACTTGCATTTACTTGTTGACTGGCACCCAGATAGCAATATGAAGTCCTGACGAATTTCAACCGAGTTCTTGAATCTGATTATGACTTCCGATTACTAACGCGAAGGACTCTTCAAGAATTCTTGAAGAATTCCATGCGCCACTTAATGAATAATTTCTGAACTCTTAAAAAAGTACACATGAGGAACCCTTTTTCCTGATTCAGATATGTTAATTCTTCAGGAGTTCCAATTTCTGATTCAGATTAGTTAATTCTTCAAGAGTTCCGATTTCTGATTCAGATTTGTTCATTCTTCAAGAGTTCCGATTTCTGATTCAGAAAAATGACTTCCTGATGAATTAAATTTTAAGAATGTATTATAAAAAATAGATTATAGTGAAATTAAATTTTTATTTAGAATTTATTTATTATGAAGCTAAAAGTTACATATTATCTGTTAAGTAATGAAATATTATAAACTATTCAATAGTTTTTTAAAAAAATAATAAATTTCTAACATCATGCTTCTAATTGTCAGCTTCGTGCTTTTTATTTTTGTATTTGACACGGTCACTACCGTGTTGGAGCCAAGTCATAATTGATTGATTGATTTCATTAACTGTCACTCGCATGCCACTAATTGAAGCAATAGTATCTAGAATCATAAAAATTAATAAACAATTATATGTATAGTTATATATATAATTATGTATACAATTATATACACAATTATATATATATATATATATATATATATATATATATATATATATATATATATATATATATATATATATATATATATATATATATATATATATATATATATATATATATATATATATATATATATATATATATAATTATATATATAATCAGATTACCTGTTAGTATCTCAATGAATTTCATTTTTTTGACAGCAATTGTATTCTTCTGGCCACTCCACGACAATTTGCAGCTCAATTCATCAGTTATGATATAACTTTTTTGTCAACCAATTCTTATTCGGCTTGATATTTTTTTTGCAAGCTGCTGTTACATTATCATTTTTTAGAGGCCATTTAACTACTTGCTCTTTGACGAAAATCCAGTTTTCAGGAACAGTAGAACACCAGTCTTCACAAAATACAACAAAAAACATCTAAAAATAAAATATTAGCATTATAATTAAAAGTGAGGTTAATTTTTTTTTCATTAAAAATTGTGTGCTGAACAGTGAAATATCTTGAAATAATATTTTTTTTTTATTATAAGTAATCGCGTCGTAATTATCTTACTTATGTTATTTAAATTTAATTGAATTAATAGAACTTAATAACTTTATAAATGAAGCAAAACAGAATTGTTTGGTTAGAAAACACAACCACTCATTTTCATAAAACGCAATGCGCATGCGTAAGTCTAGATCAGATTAAAAATGTCTTTAGAAGTTCATTTTTTTGAATACTGTAAGAATTGAGAAAAAAGAACACCTGCAAGTGTCAAAAATCTGAAGTCTTTATTTGAGGTTCTTAAAGAATTCTTTTTTAGGACCTCTTGAAAATGAATTCTGTGAGAAGCCATAATAAGACTCCGGTAAGAAATCCTTTAAATGAATCCATACTGGATTCTTTCTGATTTGCGTGCTGTCTGGGCTATTATCAATGTAATCATGAATGTATGAAAAGGTGTGAGTGTGATTAACTACGAATGAACGTAGTGATTTTGCAGCCGGATCTCGTACTATGAGTATAATACTACTCTATGATAATACTAATTTGATTTGTTTTCTTTTGGTTGGTACTAGCTGCTCGATCATCGCACAATTTTTGTAATATGGTAAGACAGACATCATATGACACAGTCAGTCGGTCACATATTACTGAGAAAAATGGCTGTGACCATGGCTCTATTTTGGGTATCCCTTGTTTTATCAGTAATAGGTAAGCTTAATTCAGCGTTTCTTTTTTGGCTCTAGTGGTTATCTATAATTAATGGCTTGTTATTAGGATCCAATGCTGGAGAGAGAGGAGGAGAGTTCAGTATTCTTCATAGCCCAGACTCCCTCAAATTTTCGGGATTTAGCAAAATTCTAGAGAGCGATCTCATAGATGTCTTCTCTGCTTCGTCTGGACTGTCAGTTGAAAAGGTGCGTTATAGAATTAATTATAATAATTTTTAGAGAACACCCACAATATAAGCCTTAGAATGAATTAGAATTATTTTTAGAGAACACCTATCATCTTTTAATTGTTATGTCTATGAACATTACAGAATTCAGAATGGAAGGGATTGTCAGTGAGGGATCCATTCAATACTCCAGAAGCCATTGTGGAAGTATATGTTGATGGTGTATCTAGCCTTGGTGAATCTGTAAGTTTGTCATTACCTTATTTTATAATAAATGAATGCCCAGACAAGTACTTTTTTAATGTTATATCTTATATTTCAGTTTCGTTCAAATTATAAAACATATCCTCTAGTAGCTGATGAATATGAACCAAATACTTACAAAACTCTTGTACATAGAATTAAGCAGAGATTCTCTACTGGTGACAATAAACTTATTAACATTTGCCTAGCCGATACTGATAAGGTAGGTTAATATATTAAATGCAGATTTAATAATAATTTATTTACTGTCTTTTATAGTTTTACAATCTTTAAAAAGTTAAAAAGGAAAATCAGAAATAAAAAAAATTAAGAAAGGGGGTCAGAAAATGGTTATTTAAACAACATTATTCTATGTCCATATCCTAGTTTGTAAAAGGATATTTAACAATATGTATATTCAATCAAAAGTTGCCTAGCTACACCTGCAGAGTAGCTCATTTATGTAGATTCAGAATAAGATTCCTGTTTTTTGGAACAGAACTTTTCTTCAAATAAAGGTACCTTATAGCCTTTTCTAAAAAAAAAGTAGTCAGGGATTACCTGACTGCTTTTTGTATGCAAAATTTAAGGTAATTTTTTTAGAAGTTTCAATTTTGCATTTATAATATAATTTATATGAATAATTCTTTTTCTAGCTAACTAAACAGAAAGTCTTTGGAGATATTAAAATACCTAAGGTGCCAAAGCAATCTCTTTCTCACTTGAAACCAGCTGTTGAGGAAGACGACCAGTTTCTGAGTGAAATTGAGGCATTGAAAGCTATTGCTAAACAGGTATGCTTTGCTTATTAGCTTTGTTTAATATAATGCTCATATTTAATTCAACAATGATATTATTTTTTTAATACGGTAAGCTGAGACTGAATAATAATAGACAGGGCCCGAGGTTATCAAGACATAGTGTCTGTTTGGTAGTCATAATTACTACTAGCACATATGTCAAAAGTAAAGGAAGCAAAAGAATAGCTATTGTGAATGTTTCTTTCTTCCCTTCTTTAGTTATTGTGAATATTTCTTTTCTTTTTCGTTTAAAAACTCTTGGACATGCCTTTTTATAATCTTGAATTATTTTATGTGCTTAGGGGAGGCATATATCTTCAACATAGTGTTCCATGAGCCGTGAGAGAAATAGTGACTAGAAAATGTAATGCTTTCAAAATGTTCATGAACAGGCCTATATTTATTTAACATTCCATTTTAGTAATTATTATGTAATCTGAAACTTTGAAGCTTACTTAAATAGCAACAAAAATGAAACCCCTTGATAGTTAAATTTCTAATTAAACATTACTTTCTGGGTTCGTTTGGGTTGGTAGGCAATGGCCTAGCCTTCGTATTGTAAAGGCCAATAAGTTGCAGTAACACATACCATCGGGTGTGCTGTTTCCTTTTTTGCCACCATTAGGCCGTGGTGTACTAAAGTTTTTATTTCATTAGAACATTTCTATAATTATATTTTGCCTGGTTTGTTGTAGATATAAAATGACATTTATCCTATAGTGTGCACAAGACTGAATGAATCTACATTCATACAGTTTTAGTAAAGAATAATTCTGACTCAGCTATGAATTTGAAGCATACAATTATTATGAAATAGCTAATTGAATCCAGCTTAGTAATTTTTTTGTTGTTGCTGATCACATAAAAATGTGCAAAAGAAGCTCAATGACACTTTTTCACAAGGGTGTTAAAGATTGATCTATCTCTTGTAATACATTAGATACATTGATGGGTTTTTGTTTATTGACAGAGTCTGAACATTGCACACACAATTTATTGTAAAATGTATATAATACTAATACTTCACAGGTTGGATCTGGTGTAATAAAGCCTGATAATTTCAATGATTTCTACAAGTTTCGCTTCAGCAGTCTGCACGCCTTGAGTGATTATCATGGACCTAATTCCCTCCAAACTAAAGAAGCTAAGAAGTTACTTGGTAATAAAGTTATTTTTTTTTATACAATTCCTAAGTATTCTCTAGGTGGTCAGTCACAGAAAGCAGGAATGGTCTTGGTCTCTATTATGGTTGGTCACTGAAGGAGCAGGCAGAAAAATTTAAAAATTGGGTCATGTAGTATGAATATGTTGCCTTGTATGTATTCATAAGCCTTAGTCAACATAAAACAATGACAACATGGGGAGATCATTAAACCTTCATGCAGAGCTATCAAGTTCAACTCTGTGGATTTTTTCTAAAAGTTAAGTATCATTTAAAAGGAAAAACGAATCTTTCCAAGACAGGTTAACTCTGTTGTGTATCTATTTTCTGATACAACAACAATGAAGATCTGTAACTAACTGTAGCATAAATACAAAAAAAAGCTTTGATATCTATGATTTAGTATTAATACAATTACTATTAAAAAAAATCATTAGGTCTCATTAACTTTTTCCCACTGCAAAAAAAAAGTAAACAATATTTTATAAAAACGCTATTTTGTTCCCTAGCTCTATTTTTGTACCAAACAAATGTTCATTTTTGATGGTTTGGAATTTAATTTTAAATTTCACTTCAACATATGCTTTATTGTATGTTAACGAATTAGTTCTATTTTGATATGAATATTGACAGGTGGGGCTCTTGAAGAACTGAATAAGGCTTTCGTTGAAGCATATGATAGTAATGTACTTGTAACTGTTGTCGTCACCAATGTTGCCCACACACGTCGTGTGGCCCGTGATGTTGAGGATCAGGCAGCCACCAATGCAGATCAGAAGGTTGACGTAGTAAGTATATTTCTTGTAGATTCTTCTCGCTGTAGAACGCGTCATATTAACGACAAAACTCGCACTAAGCACACTTATGCTGCTGAGTATTATTAATGACTATTATCGGAAGGATTTTATTTCGGTTTAATCTTTAGTTGAATATGTACTAACATTTATTTTTCATATTACAGCGTGAAAGCGACGAGTATGATGATAATTACCCAGCCATCTTCAACATCATTTTATGGTTCGGTGTGGTGTTGTCATTTACCCTGATTGCCATCGTGTACGCCATAATGGACATGGATCCAGGCAGGGATTCCATTATCTACAGAATGACTAACACTAGGATGAAGAAGGACAATTAAATCTGCCGTCCTCTTTAGAACTTGAATATCTATTCATAAAGTTCCATTAAAAGTATTAATTATAAATCATGGTTTTCAATAGCAATGGAACGTGCAATCATAATTATAGTTCCAAATTTACATTTGATAATAAAGAGAACTTTATCGTTTGCGTAAGTTATGTAAAATAGTGTTATTATAGTTGTAAAGTAAATAATGTGTTGAAATATATAAAGCGCTTGTTATTTATTTACAAATGTGTCATCTTTATTTAAACCTACTTTCTTTTGGCTAATTCGAGTGGCTTAATTCTAGAAGTAATGTGTGATGAATCAACTAAATATGGTTGAAAAATAGATTTAAATGTTTGAATTTTACTTGTTGTTAGCCTGCAATATGCGTATGACACAGATCGCTGTGCTGTTTGCTTCACTCGACGGCAATTATTCACATACTTCATTTTGGAATATAAGAAATAGTTTTGTCGTTGTAGATGTTAACTGCCGAGGTTTTGGGCTGTAATTTAACATTACGTACTTGCCGTTTGTGTTTAACGTTAGTTGTGGGCATATAATCAATTTCTGTAAGAGAAACATACAAATAAATGTAATTAAACCAAATCACAAATAAAATACATTCCTAGTCTAATTGTGCAATCGTTTTTTAGTTATACCTCAAATTATTACCTAAATTAAAAATATTGTGACTAGGCTCAAGGCCGTCTGCAGTGTACTGCGTGTGTGTTGATACGGGCGCGGTTCTGCGTTCGCTCTGTCTCATGGTCCAATATGGCAGGGCTGATTTGATACCACCGAGGTCAAATAATCTATACCGGCGGTCAGCCCAATGGTGATGGGAGATTATGACGCCATACGCTGCCTTCGCTCCGGACCGATCGAATGTGATGTGTTCAAATTTCCGTACTATAGCTTGCCACAAAAAAAAAACACATGACTGCAGAAAAACCGGCCACTGATGACCTTATTTTACTTCCGAGACACGAAAAACAAATGATCTTCGATCGATAATGCTACACTAACGAGTCGCTAATTACTGAGTGAAGGTAAAGTCTATAGGTCTAGAACGAAACTTATCAGCTGAGATCGAATCCGATAGCTGGAGCCATAGATAATATACTATAAATTAGAAAGCTGGACCTAGACTACTTCTAGGACTGACCACTTGCTAGGCTGGCATCAGATTCCCGTGGTTCTACTGTGTACTCGGACTGTGGATAAGTCCTCCGGTTAGCGCTGGTAGAGAGGCGTCACGGGCTCCTCTTTTCCTGCAGGTGTAGATATTGTCGGCGCATAGTCGCTTCGAGATGTACAATGCGTCCTATCACTGCAATCGCGACAAGGACAGGGTGCAGCATACTCTCAAGGTATGCGTGGCCCGGGCACAACAGCGCTGTGAATTCCTTACAATAATCGGTGCCGACCTGACACTGTTGAGCATCTTCTTGCAGAATGAGGCGGCGGGTCAGTGATGATATGATTGGTGTTTTTTTTTTAAATTTGATGTATTTTTACCGTAGTTAAAAGGTACGGTAGAAGAAACAATTTTCAAAACTTTAGGAGCCATTTTCGAGTAACTTGCTGTCATGCATCACTTGTCGCTCTTATCTTTAGCACGGCAGTATAGTAGAGGCTCTATGTTTCCCGAGCGACTCTCGGCGCCCCCTAACACCCGGCGCCCGGGTGCACCGCACCCTCTGCATTATAGGTAAAGCCGCCCTGGTTACATATAGTAAATACATAATATGTATATGCAAATATGATATATCACGCTAGTTAGATCGATTGCAGTAGAAATCTATTTAATTTGCCTTCTCTTGCAGCGATGTCATTAGCGTACCTACTATTTTTCGTCGCCGCTCTGTACCTAAATATTTCCTAACAAAAGGCAAACACACACACACAACATATCTCTTTAGGTTTCATACCTAAAGTTACAATACCATAAACAGACGCCAGCGTCATTATTTTATTATAAGAAATTATCTATCTAGATTGTCAAGCAGCTTAAAACGTGGTTGTTATCCACGAGGGGACTTTTGACGGGAATTTGAAAACGTCATGTGGTGCTTACATACATACATATCATCACGCCATATCCCTTGCAGGGTAGGCAGAGAGAACAGAGTGCCAGAGAACTCTATCTCTGCATACTTCACTCGCTTCCTCAACATTCATAATTCTCTTCATACACGCTCGCCGGTTTCGGAGACTCTTGACTCCACCTTCCTTCAGTACATGACCGATCTGGTCTAGGTAGGTTAGTCTCGGTCTCCCTCGGTACCTACATCCTTCCACTTTCGCATTGTATATCTTCTTAACCAGGCGTTCGTTCGGCATTCTTTCCACATGTCCGAACCATCGGAGCATTCCCTTTCGCATCTTTACACCAATACTCTCTTTCATACCTACTCGCTCTCTTACGTCGTCGTTACGAATGCGGTCGGTCTGCCTAACTCCACAGATTTTCCGCAGAGATCGCATTTCGACCGCATTAATTTTACTATCATACTCTTTTCTGCATACCCAACTCTCGCTTCCATACAGTAATGTTGGGACAAGCACTGCGTTATGTATTGCTACACGTGCCTTCTGGCTGAGGTGGTGGCTGCCGAAAAGTTGCCCCAACGCTCCGTTCACTCTATTTCCCGCATTCACTCTTCGCTCTATATCAGTGGTGTACCTTCCATCTCGGCTAAATCCACATCCAAGATATACAAATTCATCCACTTGCTCTAGTACATCATTACCTATTGTTACTCTTACATCTGTTCTGGCTTCATCTTCATTGCATTGAAAACGTCATGTGGTGCTCTTGTATTATATTCGATATTTTAGTGTTTTAACGTGTTATATTATATAATTTTGATGGCATTTTATGTAATGTGATGCGCGGAACTACTGGGATGTAGTGAATATCATATAAAAGTGTTTTACAACGTTTTCGTTTTTCATCAAAATTCCAACAAGATACCATTAACAGTGTGGCCATTGCACTGTTGAAGGTGACGATTTGACTTAGACAATGACTAACCTGACAAGACTATAAACATAAAATAATAATAACTTGACACTGGCACCAATAGCTCGTATAAGTAGCTGATTGCCATTATACAAAGAGAAGAAGATAAGAAGTAGAAGAAGAAGTTATCCACGAGTCTTTTAAACCGCGATTTCATAAATATATAGTAGATTATGGTTACCTTGTTGGCCGTAATTTGGAGTTCAATTGTTGTAACGATCACTGGTATGTTTTGTGTCATTTATATAAATTTTCCATTCTTTTTAGTTGGAAAATTAGTCCATATTGCTCATGATTCCAATGCGAAGAAATGATAAACAATCAATGAACGCATTATTATCAAGTCTGTGTGACACCTAATGATACTTGGGTGTGATATATTTTAAGTATATTATCTATATGTAAACTTACTATATTTACTCACTTGCTTTACAAAGAAGAATAGCTTACTTTGCTCAGGTACTCTACATCTTTATTACTGTATTAATACATAACATAATGATTGTATGATCGATTCGAGTCAAGGAACAATAATAAGCACAGCACATCCTGTACCTACTTCAAGAATACAGTAGGCGGCTTTGATGCCAGTATGCCGTTATTCTCTATCCCGAGAAGTTTACTCTCCATTTATTGATACACCTAGTCTTCCCATAAATACTGAAATAAAGAAAAAAATGTTTCTATTGCAAATAACATTTATTACTTTTACAGTGTGTTAGTTTAATACATAAATAAAAAAAACGTTATTCGAAGTGGTCTCCATTGGCTGTAATACAGTCTTTTAAACAACTTTGGTGGGTCCGGGAGCATTTCCGCAGGCTCACTCCACGGCTCGTCGGCGCGGCGTCCGCCCTATAGTGGCTTATGCCGAATGTGGGCGGACCGAGCGCTACGTGTCAACAGCTGTACGCGGAGGTTATCCGGTCGATGACTCTGAACGGCGCACCGGTGTAGGCGGGATCCCTGACCGTCTGACTCCGGGCTCTTCTGTGGCGACCACAGAGGGCCATGGCGGTCAGGGCCATGTGCGGGTACCGCACGGTGTCGATGGAGGCAGTGTGTCTGTTGGCCGGGACTCCCCCGTGAGACCTGGAAGCGGAAATGCTCACCGGTTTGTATCGGCGGGTGTTGGGGGTGCGAGCGGGGGCTGGTGTGGTCTCGTTGAGGGAGCTCACTGCCTAGTGTGCGAACCTTGGAGGTCTTCCGGCCGGTGCTGATGTAGTAGCTAAAACGACGGCACGGGTGCTCTCCTTCCGACTGGTGCAGGTGTGACGGGGCATGGATGCTTCGCCAAATACCTGCACACGGTGGTCAGGAGGGAGAGTACACCATCCTGCCACCACTGCGATTACGATGAGGATACGGCGCAGCATACGCTCGAGGTTTGTGCTGCTTGGGCAGAGCAGCGTCGTGAACTCGTCGCAATCATCGGTGCCGACCATCGCCAGGGCGATGCTCGACAGCGTCAGGAACTAGGACGCAGTCACAGCCTTCTGCGAGGCAGTAGTCTCGCGGAAGGAGGCGGCGGATCGCGTGCGCGAGGAGCATCTCCTCGACGACGTAAGCCGCCGCCGGCGACAGGGGCGGCGCAGGCGCAATTACCTGCGCCTGATGCCGCCCTAACCGAGGCCGCGGGTGACTGGATCGGGAATTAGTCCGTCACCCGCCGAGAGGCCAACCGCGTGAGGAAAAACCGACGTCCTCCCCGAGCAGGGGACGTCGTTCGAGGAGAGGGTAATTGTCAGGGGTATTCCGTCAGGCCGACCACTGACGTCAAGTCACTCTGCTCCGGTTGTCGGCCCAACGACGAAGGCGACGTGCCACGGGTGGTCTACGGGTGTGCGTGCTTACGCCCCTCTGTCGCCCCGGACGGAGTGATGCGAGGAGTACGCCGACCGTAACCCAATCCCAAAAAAAAAGACTAAGTGTAATAAAATTAAGGACAAGGGAATCATGGAATAAAAATATACCTACACCCATTTTTTTTTGTAACACACACTGTTTGTTAAATACAACTAATATTAAGTAAATAAATTGACAAATTATAAAACAACCCTTCTGCACTTTCCCTTGGCAAATTCTTTAAATCATTATCGTTTATTTTTGACTTTGACTCGATTTAGTTGGGGGCCCCTTGAATCCACAGGGACCTAGGCTGAAGCCTTAAAAGCCATATGGTAGGTCTGGCCCTGACAATGGAACGTACAAACTACATGGTTTGAAAAGAAAAATAGTTATATTTATATTAAGTTTTCTCTTTTTCAAATTCCTTTAACTACTTCACTGATCTGAAAATAAAGTTAATCACTTCCCTAAATTTTATCAATATTTTAAGTTCGACACACTCAAATACTAAATATTTGCCCGTAACATACTACCAACTCAAATAACGTTCATAGAAAAACTTATTTATTAATTAACAAATAACATAAAATATTTTAAGCAATTGAAGAAAGTTATGTATGGCAGGCGCTGTGATCTAAGGAGTTTGGCAGAACTTCCGGCTTTCAATTATATAAATTTATATTCTGTAATAAGCAAGAGCTTTTGCGAACTTAGCATTTTTTCACATTTATAGTTATGATGGGATAACATTACCTATATCGCACCTGTTAACAACTAACATACAGCCCGTCGGCGGCTGTGACGCAATGCTATGATTAATAATTATAAGCCATGTCTAATTAGTACTTCTAAATACCTTATATAATAATAGTATATAATTAAATATATAATTTTACATAATTCCATTAAAACTACATCTTAAATATGTTAATAAGTAATTGTTGATTTTATATGTAGGTACTAAAACATTATAAATAGGATAGCAAATTGATTGTAAAGATTCGGGTTGAGAGCCCTCAGCGCTCACCCACAGCCCGGTTACGCTGTAACAGCCCCTAGGCTAACAGCAATCGCAGTGGATGCGGTTTAGTGGGTAACCTAGCCCTAGGCTAGGAGTCCCACACTTCCCATCCGGGGAGTAAGTGCGTCATGCATTCCTGGACCACTGCGTTACCAAAAAAAAAAAAAAAATTAAAGAACCATTTGTATTATAGCATCGAGTTGAAACAGTACTCCGCTAAAAATATAAACTGTATATAAATACGTTATCAGTGTTCCAAATTACAACCCTGTCAGTGCATAATACACACCATACAAATAGTATTAAATTCTAAGAACTTAGGGGTTAGCAGATACTAATTAGATAACTTATATGAAGGCGCAACTTTGTGATACTAGTAATAGGTATTGCTTTATTGATAGTTCCTGCATTCCAAATTTTGTTATCCCATTACCTACATTACATACTACAACACAAAGTGCATCTTCCTATAAGTATTCAACTTTATATATATTTTTTTAATACCTTTTTTTTTTTTTTTTTTTGTGGTGGGCCATGGACGTCGCACCCCGCCAAATCGGTCCGGGGTGACGGAAGAGGCGGCGTGCAACCCCATTGACCCACCCTGCTCGCTCGGCGGTATGCCCTCTCGGGGCTCCTCTCCTGTCGACGCCCCGACAGATTTCGCCGTCGAGGCGTCGTCCTCACGCGGTGGCCTCGCGTCGGGTGACCGGACAATTCCCCGGTCCGATCACCCGGAGCCTCGGTTAGGGCGGCATCAGGCGCAGGTATTCGCGCCTGCGCCGCCCCGGCCGCGGGCGGCGGCCCGGGTCACGGGAATCCTCCCGGGCCCGTTCCGCCGCCTCCTTCTGCGAGATGACAGCCTCGCAGAAGGCGGCGACCGCGTCCCAATTCCTGACGCTGTCGACCATCGCCCTCGCGACAGCCGGCAGCGTCAGGTCGGCACCGATAATAGCGACGAGGTCGCGGCGCTGCTCGTCCCAGCCCGAGCATTCCTCGAGCGTATGTTGCGCCGTGTCCTCGTCACTACTGCAATGATGGCAGCCCGGAATCCATTCCCTGTGCACGACCGTGTGCAGGTATTTCCCGAAACACCCGTGCCCCGTTAACACCTGCACCAGTCGGAAGGTGAGGACCCCGTGCTGCCGCTCCATCCATTCCATCAGTACGGGCCGGAGGGCCTCAACGGTAATGACACCGTGTCTAGGCCTCTCCAGCCGCGTAGCCCAACGGGCGATGACTTCTCGGCGGGCGTCCTCGCGCCAGGTGGCTATCTCGTTAAACGATGGGGAGCCACCCTCTTCGCGCATTGAGGCAACCCGCCGGTAGAGGTCGGAGAGCATCTCCGCCTCTAGGTCCCACGGGGGTGTCCCGGCCAATAGGCACGCCGCCTCTGTCGACACCGTGCGGTACCCGCGAATGGCTCTGACCGCCATGGCTCGCTGTGGCCTCCACAGCACCGCCCTGAGCTGGGCGTTCAGAGCCCTCGCCCACACGGGTGCGCCGTACATGGCCATTGAGCAGATCACTTTTTTAATACCTACAGCAGTTAAAAACTATTTTTTTTTTGTTAGATAGCTTCTTCAAGTAATTGGATATGCATGAAGATGTAATGCCACTTCTATGGTGACCATAGGTTGCTGGATGGGTCACTGAAGAAAAGAACGCGTCCCAGTGACCCAATCGCACGGCGTCGAGAGGTATGTTGTAGGGCGGGTCTACGGGGTCGTGCGCCGCTTCTCCCGTCGCCCCGGACGGATTAGCTGGATGTGACAGCACCGTAGTCCGTCGCCAAAAAAAAAATGGTGACCATAGGTTAAGTAATTTGGCATTAAAAGTCTTATATGGAGTTTTGGCGCGAATGTGAAAATGTCATGTCACGCTCTTGTATTATATTCATTTCTTTAGTGTTTTGTGGTGTTATATTGAATAATTTTGCTGGTATTTTATGCAATATGGTACAGTTAAAGTGCTGAAGTGTAGTGAATATGGTATAATAGTGGTTTACGTGTATTTTCATATTTGTCCAAAATTCCCAAAGAACTGACAAAGACTGCTAATCCGGCTCGAAATGCGTACCGCAATGCGGGTTAGGGCGTCCCCCGGAGGCGACGCGTACCGACCCGCCCCCGTCGGTACGAACTTCGGCAGTTGCGGCGATGGGGGCCGCCACCCATCACGCCTTGCCCAGTCAGGCGAGTCGAGGAGAGCAGAGTGCCGGGTGGGCACGTGGAATGTAAGAGGTTGTGTGGAAGGTAAGTTGCACGAGCTGATATCCGTCATGGCGGACAAACAGCTAGACGTGCTCTGTGTAACAGAGACCAAGCGAAGGGGCAGCGACGCCTGCGATCTTCCTGGTGGCGGGATGGCTCTGTGGTCTGTTGTACCACAGAGCGATCGAGCCAGCATGGGGGTAGGAGTACTGCTGTCCTCTCGCTTGGCCTCAGGTGTGAAGGATTACGGAATGTATGATCCCAGACTTCTTTGGGTCCGTATAAAACTTGGTGTCACCAAGATATTCATGGTTGTAGCATATGCTCCCGTAGGATCCTCGGTGGCATCAGACCTAGAGAAGTTTTGGGATAATGTTAGGGAAGTTCTGGATATGGCAGAAACCAGTGAACGCGTGATTGTATGCGGAGATTTGAACGGATGGGTGGGGACCAAGCGTCCTGACTATGAGGACGTACTTGGTCCATTTGGTGATAAGAGAGTGAACGACGCAGGTAGGCTCATAGCGGATGTATGCATGGAGAGAAACCTTATTGTGTCAAACACATTTTTCCAACATAAGGACATCCATATGTATACATGGAGAAGTAATGAACAGAAAAGTATAATAGATTTAATTTTGGTAGACAGTCGCCTCCGAAGCAAAATATTGGACGCAAGAGCCTACATGGGCCCCACAGTCGATACGGACCACTATCTCGTTATTGCGAGATTTAGTGGTCTGTTCACACAAAGTGGAGGCACTGGCGAGAGCGTGTCCACTTCGGAGGGCTTGAAAGAATAAAGGTTGAAAGGTTGCAAGAAGAGTGTGTAAGAGAAAAGTATGCAGAGGGTGTCCGAGAACGGCTGACGATGGCAAGCCAGCCGCAATCGGACATTGAAGAATGCTGGAGAGTATTGAAAGAGAGTATGGTAGACACAGCGAAAGAAGTATGTGGAAGTTCAAAGAAGCATAGAAACACAAATGGTGATGCATGGTGGGATGCGGAAGTGGCAGCTTCCGTAGAGCAAAAGAAGAAAGCGTGGCTGGACTATGTCTCTTCTTTGAATCTGAATGACAGTATGACTGAACAGAAGAAAGAAATATATCGGCAATGTAAGAATGACACCAAGGCCTTAGTGAAAGAGAAACGTGATAGAGCAAGTATGAGTGCAGAAGATAGGCTGACCAAAAACTTCGAGGGTAACACCAAACTCTTTTGGAGGGAGGTGAAGAAGTCTCGGGGTGGTTGGTCAGCCTTCAGAATGAATAAAATAAGGTCTAAAGGTGGAGACATTCTTACACAAACACAAGACGTGTTAAGCCGATGGAGTGAATATTTTGGCGATATGTATGCGGATGCTACGGTTGGCGCCGGTGTCGCATGTGGTCTAGTAGATCAACATTCGGCGACGGCGTCCTCCGATGGCATCAGTATGGATGAAGTTGAATGGGCGATAAGAAGTTTGAGAAATGGTAAGGCAGCGGGAATTGATATGGTGTCTGCCGAGATGATCAAGCTTGGTGGCTCCTGTGTCCGGGAGGCGTTCCTGTTGCTCCTCAATTTATGTTTGAGCTCGGGAATGGTTCCCGGGGACTGGAATGGCGCAGTCATCGTGCCTTTGTTTAAAAACAAGGGTTCACGTTATGACTGCGCAAATTACAGAGCCATAAGCTTGACCAGTTTGGCAGCAAAAGTGTATGGTAAAATTATTGAAAGGAGAATGAGGATGGTGTCCGATGGTTTACTGTGTGAGACACAAGAAGGTTTCAGGAGTGGAAGGGGATGCATGGATCAAGTGTTCTCTCTGCGCAACATTGTGGAGAAGCATCTGGCCCTAGGTCAGAGGGTTTTCTGCAGTTTTGTGGATCTGGAGAGAGCATTTGACACGGTTGTACGAAAGGAACTTTGGGACATTTTACCGGAGTATGGTATTAACTGTAAACTGCTGCAGGCTGTGCAATCCAGTTACATGGGCTGTAGAGCCTGTGTGCGGCTGGATGATGGAATGTCGCCTTGGTTTGACGTCAATATCGGCGTTAAGCAGGGCTGCGTTCTATCAGCCAGGCTGTTTATCATATATCTGGATAAATGTCTCCAAAGGTTGAACGATATGAATGTGGGAGTCCAGATGGGTGACTCAGTGGTCTCTGCTCTGCTTTATGCAGATGATGCAGTCCTGCTGGCACAGTCAGCGACTGACCTGCAGACCCTAGTCGACACAATGACAGAAGATTGTAAGAAAAGGGGTCTACGCGTGAATGTGAGCAAAACCAAAATAATGGTCTTTGAAAGAGATGAAGCCAGAACAGATGTAAGAGTAACAATAGGTAATGATGTACTAGAGCAAGTGGATGAATTTGTATATCTTGGATGTGGATTTAGCCGAGATGGACGGTACAACACTGATATAGAGCGAAGAGTGAATGCGGGAAATAGAGTGAACGGAGCGTTGGGGCAACTTCTCGGCAGCCACCACCTCAGCCAGAAGGCACGTGTAGCAATACATAACGCAGTGCTTGTCCCAACATTACTGTATGGAAGCGAGAGTTGGGTATGCAGAAAAGAGTATGAAAGTAAAATTAATGCGGTCGAAATGCGATCTCTTCGGAAAATCTGTGGAGTTAGGCTGACCGACCGCATTCGTAACGACGACGTAAGAGAGCGAGTAGGTATGAAAGAGAGTATTGGTGTAAAGATGCGAAAGGGAATGCTCCGATGGTTCGGACATGTGGAAAGAATGCCGAACGAACGTCTGGTTAAGAAGATATACAATGCGAAAGTGGAAGGATGTAGGTACCGAGGGAGACCGAGACTAACCTACCTAGACCAGATCGGTCAGGTACTGAAGGAAGGTGGAGTCAAGAGTCTCCGAAACCGGCGAGCGTGTATGAAGAGAATTATGAATGTTGAGGAAGCGAGTGAAGTATGCAGAGATAGAGCTCTCTGGCACTCTGTTCTCTCTGCCTACCCTGCAAGGGATATGGCATGATGATATGTATGTATGTATGTATGTCCCAAAGAAAATCATTGATTAGGTTATCAGCACCCGATTAATGGTAACGACTTGACTTACTGACAGACAATGACTATTAAGGCTACATAATATGAAGAAATGATGAACTATGTATGAAAAATAATTAAATAAGACTTGGCTGTATGGGCTTTGATCCCTTTGCCTGTCCGAATGGACGATCAAAACCAAAAAAAATTAAAAGTCTTATTGTTGCGCTTCACACCAGTACGGTGTGCTGCGCTTCACACATCTGTACATCCTCTTATCTATTGCGCTATTAGTTAATTTTTGCTTCAGGTGTCCCTCTTTGCATTAAGAGACTTATAATAAAATCTTGTTACCTAACTGAACACCTAAAAATATGCTTGCCTATACATTTAACTCTGTTTTGCTCGTTAAATTATTTTCAACAATTTTCTCTCTCTAAGATAATCTGTGTATAAAACCAACAGTTAAGCCAAAACTTCTTATTCAACTCAATAATGCAACAAACTTGTATTATTTTTTTCTAAGCTACAGAAAGAAACCTAAGTAGGAACTATAAAAGCGAGATAATTATATATTTTTTTAAATGTGTAGGTAATGTTCAAATTTTTTATACATTTAACAAATGTCGTTTTAGCATTTCCTTTAATTAAAATATTTTTAAAGAAGTCTTGTTAACAAAATATTTTTAGTAGGTAAAGATCTTGTGCCAAAGGTAAACCTTTTTAAATAATATTATAAATAATACATAGGTATAGTAACTATGTTGTTTTAGATGCTAATGTTGCCGGAGAATTTAATGTACTTCATAGCCCAAATTCCCTGAAGTTCTCGGTATCAAATAAAACGACGGAGAGCATGCTGAAAGATATCATCTGCGCTTGCCTTGGGCTCTCTATTGATGAGGTACCTAAAAATATCTATTCACGACATTAGCATGCATTGGCACATTCAAATAGCCGAACGAGTAGTCGATAGTTTACTGCTAAAGAAACAAAAAAAAACGGTTCTGTTCTAGCAAATATATGTAGTACAAGGAAGTAAAAATCTAATAAATAAATGTGAGTTCCTCTCAGCGAGACATAGGTCGCTAGGGATTTGTTAGAAAATATCTTCTAAAATTATTTGGTACCCATTAGTGCAAAGGTCGTTTTTTAACATATAAATATTTATTCACAGAACGCGGAATGGAAAGGATTGTCTGTCATCGATCCATTTAACACCCCGGAGGCTGTAGTAGATATATACATCAATGGTATATCTAGCCTAGGTTATATTGTAAGTATCTATAGCTTTAATAGCAAACAGGAAATAATAGACTATAATAATAATGTAACTGCAAGTTATATACATACAAATACAAGGATACACTTATTTTGCTTGTGGGTTTCGTAAAATAAGATTAAAACTTGTCGACCTGGGCATGCAGCAAGCATCTGATACCGCCTCCTGAACCATTACAAATTTTTGGAATTGTGGCATCAGGCAGACGGTTGGTCATAAAACTATTACCAAAATATTAACTATTGCCATATTATAAATCATATGTAAGGAACAACAACAGGATGACGATGATCTATACATATATGTATACATATATTTCAAAATAATTTATGCCTCCTATCATGTCGACCGCCCGACACGCCAGCGACGAAGTGTTACAGCGCGGCGGGCAGATTCTTCTGTTTTACCCCGCTGCGCCACCTTCTTCTCAAAGTGATACACATACCTACAGATTCTCCATTCCTTTTCATGGCTCTGCTCAAAAATATGAGCGATGTGTACTTACAATAAAAAGATTACAATAATATTAATTCTAAGAAGGTATTCCATGAGCTGATTCGGGTTATTAATTATGATATGACCTCAGAGTAATTAAATGATTTTTAAACTTCGAAATATTTAAGTCTTCGTACTAGAACACCTTCTTTTATTGCTATTAGTGTATGGTATATCATTTTTTTGGATTTCTTATCGAATCTTTAATTCCTCCGTTATAAAATTTGAGCTTTAGTATTTCTAGGATTACTGTCAATTAAGTAAGGTTACTGATGATATTCGTATGCTCAAATTTTTTATTGCTTATGGTGGCAAAGAAGCAAGCCGCGCACCTGATAGTAAATATTACTACCGTTCATGGCCATTTGCCTAGCTAGGCAGCTGCGTACCAACCAAAACCCACCCAGAAAGTTGGGCCTCCGGCTCTCTTGCTCAACGAACGAAGCGCAAAAGCACACTGCCACTGCTCAGATTTCGATGTTCTCCAAGAGTGTGGTAGGTACCTACTATCCCGAACGAACTGGCCAGCAGTTACAGACAGAAAACTGTCAACAATGAGGCCCTACCACTGTTAAATGTATTCATATACCCTATAAGGCTATAGCATTTATATATCAAGCAAACTGTTTTAAACTAATTTAATATACTTAGGGTGAACAAATTAAAACATTTCCGTTGACGATTGATGAATATGAGCCATCTACATATGAGGTTGTAGAACAGAGAATTAAACAAAAACACACCACTGGTTTAAACAAACTTGTTAATATGAAACTATCTGATGACAAAAGTGTAAGTATGAAAATGGGTTTATATATTGATGCAATTATTATTATAATAGAGGCAGAACGACTAACAAACAGGAAACACGAAAGCGCTAAATTATAAAGTGAAGCGGTTAGATGAAATTCAGTTCAGTATGATGGCTATGTTGAATAACGAAATTCGATCCAAATTCATGACCAAAACAAACCAGCTGCATTGGCAAGCGAAATAGCCGAGCCTCATTACGAGTCGAGCATTATTAAAAAATAATCTTGACACTAAATATCGAAAAATGGCTCGCACCATCCAGCCAATATGTGATAAATAATGTATTGAGCAGACCACCGACACCGTGGGTGTTTGACTTCAATGACTCGTACCTCCCATTTGATCATTATTGTTAAATATTCCGCCGTACAATATAGGCGATGCACCTTTTATATTAATTTTATTGTCTATACATCTTTAACTTTCAGCTTTATTTCGTTTATATTTGTTATGGACTACTATAATGTTTGAAATTCCAGTCGACTGCAAAAAACTTTTTGAATGTTTTCGGCGAATTCAATATCGCTAGCGTCACTAGGCCAACTCTAACGCATTTGAAATATTCTATTGAGGAGGACTACAAGTTTATGCTTGAGCTTGCACAATTAAAAGCTATCGCAGCGAAGGTATCTATATATTTTTTGAGATACGATGACCGTTTAGATATGTCGTGGCTGTTATCTATAATATTTTTGTATCCTATCTTGATGATAGGATTGAGGATCCATTATTAGGAGTCTTCTCCTGTATTCTACTCTACTTCGCTAGCCTTCACGGCCATTAAATTTGGGGTTTCTGACAACCTTCTTAGTCATTAGCGCTGATTCGCATTGACAATTTCACTTATAATAGTTTTGAAAAAAGTAAAGGGGCGAGTGTTCCAACTTGAGGCCTCAGCGTAACAGTCTATTGGTCCATCGAGAGTCTAGCTTAAATGAATTAATACCTACTTTTCCAGGATAACATTTTACTGTGATAACTTAGTAAGAATATAATTTGCGTGACAAATTAAAAAACCCAACCCTTTCTACGGATGTCGTTTCAAATAACTAAAATACGTTAGCTATATAAGTCGTTAGTATATAAACACTGCAA
Organism: Lymantria monacha; assembly: GCA_905163515.2. Lineage (NCBI taxonomy): Eukaryota > Metazoa > Arthropoda > Insecta > Lepidoptera > Erebidae > Lymantria > Lymantria monacha. The sequence goes on along the minus strand of LR991091.1, from coordinate 14,361,613 downwards.
GAGAAAAAGAGTTGTTACCCGATATAAAAAAATAAATAGACATTTTTTTTATTTTTTAGGTTTGGGCCGGTGTAATAACTGCTGATAACAATCCAGATTTTTTCAATTTCCACTTTCATAATCTGCGTGGCCTCTTGAACTTTCACGGTCCTAATTCAGTGCAAATTGAGGAGGCTAAATATATTTTAAGTAAGAAACAAATTAAGTAATTGAACTATTTTATTGCTATCATCTAGACTTTGATTTATTTGTTTGTTTGTAATAAATAAGATCCGAAGCTACGGGAACATTTTTTTCATCACTAGAATTAAATTATCAATATATGTACCTACTATAATTTGTTAAAAAAAATATTGGCAATCTTTAAGAAAATTACAACATTGTAACATTTTTTTTAGTCTGCGGGTTATGGAGTTGTCACACCCTGCTAATCCGTCCGGGGCGACAGAAGAAGCGGCGCGCAACCCCATAGACCCGCCCTGCAATGTACCTATCGACGCCGTACGAGTGAGCCACCGAAACCCGATCTTTGTCATCGGTGAGCCACCCGACGGTCTATCCTCACGGGTATCCTCTCGAGTCGATGCCCCGGCAGCTTTCGTCGTCGGGGCATCGTCCTCACGCGGTGGCCTCGCTCCGTGGCGACCAGACTAATCTCCAGTCCGGTCATCTGCCGCCTCGGCTAGGGCGGCATCACGCGCAGGTACTCGCACCTGCGCCGCCCAAGGCACCTGTGGCGGCTCGAGTCTCCGTAGACGATGTCCTCTCGAACTCGTTCCGCCGCCTCCTTGGGGTGCCAACCCCGACCCAGTTTATATCGCTGTCAACTATCGCTTTCACGAAGGCCGGCAGCGAGAGGTCGGCACTGATGCTAGCAACGAGGCCACGGCTGCTGAGCCCAGGTCGTACAAACCTTAAGCGTACGCTGCGCCGTGTCTTCGTCATTGCCGCAACAACATTGTAACCTAGGGCAGGGGTGGGCAACTTAGTTTGTATTTATTTATTTTCACGATATGTATAGGTACATTTTATTCATCATTCTCCTACTCCTATCCCAATTACTTGGGGTCGATACAATATGTACCTACGCTTCTTTCATAGTACATATTGTAAAAGTTATTGGCAATAGTTTTATGACCAGCCACCTGCCAGTAGCGATGGGACGAATGGTATTTTTTTCAATTCGAATCAATCGAATTAAAATTATTATTGATTCGAATCACAATTCGAATTGATTCGAATCGTCACGTGGGAGTCGTCAAATCGCGCGACGAATTCGCGAAAGCATTACAGTCGAATTCGTACTCGTATGTCGAGTCATCCGCCTGTTAAGCCGAGTTGGCGAGTTAATAACTCGTTTACATTATTATTCATTTTAAATTATTTATACTGTTTGTTGTATTACCAATATTTATAACTACAGGAACATAGTTTACACGAATCTGTTTCCATCTTCATTTTTATTAAAAAACTCCCAGTTCAAACTTTTATTTCCTCTAGACGACTCTTTGCAAATGTAATAGGTACGTTAAACGAATGGAATTGTATTCAACCAATTCGTGATTCTTAGAACATTTCATGTATTTTCTCACTCGTAGAATTCATTCGTTAGATTATTCGACTCCGTAATAGAACGAGAGAGCGAATCAACGAATGTCCAATTAAGCCGAGTCGACTGATCGCTGCGCCGCAGCGGTCGCCCGCGCTGCAAGTAGGTACGACACGAGTTAACGAATTGATTCGGTTTCGGTCAAAGGCGATTCGAATGAACGAGTCAATAGTCTTATTCGAGTTATTCGAATTAAACGATTCGAATTACCCATCGTTACCTGCCAGACGTCAACTTGGGAATGTAATTGGTGACCAAACGGCATCAGATGGAGTTGGCCCAGGTCATTGTAAGGCTCTTAATCGTCTTTTACGACATCCACGAGCAAAGTAAGGGTTGGTAGCATTCGTAGCCGCTACCACACAGCTATTGATTCAGATTTCTATACATTTTATTATGAAACTAAATAAATTTCTTTTCTATTTAAAAATAGATGAAACAATTAACGAACTCAATAGAGCATTCGTTAAGGCGTATGATGGTTCTGTACTCATTACTGCTGTCACTACTGATGTCGCTCACAAGCGTGCTGTGCGTTCCTTTGAGGAAGGTACATCATCCCAAGTTGTTTCTGGACTTTATGCTACACAGAATGGAGTCCAAAGTTTAAAGTTAGATAATGAGGGCAGCTCCGACCAAACGGTAAGTATTGTTCAATTTAATAATATTTATTATTAGTCAATTAATTTCATACCGATATCTTATGGTAACACTCAGAAGGCAATCTTCACTCTTTCCATCTTCATCATCTCACCGCGCATCAGGGCTCGTTTCAAAAACCTACCAGTTGCTCTTCCATTAATGATATTTTATGTAGAAATCCTGTCGGTCTAGGAGCCGTGTTGTTTGTTGATTTGATTTTTCTCTCTTTGTTGTTGTTGTGGGCCTATCTGCCAATAAAAATACAAGCCTAACAGAACACGAGTATTCATGGCTTAAGCTGTATAGCTTAAGGCTCTTAGCAGATACAGTACCTCGACTCATTTGGTACCCGTTATTAAGAAAATGGTGTTCATAAACCTTATTTTTTTAAAGACAATCCTTGTATCACGGGGGCTTCATAAACATACAATTAATGGCCACAAATGACATCTAGACTCAGAACAATTTCTGGATTGCTCAAAGTATTTTCTCGCTGGGCAATCGGAACATGGGTCCGATATGCCATTTGTGCTGTCAATTATATTTTTAGTTCGATATCATACATATTTCCAAACCAAAGTAAGCTTGTCAAAACTTAATGATCATCATCATCATTTCAGCTCCTATACGTACCACTGTTGGACACAAGCCTCCTCCATAGTGGGAAGGAAACCAGGCTGGTCAGACGTGTGATAGGGTTTTGTTTCGAGTTTTCATGTCTTGAACATGAACTTGTTTCGAGATAGCAGCTGTAAATATATAAAACTTCTGAATAAACTATAAAATATGTATATAGGTGTCTACTTACTTACACATACCCCTTTTTTGTAATGGCAATCAGATTTAAATGAAATGACGATTTATAAATAAAGACTCGTTACGTAGAAACTCGACTGGCAATAGTGGGCTAGTAGCTATTAGCCGATCACTTCATTTAAAGTCATTGTCCGTGAGTAAGTCGAATTGTCGCCTTCAACAGTGCCATGACCATACCGTTAATGATGACATTGCGGCTGGGTGTAACAATATAAAATGAAAACATATGTAAAGCACTGGTTAATCATATTCATTACACCCCAATATTCTCAACATTTACATAAAATGTATAATATAATATTATTTAATATAACACGTTAAAATATTGATATATTGAATATAATACAAGACCAGCACATGTTTCAACGTTCCCGCCAGAAGTCCTTATACGTACTTATCACATATAATTATGATTATTTTTTTTTTATTTGAAGGAAACCGGCGATGAGTTCAACCCTGACTACCCCGCTATATTTAACATTATGTTTTGGTTCGGTATAATATATTTCTTCGTTTTGGTGGCTGTAGTATATACCATCATGGATATGGACCCTGGTAGAGACTCCGTAATATACCGAATGACTAACCCTAAGTTAAAGAAGGATAATTGATCATAGTTAAACTTGCCAAGCTATAATGATAGTTTTTGGTATAAATGTTACGATTAACTTAGTTGTAGCAATAAAAGGATATAATAGTGCGTATTATTTTATTTCATAATTCCCCATTAGTATTAATCTAGCTACATATATAAAAGAGGATGTTTGTATATATGACATCGTTAAACTGAGAAACAATTAGGCCGATCATTATGGAAATTGGTATGTACGAAAGATGCGATTATTCTCACCTATGTTTAGTAAAAAATAAAAAATCAAGTGTTTGAAGAGTTACAGCTATTTCTAAAATTCTGTAAGGTATAATGTTTACGAGAGTATTTACATATTCGAAAATAAAACTAGTTTTACAGATTCTTAATTTTCTGTTTTTTAATTTCCCAACGTTTCGAACACTTTACAGCGTTCATGGTTACGGAAGTAGGTACTAAAGTGTCTCATGTCCAATAAGTCATCATTATTACAGAGATTTATATCTGCGCACTACAGTATCAGTTTTTAAATTTCGATCCACATTCTTAATATAAATTTATTGCCAGTACAAAAAGAAAATGATTCTATATACACTAGTAATAAAAATTAAAGGATATAAAGAAAAATCCAAATTTTTGGGTGATTTTCAACGAGCTGTAATTTCGAGGAAAATGATCGTACAGCTAAATAAAAAAAAGGAAATTGTAGCTCCTAGTATCTGATATGAACATGAAAACTTTTTATCATGTTTGGGTCTGCTGAAATCCTAAGAAAACTACTTACCAAGAAAAAAAAACATTTTTTTTTCTCGTCTAAAAAAGGTCTACGTGTTTCAAAAATTTCGAAGAATCTGTTGTCACCATCATCATCTCAGCTCATATACAGGGTGGAAGGGGACCGCTCCCGAAAACAAAGACCGGTAACCCTACTAGTCCTACTTGTAATGATAGGCTAGAAATAAAATCGATCCGGATGAAAAAAAAAATTTTTTTCACCACGCGAGGTCGTTGAACTCTTGAACATATGATCGTGAGTTTTGAATAGATTGCGTCTTTTCTCATACGTATAGTTACGTATTTTTTATGGAATTATCGTTACATGGCACTGTTCTAATACGATGGAATGTGAAAAAATTTAAAATTCGTTGTGAAAGTAAACATTTTTTTTCACCCGAATCGATTTTCTTTTTCTAGCCTATCATTACAAGTAGGACTAGTAGGGTCACCTGTCTTTGTTTTCGGGAGCGATCCACTTCCATTCTGTATATGTCCCATGGTTGGGTTCGAGCCTCCTCCATAATGGTATGAAAATTGACCTACTATACCATGCTGGTGTTGGGTGATAGATTAAGTGATAGGGTTTTGCTACGAGTTTTCCTTCTCTTACATAGATGTTATATACGTTCTATATCCCTTAGTTGGCTTTTGCGATCACCTACGGGTAAGATAGTGGGGGGTGAATTGTATTCTTACTCCGTCACCACACGGAAAATCTGCGCCTAGCCGAGGCAATCTGTTGTCAATTTTTATAATATATACAGTACAATAACTTAGTGGTAGGACCACGCTGTTGACAGTTTTCTGTCTACAGCCGCTAGCCGGTCCGTCCAGGGCAGTATCACACTCTCGCAGAAGATCGACATCTGAGTAACGGCCATGTGCTGTTGCGCTTCGTTCGTGGGTTTGGGGTTTGTATTGGTAGGCAGCGGCCTAACCCTTGGTATTGCAAAGGTCCATGGGCGGCAGTAACACTTACCATCAGGTGTGCTGCTTGTTCGTTTGCCACCATAAGCAATAAAAAAAAATACCTATACCACTATGGAAATTAAAAAGTTCTAAATTTTCAGTCTGGTTTACTTCTTCACTTATTCATATTCTAAATGTAAAAAGAATGCTTGGATGCAAATGGAAAAAATAACATGGTAACATATCTGACTATGAAATTTTTAGTTTATATAAAGCTCGTTTTAGCATGCAGTGTAAAAAAATATTTTTTGTTGATTAATAGTGTTGAAAATAGCATTCCTAAAAATGTTAAATATTTCTGGTCATACTTAGCTAACCGACAGAGTAAATTAGGCATGCCCTCTAGTATGTACTTCAAAAATATGAAGTCTAGCAATTCTACGAAGATGTGCAATGTATTCAGTACATTTTTCAAGTCAATTTATGAACCCTCTCAGCAGCAAATAATTGGTATCCTTCCATGCCTGACAGTCTCATCTATACTTTATTAACACATTAACCGTCAAATAAACGTCAAATAAGTTATGTTAATGAAATGTGTATTTTCTTATTGTTATTGATTATAATAAATGAAAAATAAAGAAAAATAAATAAAAAATATATTATGCCCCCCTACGGCGGGATACATGTGAAAATTTTCACAACAAGATTTTTCTTCACAATATTTTGAGACATATTTTACATTGCTAGCGAACTCTTGCATGACATAAAAAACATCGCAGCTGCTTTTCAAGCTTTTGAGGGTAGTGCCCAACACTATTTTGAGGTAAACCTTCTACTAAAAAAGATAGTCGAGCTCTAGATTGTGTCTTTTGCTGCAAGTAGTCCTCGCAATATTTCGGCGAAATAGCAGTTGATCGCTATGACTCATGGCATATAAACGCCAGGCATTTGCAAAAGCCATATCAGTCATGTAGGTAAATAATACCCACCACCACTTTTTTTCGTGAATTGCGAGCCATAAGAATATTGGCTAAGGAACGTACTTTGAACATTTTGTCCCTAGAAGTAATTGCATCATCATTGTTCCCGAGATGGATATGCGTTTTGATATCTCGAATAATTTGCCTTGACATGGAATCTCAAACTATTTCGATAGTAACATTTTCATCCAAAGACCAATACAAGTCTTGCCTAGGCAATTTGTGGAAATCAAGAAATATCAAAATACAAATAACTTTTACACAGTCTAGTTGAAAATCATGTTTGGTCTGTCCATTTTGATTAGCATACAAATTTAAGTTTGTAAGAATCTAGTCAAACACTCTTCTTCTTCTTCATCAAATATTTGGACTGGGTTCAGATTTCTCAGCTGTTCTTTTAGCAAATTCTGGCTATCTACCACGTCAGTTGTCTTCTGAGAAATAGGAGAATATATTGGCGAAAACTTGGACCACATGGGCTCTTGTCAATGACGACGAGCTTTTTTGCAGCCAAAGGTTCATCATCACTGCTATCATTGTCAGCATTGGATATAGTGTCGACGTTTCGCCTAAATATCTCAATATTACCGGGTACATACTGTGGTAAAAAGGTACTGACCATATCTTTGTCAAAACCATATTTTTCATCAGTCAAACCACTGGGTTCTGGTGGTATTATTGCTAACTCATATTCGGTATAGGTGTCACTATCTTCCAAAATAGAAATAACAGGCACCTCTAGCCTTTGTAGTTGTTAGAAACGTTAAATCCTCGTAAAGTCATTTTGAGATATATAAAATATAAAAAAAAAAAAATGTATGGATTCAGCCGTCGTACTCAACTGAGTACAAGAGGATAAGACACGAAATATCTTCATGAATTTCCAACTTACAACAAACATTTATCCATAAAAGAATACAATAGCATCTATACTTCACCAAAAATACATTTATCAATATTTAGATCAATATATAAAATAAAAAAATAAAAGTTTAGCCTTACCTGTATGACCATCGTTATTGTAAAGTTGTGATCCAACTATTCAAACAAATTATGAGTAATACCACACATAAAATATTTATGTTTTAATTAACCAGCTAATGTTTTTAAAAATAAGTCATCAATGAATACTATTACTTTTTACAATTACGCACTACCTTTAATTGTTTAACTGTACTCGATTGAGTACGGCAGCGCCAAATGGGGTTAATATTATAAAGCTGAAGAGTTTGTTTGTTTGAACACGCGAATCTCAGTGCGCTTCGCAAACGGTTAGTTTGGAAAAAATCATGTGTATCATGTGTGACAGAATTGCTCCTCTTTTAAAGTTCTAAAAAAATCGAGTTTTGAATTTTGAATGAACTATAATGTTACTTTTATTTTATATTGAAAACTATTCCTATCGTTATCAACACACCTAACTATATTTAATGTTTATATATAATCATCCATGTGGTGACGGTGTAAGAATACAGTTCACCACCCCCTATCTTACCCGTGGACATCGTAAAAGACTATTAAGGTATATAATATGCATATGACATCTGTGCAACAGAAGGAAAACTCGAAATAAAACTCTATACCAACACGTCTGACCAACGCGGTACAGTAGGTCAATTTCCCTCCCAGTACGGAGGAGGCTCGAGCCCAATAATGGGATATATATGAGCTGAGATGAATTAATTCCAATGAAAGATAATAGTTAAACTTGCCAAGCTATCACAATATTTTCTTGATCTAAACGTTTCGATTAACTTAGTACCAATAAAACAAAAAAATAGTACAAATTATTTTATTTCATAATGCACCAATAATATTAATATGTTATATAAAATATATATATGTACTATAAAAATGTTAGACAACTTATATAATATTTTTATCGTATAAATCAATGTCAAATATATTAGTACCAAATGCAATGTCACACGAAACACGTTGCAGTATATCCTATATATTCGTTGGTACATTTGTATTAAGCTGAAGAACAATATTGTCTATGTAGAACTTATTCACGTTAGACAAATACAAAGTATTGTTCCAACAAAACTTTTTACGCCGACCCTATTTATTACATTTATGAGCGAAATGGTGGTTTAATGTAAAGAAAATATAATATGCCGTGGCATAAACAATAGGTTCAAAAAAAACTGCAACGGATCGCGAATAGACACTAATTCAACGCAGATAAAAAAAAACTGACTCGATTTATATAAGGCACATCATATCCTATTCAAATACACACTTTGACACTTAAATGATCACTATCAATATAATTGCATTTATAAGAGCGAAATTAAAATCCACACCAAAGGCGAACCGAACCGTCATGGTATCTTCATGATGTCACGAATTGTATTGCAAGGTGGGAATTAAAGGCTTACAACACTGATCCGCAGCATGAAGCTGACATGTGTACAAGTCGTGACGTCGTGAGTTCTATATGACGTTCCAGGTCACATAAACAAGACTTATATTTATGTAAATTAGAGTGGCAAACACAATTATATTATATTTAGTGTTTTATAACTTATGCAACTATTATTAAATAACTGTAATATGTATTATTAAAATTAATAAACATTATACTTATTTTTTTTCGGAATATTTCCTCATACAAATAAAAGTAACAATTTTTTTATTTAGTAATTTAATTATAGTAATATAATAGATTTATAATATTAGTGTTTTTTGTTTAGATACCTACTTATTGTAAGGTGTAGGTATAAAACTTATTTGTAATCAGATCTCCAATTATATTTGTGTGGTTTTCGTGATTAACGTCTAACCGTATAATGGTGTGCTCGACGCAAACGACGGCGCAGTTCGGCGGGGAACTTCTCGTAACAGCGACGACAAGCGGGACGCTCGTCGTATTCGTAGAACTTGCTACGCGTACTCAGAGCCGTGTCGCATACAGAACAAGCGAAATGGTGTACACACCAAGCTTTGTTCAATGCAGTGAATACTACAGAAAAAAAAGTTAAATTATTCTAATTGAAATCATCATCATCTCAGCCCACATACGTCCCACTGTTGGGGTAGAGCCTCCTCCATAATGGGAGGGAAATTGACCTACTATACCACGCTGGTCAGACATGTTGATATAGTGTTTTGTTTAGTTTTCCTTCTCTTGCATAGATGTTATATGTGTTTTATATCCCTTAGTAGTCTCTTACGATCACCCAAAGACAAGATAAGGGATGGAGAATTGTATTCTTATCCCGTCACCACACGGACTCCAATTTAAATGCTCTTTATATATTAAGTACATGGAAAAAATGTTTTTCAAAGACCAAGAGTGTTACTTTTATATTGTGACCCCTAGTCAGCTTTAGTTTTAAGACCTTACTCGATTTTTAGGACGCCCGTTAAGGGGTGGTTATAATATGAGACATATAACCCGCCAGCATACGTAAGCTACTCACTAAAATGACTTCCATTTCTGGAAAATAAGTTTATAATATGAGTTTGAGAAGTTACTATTGTTGGGCAGTTTACCGTGCGAAAAAAAAAGTAACTTACCATCGCCAGCGATAACTTGATTGCAGACATAACACAAGTTTCCAAATAGTTGATGATAATGTTGCTCGCAATACGCCAGGCCCTTCCTCTCATAATGGCGATGACCATGGAACGGCTTCTCGCACTTGGCGCACACAAAGTGCTGCAATTAAGATAAAACTAAAAGACCTGTTCTCATAGAAGAAAATAATTAGTAGAGAATTTATTATGTATTATTATCATCCTCCTCTTATTCCAATTTCTTGAGGTCGACGCAATATGTCTTCACTTCTATCGAGTACGTGATGGAATATGTATATTGCAAAAATTATTAGCAATAGTATTCAACCCTCTTTGGGATTGTAATTGTCCGGCATCAGATAGAGTTGGTCCAGGGCGAAAACTCTTAGTCGTCTTTTATGACACCCACGAGCAAAGTAATGGGTATTCGTAGTCGCTACCATACAGCACGATTTATTACGCATATATATTTGGGAGAAAGCTGTGTGGTAGCGGCTTCGAATACTACAAACCCTTACTTTGCTCGTGAATGTCGTAAAAGACGACTAAGAGCCTTATAACGACCTGAGCTAACTCCATTTGATGCCGTTGGTCAACAATTACATTATATGTACTATGAAAGAAGAGTACATATTGTATCGACCCCAAGTCATTGGGATAAGAGTAGGAGAATGATGATATATTTGGGAGAAACTCTTTGTTTTCTAATAAAAATATGAATTATTATTAATTTATTTTTTACCATTAAAGACTCAAATAATCAGCAAAACGCAGTTTCAGGCGTATCAAATATTAATGTTGTATTAATGTTGATGCAGTATCATGGGAGCTATTTCATACTAACAAAGACAACCTTTGAAGTAATATATGTATAGATATTTTGTTTGATACAACTTTAAAATGTCTCACAACTCTTCAATAACATCATATAAAAACGTAAAGGATATTAACAAACAAAAAAAACAACTCTTATCTATTAGATGTTTACGAAATTAAAATGGCGCCATTTTCAATTCAGAATAAACTTCAAATAATTCGGAGACCGTATATATGTCAGTGTCATCCCTTCACGGATGTCAAGGCAGTGGTACCAGTGGGGATATGGGTCATATGGGGCCATGCGCCGCTCTTCCATCGCCGCGGAGGGAATGGACGACGTGTGCCCAGACCCTGCCTGCCTGTCAAAAAAAAGCGTTATCCCCTAACATACTTAAATAAAGCTAAAAGCATTTAAATTGAGAACGTTCCTTTTTAAAAATAGAAATATATATAAGACAATTTTGTAAATACTGTGTGAATACGTGTTACAATCAATGAAAAACAAATAAATAATGAGTGTTTCAATCAAAATAGTAGGTATATGTAAATAATGTACTACGAACCTCTACATGCCAATGTTTGCCCAGAGCAGTTACTATTCTCTCTTCAATAGGACGACGGCAAGCACCACAAATGGGTATGCCCATTTTATCATGGCAACGAAGACAGAAGAGGTTATTCTGAAAAGTTAATAAAACCATAATTATGTACTAAATGTAATTGTGTAAGAGATGAAAATCTCGTGAGCGTAGGTTAATGTCCTTCTTATTACGGAAGCTCGAGTCCAGAGGTGGGCCGCATGTATCTGAACTGAGATGGGAGTTTAAATATTGTATAATTACAGCTTCATCATCATCCTGATTTTATCTCAATTACTTGCGAGTCGACGTAATATGTATCCATCCTTCATCGTACACAACAAAATATAAATAAATAGCGATTAAGTTTTATATAGAAATATTAATGTTATATGCTACGTGCATATAACATTAATATTTACAATCGTTCATTACTAAAACTATTTACAGTAAACTTTCAGAATTTAACTTGACAGCTTTACATCTGAAGAGGGTGGGTAGAGATGTTATTTTGAACTCCAAGCAATATGAAGCCGAGTCTATTTTCGATTATCAGGCTTAATACTAGAATTCGTGATTTTTATTTAGAATTTCATTGCAGAAAAACCAATAACAATGTTTGTTTGACCTGGGATTGCAGGTTGGCTTCACTATCAGTATGATTTTCCAGCTCACTGGACGAAGCAGTCTATGCTGCTCGACTGGTATGGTTTTGTTTTTTTCAACTTAACTTGCAATTCATTATTAATACGTACCACATCATTAGCCGCATATCCAGGACGATTTTTTACTTCCCGGGCAGTATGGTCTAGCTCCACACCACACGTAGCACACGTGAAATGGTATCCGTGGTACACCTCACCACGATAACGTAGAGGTTCACCATCGATCACACCACTAAAAGAAAAGTGACGTTAAGATAAAAAGCTCATTTTAATATTAAAACGAATACTTTCAGCCTCTTCTTTCTATTTTCATTCGTTCTAAGTGACTTATTATGGACGCATACTGTGGTTTTGGGTAGTAATAGAAGCGTATTCAATATCTATCTAGTTGCATACAGTATACAAAATAAATATTGTACATCGAACCTTAGAAAGAGGTAATCGGTCCATTTCGGCTTCGTAATGCGTATAACTTAAAAACCTACTAGACTGCCCCACATAGTATTGGATCAGTTTCCGTCCCATTGTATAGGCTCGTGTTTAAGAGTAGGACGTACCTATTGGATTAAAAACAAAATTTCACAAACCCATATAGACATTATAGAGTAATGACTGATACTCACTGGCACTTATGGCACATGTAATTAAGTAGGCCGTCGGCCTTGATGCGTGCGTTACAACTGTGGCAAAGGGCACGCCCATTGTTTTTAATAAAGCCTGCGTCAGCGAGTTCGATGTTACATTCTTCACAGCGGAAGCAAGATGGATGCCAATTTGCATTCATCGCCTTGATTACGCGACCGATCACGAATTCGCCTGAAATCGATGAAAAATATTCTTTTAAGTCAGTAATTCTGCACTAAGGAATAAATTCTTATAATATGGGAGACCACAAAATTGTAATTAACGAATACAAATTATGAGTCTTTTGGCGAGAATATTAGTGTCATAGTTTTCATGGTCGTTTTCTATTGTATACAGTTCCAGTGATATTTTCTGTAAACGCTCTCGAATAGATGGAAAGAATAGATATGGATGACGACATTTCGTTGATTCAATATCATGATGACATTTTAGTAAATTATTTTTATGGCATTTTATGTAATATGATAGGAAGAAACTGTCGGGCTGTAGTGAATATGATATAAAAGTGCTTTACACTCAATACACGACTGTTTTTAGACCACTACGCTATATATGAAATCACGTTAGTTGCCGATAGAGAGGCATAGCTATGCGTTTGCAGGCGGGAAGATCTAATTCGATTTTTACATTCGACAAAATGTTAGGTAAAACGGACATGTACCCAAGTCTCTTAAGCAAAAAAAAGTAAATAAATCGCATCATTATTTTAAAGCAAAAGTAACGCTTGTGTGACGAGTGGATGACTCGACCTAGGTAATTCCCGTATCATAGAGAAGTCTTCCTTCCTCAAAGGCTAAAGTTATCTTAAATTCGTGTTCACAACACGAAAATAGTTTAGGTAATTAAGAGTGTTTCATCTTTGGTGTTTATAGACGGGACTTCCGATGAGAATGTCTTTCCTGCAGCATTACTTCTGAACTGTACAGATCATCCCATAGAGTGGTCACAGTAGTTACTGCTTATATTGATTATAACAGGTTGGATTCTCAACACAATTATTTGTCTTTTAATAATATTACCATTTTAGGTCAATACTGTTATTTTACATTAAGGTAAATTTGCTAAATAAATTAATAACAATCTCTTGTTTAATTACCGCATTTGCCGCAACATGGTGCAAACAATACTTGGAAATCATGTTCACAATACTTGCGGCCCTCAAACTCAAAAAATATACCTTCAGGAAAAACTCGGAAGCATTGGGCGCATCTGTAACAATTCATTCATGTAAATAACTTTGTTCACACAAACATATCTCTCAATTATATCTTTATTCATATTTCTTCTGATTTTAAATTAAAAAACTTTGTATTTTAAAAAGATATGAGAATAACAGTGTACTTACACAAAGCAGTTGGTATGCCAAAGCTCTCCATTTGAGTTTACAATTTTTTCATTGGCCTCAAAACCATCACCACAACGGGTGCAAAACATACTGTCGAGAGACATTGTTGCTACTCTGTAAAATAAATAAAACAAAATTAATAACCAACGCTATAATTCAATCTATATACATATCATATTTATTTATTAAATATGAAAACAAGTATATTATTAGTAAGTGAAATAAAAATTGTGTTACTATGCCTATATTATCCCATAATTCTATTATTTTAAAATTACTACATTACATTTATAAAACTTAAAAAGAAGGAATTAATGATAATATGAATTAAAAATCTGCCTGATGTTGTTGAAATGGTTTTATATTCTATTGTCAAGTAAATTATTTTGTAATAAAGATTTTCATATGTTGGTACATTAATCAAATAATTAAGATGTCAAAAAGGCAGTAAAAGAAACAAAAAATCTTTTTTACAAACTTCACATTTATTATTATTCCAGTATATTTATTATTATTGCAATGTATTTTATTTTCCATACATTCTTTTATGAGAGTAAAAAGAAAATCATAGCCATCATTTAACCCCTCACGCACTTTTGGGACACCCATTTGACCCAAAAACTTTGCTCAATGCGCTTTTAGGACACAGGTTTGGCCCAATTAAACATTCTACAATTAGCAATTGTTTTAGCACTGTATTTCATATTTTCTTGTAATATAGCAACAATAACAGTTTACGTAAAACCATAAAATTCACTGAACTTTTTTAATAAAACAAAGCGCGGGGCACTCAAGAGCACTGCGAAGTCTGGCGCGTGAGGGATTTATGGTTGCAAGGTCTAGACATTTTTATATGACAATGTAGAGTACTTTGTGTAATTTTCATAAAATTAAATATTTAGTATTATTATTTTACTTTATTGTACATTATTCAAAATAGTAATAAACATATTTAAAATATATTCTTTATATTTTTAACTTTTATCAGACTCAACTTTTATGCATGCCTGATTCTCACCAAGTTGTATTTTGAATAAATGTGATAAGAAAAGATTTTACTTCATTATTTATTTACCTTCATTTCGATTTACCAGTTTTGTTAAGTTATTTATTTTTTGAAGTAATACTACTTGAGTATTCTACAGGATAACTTTTCTTTAGAAATATAGAAGCATCCTGCTAGATTCTAGTGTCTCACTAGGATTAAAATCACTTTCAGAATACCTACTAATGAAATTTAAAAAGCTTTCCTAATTATTTTTTTTAATAAAATATAAATTCAGACTACCTAACTCAGAAAACTATTGCTGCCATATCAGAAGTAACTTACAACCTGTAGGGGTTAATTGTATGGATTCTATCAATCATGTGTCTTTTAGCCATTTATATATTTGTATAAATGACCAATTATCTAACCAAATTTGTGGATAAGAGACATAAGAGTTACACAAAATACCTTTAGATCATATGATATATAAGACTGAGTATTAATGTGAGGTTAATAAAAGCATTTCGATAAATGGATAGTTAAATAACTAACTTATATTAGAGGTTCTCTGAAAATGACCCCTACAGCTTTGAACAAGCCATAGTGACCATATATATTCCGAGAAACTGATAAATGTTTCGAGCCTTGAAAATATTATGATGTCATAGCAAAAACAATGTATTAGTAAATTATATGAGAGAAGGCTAAAGACCTTAACTGCTATTTTATAATTTAATAGTGCTGCTAATTTAGGCCCTATTCAATGACTAATGCATATTATTATGATTGTGCATGTTACATTTATAAACAATGAACAATCTGTACAACCACTCCCATGTTTACAGATGTATCTTACCCTGGCATTTTTCAAGTTAAATATGTATTTAACACAAATATTACACGTCTTCATACAAGTTTCTGTCAAAAAGAAGAATAAAAATTTATCATTTTTGTTTCTAAAGCTTATTTTATGACACATATGATTGATCTGCCTATGGGACAAAATTTCCAAAATAGAAGTGATGTAATGAGGACTAAAATACAATTAAAATGTCAATAATCAAATCAGTTCCAAACTTACTGTAATTGGCGTAGTTCAGTTATAATTTATGATATAAAACACAAATTTATTTATGTACAATTCATAAATAATCACAAATTACTAAAATATAAAAAGATTCAGATTTGGTTCAATCCATAAATCCATAGATTAAGTAGAGGTGGCATGCACGCAAGCTCCATCGGTAACTTAGTCTGTGATTGGCAGTAGTGGTGTCGTATTTATCGTCACTGTTAAATATCAATGATAATTTAAAATCAGTTATGACGATATATCTTATAAACTGTAATGCTAGGACACACCCAGTAACAGCCTAGTAGTTGGTAAAAACAGCGACTGTCATAATACAACGCACTTAGTGAACCCTAGTAGTTGATAATAAATAAAAATAATTAAAAATATCAAAAAACCCGACTGCGTAAAAAGTGAACCAAATTACGTACTGAATAGAAAAAAAACTGAAAAGAAATAAAACAAGCACTTAGATGTCCGGTGGTCTATAATTCTATAATATATTATTGAATGAATACTATTGAAGAAAATAAAATATATTTTAATAATGAAACATAACAACTGAACAGTCGGGATCCATTGAAAAATTTGATTTGCTGTCGAATAATTATTAATACATAGAAAAATTAGATTTGCTGTCGAATAATGGATCCCAAATAGACTAGCGAGTGAAGTATGCAGAGATAGAGTTCTCTGGCACTCTGTTCTCTCTGCCTACCCTGCAAGGGATATGGCGTGATGATATGTATGTATGTATGTATAATAAAAGAGGTTATGTTGTGTACTAGAAATTAAATTTATATCAATACATCATTTTTGTTTATCTAAGTGTTTTCTTTAAAAAAAAAGCGATTTCGAGAAATATATTTATACTGCTACCTTGTCTTTTTTTAAAGAACTTATATTATAGCTATTTATTAAGGTTTTACTTTTCCAGTCATATCAGAACAATTTGCTAGAACACCTCGGAGAATGTTACGGTAATAGTGACCCAGTAAGCGCAAATATTGAAAGCAAAATTTATAATATTTCTATTGACTTTTCAATTTAAATTTCGGTGATGAAACTACTACTGCCTAGTATTTTATCAACTGACGCTAGTATTTTTAAATCACAGTTGCTGTGATATCAAGTGTCTTATTTTGCCTAGAATAACCCAAGTCTAATTGAACTTGAGAACCACGGTTCCGTCCTCGCCGTTGAGGTGCAAAACCGTGCCGCGTAATAATAAATCCACCAAACGTATGAACTCCCTCATTGCGCTTAACAACGCCCCAAGCTGAGGTTCATACGCCACAGAGGGTGCCCTGGGACCCCGTTGCTTAAGTGTTTTAAGTCTATGTGTCCATTCGGAAAGGTAACAAAGACCATACAGCTAATTCTTATACAATTCTTTCAAATTATTTAAACTTCGTTATATTTAATAGCTTATACATAGTCACTTTATGCTACTAGATACTTATCTATTGAACTTCTCAGCATTTTACAATCTTAGTTTAAGTGCCTTAAAGTAAAGAAAACAAACGACGTTAAATGACGAAAAAGGGCCCATAATTTATTTATTCATTTTTAGGATAGCTAGTAATTGATACATTGTAGATATTAAAATATAGATACATACATACATAGCTTCACGCCTGTTTCCCAGAGGGGTAGGCAGAGACTACGGATTGCCACAAACCACGATCCTGGCATACTTCCATCGCTTCATTCACACTCATAACAGTCTTCATGCATACTCTACGATTACGCATACTCTTAATATGACCTCTCGTCAATACATCGCTAATTTGATCCAGAAAATTATGACGAGGTCTTCCCCTTGTATTCGTCCCACTCACGCTTGCTTTATATATTTTCTTCGTCAACCTCTCTTCACTCATTCTTTCTAAGTGTCCAAACCACCTCAGCATACTCTTTTTGATCTTTGTCACTACTTCTTCATTCACACCACAGCGCTCTCTTATAACACTATTCCTAATTTTATCTTTCAGGCTCACATCACACATACTACGAAGAGCTCTCATCTCTACAACATTTATTCTACTTTCATGTCTTCTCTGCCAAATCCAACTTTCACTACCATACTAATACTCCCTTATGCACAGCTAGACGTGCCTTTTTGGACACATTTCTGCTTCTCATAAAGGTGTACAGTGCTCCATTCACCCTATTACCAGCATTTACTCTTCTTTCACATCATTATCATTTTTACCATCTCGAGTAAATAATACACCCAAATACAAAAATTCTTTCACCTATTCCAATTCCTCACCATTTATACTAATTTTACATTCCGTCATACATTTATCCTTTTCAAAAACCATTATTTTCGTCTTACGTACATTTACTTTCATGCCTTTTCTTTCAAAAGCTTCATGCATAGTAGTTACCATCGCCTGTAAATCCTCAGCCGAAGATGCAAGTAATACCTGATCATCGGCATAAAGAAGACATTTGATAAGTAACTCATTCATCCTTAAACCACAATCATTATCTTTCAGATCTTTCAGACAACTATCCATGAATAGGTTAAACAGCCACGGTGATGCTACACATCCCTGTCTAACACCTTTATCAATATTAAACCATTTCGTGTAGGATCCGTTTATTCTTACGCACGCCCTGGAGTCCTTATAAATGGATTTCAGAGCGTCAATAAGATGGCTGTCCACCCCATACATAGACAGTACCGACCACAGTTCATTCCTCCTCACTTTGTCATAAGCCTTCTCCAAATCAATAAAATATAGATATAACATAAAATTAAACTAAATGCTCAATTCTTAAACTATCACAGCATGCACAGAAATGGCAACAAATTACGGAAACAAACTATAAAAAAAGAAAGAAACAAAATAAATCCTAATTCTTCATTATAAAAAAAGAAGAAAGAAAAAAAGAAAGTTGAAATGATTAATATAATTGAAGTATTTGAAAGAGTTAAATGGAATTTAGTGATGACAACACTCTCTTTTTATATTTATGAAGTGAATCATTAAAGAGATCCACTTCACTTCCAATTGAATTGAACGTTGTTGATATTCTAGAAATTATTGCATATTGTTTTAAATTGGTTCTGCTATAGGGTTTGTGCAGCAAGTTCATGAAGCGAGATGCCCGAATTGGCAATCTGCGCAGAATACTAAAATTAATACACTGTAAAAGTTTAGGACAATCGATGTAGTTGCGACATAATTTAAAAAGAAAAGAAAAGAAAAGAAAGAAAGAAAAGAAAAGAAAGAAAGAAAAGAAAAGAAAGAAAGACGATGAACTGTACAACACGTCTTTTATTGGCAGTAGGCTTGTTTTCAACAATTAAAACGGTGCCCTGCGGGTATACCGATTGTTTTGCATATATTTACTTATTTTTCTTAATAGACGCAAACGTACGATTCGTCTCGTTTTTATAGAATTGTGACCAATTGATTTCGAAAGACCGATAGATCGGCGAATCGAGATCACCATTCATATATAATTCCATACAATAAAACAGATCTTGCTCGCCTCAGCGGCAACCAACGAGCCCCAATTGACCGCGCTGTTGTTTTGATGATAGATGTTTGAAATTAACTAAGTTTAACATGAATTCAGTTATCTCAAGGAAAACATGTGCAAGTACAGCTGTGTGAAATTTTGTGTATGTGGCGTTCTACAAGTTGTCTAAGTTTTGTTGTTCTGCATTACAATGTGCCTTAGTTTCTGAAGTAGGCTGAGTATAAATTGAAATAATAAATGAGGAACATATTAGAAGATTATATTTTACATTTTAACGTACAGTACGTTAAAACGTTTAACGTATTGTGTTAAATAATTTAGAT
The DNA here is from genome assembly GCA_905163515.2 of Lymantria monacha. Taxonomy (NCBI): domain Eukaryota; kingdom Metazoa; phylum Arthropoda; class Insecta; order Lepidoptera; family Erebidae; genus Lymantria; species Lymantria monacha. The sequence continues at coordinate 14,341,830 of LR991091.1, read as the reverse complement.
GGCATTTTATGCCTGGAGCAACCTATAATACTGCTATCTCAATAATAAAGGTGACAATTTTGAACACACGAAGTATAGATACAAGGAGTCCGAACGGTATAGGCTTTTCTATAGTATTCATGGACACAATAATGAACCCAGATCTTAGTTCTCTTTTCTGCCACTGCTTGCGCTAGGTTTAGGACGTACCGATGCTATTATTAATATTACACGTAAACACGCGTTGGCTCGCGAATGTTGAATTTAATTAATTTAAATATAAAATTCCAGAGCTGTCAATAGCAACAAAACATTCTAGTCAATAGCAACAAACTTCCGCGTAAGGATATAAACGAGTGTTTCTTGAAGAGTGGCGCGCTCTACCGGCAATTATTTCTGTCCCCTAAATTGAGACCATTCGTTCAACATTATGTTCGGACTCCTTGTATCTATACTTCGTGGATAATTACTTCAAATTAATTGGTCATTGACAGACAGAGAGTTGGCATAAAAGTTTTTGTAACCACACCATAAAATTTCTTAAAAATCAATTATAATATTTTTTATGTATTCATTAAGAGTTTTAGCAGGACTAAAGGGATATGAAAATGTTATGTCATGCTCATGAATGATATACATTTTTCCAGTGTTTTGTAATGTTATATTGTATAATTTTGCTGGTATATTATGTAATATAAGCTGTTGAGGTGCTGATGTTTTCTGTGTGGTGACGGAAAAAGAATACAATTCACCACCCCCTATCTTACCCGTGGAAGAAAGTACAAGACAACTAAGGGATATAAAATGCATATAACATCTATGCGAGAGAAGGAAAACCCTATACCAATACGTCTGACCAGCGTGGTATAGTAGGTCAATTGCCCTCCCATTGTGGAGGAGGCTCGAACCCAGCAGTGGGACGTGTATGAGCTGAGATGATGATGATGAAGTCTTGACGGTTAGTAAATATGATATAATAGTGGTACATACATATCATCACGCCATATCCCTTGCAGGGTAGGCAGAGAGAACAGAGTGCCGGAGAACTCTATCCTTGCATACTTCACTCGCTTCTTCAACATTCATAATTCTCTTCATACACGCTCGCCGGTTTCGGAGACTCTTGACTCCACCTTCCTTCAGTACGTGACCGATCTGGTCTAGGTAGGTACTCACCTATCGGTCTCCCCCGGTACCTACATCCTTTCACTTTCGCATTGTATATCTTCTTAACCAGACGTTCGTTCGGCATTCTTTCCACATGTCCGAACCATCGGAGCATTCCCTTTCGCATCTTTACACCAATACTCTCTTTCATACCTACTCGCTCTCTTACGTCGTCGTTGCGAATGCGGTCGGTCAGCCTAACTCCACAGATTTTCTGTAGAGATCGCATTTGGACTGCATTAATTTTGCTTTCATGCTCTTTTCTGCATACCCAATTCTCGCTTCCATATAGTAATAATGGGACAAGCACTGCGTTATGTATTGCTACACGTGCCTTCTGGCTGAGGTGGTGGCTACCGAGAAGTTGTCCCAACGCTCCGTTCACTCTATTTCCCGCATTCACTCTTCGCTCTATGGAATATCAGTGGTGTAACTTCCATCTCGGCTAAAACCACATTCAAGATATACAAATTCATCCACTTGCTCTAAGTACATCATTACCTATTTTTACTCTTACAACTGTTCTGGCTTCATCTCTTTCAAAGACCATTATTTTGGTTTTGCTCACATTCACGCGTAGATCCCTTTTCTTACAATCTTCTGTCATTGTGTCGACTAGGGTCTACAGGTCAGTCGCTGACTGTGCCAGCAGGACTGCATCATCTACATAGAGCAGAGCAGTGACCACTGAGTCGCCCATCTGGACTCCCACATTCATATCGTTCAACGTTTGGAAACATTTATCTAGATATATGATAAACAGCCTGGCTGACAGAACGCACCCCTGCTTAACGCCGATATTGACGTCAAACCAAGACGACATTCCATCATCCAGCCGCATACAGGCTCTACAGCCCATGTAACTGGACTGCACAGCCCGTAGCAGTTTACCGTTAATACCATACTCCGGTAAAATGTCCCAAAGTTCCTTTCGTACAACCATGTCAAATGCTCTCTCAGATCCACAAAACTGCAGAAAACCCTCTGACCTAGAGCCAGATGCTTCTCCACAATGTTGCGCATAGAGAACACTTGATCCATGCATCCCCTTCCACTCCTGAAACCTCCTTGTGTCTCACACAGTAAACCATCGGACACCATTCTCATTCTCCTTTCAATAATTTTACCGTACACTTTTGCTGCCAAACTGGTCAAGCTTATGGCTCTGTAATTTGCGCAGTCATAAACCTTGTTTTTAAATAAAGGCTCGGTGACTGCGCTATTCCAGTCCCTGGGAACCATTCCCGAGCATCAACATAAATTGAGGAGCAACAGGAACGCCTCCCAGTCACAGGAGCCGCCAAGCTTGATCATCTCGGCAGACACCATATCAATGCCCACTGCCTTACCATTTTTCAAACTTCTTATCGCCCATAGTGGTATACGTGTATTTTTATGTTTTGCCAAAATAACCATAACATCTATGCGAGAGAAGGTGGTATAGTAGGTTAATTTCCCTCCCATTGTGGAGGAGGCTCGAACCCAACAGTGGGACGTGTATGAGCTGAGATGATATGATGATGATGAAATGTTGACGGTTAGTGAATATGATATAATAGTGGTATACGTGTATTTTCATGTTTTGCCAAAATACCCAAACCATATTTTGCTATTAGCGCTCAATTAATAGTAACAACTTGACTTACTGACGGGCAGTTACAACAAGCTACTCAATATGAAGAAGTGTTGAATATTATGTAAAGAAAATTAAATAAGACTTGGCCAATGGGATTTGCTTCCTTTGGTTGTCTGAACGAACGAACAGAAAGGGAATTTCAGCTAGAATTGAAAACGTCATGTGGTGCTCTTATATTATATTCGTATCTTAGTGTTTAGACGTGTTATATTAGAAAATTTTGATGGCAATTTATGTAATGTGATGCGACGGAACTACTACGGATGTAGTGAATATGATATAAAATTGTTTTACAACGTTTTCGTCTTTCGTCAAAATGCCCAGAAGATACCATTAACAGTGTAGCCATAGCACTGTTAACGGCGACGATTTGACTTACTGACGGGCAATGAATAACCTGAAGACACTAAAGACATGAAGAAAATTATAACTCAATAATGGCTCGCATAAGTAGCTAAATGCCAATACTTAAAAATAAGATGAAGAAGAAGAACAGAAAAAAATACTACGCATTCTACCAATAAATAGATACAGTATAAAAATAGATACAATATTCTAAACCCGGTCTGGAAGGTATAATATGGTTATACGGGTATGGCCAAATACCCGGTACATAATCCTGGGCTCTAAATACCTATAGGTATTTCCTCAGTGCACGAAGGTGTCTTCTTAAAAACAGAAAGTATTGTCCTACGTAGGAATCGAACCCACGACACTAGCATGTAGGTCGGTACCTTAACTACTACACTATCGTACGTCACAATGAGTGCACGATCGAGTGGTCTCGTAAACATTCGAGGAACTTAGTAGTTCGTATACATTATGGCCCGTGGTCATTACATGACGCACGCATGACGAACACACGGGGAGGCAGCGCGCGGGGAGGTGCGGTGTTACGTTATCGTAACAGGTGCGAGCGGATGATAAACTATTAGTTACAATTAGGTATGGATTGGAAACGTATTGATCGTAGCGTCATAATGTGTCATACCCGCAATACCTATCGGGTATCTGCCCTACATACCGGATGCGCATACTGCTAAGTTCATACCGGGTTTCTAGACCTGTTCCAGTATATACGACTCACCTCTAGGGAGCTGTAGTATCACTCTATAATCATATATTAGTCTGCGTCTATAACCTGGGCGACGTTTGACAATAGTTGCCAATTTATGAAGAATTTGTGGGTAATCGCAATCCGATTGAGGAAAATTAATAAAATTAAACATTATTATTTCAATGATTTCTAATGTTTAAAACAATTTTTATGGATTCCATCGCGTTTAATTTATAACTTTCATGGTCATGGGAGAACTGCTGTCCTCTCCTGAGCATGAATAGCTGTAAAAATCAAATACAAATGTGGTAGAATCCTTAAAAATATTGTATGACAATGTTATGTTATGAATCAAATAGACCGCTATGTCATTCGCTTATTCGATATATCTTCTAAATATATGATTGTAATAAGGACATTGACGAATTTATTGCAATAGTCTAGACGAGAATTTCAAATTTTTTCTTCCTTTAACAAATTCAATTTATAACAAGACAATCTTTTCAAATATTTTAACATTTTTGCTCGAATTAAAATACTTTTTGGACTTATGACAAATTATATAAAAGAAAGCATGAAATTGCTCATTTATATTAGTTTTCTAATGTTTTTTAATAAAATATTTAAGTTTCATATTTCTGTTAAATTTAAAATTATACAACTAACAGTTGAAGGAAGAATTAATTTCATATTATTAATTTAACAATGTTGTCCTCTATAATCTAATTAATTAATCAATTAAAAAATTAGCGAATGTCCGTACTCGATTGATCCTAAAACATAGAAGAGCCTTTAAATATTGGGTTTTTGAGACTACTAGAACTAGAACTTACCGAACCATTGTTGTTATAGTAAAGGGTAATAAGTTAACTGAACCATTGCTATTATATTAAAATTTTGAAACTGTTTTTCTTGCACTCACAGATTTAGAGAAAGCATAGTATTAGTAAGGAATTCATTTTAAAACCTATTTTATTACCAATCATTACCGGTTCATATGAAGATGAGAGAACTTTATTAAATTAATAAGGATTTTTGGAGTTTAACAGTTTTTTGGGGAAATAATCAAATTAATCTTGGTAATGTTACATTTGACAGCGAATTGAAGGGTAAAATGTAATTATTTTCCGTTTCGTAAAACGACGCGCGAAATAATCTAATTTAATATTTTGCAGTAAAAATGGATGAAAGTACGTTTTTAAGTAATTTGAAAACCTTGAAGGAATTAATATTAGATGAAGAAAAGTTAGTAACATATATATCTCTTAGCAAAGATTTGTGTATTCACGTCAACGAGGCAAAATCATTACTGAATCAGGTAATTAAAGAAATCAGAGAAACTGATCCAAGCACTAATATTAATATTTGTTACATGATATCAGGATTATTGGATAATAATAGAGCATTCACTACTGTATGCTCTGAAACAGATATTGAAACTGCAAGGAAAACTTTAAATATAACATTTTATGAACATGTTTACTGCGTTAGCAAAGGAGTGAAAGGTGCAGATAACGTTGCTTTGACTGCTAGCAACACATTTGAAGATTTGTCCTTATGTATGGGTTTAATAAAGGCTAATTCATGTAATAAAAGGACAAGTGAAGAAATTGGAAATCTAAAGATTAGCAGTACGCACGCAGTTGCTAATACATTAAGATCTACTTCAAAGGATGCAACTAAAAAACAACCAATTGAAAAGCTAAAGGAAAATAATAATGGGATGAAAAAGGTAGACGAAAAACCAATAACTTCAACTAAATCAAAAACTCCATCGCCAAAAAAAGATGCATCTGTTAACAATAACAATACTAATGTTAGCAAGAATAGCGCTAAGCCTGTAAAAGGAATTGCTGGGTTCTTTAATAAAATGAATAATGATACTACAAAAACTAAGAATGTTAATCTAAAAGAAAATACAAATGAAATTGAGGTTAAAATTGATAACAAGACAGAAATACAAATAAAAGAACCATGCGATTCTGATCAAATGCCTGATAAGATTAAAAAAGAAGAGCCAAAGAATAAATTAAAGGCATCTAGTAATAATTCTTCTCTTAAAAAAATTAAGAAGAATGCTAAAATAGATAAGAAACGCAAAAGGGTGCTGCATGTGTCAGATAGTGAAAGTGAGACGGATGCAACTGATCCATTTGCAGTTGAAGATAATAAATTGCCTATAGACTGTGAGTCAGAAGATGAGATACCTCCCACACCAGCCACTAACACTGTAAAAATAACATCAGGCATGGTAAATCCTAAGAAAAAGAGAAAGATTGTAGATAAAACTTATACAGATGAAGATGGATATATTTTAACTAAAAAAGAAGAGGTATATGAAAGTTGTTCAGACAATGAAGTTGAGATGAAGGCTAATAATAAACAAGAGAAAGAAAATGTGGAACAAGTGACTCAAGTTAAAATTGAAAGTCCTCAAAAAGCTAAAGGTAAAAGTAAGAAAAAGATATCTCCTCCACAAAAAGGGAAACAGCAGACTCTCACCAATTTTTTCAAAAAAATGTAGTCATATCTTACTTAATGTAATCATCATGCTAGTGTTTATTAAGCAGTTCCTTATTGTTCTTTCTCGAATTGAGAAGATGTAATGAAATTGGGTTTGAAGAGTGAAACAATTTTAACTTTACACCATCCTCTTGTATTTATTGGTGAACTCTCTCCAAGCAGTTGCTTAAAAGACTTGTAACTATTTGTGAATCCATTAGAGGCCTTGGTTACTTATCATGACAGGGTTTTGGAATTAAAGGATAAAATTAACTACAGAATTTTACATACATCTTTCTAGATAAACAATATGGCTGCTGCAGAAAATTGTTTTTAAATAAAACTAAAATTATGTTTGTATTTATAATTTAAAGACTTAGTAAATGTTTACACAATATAATGAAATTATTCTTTATTTATTTAATTATCTTTTTGTGCCTATAGCAACCACCCAATCTGGATGAACTTGTACATCAACTAAATATGAACATTTTGTATTGTATGTTATTTGCTGTATATCTTGGCTGGATATTTGCCTGTAAAGAAGTAATGAAGAATGTTTAGAATATCTTTATATCAAAATATAATTTATACAATTTTTGTTAACAATAACACAGCACCACAAAAAATATTGGTTCTGTGACACATTAGTCTATACTTGTGGATGTGGACCGACATTAGCGTTTCAATACAAACACTTCAGCTCTTTGATGTACCAATAGTAAATTTAGTACCGCAGAAGGGACTGGCACTGCCGAAATTTTAACAGAATTTTCTCATAGTTTACAAATGCTAGATACAGAAGCCCATTATAATCCTCCGTTTTCTGTATAATCTGTTGTAGCGTCTGGATGTGGTCTCTAATACTAAACCCTTTTCGGAATCGAGCTTATTGAGGGAAAGGGCTGGAAGTCATTTTAAGCGCGAGTCGGTTCGTAATGACTCAAAACAATTTGTACACCTGGCTTAGCAGTGTGGATGGGTCTGTTATTCCGTTAGAGCGTTTTATCGCCTTTCTTGAAAAATAACATCACCACGCTTCTTGTCCACGACTTGACGTCACCCCAAAAACGACAGAATTAACCAACTTTTGAAAGACTTCTTAATATTGGCTTGTCGCCTGCTCTGTGGTAATATCGTCATCACTGGTGCCTTGCGTTGGAATGGTTTAAGAACTATTCTGATCTCGTACAAGCATAAGCTTAATAGCAAAAGCTTAAGCGACATAAGTCTGGGGTTTTTTTTGGTATAGTATCGCGTTAACTTGGATCTGGAATCTTGGACCAAGCTGCCAACAGGGTTCTGGGATGATTTGTACAACTGCCCATAGAATTTGTCGACCTCTTTCTAGATCTCAGAGATGAAATGACAGTGCCGTCAACATTCTTCAGCTTCATTAAGCTAACTGGCTCTGTCCGATAGACTAATCTAGTGCGAACATTTACGAGCCTTTGTTTACGCTCTCTCGTTTCTTCAATAAGATGTGTATTGAATCGGTGAATATCGCGTCGCATAGTTTTGGAAATTTGTCTATTTACATACATACATACATATCATCACGCCATATCCCTTGCAGGGTAGGCAGAGAGAACAGAGTGCCAGAGAACTCTATCTTTGCATACTTCACTCGCTTCCTCAACATTCATAATTCTCTTCATACACGCTCGTCGGTTTCGGAGACTCTTGACTCCACATTCCTTCAGTACATGACCGATCTGGTCTAGGTAGGTTAGTCTCGGTCTCCCTCGGTACCTACATCCTTCCACTTTCGCATTGTATATCTTCTTAACCAGACGTTCGTTCGGCATTCTTTCCACATGTCCGAACCATCGGAGCATTCCCTTTCGCATCTTTACAACAATACTCTCTTTCATACCTACTCGCTCTCTTACGTCGTCGTTACGAATGCGGTCGGTCAGCCTAACTCCACAGATTTTCCGCAGAGATCGCATTTCGACCGCCATTAATTTTACTTTCATATCCTTTTCTGCATACCCAACTCTCGCTTCCATACAGTAATGTTTGTCTATTTAGCTTCCTAAATTTGGAACAGTCGGCTGAAGACTGCACTGTGAATCTCTCTATTAGCCTAAGAATGGTCAGAAAATATTTTGGGTCTAAATTGCGAGACGGGCCCTGAAGAATTTTGACGCGACCGCGTGAACAGTTTGCACGAACCTGTTGCTAACATTGAGGATTTGCATCCTTTCAGGTAATTCGAGCTAAAAGCTAATAGCTGAGCTGTTCTGTTATTGGACAGGTGTAGGTCAGAGATAAGACGATTGGACTTCCTTACGAATGAATTTTGCTCAATTCCGCTTCCACCTCGATGACCCTCTCGTCGGTCCTAAGCGTTTGAATATTATGTGTTACCAGGGCTACAGGTAGATTTTTGGTAACCGGATCATGGCTGGACATTATTAGCACGCCCTGCTCTGCCACTATCAGATGCCAATATCGCTACCAAAATGAGCCAATGGAATGGCATAACTGCCGTGACTGGGGGCCGTAGGTTTATTTGCATCCATATTTTTGGGGAAATAATGCAATGCACTATCACTACGCTTGACAGGCAGATTGGCGATCGCAGTAGGTGTTATAAGTTTTCTACCAGATAGCTGCTGCCCACTCTCCTGAAGAGATCTTTCCGATTTTCATGACTCCCACGGGTAGGTAAGTAAGTGGTGATCATAAAGCTTAATTACGTTAAATTAAATTGGCATATTTGTTGCGTGCTACATACAAAAAAGCGACAAGGCAGCAAAAGAACTGTGTTACGAAGGATTTATCATCACTGTACTTACATTTACTTAAAATAAAAATAAATATTTAGTACACACAAAGTTATGATAACTTACTTTGATTTAGAATTACAGTCTGAAAAAACTTTAACAACTCCATCCATGCCAGCAGAGCATAAAAGTGAATTATCAGCAGACGAATTATTTGGATCCGATAAAACTCGATTAGTCAAACTGGCCTTTCCTATGTTGGACCAATCTAATGATGTAACTTTACCATGGTGTCCCCGATATTCGTGTATACAGGTGCATGCTGCTAAATCCCATACTTTTATTTTCTTGTCATCACCTAAAAGAAATATTTGCTCTTTCATTCACATAAAAGTAACACGAATCGTATAACTTCTATCTACATAATAATATATTACGTTTATATCTACTACACTGTTATTTTTTTTTGTAAAATTACAATTGTTTTACAGAACAAATAAGAGCAGAATTCCAAATCAACGTATACTAATACAAAACATAATACAATTCGAGTAAAATTACAAGACATGTGAAGAAATGAAAGAAACTTACTATAGTGAGTTGTAATTTTAGAATCTTTTTGTTATAACCCTACACGTATTGTATAGTAAATTTACAAAACGTAATTATAGTATTACTTTCTTGTTGTGCGTAAAAACTTCCAACATTTTTTGTAAAAAAATTGCAGAAATTTTTAATAGTGTACATTTAATGATTTAATTATTATTATGGTATTTCTGCTCCCTTTCACTAGATCTTTCAGGGGAAGATGCTCGGTCCTTTGGAAGGCTTACACGAGAACGAGTCCAACAGGTAGAGAAGACTGATAAATGTATTTCTTAACCTTATATTAAATTTTATTTTCATATTTAAAATTGTTTTGTGGTGGCGACTACGTGGGTGTCGTAATAGACGACTTCTTAGTCGCTTTAAATCGACCTGGGTCAACGTCATCTGATGCCACATTTCATATATATTTTTTTAAAAGTACATATGTAATTTTCTTTTCTGATGTATACTATTAAAAAGATGAGAATCACGCTTCTTTTCAATATTTATATTTATCATGTGTCTTGTCCTCATAACTCTAGCTTATACGGTCGCAAAGAAAGAACTAATTGTAGGTCTTATCGTCCTAAGTAAGTCCGTAAGTATTTTAATACGTCACTTTTCAAACAAAAAACTGCAACAAAATCAGTTCTTTCGTTTAGGAGCAACAATGTCACATACACAGTGTAAAACACATGTAAAACTTATAAACACCCCTTTTTTCGCATCTGGAGTTAATAATAAAAACATTGTGCATAAATTACTGCACAAATGGCGTAGAGGGTAAGATACTTACTCGGTGTGCTAAATAACCTGAGTTCGATTACCCTGCAGTGCAATATTGTTTGTAAAGTCCCCCAAAATACAAGGATTATTTTCCTAGATCTTTTAGTGAATATTGTTAAAAAAATGTATATTACCAGCACTAGCTAGATACGCTCCCGACGGCGAAAAGGCAAGCGTCCTTAGCACGCCGCGGTGACCAACAAGAACACGTACTAAGCGTGTATCCGACACCATCCACAGGCGCACAGTTCGATCTGCGCCCCCCGTTGCAATATAAACTTCATTTGGGTGAAATTTTACACACTGCAATAAATATATTACATCAATTATCTACTTCGTCAATATCGGCGTTAAGCAGGGGTGCGTTCTGTCAGCCAGGCTGTTTATCATATATCTGGATTAGGGTGATTTTTTTTTTTTACTTTTTTTTTTTTTTCGGTCCCATCGTGAATTCTTGTTGGAAATACCCAAAAAAAAATTCCCTGAAAGTTTGAGCCCTTAATATTAATTAACGTCCTCGACCAAGGCGTGTGAAGATTTCCCATTGAAAATACACAAAAACTCTGATTTTTAATTTTTGAATTTCTAAAGCTCAGCAGCATTTCATGGGATCACTTTGATCGAAAATGGTTTTTTCTCAGAATTGAACGCTCTACAAAAGTGCCCATTGCCGCAAAGTCGTAACTCACACTGGCGAGGCAGTACGGGCCACTGAACCAGAACAAAATTTCACGAAAAAATATATTCAAGGCTTAATATCTCTCGCTTAATATTGATCTTAGCGATTTGGTCCATAGGACTTTTTTGTTGAAAATTGAATTTTCTACAAGTTTGTCATTCACATTTTTTCCGTAGCTCTTGTATTTACGAGATAAATGCGAAAAAACGCGAATTTTATGAAAAAATCTGGTTTAGTGGCCCGTACTGCCTCGCCAGTGTGAGTTACGACTTTGCGGCAATGGGCACTTTTGTAGAGCGTTCAATTCTGAGAAAAAACCATTTTCGATCAAAGTGATCCCATGAAATGCCGCTGAGCTTTAGAAATTCAAAATATAAAAATCAGAGTTTTTGTGTATTTTCAATGGGAAATCTTCACACGCCTTGGTCGAGGACGTTAATTAATATTAAGGGCTCAAACTTTCAGGGAATTTTTTTTTGGGTATTTCCAACAAGAATTCACGATGGGACCGACAAAAAAAAAAAAGTAAAAAAAAAAATCACCCTAATCTGGATAAATGTCTCCAAAGGTTGAACGATATGAATGTGGGAGTCCAGATGGGCGACTCAGTGGTCACTGCTCTGTTTTATGCAGATGATACAGTCCTGCTGGCACAGTCAGCTCCTGACCTGCAGACCCTAGTCGACACAATGACAGAAGATTGTAAGAAAAGGGGTCTACGCGTGAATGTGTGCAAAACCAAAATAATGGTCTTTGAAAGAGACGAAGCCAGAACAGATGTAGGAGTAACAATAGATAATGATATACTAGAGCAAGTGGATGAATTTGTATATCTTGGATGTGGATTTAGCCGAAATGGAAGGTACACCACTGATATAGAGTGAAGAGTGAATGCGGGAAATAGAGTGAACGGAGCGTTGGGGCAACTTCTCGGCAGCCACCACCTCAGCCAGAAGGCACGTGTAGCAATACATAACGCAGTGCTTGTCCCAACATTACTGTATGGAAGCGAGAGTTGGGTATGCAGAAAAGAGTATGAAAGTAAAATTAATGCGGTCGAAATGCCATCTCTGCGGGAAATCTGTGGAGTTAGGCTGACCGACCGCATTCGTAACGACGACGTAAGAGAGCGAGTAGGTATGAAAGAGAGTATTGGTGTATAGATGCGAAAGGGCATGCTCCGATGGTTCGGACATGTGGAAAGAATGCCGAACGAACGTCTGGTTAAGAAGATATACAATGCGAAAGTGGAAGGATGTAGGTACCGAGGGGGACCGAGACTAACCTACCTAGACCAGATCGGTCATGTACTGAAGGAAGGTGGAGTCAAGAGTCTCCGAAACCGGCGAGCGTGTATGAAGAGAATTATGAATGTTGAGGAAGCGAGTGAAGTATGCAGAGATAGAGTTCTCTGGCACTCTGTTCTCTCTGCCTACCCTGCAAGGGATATGGCGTGATGACATGTGTGTGTGTAATTATCTACTTCTTCAGCCCTTATACATCTCGTTACTGAGTCGATCTTGCCCATAATATGAGGGAAATTAACTAACTATATTAAGTGGATCTGTTCGTGTGGTGACGGAGTGAAAATACAATTCACCACCCCTCTATCTTGCCCATAGGTGTCGTAACATATGACTAAAACAATTGAATGAAAGGTCGGAAAAATCCTATATCAACTGATCTGACCCGCGTGGTACAGTAAGTTAATAACCTTTTAATAGGAGGCTCGAGTCCAGCAGTGGTTTGTATATGAGCTGAGATGATGATGATTAAAAGGGGTTGGTATTGAGTGATATTCTGAGCTTCCTGATGTTATACCTAGTCGACTTTTAAAGACAGGGTTGACGAAATTTAGTTTTACTCGTTACTATTGCTACACGGTTTCGGCTTTTCCGTGTAGTGACGGAGCAAGAATACAATCCACCACCCCCTATCTTACCCGTAGGTCGTAAGAGACGTCTAAGGGATGTAAAACGCATATAATATCTATGCAAGAGATGGAAACCTCGAAACAAAACCCAATACCAACACGTTTGACCTGCGTGGTATAGTAGGTCATTTTCCCTCCTATTACGGAGGAGGCTCGAGCCCAACAGTGGGACATATGTGAGCTGAGATGATGATTGCTACACGGGTTTAATTTAATTAATAGGTAACCCATAGATCGCTACGTAATTGTCTCGGTTTAAGAATCATAATGCTCATATTTCATATGAAGTGCGTCTTAATTTGTAAATTATCGACAAAGATTAACATCACAAGGAAACTTATATATTTGAACTTGACCTTGTATGGGGCAATATCTTTCTTATTATTCTATCTATTGTCCATCATCATTTATCAATTATATATTGTGTGAATATTATTCGTAAAGGCTCTCGAAGGAAAGACATAAAGCCAAGTAATTATTTATAGCTATCTTTTGATAGATATTTAAGTTAAGCTTACCGTAACATCAGACATATGACCAACGAACACTCTAACTGGAAATGTTCTACTCAAAGACCAGAGTTTCGCTGTTTTGTCGTGTGAACCGGTAACAACAAAAAGTCCACTTTTCGACACGTCCATGCACCAAATAGGGTAGTTGTGTCCCCTAAAATAAAAAAAATAATTACCAGTTTTAAAGGTTACTTAAAATGTGTGATTGTATATAAACAGACATGAATCATTTTATTGTATATGTAATACACTTATGTGGTAGTTAAAATTGTTTGAGGATTTCAAATAAATTCAATAAGACCTTACAGTTTCATCATTCTCCTACTCTTATCCTAATTACTTGGGGTCGATACAATATGTACCCTTCTTTCATAGTACATACTGCAAAAGTTATTGGCAATACCGGCCGTCTGCCAGACGTCAACCCTCCTTGGAAATGTAATTGTTGACCAAACGGCATCAGATGGAGTTGGCCCAGGTCGTTATAAGGCTCTTAGTCGTCTTTTACGATATCCACGAGCAAATCAAGGGTTGGTAGTATTCGTAGCCGCTACCACACCTTACAGTTTGAAATGTAAAATTGCTTTTTAGTTTTATAAATGTAGTATATGTCGTAGTAGATATTTTTTTTATTGCATATGGTGGCAAACAAGCAAGCAGCACACCTGATGGTAAGTGTTAGGTACTGTCCCAAGTGGAGCTTTGCAATATCATGAGTAATAGCTAGGCCGCTGCCTACTAATACAAACCCCAAACCCACCCAGTTGGGCTCCCGGCTCTTTCACTCACCGAACGAAGCGCAATAGCACATTGCCCTTACTCAAACGTCTATCTTCTGCGAGAGTGTGGTACTACCACGGAGGGAGCGGCCCGCGACTGTAGATAGAAAACTGTCAACAGTGTGCTTCTACCACTAAACGTATGTATGTGTAGTAGTACTGTGTAGTAGCAGTTACGAGTACTACCAACCCTTACTTTGCTCGCGGAAGTCGCAAAAACGACTAAGAGCATTATATCCACCTGGGCTAATTCCACCAAATGTCGTTTGCTCAACAATTATATTCCCAAAGGAACGTTGACATCAGGTAGGCGGCCGGTCATAAGACTATTGCCAATAACTTTTGCAATGTTTACATATTGCGTCAATACCAAGTAATTAGGATAAGAGCAGGAGAATGATAATGTAGTAATAGTATGTAGCTTATCAGACGTTTCAAAAAATATTCTTACGTTAATTAATTTGATGGGACTAAATACCAAATCTGTTAAATAAAGTCTAAAATATACAACAAAAAATATCAAAGACCCAGTATATTACCATTATAAAGAAATGTCGTTAAAAGGAACAAAGAATAAAAATAAACCAATTACAATAATTTCTCACCTATATATTGCCGCACAGGAATAATCGTTTAATCGCCACGCTCTCATAGTATTATCATGTGAAGCTGAAACAATTAGTTCTTCTCGCGACAGCACGCTAATAGCCTGGATTGGCCCCGAATGACCTCTCAATGGTAACCCCGCTCCAATTTGTCTAAAATGAAAACAATTACAATTTATCTGAAAATATTGTAATTATTTTAATACGATCATTCAGTATGACAAAATAATCAAAGCTTGTATGATGGAAGACAAACAAATAGCGGATATAATTGCACACCTTCAGGCATGTAGATTCTACAAATGTAAATATTCTTTGTGGACTGTACTACTTCCTCAAAGGGATAGTCTACATATACAGTAAAATAACCGCTTCCTGTAACGCGCTACCAATTCTCAGTAGATTGGTGCCGCGCTATAGGGAACGCGTTGTAAGAGTACTCCCGTATGACGCGCTTGTATGACCCCATATAACGCGTTATGTACAAATGATTCACATTTAACTTTTCTCGTTAAAGGGGATTTTTTTTTTGGAAAACCTATGTTATGAACGAAGTATGTGCGTTTTATTAAAATCAAACTAAGGTTATTTTAAATATAACGTGTGAAATCCCCGCGTTATATAGGGGAAATAAATGATTACAAATTTTCATACAAATCGATATTCGACCCTCAATTCGTCGGTAATTCGATAATCACACTATCTCTACATTCGTTTTATCACCAAAGACTGCACTGCCACTTACCATGAGCTCGAATGATATCAGATACACTCTTTTTAGAAGTAAGATTACATTAACAAAGAAAATAAACTTACAAAGTATTATCTTCTGGCTGAGGATCATGTGGCACAAAACAGGCAAGTTCAATTTCAGATATATTTCTATTAACACGACGGTTGACATTGTTTTGGCCAAGGTCCCACAATCTGATTTCAGAGTTAGTGAATCCACCACATAATACATTACAATACTGATCAGTTTTCGCACATATTAAACTGAAATAGAAAATGTGAAGAAATCTGAGATATGTATTGAATTTAAGAACTGTATTAAACAAATAGGTCTTTATTTTCTTTGTGGTGATGGAGTAAGAATATAATTCACCGTCCCTTTTTTGCCTGTGAATATTGTATATATACCTAATGATACAATGGCAAAAGATGGAAAACTTGAAATAAAAATATACCCGTCTGACCAGCATAGTATAGAAATTAATTTCCCTCACATTACAAGGGTGCCTCGAACTCCTTAATGCAATGTTAATGTCAAGAGAAGTAAGAATCAATATAGCACTCTATATTAATGCATTTGACGAGCGTGGTATATAAGTCTAGTCTAGTGCCCTCCCATTGTGGAGGAAATTAGAGCCTAATAGTGGGACGCCTGAAATGGTATGCCATCAATAAGGTTTTATTTTATGTCCCCCCTAATACAAGGATTATTTCCTTAGTGCCGGGTGTGGTCTTTAAAAAAAAAAGAAAAAGAATTATTTGCATGGTAATTGTGTAAAAATACAATTGTCTTCGTCCTTCTCCGTAGGTGATCGTTAAAGACGACTAAGGGATGGAAGCAACTTAAACATTACTGCTAAAGAAGAATCGAAATATATACATGTACGGTCCGTCTGACAAGTGTGTTATAATAGGTCAAATTTCCTTTGCGCACTGGCCACCGAGGTCGAAGAGTTGGTACTAATGGCCACTGCAATGGCGATGAGGAGAAATACGGTGTGTTATGGGTTCGTATGTCACCCATTCGTCGCCACGGACGAAACGGACAGAGCGTGTCCAGACCATAGCCTACTACAAAAAAAAATCCACCCATTGTGGAGGAGGCATGTAAAGAGTGACATGTACATATATGGGCTGAGCAGAAAAAAAAATTTATGTAAATCTTACTGAGTGTCAGGTGCAGCTATTTTATATAATTTCAGCGGAGTTGTTGACTCTCTAACTCCTCTTATCGCGTCATGGAGTTCTTTTAATTCTTTATCAACTGTTTGATATTCGGAATGACCATTACATTCGGCAAATATATCTGAAACAATTTCAATATAGCAAGATTAGCAAGTATTGTAAAATTTTTGTCTAACCGACCAAGACTAAAATATAAATTCGCTTTAGAAATATAATGGTTTATTATATTTCTAGTGGGAATATAATGATATATTCCCTAAATATTACTTATCGTAGAAAAATATCAAAGGTAATGAAAGAGTAATCTATTACAAAATGAAGACATATGTCTCAGACTTTATTAAAAATTTTGTATTTAAGATAATAGAACAGGGTAATACCGAAATGTAAGAATATTGATATTATTATTCTTTCGCATGGCGACGGCGTTACAGTAGATACAATGTACCATCACCCGCGTCTTTCCCATAACTGTCTAAGAAACTACTAAAAATAGTATCACTATGAGAAATGCAACCTCGAAACAAATCCCTGTGATAACCTATTGCCAGCATTGTATATCAATGTGAATTTGAGTGTGGAGGAGGGTCGAGCGCAAAATTGCAGTGTGGGATAGGAGAGCATGACTGATAAGTTGCGTCTATAAAAATGTATGACAAGACTGACCATTAGGCAGAAGCATAAATAGCTATGAAAAACAATAGTGATCTGAGCAATTAAAGTACAAATTTTTTGTTTTGGAAAGTTGACAAAAGATAACTTTTTTGTAGGCCAATAAACAATCCGGTGAAGTTTAGACTAAAAATTTGCAAACGCAAGACTTTTCCAACTATGTACTCAATTTTTTTAAATAAAATGGTGTTACTTTTACCATTTGGGTTAACATTTTTTCCTTGCGATGTAGATTGCGCAACACGTATTTCGTTTTCCATCTCCTCTTCGTCATCTTCCTGTGAGAAAATAAAACTATTGAAAAAGAAATAAAACAGTTAAACATGAGATATATGTAAATATGAGGAATGGATGCGGTCGCTGGAGAGGCAGACACAAAACTCTATTAAGTTGAATCACTCGTTCGCTTAGCTCTTCTGAGGCATGCCACAACTGATCCATTTGGAAACACCCTGCACTAAAGGTTCATTTCTGTGCAACGCGTTTAAACGCGGCCGCGCGCGTTTAATCGCTTACGACTGTCGCGTGCGGCCGATGCGACATTAGTCAAAAAGTATGAAAATGTATGGCGCTGTTTTCGAAGTCCGCGAGTCGTAAGCAACGAATGACGTACGCTGCGCCATACACCTCCATACATTGGCTATTGTCGCATGAGCCGCTCGCGAAATTCGTAAAGGTTAATTTCCGTCAGCTTACGTCATTCGTCGAATTCGACTATTGCGGACCTCGGAAATGGCGTCATACATTTTCATATTTTGGCTATTGTTGCAAGAGCCGCGCACGACAGTCGTAAGCGTTTAAGAGGCACGTCCCTAAGAAACGCGCGAATAGCTACTTACGGTTTTAAATATATCTAAGAACTTACAGCATTGAATGATCCTAAAAAAATATCTCAAATGCTTAACAAATGAGCCTATTAAAACACTGCGTTATAAATTTAAGATAAATCTTAACTTTCGAGAAAAAAATTCGTCAACATTGATCAAAAATATCGAAATCGACCTTTGCTGTTATGACTATCTAGGCTATTCCGTTGATATATTTGAAAATATTTTCGATTGAATAGTGAGACAAAAGTAAGGATAATACATTCACCAATCAAGTTTTTTACTAATTTAATACAAAAAAATATAAAATAATCCTAAACACCGTTGATTTTTTTTCCGAAATCGTCCCTAGCTGTCCATACATTTTACTATGAAACAAAAACGTCCTGTAACCAGCATTATAATACAGCACGCCCAAAGAAAAATAATTACGGGTTAAGAGCCCTCAGCGCTCACCCACAGTCCGGGTAAAATTGTTATAGCCATCTGAGGCTAACTAAGACACACAAAAAAAAATCAGTGCCGTCTCAGTATCCAAGGTGAGAACACGTCCGTTAGTTGTTCGGGTCGAGCTCCATAGCTTCGCGATAATTTTTTTAGGGTGGGTTGCGAGTGTCAGAGTCGAACACGGCTGCCAATTTATATTCTTCGAGCAAATAAAAGATCAAGGTACATAATACATATGCAAATTTAATTATGTATTTTTGTAAACCGAATCAATTGTCAAACACTATGCAAGTACTTATCGTAATCGTATTTCAGGTAGATATAGGGAAACCGAAAGAAAATTACTATAAACAGTATAGATATGCAGTAAATTATTCATTTCTTTACTGGTAAAAATGATCAAAATGGAGTTGCAAGCTTATATGGAACTATTGTTTTTAATGTTAGATTAGAAATTTCATAATTCGTAAAATTCGATAACTAAATATTGTTTTGAAATAATCACATTTATAAATAACCCGCACTACAATTGTTTCCGATGGAATAAACTGGAGCGCTAGTGTGCACCGTGTAAGCAATTCTACAGTATGAAGTTGTCGTTCTTCTCTCTGAGTATTTTGTTCTGTGTATAATACCCAGAAAGCATACACTCTGAGACTCTGATCCCACCTTTTGCTGCCGGCTATTCACTGCAGGCTTAGCGATGCGACAAGCTTATGCCTAATACATTGCGTGTTTTCTGTGACACTGTGAAGATTCTACTAATACAAGCTTGTAATGAATATGTAACAAATGCAAGCACCGGCAATTAGATTTATTCGTTTCCAGGGTGCGTGTATTAATTCTGTGCGCTGCGTCTGTGTGATTAGAATATGTGAATGTGTGTGTTCAATCATAAGTTCCCACACTCGAGGACTGCAGTCTTAAACACGCGCAGCCGCATTTAAACGCGATGCACGGAAATGAACCTTAAGCGTTTAAACGCGCGCGGCCGTGTTAAACGCGATGCACGGAAATGAACCTTAAGGATCTTTGTACTGCGACGTTTAAGGCGATGCGATATAAGGCTCTTAGTCGTCTTTTACATCCACAAGCAAAGTAAGAGTTGGTATTATTCATAGCCCTACATTAGGGTGTCCCAGCCTATAAGGGCAAAATTTTTTTTTTCGATTTTGAATACGCATACCCTTTATATTTTTTCTAATTGATCCTAATAACTAAAATATAAAATATTATCGAAATCGGATAACAGTAACCCGTGCCGACTTAATGCCAAACTTTTTAGAAAAAAATTGTATGGAGATTGTAGGAGAAAATTTTAGAACTATTTTTTTAATATTAAATTAAACAACTATGTCACATGTATTAAATATTTTTTAATAAAATAAGATTATTTATTATTAAAAGAACATTATTTATTATATTTTCTTTTTAAAGTTTTCTTTTTACAGTCAGGGTATATGAGTCTGTGCTCCTGAACGCAACGCAGTAAAAATTGCTTTTGTTCCTCTTCCACGGTGATTTTTCCATGGAAATCTTGCATCAATTTAACTGCTCTTTCTGCTGTATCATTAACGGCTCTCAATGTCATCATCTGTTCCTTAAATTGCAGAAAAGAAGCATTACTAGGACATGAAAAAGGACAGTCGTTCAGAAAACTGTCATCAATTTTAAAACGATGAAACAAGGTCTTGCTTTTAGAAATAAAGTCGTCGATGTCTTTCTCGTAAAGTAAACCACACAGGTCTTCTTTGGAAGGAATATAGCGTTTACTATAAACTCATGGATTTTCCTTAGATAGACTTTTAAGTATCAATATTTTTGTTTCTTGGTCTACATCATCGTCAAATAGAGATAAAACAGCTACTTCATCAACCAAATACCATAAATGCTGACAGAACTTCTGTAAAGCTGCTTTGGAGATCTATTAATTCTCTATAATCATCCCTAATAATTCCCTTCATCAATTCAGTCCGGTAAAACTCTAACAGTTTGTCATTTTCTGAAACATTCAGGTGTGATAACTTTTCTGCAGGACTTTGTATTTTCGTGGGATCAATGTTCTGCCAGTTGTCTCGGCATTTTTTGAATAATGGAATATCAGGGTTGTTAGTCACATGGCTAATTTTAGCTTCAAATACTCCTTTCAATACTAATTGATAGATGTGATGACGGCAAGCAAAAATAAGCACATCCCTTTTAAATTTTTGTTCCAGAAGCGCGCAGGCACCATTAATACGACCAGTATTTGAAGTAGTGGTGTCACAACAAAGAATTTGGACCTTATCTTCGAGATTCCAGTCTGTTACCGCATTCCAAACTGCTTGTGCTTGTTCACTTACAGTGGAGTTTTCCAACTTTGGCACCGCAATCAGTTGTTCTTTATCGTCATATGAAATGACTATCGGAAGGCGTTCTTCTTTACATTTGCGCACGTCTAAAGCTGGCAACAGTTTTCCATCCCAATGAACAGTTACAATATCTGGTAGGTGGTTTTGGAAATCGATTTTAATAGCTTCAGCCCGCTCTTTTCGTTTTTCTGTACGAATTCTTTGAATAGTCGACTTACTTATAGGATAATCGTCAGTATTTAGTCTTAGTGCCTCTATAGTAGCTTCGATAATATACACAGAATTTCTCATACTTAACTGACACCTGTCCAAAACTGCCACGCGTTATAAAATTTTTGCTCGTTGGCATTTTGTTAATATTGGACAATGAAATCTCGGTTGGGGTGGACAAATCGTCTTGCAAATTCATTACTTCGATCAATTCAGATTCAGAAGATGATTTTTCTTGATAAGATGAAGTCGATGCAGTAAGGGATGCATGGTAACTCGATCGACGTTTTTCTTCCTGGCTATTTCTAAGACGCGATTTTTCCTCTTTATCGGTCAACTTTTTATCCACCAGCCAAGTGACCAGGTCTGCCTGGTTCTCTCTGCCGCTCCAAGAATATTTTATCTTCATTTATTTTTATTAATTGAAGGACATCTGCTTGTGCAATGTCGAACAAATTGTCCAAGCTTGTAATGAACCCTTGGCGACGCTGTTCGAATATGGGTTGTGTTTTGTTCGCATTTTTTTGTAAATCTCTCCAGACTAGTTATAAGGCAACTAATTTACTTAACACAGTTAGGTAAAGCTTTAGTCGGTATACTGGCCTTTTCCCAGTAAATAATACACTCTCTTATAGTCAGATTCGCGCTTTAATTAACACTTAAATTCACTTCACGAATATTATAAAACATAACCGCCAATACTTGGCCATTAGAGGGTAATTTTGAACCGTTAATTTGATGTTTTACATCGTCTATTAAGAATATGCCTTTTCTAGAACTGCGTAATTCCACTGACATCTTGACTAAACGAAAATAATGCGTTCACTAAGAAAACAAACAAGTAATGACTGAACACCGATACGATATTTACGACGCGCCGAAGTACACAAGTCACAACTACTACAACAAGTACTGACATGTAGGTATCTATCAATGCAAGTCGGCACGAGTTGCTGTGGTCCTAGGTACATGAAAATTTATTTATACGTGTTTTAACACGATTGAAAAATAATTAGAGGGTATGCATTACAAAAAAACAACTTTTATTTTTTTGGGACACCCTACCCTACATACAGGGATGATATGTACCTATGATGTGTATATTCTAAGTTTGGTTCAACATCAATATAACATATTTCTTTTATACTTACATTATTCTTTTTTTCTGGGTCATTGTTGATGTCAATATGAAACCAAGTCTGCAATACTTGTATAAGAAGCACATGAGCATGTTTAGCTAAATATGCTTTTAATATGTTAAGAGCATCTTGTGATAAATTAATATCATATTTACATGACCTGTCAATCAATTAAAATGGATGTTAATCGAAAGCTATTAAGAATTAAATATACACCCTAATAATTTGTGAAACAGAAAAAAGTATAAATGTAAAATTGTAACATTAACCAAATAAAACATAACTGGGAAAGAATAATCAATTAACATAAATTTTGTAACCTTTGAGGCTGTCCATATCCACAGTTAGCCCTTCTCAAGAGGCAATAACTTTATCAATATGCTTGTAGTATTAACCATCACAAACGTTCTCTTCTGTTTTTAAGGTTATTGCGGCGCCTGATACTATCCTATTCCGCTTTTATGGCCTCCATTGTATTAAGTATGGGGCATCGGTTTAAACAATTACTGCTATTTAATACTCATTAATACTCAAAAAAGTTCTTAAATAAAAAAAAACATTCAAATTTGTAGGTCTTTTAAAGGCAGGCATTTTAAAATTTTAAACTTTTTGTTCCACTAATTACTAGTGGTAGGACCACGCTCTTGACAGTTCTCTGTCTGCAGCCGCGGGCCGGTCCGTCCGAGGTAGTACCACACTCTCGCAGAAAATCGACATCTGAGTAATGGCAATGTGCTATTGCGCTTCATTCGGAGAGCGAGAGATCCGAAAGCCCAATTGGGTGGGTTTGGAGGTAAGCAGTGGTCCCTTGATATTGCAAAGGTCCATAGGCGGCAGTGAAACTGAGCACCAGGTGTGCTGTTTGCTTGTTTGCCACCATAAGCAATAAAAAAAGGTCAGCTATGTATCAAAAATAAAATCCATGCATAATAAATATTATTAAAATTTATACCTAAATGCTGCAATTGAAGGCCTTGTTTCAACTTCCTGTAAGGTATAAATTGAACCAATGTCATCTAGTATTTGATTCATTAAATCTTTTTCTGGAGTCTCATTATCTATAGTACCATTCTGTAAGGAATTAAACAACTGCTCTAGACTGTTCGGCCTATACAATGCGGATGGTAGATTACCATCAATGGGTTGGTGGTAAGATAATTCTCTCTGTGGTAATGTTACTGCATGTCTTTTGAGAAACATTTGTGCTGGTCCACCATGCCCACCGCGTAACATTTCCAAATATAAGTGACACAGAAGAGGGCACAATAAACCTAATAATTCATTTCTTACTTTTTCATTGTTTATATCTTTTATAAAATTAACCAATCTGAAAATAATAAAGTTATTATTGTTTATATTACAATTCCCTAAACCTGAAATTATAAATATTTTTGTATAAATGGAGTATTACTCCGAAACAAAAAATATGAATTTTCTTTGTACCTGCTGTATTGGACATCGTACTGTCCAGAGTCGTTGTTTATGCAAGAAAATAATATGGAATTAGCACGGCTTGCTTCGCATTGAACTATGGTAGCAGCAGCCATTTGTTCGGCGCTTCGGCTTGAATTATTAGTAGTGGCAAATACGTCTATATCCTGGAAGTATTATACTTCTACATGAGTAGGTAGACACCATTAACATAAATATTTATTTCATAGTTAAAAATAAAATACTTACAGGATAATTTCGTCGCTCTAAGTAGGACGTGACGGCAGCTTTAATGGCATCATTTCTTGTTTTTTTAATAAAAGACATTAGTCTAGAGATCACACTAGATGTAAAACAGTGTTATTAACTTAGAATTGTTCGTAAACATAAACATTTACTTGCCAAACAATTAACCAAAATACGAATGAGATTATGACAAAAATGACAATGATAAGGATGTGACAATCTGTGATCGATTATGTCATAAATCGATCTTTATTATCTAAAAAGAATCGATTTTATAATTTTGGCAGCCTATAGTTTGGACACACCCCACGAATTTCATGTGGGGCGACGGTTTCCTCCATTGTTAAAACAATCAATGATTCATGATTAAATATACACATAAGGACAGGACTCTGACAGTTCATAGGTGTGCGCTATGTATATCGAACCCAAGACTGTCTGTACCACCAAAAGTGTCAATTAATACAACAAATCACAGATTGCAAAGGTTGTCCCCGCAATATTAGTTGCGGTGGCGTCGATGGAGACGTTACCCGAAAGGATAATTCACTAGGCCAGCTACGGATGTCTAGGAAGTGGTACCAGCAGTCGATCCAATGGGGATGGGGAGCAAATACGGTACAGTGGCGATGGGGAGGAAATAACTCATTATGGAGCCGCACGTCGCCTTACGTCACCCCGGATGGAATGGGCGATGTGTGTCCAGACCATAGCCTGCCAAAAAAAAAACAAGGTAGCATTAAGTCATCTCGGCTGTTATGAACAATCTAGTTGATTATAAAATTAATACGAGAATGAAATGTTGATCATACAAAATATGAGAAGTGAATTCCTTCTGATATTAACATCTGATTAACCCAAAAATATCTTGATCATTTTAGGTTGCGGTGGTATCTGAGCTCCAACAGCAGTCACTTCGAGGAAAATCATATTCTGCTGAAATTGGTTATAAAGCCGACCTCAGTACAATTTTGAAGAAAATCCTGTCTAGATACTGATGTTTAAAAATGATGTAAGGTTTATTAAAGATCATTGATGTCAAACATCTATAGGCGAGGGTAAACTGATTGTTGGCGTGGCGATACAAGTCGTGGCGAACGACGCATCGACGCGCTATATGATGCAATATACCTACTATACGTAGTAGTGTGTGAGACGTGGCCAGGGCCACGCGATGTCATGCGCAAGCCACTGTGCGCAATCTCTCTCTCCGCACTAAGCTCGCGTAATAATATAAATTAATTAATAATTAAAAGATTTTATTTTTCTCTATCTATATATATATATATATATATATATATATATATATATATATATATATATATAATTACATATTTATATATACCTACATTTTAATTAATTAATTCATATTGTATGATGTTAAATAATTGTACATTGCCAAGATTACTTAATAATACGTATATTTTACTCTTTCATATGTTAACGGTATGTTATAAAATGGAATCACGCAGAAAACTCCATTTAGCTAATTTGCTTTTCGGTGTAATTTTATCCAAAAAGCCAACTTACCTCTACGATAAACTTAACTGGTCTAGTTCTCTTAATAAATACAAGACTCGAGCTTCATTATACCTTTTAAATACCCCTAAATATCGCATTTCAACATTTCGTGGTAGTTTTAAATTCTCTGCCACCAAGTGTTGGAATGATCTACCTCCACCATTGCGGGACTTAAAATCTGTATTTACTTTTAATAAAACTTTAAAACAACATTTACTTAATGCACAATTACACTGTCTTATATAGTGCGAAATTTCCATACTCTTAAAAAAATATATATTTTATTAAATATTGCCAATTTTATTTATATTATATATGTATGCAATATTGTTATACTTATGTTAAAATTATTTATACATCGTTACACACACACACACTCTGACACTTTTATACTAGTCACGTTTTTAATAATTTCTTTAAAATGTACTAGGTGTTGGCAGAATATCAGCGCTATTTTATAAAATAAAATAGCCAAAGCTGAACCAATAGCCTTTTTTGTTTCTCGTAAATGTCATTTTATACCTGAAGTTTTTTTTTTAGTTATGTTTATTTTCATTAGTTTTTAACGAGAATAAAATAAATGTTTTTATTTCTTTCTTTCTTATACGTTTTATTGTAATACTATTGTATGTTACTCGTATTTGTCCTGCTCATTATTAATACAACCAAAAATAAATAATATTATAATTAATATTTAAATAAATTATTAGTTTTTGTATTAAAATAATGTTATTATTTATTAATTGTCCTAATATTAATAAATTAGATTTATTTTATCTTAATGATATCATTTATAATAATTTTAAGTAATTATTCTGTTGTCTAATACTTTTGTAACATACTTCAGTTATCATAGACTAATTGTCACAGTAATACCGTCAGAGGCAACATCGAATATAACTATTACCGAAGTCGCCAATGAAAATAATTGAGATGTTATGATTTTAAAGAAATTTTTGTTTTTTTTTTATATATAAAGAAAATAAATGTTTATTAAATAAACTGTCATAATCTTCTGGAGAAAATTCGTAATAATGTATTTTGTCATCATGCTAAATTTTGTTCTTGTCATAGTTTGTACTGTATACTTACCACTTGTACAAAATGATTTCGATGTTTCACATCTGCCAGCAGTCACGTGACGCAATTTTTTTTGTGATTATTATCATGTTATTTTTCTTTTACATGATTAATGTGATTATAAACACAAATCTTTCGAGAAACTTGAACAAAAATCGATTATTGAGAAATCGATTTTTAGTAAATCAATATTTTTTGAAAAAACATCTCCTCACTGGCCATAAGTGACAGCTATTAAGAGGTAGATTTGCCTTACTATCGACAGTTTCGCTATCGATACGTGACTTTAAAAACTAGTAATAATATCGATAGTATTGATATTATCGATACTCATTAGGTATACTATCCGATCCACGTTATAAATTATATAACTATATAATACTATTGATTGGAAGCAATAGTGTCGATAGGTAATCCTAGTATCAATATACTATTACATGGTAATTATATCAATGGTATCGATTTTTTAAGTCATACTATTGTTACCATCGATATTATCGATAGCATTGTTGAATTAAATCAAAAGAACTATCAATAGTATCGATAGTTCCTAAAACTATCGATAGTGTAATACGGTCATTGTGGTTTTAAAAGAACCAAGAAATATTTTAATGCTTCTTAGTGTCGATCTTTTATTGTTATCGGATACTCTTTAGGATTACTAATCACGTTTTGTCTACTTAATATTTTTATATAACTGATTTTTGGAAGGCAATAAACATCGCAGTTTCTTAAAATAATGATAGCCTAAACTATCTATTCTAAGAAGTCTAATCTAAGAAGTGCACTTTGACAGCTGTCTGAGTAAGTTGTCTAGGTATGTGAACCAAATAATCGCCATCGAAAATATCCGATTTTACTGAGAAATTGATATTGATTCTTTATAATTAATAATTGGTTTATTTTTTATTTTTCAAAAAGGTGATGAATAAATTAAGTGCTAAATTAGTACTAAACAAATTTATTTATTTCAGCATAAAATCTATTCATCATATTTAGTAGGATTAGGTTAATTAAAAACAAAAACTGGATTTGAAAATGTTTATTTATTTAGAATTACTACTATTACTTGAATTATCAGCGTCGCGAACATTAATAATTATTTCCTCATCAATCAAAGTGTCGAAATGTACATCTCTGTCAAAATCTCTATTCGATTAATTGTATTATTCTAATATTTTTACCGATTATTTGGATATTCGTGAATTGGAAGTTGTCAAGCACTACTGTATAGAACGTGATGAAGTGACATTGTTAGGTCGTGAACAACAATTACTATTTATCATGTTATTTTTATTTTAAATTATTTTTACGAGTTTCAACATTAGATTAATGGTCTTTGAAAGACATGAAGCCAGATCATATGTAAGAGTAACAATAGGTACTGATGTACTGGAGCAAGTGGATGAATTTGTATATCTTGGATGTGGATTTAGCCGAGATGGAAGGTACACCACTGATATAGAGCGAAGAGTGAATACAGGAAATAGAGTGAACGAAGCGTTGGGGCAACTTCTCGGTAGCCACTACCTCAGCCAGAAGACACGTGTAGCAATATATAACGCTGTGCTTGTCCCAACATTACTATTCACATAGATCTCGGCCTGCCGACCATCCGGCAGTACATGAAGCAGTGCTCTCACCGCTACTTCGACTCTGCCGTCACTCACCCTAATCCCATAGTGGTTAGGGCGTCTAGTTATACCCCATCTAAAATATCCGCGATCCGCCAACCGCGATTAATACTCGACGAACCCGACGACCTTATTACGCTCGCCCAAACGGAGGCATACACAGCCCGCGCGGCCCTGACAAAGAATTATCCACGATTCCGCCCTCGCCGTCGAGGTCGGAAGTCGTGTCGCGTTCAAATCATAAACGTGGGAGAACCCACTTTGCCAGCGACCCCCCGAGCCGAGGTCCGTACCCCACAGGGGGTGCCCTCGGGAACGGTCGCTTAACTTTTACGGGTTGAGAGCCCTCAGCGCTCACCCACAGTCCGGGTAAAGTTGTCATAGCCATCTGAGGCTAACAACTAAGACACAAAAAAAAAAAAAAAAAAAAAAAAGCCCAACATTACTGTATGGAAGCGAGAGTTGGGTATGCAGAAAAGAATATGAAAGTAAAATTAATGCGGTCGAAATGCGATCTCTACGGAAAATCTGTGGAGTTAGGCTGACCGATCGCATTCGTAACGACGACGTAAGAGAGCGAGTAGGTATGAAAGAGAGTATTGGTGTAAAGATGCGAAAGGGAATGCTCCAAAGGTTTGGACATGTGGAAAGAATGCCGAACGAACATCTGGTTAAGAAGATATACAATGCGAAAGTGGAAGGATGTAGGTATCGGGGGAGACCAAGGCTAACTTACCTAGACCGAATTGGTCACATACTGAAGAAAGGTGGAGTCAAGAGTCACCGAAACCGGCGAGCGTGTATGAAGAGAATTGTGAATGTTGAGGAAGCGAGTGAAGTATGCAAGGGTAGAGTTCTATGGCACTGTGTTCTCTCTGCCTACCCTGCAAGGGATATGGCGTGCTGATATGTATGTATGTATTGTAAAGTCCTCTGCAATACAAGGATTATTTCCTTAGCAGTGTGGTAGCATAGAATTTATCATCGTCAACATTATGATTTCAGCTCGTAAACGCCCCACTGCTTGGTTGGAACCTTCTCTACAATGAGAGGGAGAGTGATTTACTATAAGACACTGCTCTTACGGTATAGAATTTTCTCTAGCATAGATATTATTTGCATACATATCTCTTAGTCATCCGTTGACAAGAAAGGACGTGATGAATTGTATGGTAGCATAGAGTTATGTTACGGTAACCATTATATTTGTCTTTCGTTTTGCAAAGTTTAATACATACCTATACCGCTTATTGTTTATACACAAAGCATTATATTAAATACATAACACCAGCTAACTTGAGTCCGTAGTGAGTAGGTAGGTAGGTTATATTAGATAACTCCGAACAATAATTGTGACAGTAAATTATTGTACAGTATAGTTCGAAATGACGCTGTTCACAGTTGCATTTATAGCACTGTTATCATTACTGAGACCATTAACAGTGTCATCGGATAATTTACAAGATGTATTATTCAGTGGCGACTATGAATTCATAGATTTAACTCACTCATTTAACAATGATACAGTATATTTACCGGGTTTTCAAAGATTTCAATTTATTAAAAAAACCGAAAGGTTCAACAGTAAAGATTTATCCTGGTAAGTTCATTGCTATTGTTATTTTTTAGGGAAATGTGTCTTTCCTCTAATACATTTATAATTAGTAGGCGAAACCGATGTTAAGTGATACTGCTTTATGTAATTTATATAGATACCTACAACTAGATTTTGTCTATTTATTATATTATTTATCTCATATATATATATATATATATATAATATTCACGGATGGATCAAAAATCGAGGACGGTGCTGGTGCAGCTTTTGTAGACTATCAATCGGGAGAAAGGTTCAGATTAGTTTGGACCCAAAAATGTCAATTATGCATATAGAACTCGTGGCCAGTGCCGGTTTTAACACTACCAGCGCCCTGGGCGAGATTTTTACAGCGCCCTCCAACTGCAATTCAAGACTTTACGACTAAGTAGACCTCGAACTATGAGAATGGCCTGCGGCGCCCTGGGCGGTCGCCCAACCTCGCCCTACCCTAACACCGCTACTGCTCGTGGCAATACTAGAAGCATTATCGTATGTAGAAAGCTTGAACTTATACAACGCTGTCATATTTACAGATTCACGAAGTGCGCTCCAACATTTGTTACGATGTTGTTTTGCAAACTTTAGGGGTATTCCATTGGCGTATATTGTTTTAAAATGTATTATGAAACTTAAAAAATGTAAATGCAATATTATCCTTCAATGGTTGCCTTCCCATGTCGGTGTAGCTTGCAACGAGCAAGCAGACCAACTTGCAAAATTAGCAAGTTCTACAGGTTTGACGACAGACTATGGCCCTTATATTACAGACTTAATGTGCGAAGTCAGATCAAAGTGTCGTAAATTATGGTCAGAATATTTTGACGAACGATCCTTATCTAAAGGCATCTGATATAAGGTAATGCAACCAAACCTGCCCCACACACTTTGGTTTTCTAACACCGATATGAGTCGGCATACCATAGTTACAGCTTTGAGGCTTCGCTCCGGTCATTTTCCCTTAAACAAATTTGCTTACATGATGCGAAAAACTGTATCGCCGAATTGTGATGTATGTAATATACTTGAAGATATACACCATATCATTACAGAATGTGTCCGAAGCGAAGCGCAAAGAGTAGACCTTAATTTCAATAAATACAATGTATGTCAATACCTTAGCACTTTGTCGGATCCTTCATCAGATAAAGCCAAGCTGATCTATAATATATTTAAAGTAGTAACTAAGAATAGATAATAAGTTATACCTCTGTACTGTCCAATGAGGGCGGCATTATCTATCCAGATAAAGCCCTCTTTTTATTTTAAATAAAGATTAAAAAAAAAAAAAATTATCTCACAGGTCCTATTAACAAAATCTAATTTAGACACTTATAAGGACTGTAAGTCCTTATAAGTGTCTAAATTAGTTATCGCCTGCTGCTGAGATAATTTGTTCGACTGTTACTTTTGTATAAATTGGTTTTATTAAGGTATAATAATAAAAATATCAATAGATTTAGATGTTCCGCGCTGGCAGCTGTGACCCTCGGATATTCTATTTTTTTAACATTTATTGATTTCAAGTTATTGACTTTTGTTATGTATTTACCTATTTTTAAGTGAGAACCTGCAAGCTTTTTAGATTTCTGTTTACCTATCCTATATATTCTATAATGTAGATGGACGTAGACTTCATAAAAAATGTGTGTGCTATAGCAGTTCAAAAGTTTGTCTGCCTTTTTTTTATTTTTGTTTTCAGCAGGCTATGGTCTGGACAAACGCCGTTTGTTCTGTCCGGGGCGGCGAAAAGGCAGCGCGAGGCCCCTTAACCCGCCGTATTTCCTCCCCATCGCCATTGGGCCGAACACTGAGACCGAATCCTTGACATCCGTGGCCAGCCCGGCGGGTCCAAGTTTGTCTGCCTGATGTCATTTTGCTTTGTAAAATTCACATTTGTATTGTTAAGGTACGCAGCATATGATTTTGCGGCCGGTGAACATGGAGGAACGCATATCGATGCACCGCGTCATTTTTTTCAAACTGGTAATTATGTGGGTGATCTATCTCTGGAAAAGCTGATAGTGCCATGTACGTATCATCATTCTTCTGTTTTATATTTTGTACGAGGTCAGCAGAATAAATTATATTCTATACTTACAATGTAAAAATCTATAGTATTTGGTCTGAGTTGATTGGAAAATTAAGTAATTGTTCTAATGCACCAGAGCTGTGTAGATTTACGCTAATAAATTCCATAATCATTTATTAAAATTTTAAACCTAATTAACTAACTCTTGTCTTTTACAGACACATACTTTTACATACAGACCAATTCCACTTATTGTTCAACGTATACTTACACTCTCGAGCAGGTCTCACAAGACGGCCCTTCATAATTATTAAAACAAACTAAATAGATATGTTTGGCTCTTCTTCAATCGATGTAGAGAGGTTAACAATATGCTGTATTATCTAAGAGCAGAGTAAGTAAAAAATAAACGTAATCTGCTTTTTATTTGTAGTGATAATAGTTGATGTCAGTTCCAAAGTAAACGGCAATCCTGATTATGTGGTGCACAAAGAAGATTTAGATATGGTGAATATAAACTGCGTGAAGCATTGCGTGCTTATGTTTAAACTCGGGTGGAGTCAATATTTTAATGACACACAGAAATACTTAGGACTAAATGGTACTCAGTTGAGGTATCCAGGTAAGTAATCGTCAAAGAATTATCAATTTTGTGCATATCATTATAATTTTATAAATAATTAACTTACCTGCACAATATAAGATTGATGAAAAGAATAATACGCAGAAAAGATTCAAGCGTTGTGTTGGAGGTGAGATAAAGTTTGAAACTAGCGTTAGTGACGGAATAGTTGCAAAGTGAACGTGATTACATCCATGTGGTGACTGAGTAAGAATACAATTCACCACCCCCTATCTTTACCGTGGGTGATCGTAAGAGACCACTAAGGCATATAAAACGTATATAACATCTATGTAAGAGATGAATACCTACTCGAAATAAAACCCTATAGGTACCAACACGTCTGACCAGCGTGGTATAGTAGGTTAATTTCCCTCTCATTACGAAGGAAGCCCGAGCCCAACAGTGGCGCATATATGTGATGTGATGATGATGATGATGAACGTGATTAGTCATGTGATGAGAGAGTATTACTACTGCCCGTATAGTGTTCTGAAATGTGGATGGATAGAAAATCAATGATCCAAATGAAGATGATGCAAAGATATATAGAATATGTGAACATACATACACAATAACATATGGACAGAAAAACATTTATAATATTAGTAAGAAATATTGTATAATATAGTTTTACATTTTACTAACATACAGCCATAACTACTATTACAGTGTTTTGTAATAACGATCTTCAATGCAAATAAATAACATCTGCATATGAAGGAATACTCGAAAGAATTAACTCGAATGAATTATTTCAAAAATTGAACTCAGCATAATAATAAATGATGATTCTCTCTACTGTGGTTATTGTGAATCGTACCACCGCACCGCCGCTCTCTGGCATAAGACTCTTGCACACAATAGGAAGCAAATTATTCTATTATATATTTATATCCCGTTGCCAGACGAATTGGTTCAGGGTTTTATTGTGAGTTTTGATACTCCAATGATGATAATATTTGCTTTTTTAAATTTATTTATTATAAAAACAATTACTACATGTTAATAGTACATAGCCCCACAAACCCCTGTTATCGGTTTGACTGTGGAGTGGTTTAGGTACATTCCTTAATTGGCTTGTACTATACCAGCGGGAAAGGTATGATATTGACAGTTTACGTATTCTTAGTAGGTAGGTACGTCATCAGAGGGAGAAGTAAGCTGGCAGATAAATAAAAAAAGAAAATGGCTGTTGTAACTTAGGTTAGAGACTTGCCTCTGTTTAAATATTTCTATCCATAATTTATAGTTCATAATTGCGATGTTTTCCTTTTTTAGGTTTGAGTGCAGAATTGGCAGAATGGATTGTCGCATCCCACAAGAATATAGTTGGTATTGGAGTAGACACTCCATCCGTCGACGTTGGATCTAATGTAGATTTTCCAGTGCACAAAATATTTGCTCAAGCTGGACTATATAATGTTGAAAATATTAATTTACATAGATCTATCAGTGGTAACTTTAAATATTTAATATTAAATGTAATTTTAATATCCTACAAGAACAACTTGTATAATACGCGTTTAATATGTTAAATATCTGGAGGACCGAGCCTTGCTCGGTATTATCTTGTTAGTGTATTTTGGAAGATATATTTAAATATGATAAAAATAATGAAAAAATAAATTAAAAGGCAAAAAGTAGAACAAACATAGAAACTAAAAAAATGTATCGAGCAAAATAGAGCCAAAATCACGTTTGTTATATGGGAGTACCCCTTAATTATTTATTTTATTTTGTTTTATAGTATTTGTCGTTATAGCGGCAACAGAAATACATCATCTGTGAAAATTTCTGTCTGACTGCTGTCTAACTATCACGGTACAGCCTGGTGATAGACAGATGAACGGACGAACGGACAGCGAAGTCTTAGTTATAGGGTGCCGTTTTACGCTTTGGACACGAAACCCTGAAAAGGTTGTACTCATATAAAAGCTCACAAAAAATGGAAATACTCTTTAAAATTTGAATGTCTCCAAAGTCACAATACCTACTGTATTAATCCGGAATTTGAAAGTTTCTAAGCTATAAAGAGGTCATACACTTTTAGGACACGGTGTCATAGGAACGTAGATTTTGAAATTTTAAATGGTTGAACAGCAATTTTCTAAGGCGAATATTGTAATTGAGAGCCATGATAACACATTGCATCGTATAACTGAAATCCATCGCTCATAAGATCTATTACCCGTTTTAATTTTAAATCATGCGAAGAGGTCGAATATTAAAATAAATCCTTCGAATAAGTGATAAACTCCAAGTCCGAAAGCCGGTTAATTCCTGAATACTCTGAAGGCTCCCGGTCTCCCAACTCACATCTTAAAATTGAGAACTGGCGCGTCAAAATTGTACAATGCTGCCA
Source organism: Lymantria monacha (assembly GCA_905163515.2). Classification (NCBI taxonomy): domain Eukaryota; kingdom Metazoa; phylum Arthropoda; class Insecta; order Lepidoptera; family Erebidae; genus Lymantria; species Lymantria monacha. The sequence continues at coordinate 14,306,784 of LR991091.1, read as the reverse complement.
GTTTGCAAGAAAAAGTATTACATTGCATTGTAATCGGGTCAACTATACCGACTGGTTGTTCTCGAGCAGCGTATGTCTTTAATCCTAGGATTCAATTTATCATCATCATCACAGCCCATATACCTACGTCCTACTGTTGGGCCCGGGGCCTCTTCGTAATGGGAGCGAAGTTAACCTACCATACTGCTGGTAGACGTGTTGGTATAGGGTTTTGTTTTGAGTTTTCCTTCTCGTGCATAGATGTTATATATTATGCATTTTATATCCCTAAGTCGTCTCTTACGTTCACCCACGGGTAAGATAGGAGATGGTGAATTGTATTCTTACTCCGTCACCACATGGTTAAGATTGTTATACTATATAAGTATGCAAACATTTATACCTAATAATTTAATAAATGATAATGAAATTAATAACGTAAAAAACAAACAAAAATTCTATTAGAGCCATTTTCGACTTTAACAAAGACAAAGATGCGGGCAAATAATAATAATTAATAAAATAATAAAAAAAGGCCAAAAAGTAAATAAGAGAAAGTGAGGATCCGAACCGAGCTCGATTTTCCAACTGAGCTAAATGTCTATTCTTAATGACAGCGTCAAAATTTGAAAACCGTCATATTCTAATAGTTTTAATTCAAGGGAAAATTAAATTTTTTGTTGCCGAAAAATACTAACAAATCAATATTTTCTATAAATGAAACCTAGCTAGATCGATTAATGGCCCCCGGAACCGCTTGTATGTTAAATTTCAAGAGAATCGTTGGAGCCGTTTCCGAGATTCAGATTACATATATACATATATATACAAGAATTGCTCGTTTAAAGATATAGTGAGATTCAGATTACACGCTATCTTTATTCAGAAATTCATTTGTTTAGGACGTTTAATTGTGAAAAAGTAAAAAAATACCACTCACCTGTTTTCGTGTCTATGTCAGACTATTCTTAAATAAAAGAAAAGATAAACAAAATTAAAATAAGTATAGCCAGAATAATAATGATATTAGATAACAAGGATTTCCAAACCCTCTTTTATACCAGCTTATTGGGTTTTCCAAAAAATATTGAGTTTGTTAGGTAAAATATTAGTAGGATAAGAGGGCCTTCTTTTTTTTTTTTTTTTTTTTTCGCAAGGTGGGACCATGGATGTGGTCGCGCCCCGACAAATCGGCCCGGGGCGACGGAAGAGGCGGCACGCAACCCCATGGACCCACCCTGCAAACACCTCTCTTCGCCGTGCAAGCGGGCCACCGGTACCCGATCTTTGAGTTCGGTGGAGGATAAGAGGGCCTAGGAGTAGCCTTTCGTCGTCTTATACGATAACTTACGGCAAAGAAAGGGGTGTATTTTAACGCCGTCACTATATGGACAAATACTAGTCATAATGAAAATAAAAGTCATAAGCCGCAAAGTAATAATGGAAAAAGTAATAAACCTGTTATTTTCAGAGAACAATTGTACCGCCTTGGTTTTACCCATGAAAATTGAGCTTGGGACTGGTGCACCTTTACGTATTGTAGCAATTTGTAGCAAGAATACAAGCAAATAATAACAAATATGAAAGTAAGTAACATCTATTTTTCTTAAAAGTAACCGAAACTATGTATATGTGCCGTCACAGCTCTCAAAATAAGAAATCCATGGTCATAGTCTCTTATGGTTGGATATACCTATTAGTGATTAGTGCGCCCGTGGTAATAAATATCCCGTGGTTAATATAAAACATATAATAAAACAGACTGTAGTAGAAGCAAGATCACAATAATTCGCACATTTACTGACTATAGTTATCTTCTTCATAAGAAATTACGATACGTAATTACATTATTATCTACGTGTGGTGACGGAATAAGAGTACAATTCACTCCCCTATCTTGCCTGTTGGTGACTGTAAACGAAGACTAAGGGATATCATATGCTTCTTTGCAAGGGAAGGAATGTTCGAAATGAAGCCCTATTTACGTAAATCAAATCAAAAACAATCCGTTTGATCAGTGTGATATGTTAAATTAATTTTCTTCCTATTGCGGAAGAGGCTCGAGCCCATTAGTGGGACGTATATGAACTGAGAGGATGATAATATAAACTCGTATTCAGTGAATTTTGTAATTTTACAGGTTGCAGCGATCCAGACCCGAGGCACATCAAAGCGCTTTCTTTATATTAAATAAAACTAAATAAAATTGAACAAATATTAAAGCTAAAGAATATTATTATACCTATTTAGAACTTATATTTATTAAATTAGTTGATAACTTGGTTAAATAATATTATTATATTTAACTTATATTTATTAGTTGTTTGATAACCTTTGCCTCTAACTCAATAAAACTCAAGCATTTAGTGATTTTTGTTTTATTTTCGTAGTAGTTATAATATGATGAAATTTGATTAATCTACCTATCTTTTTTCTTAAAAAGCTTATACTTGAGTTCCTATAAACTTGTATTAGATTTATTCAGTGTAATGTCTGTCTATGGTGTAATTTACTGGCAGGGTACTCCCTGGTACTACCAAAGGGCCGTATTTTTTCATGAAGGAACTATAGTATTTTAAGTTAACTAAGATTTAGTGTAAATTAAAGCTTCTAAATTACAAATTTGAAATCAGATACAAATTCTACATATTTTTAAATATTTTTTTTGCTATTGAAACTCCATTCGTAAATTTCGTATGGGCATATGACCCTTCCGGCCATGTACTGTCACGGATCTTTTCCATGATGGGAGGAAATAGCATACTCTTCCCAAGCCATTAAAGTGTTTCATCTTTTCCTTCTCTTTCTTAGTCGTTTTTTATGTTAAATGTAGGAAAGAAAGGGTTTGTAAATTGTGTTCGTATCGGTCATCACATAGAAATAAAATAGATTTTATTAATTACTTATGACCACAATTATATAAGAGCCGACACTCTAGTTTAATTAAGTTTTAGTGACTATCTTTTTATTTAAAATTATATTATAAAAAAAGTCTATATGTATGTATACTGCTATGTATAAAATAACACCACACATATGCACGTTAATAGATGGTTAACCACTTGCAGATAATATCGACCTACCACAGTACGAATCAGAATGGCTTGGGTAACATTCGCCTTTATCACAGTCTTGTATTTATCGAGAGCGTTACCCGCTACAGCGGATATATTACAAGATGTACTATTGAATGGGAACTATGAATTCATAGATTTAAGTCATACGTTCAATAACGATACTATTTATTGGCCGGAAGCTAAACAATTTGAATTTACTAAGAAGATTGTGAGCTACAACAACGATAATTCATATTCGTGAGTAGTATTTCATTATTTGCACGTGTTGTGTGTATATAAGTTGCCATTGGTAGCGGCTACAAATACTATCAAGTAAATGGGATAAGAGCAGAATGATGATGATATGCAGTGGAGTCTAGATAACTCGAATGTCCAAGGAATTATAAAAATGTCGAGTAAATGAGTTTTCAATTTAAAGAATATATTGGTAAAGGAATTTATTGCTAAAATTTCAACTCGGAAAGGTGCGTTTCTTTATGTTGCTTACAAAGATTAATTATGAATTTATTCATTGCACGTGTAAGTACTAAATGCAAACAAGGATTTTTTTTTTTAGAAACACCACCCTGCACTAAGGAAATATGCAATAAACCTTGTATTGCGGGGGGCTTTACAAACATGCAATTAACGCAGACAAATTACACCCAGACTCAGAACAACACTTTGTGGATCACACAAAGTAATCTCCTGCGTGGGAATCGAACCCACGGCACTGGCACGGAAGGTCGGTATCTTAACCACTACGCCATCTGTGCAGCATTAGAATTAATTACTGAACATTCCTTTTAGATTTTATTTTTTTTACTTAATGTAATAATTAAACTTTAAAGATACAATTTCATCTGTCACTTTCGACTTTTCAATAATTGGATAAGATCGTATAGCTTTTTTACTTATAGTAGTGAATTCTCTTCGGCCAAACGGTTAATGCCTTATTCCAAAGGTTTTGGGGTGTTTTTTTACCTTGTTTGTGGTTGTAATTTTCAAATTTTAAATAATTTTAATATATAATTTTCGAAATAAATATGCTAAAATTAACTGGTGGTCTAAAATTTTCACGACATTAAGGAGATAAATGAAATTATGGACATTAGGTATATGATATTGCCGGAGATCCATATCATCATCATCTCAGCTCATATTTATCCCAATGTTCGGCTTGAAGATGAGGCTCGATATGCGTACCGCAGTGCGGGTTAGGGCGTCCCCCGGAGGCGACGCGTACCGACCCGCCCCCGTCGGTATGAACTTCGGCAGTTGCGGCGATGGGGGCCGCCACCCATCACGCTTTGCCCAGTCAGGCGAGTCGAGGAGAGCAGAGTGCCGGGTGGGCACGTGGAATGTAAGAGGTTGTGTGGAAGGTAAGTTGCACGAGCTGATATCCGTCATGGCGGACAAACAGCTAGACGTGCTCTGTGTGACAGAGACCAAGCGAAGGGGCAGCGACGCCTGCGATCTTCCTGGGGGCGGGATGGCTCTGTGGTCTGGTGTACCACAGAGCGATCGAGCCAGCATGGGGGTAGGAGTGCTGTTGTCCTCTCGCTTGGCCTCAGGTGTGAAGGATTACGGAATGTATGATCCCAGACTTCTTTGGGTCCATATAAAACTAGGTGTCACCAAGGTATTCATGGTTGTAGCATATGCTCCCGTAGGATCTGATGCCACCGAGGACGGTGGCATCAGATCTAGAGAAGTTTTGGGATAATGTTAGGGAAGTTCTGGATATGGCAGACACCAGTGAACGCGTGATTGTATGCGGAGATTTGAACGGATGGGTGGGGAGCAAGCGTCCCGACTATGAGGACGTACTTGGTCCATTTGGTGATAAGAGAGTGAACGACGCAGGTAGGCTCATAGCGGATGTATGCATGGAGAGAAACCTTATTGTGTCAAACACATTTTTCCAACTTATGGACATCCATATGTATACATGGAGAAGGAATGAACAGAAAAGCATAATAAATTTAATTTTGGTAGACAGTCGCCTCCGAAGCAAAATATTGGACGCAAGAGCCTACAGGGGCCCCACAGTTGATACGGACCACTATCTCGTTATTGCGAGATTTAGTGGTCTGTTCAGAAAGTGGAGGCACTGGCGAGAGCGTGTCCACTTCGGAGGGCTTGAAAGAATAAAGATTGAAAGTTTGCAAGAAGAGTGTGTAAGAGAAAAGTATGCAGAGGGTCCAAATTACTGAAATTTTTAGCATTTAATATGCTTAATTATTTATAAATACCCGATACGAAACGAAAAATGATGTCACAAGCGGGGTTCGAACCCGCACCTATTGGGAATCCGGCCCAACCGTGCTCTAACTGTAAAGTTTGAAGTATTAAGTCTATACAATGTGTAAACATTGTCCGATAGATGGCATACGTCACCTTGAAGACGTAAGATATAATATGATTCGAAATTTGCATGTCCTAAAATAGTTCACAATGGTGTAAGTGGCAGCACGGTTGGGCCGGATTCCCAATAGGTGCGGGTTCGAACCCCGCTTGTGACATCATTTTTCGTTTCGTATCGGGTATTTATAAATATGCAGAGGGTGTCCGAGAACGGCTGACGATGGCAAGCCAGCCGCAATCGGACATTGAAGAATGCTGGAGAGTATTGAAAGAGAGTATGGTAGATACAGCGAAAGAAGTATGTGGAAGTTCAAAGAAGCATAGAAAAACAAATGGTGATGCATGGTGGGATGCAGAAGTGGCAGCTTCCGTAGAGCAAAAGAAGAAAGCGTGGCTGGACTATGTCTCTTCTTTGAATCTGAATGACAGTATGACTGAACAGAAGAAAGAAATATATCGGCAATGTAAGAATGACACCAAGGCCTTAGTGAAAGAGAAACGAGATAGAGCAAGTATGAGTGCAGAAGATAGGCTGACTAAAAACTTCGAGGGTAACACCGAACTCTTTTGGAGGGAGGTGAAGAAGTCTCGGGGTGGTTGGTCAGCCTTTAGAATGAATAATATAAGGTCTAAAGGTGGGGAGACATTCTTACACAAACACAAGACGTGTTAAGGCGATGGAGTGAATATTTTGGCGATATGTATGCGGATGCTACGGTTGGCGCCGGTGTCGTATGTGGTTCAACATTAGATCAACATTCGACAACGGCGTCCTCCGATGGCATCAGTATGGATGAAGTTGAATGGGCGATAAGAAGTTTGAAAAATGGTAAGGCAGCGGGCATTGATATGGTGTCTGCCGAGATGATCAAGCTTGGTGGCTCCTGTGTCTGGGAGGCGTTCCTGTTGCACCTCAATTTATGTTGGAGCTCGGGAATGGTTCCCGGGGACTGGAATAGCGCAGTCATATCTACTACAATAGTCCGCTAATATACCTACTGACATCCCATCTTTCTTGATAACCTCTCTCGATATCACGTACATCCTGGAAAAATATTTCACCTTGTTCTTCACTGTAGGCACCCAAATTTTCAGGATAATATTGAATATGGGAGAGTAAGAAGTGAACTTTCAAGCTCATCTTGCACACTTGATCTATATACGCTGTCAGTATGCGCTGTAAAATAGTTTTATTTTCGGAATCCTTAGTATAACCCAAAAAATTTGCTTTATAATTTTTAAAGAATCCTATACTTTTCTCGATTTCTGCCATTGATTTAGGAAAGAGGGGACCAGACAAAAATTTTCTTATGTCGGGGGCCAGTGACAGTAGTTAAACCGTGTCGTGGTGGTCAATCAGCTTTTGTCCAGTGTAGCTCTCTGGCTCTACTATCCCACAAACATAGAAAACAAGGGAATTTTGTATAACCTGACTGTTGATCCAACAAACATTGTTAGTATTTTAAAATCTCCACAAACCGTCCATTGATGTTCTTGATATTTGATTTTCTCAAGTTTCGTAGTAAAGTCATTGTAGTTTTTTTTCATATGAACCGAGAGTCCCATTGAAAGAGATGCCAATACATTTCCATTATGCAGCAGAACTGTTATGAGGCTAGTTTTGGATGAATCAATGAATAAACGCCGTAAATTTGAAGCTTAAAAAATAAAATACAAAATTTTAACTAAATAAGAATTTTACACAAACTAAAAATATAAGTATGTATTAGTATTGTAGTATTTTAACATTTATTTTTTCGGTTTTAGGACATCAAAACCTATGCAGTTTTTTACCTACAGGCCTGTGTCATCTTTATCATCTCAGCTCATAAATGACCTGACCTACTACACCACGCTGGTCAGAGGAGGATTTTGTTTTGAGTTTACCTTCTCTTGCATAGATGTTATATGCATATTTTATCCCTTAGTCGTCTTTTACGATCACCCACGGGTAAGATAGGGAGTGGTGAATTGTATTCTTACTCTGTCACCACACGGAAAAGAACTGTATAATTAACTTTTGTGAAACCATTCTAAAGTCAAGATTGATTAAGAGCGATCCACTGAATTTTTGCATAGAGATGACGTTGTACATATATTATTATCAGCTGAGTCACTAGTTCCAGTTACAGATTTGGTAACCATTTTGTGATACAGTTCCACTCTTATCTTAGCGTCATGTAGGTATATAGCCTTTAACCGTTCTCCTTTAACCTTGCCCGATATGACTATCTGATGCAATAAGATTTTTTTCCAATTACTACTTCCTCAGATAAGCGCATTCAAACAAACCAACGTTTTGGGTTTGTAATAGTTAATATACATAAATATATAATAATATACTTTTATATGAAATTAGCTTAATGTTTTGATGTTCTACTTTTACTAATAAAAGCGTCATATAGTATTATTTAATAATATTTCTACGTTCTACGTAAACGAAGTTGCAAGTTAGCGTTAGCCCAAAGTAACTATTCCACGCGGACGAAGTCGCAAACAGAAGCTAGTCATAAACACGCACGCTTTACTTGATCATTATTCTGCAGCGATATATTTTAAAACTATGATATCTGCTAAGGTGTACATTGAAATCAAATGATGTAAAGGGCAATTTTGTTTTAAATTAAATATTTGTGATGAATGACGTATTAATTTGGATAAAGATTAATACCACGTTTATAAAAACACCTTCGCAAATATCGCCTTATTTTAGAACAAATTTGGTAAGCATAAAAAGGTTATAGTGAGCCCTTAGAGATAGATATATGCTATCACGGACTTTTTTTAGAACTTTAAAAGCAGCGGAAGCTCTCAAAAGGAAAATAAAGCTCCTGATTTTGTAACATTCTTCATTGGTGTTCTGCTCCTATTCGTCTTAATGTAATGATATAGCAAGATTTAAAAAATAATGAATGTGGTTTAAGAATGAATGAGTTACTCGTCAAATGTCTTTTTTATGCCGATGATCAGGTTGTAATTGCATCGTCGGCTGAAGACTTACAGGCGATGGTAACTACTATGCATGATGCTTTTGAAAGAAAAGGTATGAAAGTAAATGTAAGTAAGACGAAAGTAATGGTCTTTGAAAAGGATAAATGTATGACGGAATGTAATATTTTTATAAATGGTGAGGGATTGGAACAGGTGAAAGAATTTGTATACTTGGGAGTACTATTTACTAGTGATGGTAAAAATAATGATGATGTTGAAAGAAGAGTGAATGCTGGTAATAAAGTGAATGGGGCACTGTACACTTTTATGAAGAGTAGGAATGTATCTAAAAAGGCACGCCTAGCTGTACATAAGGGAGTATTAGTTCCCACTCTCATGTATGGCAGTGAAAGTTGGATTTGGCAGGGAAGACATGAAAGCAGAATAAATGCTGTAGAGATGAGAGCTCTTCGTAGTATGTGTGGTGTAAGTATGAAAGATAAAATTAGGAATAGTGTTATAAGAGAGCGCTGTGGTGTAAATGAAGAAGTAATGACAAAGATAAAAAAGGGTATGCTGAGGTGGTTTGGACACATGGAAAGTATGAGTGAAGAAAGGTTGACTAAACAAGTATACAAAGCGAGTGTGAGTGGGATGACTACAAGGGGAAGACCACGTCGTACTTTCCTGGATCAAATTGAAGATGTGTTAGTGAAAGGTCAGATTAAGAGTACGCGTAATCGTAGAGCATGCATGAAGACTGTGATGAGCGTGAATGAAGCGATGGAGGTATGTCAGGATCGTGGTTTGTGGCAATCCGTAGTCTCTGCCTACCCCTCTGGGAAACAGGCGTGAGGCTATGTATGTATGTAATGATATATTGCCTAGAGTCTTCCTCGATAAATGGGCTATCCTACACTGAGAGAATTTTTCAAATCGGACCAGTAGTTCCTGAGATTAGCACGTTCAAACAAACAAACTCTTCAGCTATATATTATTAAGTGCAGATTTGTGCCTACATCCGGATTCAGATCTAAAAACTGATGTGCTAGTGAATGGCAGTTTAAGACCTACTTCTAACCGATGAGCTTGCTCAAACACTGATAAATACGAGTCAACCTTTAAGAAATTAACTTGAATTGCCATAATCATTTTGCTTTTACACCACTAAGAATATTAGGGCATTCATACCCACTACCACATAGTATGATGCGAGCCTACATGTTTGTTTTAAAAAGACTATTTTAACAGTTAATTACAAATTAATAAGGACTTATTTTTTCCCATGTTTTATAGGTAAGGATGTAGCTTATAGATATAAGAGGTAGAGTACGTAGCTTATAAGTGGCATTAAATTTTAGATAATCATGTGTCATTTGCTTTATAGCTTCTCGTTAAATGATTTTGCGGCAGGCGAACACGGAGGTACACATATTGACGCACCTTATCATTTTTATGAACCTGGCCAATATGTTGGAGATCTGCTCCTGGAAAAGTTAATAGTACGACGTACGTATAAATACAGTGATTTATGTTAATTAGAGTCTTTCTTAATTATGTCTGCCCTGTTGGGCACAAACTTTTTTCACAGTAGAAGAGAAATCTGCCTAATGTATTCTGGTGAGGAGGATAACTGATTATACGTGTGGTGACGGAGTAAGAATACAATTCACCAACCCCTGTCTTACCCGTGGGTGCTCTTAAGAGACAGCTAAGGGATAAAAATGCATATAATATCTATGCAAGAGAAGGAAAACTCGAAACAAACCCTACACCAACACGTCTGACCAACGTGGTATAGTAGGTTAATTTCCTTAGCTGCCATTACGGAGGAGGCCCGAACCCAACAGTGGGACATTTATGGGCTGTGATGATGAGGAGGATAACTGTACTGTTATTTGATACAGCACGAATACAATATCCGATCACGTTCCTTTCCTTAGTTGTCTTATAAAAAAGCTGTGAGAAAAGAAAGGCAGGTGGCTTTATATTCTAATATACCCTCGCTAATTACCATTCTAAGCAATGTAAGGATTTAATATGTTGGCTTCTTGGTCTTATCATTATTTAAAAAAACAGGCACCACGCGGCACTAAGGAAATAATTCTTGTATTATGGACTTTATAAACATTCATTTGAATGAATAAAAATTACACTCAGACAATTTGTGGATCGCATAAAGTATTGTCCTATGTAGGAATCATAACCACGGCACTGGCTCAGTTGGTCGGTATCTTAACAACGCTGTTCGTCTGTATTACTTCCAGTGGTTGTTGTTTTGGTGATATAAGGATCATAAGCACAGCCGAACCGCTATTTATCGTAGCAATCTGCCACTATGAACTATCTCTTAGGAAATGGAATTAGGTCAGTTTTCATATTCGGCAAACCGATGAATATATTGAGGTATTTTAAGTCTGGATATGGCACATATAACAGTAGGGGTGCTAAATCGATGGGTGTTTATTGCGCTTATGTAAATATCGAACTTCAAATGAAATCACTTACAATTTGTGCATTGATCTGTTGAATAAAAATTGTCAACAAGAAATTGGTCCAGCGTCACTCTACATACTACTTAGACTAGAGTGGTTAAGTTTCGAAGTTGCCTTTGGTTGAAGTTTTGTTAATAGTAGGTGATACTAGATTGCTCCCATTATGTATTTGTCGGTTAATCGGCAGAATACTGTACAAGTATACTTCTAGTCGCCTTTACGATTAACTCACTGGTTACGGGTAAGATGTGTTCTTGCCCTGTCACCACGAAAATTATAATGATTTTTTTTATTGCAGTGGTAATTATTGATGTATCTTCAAAGGTTAATGGCAATCCAGATTATTTGTTGTTTAAAAAAGATTTGGGTAACATACACAGTAATTATTTTGACAAGCCCTGTGCCGTAATATTTAAGTTCGGATGGAGTCAATATATTAATGACAAGGAAAAGTATTTGGGTATAAACGGAACAACATTAAGATTTCCAGGTAAGCACAAAAATAAATATTATTATTTCATGATCATAATCATCTCAGCTCGTTTATTCACGTCCCACGACCGGGTTCGAGCCTCCTTCACAAGGAGTGTTGTAATCTTACTGCATTAACACATGGATGATTTTATTATTTATTGAAGCTAGTTCTACTTTTTATTTTAATAGCTTATGGTGGCAAACGAGCAGACAGCACATCTGATGATAAGTGTCACTGCCGCCCATGGAATTTTGCAATACCAAGTGTAGTTAGGCCGCTGCCTACCATTACAATCCCCAAACCCACTCAGTCGGGCTGCTAGCTCTCTCGCTACTTGATATCTTTAAATATATAGGGTGGAAGGGGACCGCTCCCGAAAACAAAGACAGGTAACCCTACTAATCCTACTTGTAATGATAGGCTAGAAAAATAATTGAATCGGATGAAAAAAAAATGATTTTTCATCACGCGAGGTCGTGGAACTCTTGAAGATATGATCGTGAGTTTTGAATAGATAGCGTCTTTTCTCATCTGAGTAAAGTGACGTATTGTTTATAGAATTATCGTTACATGACACTGTCCTAATACGATGTAATGTAAAAAAAACTTTAAATACTTGTGAAAAATTTTTTTTTCATCCGAATCGCTTTTTTTCTAGCCTATCATTACAAGTAGGACCACCTGTCTTTGTTTTCGGGAGCGGTCCACTTCCACTCTGTATAATGCTTATTTTCTTATAAAATACAGAGGTTACATACCATATACAGAGTGGAGACGTCGATACGACAATAAATGAAAACACCGTCAATACTAGTGTATAGGAGTATTTTGAAACTATTAAAAAAGTCCTCGCATGCATATTTAAAAAACAATTTTTTCAAACAAACTTTTTATCATAAATATTGAAACAAAATAGAACACCGTTTGTAAATATTAGTTCACTAACCTGTGGTCGGCACGCGAGTGACCTTGTGGTATCATATGTTACAACTTCGAAACGTAGGTAAATACATACACTTAATGTTTGGGCGCTATTCATTCTTACTCGATTATTTTATTAAAATAATCACGATAACTTTAATAATTCACTTGGTCGTTAAACTTTTAAATTTTCGATATGTGCGCCATGGACCCGAACGCACAAATTATATCGTTTTAAAATATTATTTCGAACTCTTGTTAACAGGTCGCCATTGACGGCGATGTATTTTAACTTGTCGAAAGATCGTACAATTCCTTTTTTTAAGTTCTCCACATTATCAACCTCTGTCAAATTTGCGAGAAAATAATTTAAAATTTGTTCATCTAGGGTGACTCTTACACGCGAAGGAGCACTATCCATATGAGGCAGTAAGGATTGATTATCCCGTAACCTCTGGACAGCTTGCACAATAGTCCGGCCATTGGTAGTACAAACACGTGTGTTTCCATATCTCTTTCGGTACGTACGTATGGTTAAAGCTGCATTTCCGTGATATTCTCCATAAATTAAAATCATATCTGTATACCCGAAGCTGTGTAATTATAACGAGGCATTGTAAATGAGAAAGAAATACTATTCTAACACAAAGTAAGCGTCTAATTACGCACATTCACGTCACAGGATCACGGTGGCACACTGACCTACAGACCTATTATAATAGTTTTGAACGTGAGACCGAGGTCTTCTTCCATTAAGCCGCATTAGGTAGTTTTAAATTTCTCATCTAAGTCTGATGACACGGTTTATATGTATCTTAAGACTTAGGAATAAGATATAATATGCATTGATTTGTATTACGTTTGGGGAAGACTTGAACTGGTAAACATGGCGATATGTAGGTACTACACACATATTAGTTTATACCGATGCGGCGCGGGAGCTCATTTGATAGGCGAATAATTTTAATTTTTATACAGAGTGTGGAAATTGTTAATAATACAAAGTAATGTGCTGCGGCTAAACTATACGACATATTGTATTCAAAGTTTGTATACAGGCTGGGCAAGTCATCAGATACACTAGATTAAAATTATTGTCGTATGGTCGTCTCCACCTTGTATACATACATATTTCGTCATACAACTTTTTGTGTCCGGTCATTACCGGGCACAAAAAGTTGTTTTTTTTTTCTTATTAGGAAATAAGTGGTAAGTTTGTGTCTATAATCGAGTATAGTAAATATTTTGTATTGACATATTTAGAAAAGAAAGCAATACAATTTTATTACGCACCAGGATTTTGTTAGACAGAGTTCACGATTGAGTCGTAGGTATAGATAAGTTACTGGATTAATGAGTAAGTTCTCACTGACACTCTCTTTGCCAATGACCTAGCAAAATTAGTGTTATCTTTCCTATAAATCAATTTACCCACAGATAGTCCTATAAATTCCTGTAAGTGTACATAATGACTTTGTACATAAATACTTTAAATTCTTAGTTCACTGAAAATGCGATAATTATCAAAGGCAGTTTCTAGTTTATTATAGTCAACCCGTATGCCCTCACTATTCCTGCATATGAGGTAGTATAAATTATTATTACATGCTGGCCAGATTTAGGTTTTCATATCTACTTAGGTCTTACAATCGGTAGATTTTTAAGTTTTATCTTAGTATCATTGGAATAATGATCTTTTCGTGTATGATGGAAGTAAGAATACAAAATGTCAGCATCCCTTCCTTTCCCATAGGTGATCGTAAAAGACGATTAAAAGACACAACGGCTAGACAAGGAAAGCGTAGTGTAGGTCAATTCCCTACTCTATTAAAGGAAGCTCGAGCCCAATAGTGGAAGGTTTGAGCTGCGATGATATCTTGGCTAGCCCACTCAATGGCTCAATTTTTTTAGTACTTAATACTAACCGACATTGCGATATAAGTAACAGCCTACCTTCTAAAATCTCAATTTGATTAACCATAAAACTGTAAATAAGAAAGCCTGAAACTGTATAACAAGAAATTGACATATTTATGTAATAAAATCATCTTCTAGGTTTAAGTGCGGAGGTAGCAGAATGGGTAACTTCTCATAAAAATATTGTGGGAGTTGGAGTAGATGGCCCATCAGTTGACGCAGGAGTCTCTACTGATTTTCCGGTTCATAAAATACTAGCGAAAGCAGGATTGTACAACATGGAAAATGTTAATTTATACAGACATGTTAATGGTACGAACAACTTTTATTTATTATTTCATTACATAAGTAGGGCAAACTTTTGTTAAAATATTTTGATCAAATACTTTTAGTATCAAAGAAAAAGAATGTGTTGCAACAATGGAAAATTATGGATACAAAACTTTTAAATTAATCGAAAGGACGAGGCCTATGACATTGCAAATTTAAATTTATGCTTTAACATCAAATAAATATGTATAATACATATCAATTCGGATACTGACGGTTATCAGATTTGAATGTGCTAAAGTTCTATCATATATGTCCTATCATATATTAATCTACGGTTTAAATGATCAAACATGGGAACAAAATACCAATGTTGTTTCTATTATCACTACTAGAACAGCTGTAAAGCACCGAATTTATTTACCTTAGAAGCAACATGTTTTTTTGCGAAATATTTTTCGTCTTAACAGTATCATAATCACATATAAAATTTTCGTAATAAGGTACCTCCTAGCTATTATTACTTTAGTTTTTTTAAATATATAATATCGAACATCATAACATAAATTAACTAAAACTAATTGTACCACAATAAAAAAAATATTTTCCAGAATATAACTGCACTGCTTTAGTATTACCGATGAAAATAGGTATGGGCACTGGCGCACCTCTTCGACTTGTAGCGATTTGTCCAAAAGAGCCATAATAGTTGCAACGAAACATGGTGTAATTGCATAAAAAACGAGGAGACCCTTCATCCAGCATGGCACATTTTCTTTCTTTATTGCCATTATCTTTCATACCACACAATGAAGGAATAACATATAGTCATTAGGAAGTTGACAGTTATCAAGGTTATTGGATTTGTTAGATTTTAGTCATTTTATAATAAATAATCGAGATATGTGTAGTCTTTTCTTTCTTGTGTTATATCACCTTAGCTTTTTATATGTAATGGCGGTGGAATTCGATAAAAAATCACCATAAGTTGATATGTGACATTCTTATAATTAAAGACAAAAAATTAAATTCATATCTTGAGGCTGAGAAGACAAAGATCGGGTTCCAGTGGCCCGGTCGTTCGGCGAAGAGACGCAGACATGCTGGGTGGGTCTATGGGGTCGTGCGCCGCCACTTCTGTCGCTCCGGACGCATCTGGCGGGGTGTGACAAATCATAGCCCGCCGCAAAAAAAGGCTACCAAAGCCGAACCTTTCAAAATTTTATTAGGTTTCTAATTCGTCATAAAGTTGAAATTTTTTTTAAACGTTCATTTTGGGCTGGCAAATCATACAGAATGGTCAGAGGTATTCTAACGCCTATGATACTCTGAATTGCGATAGTCTAATTTTATGATTGTGCTCCCATGTGTAGCGAAAGTAGGTTTATTGCAATAAAAGCAGATACGTCACATAATCATGTTTATTTAGAGAACAAGTTTTAAAAAACTTAAATGGATTATCTTATACCACTTAAAACAGATTAAAGTAATTAAATTTACTTAACAAAAAGGAATGAAATTTAAGTAATAATTAGGTACTGAATGAAGTAATGAAAGGAATTGAATGTAAATTCACTCGCTCTTAATAAGTATGTTATCTTCAATGAGTTTGTTGTAAATTAAGTCATTCTTATCATTTCTTAACTCTACCAAAGGAACAGAACCATCATAACCTATGATTTTAGCATGAAAAGGTCCTTTGTCCAAGAAAATTTTACCATATTCGCCAAGAACATCTTCTATATTCAGATCGGGGTTCAAATGGACTCCAAATAATTTTGCTGATATAGTTACCGGTGGAAGTTTTGTCCATTCATCTAATATTTCCCTAGTATCAGGCAGTGAAATGACTTCAATATTTCCATAATCAATGTATCTTACTTTAATTTGATTTTTCGCCTCGCTAAATTGTAAAATAGCGGCTCGGTACCATCTACCGTCTTCGGGAAAGATAGCAACGCAGGCTTTATTTTCGTATATACCATTCAATGGTGGCAAACTTTGGCTTTCAGCCTGTAATTCTTCAAACATACTTTCGTATACGCTAGTCGTTTCTTCATCAGATATAATACTTAATTCTAGAGTATTAACATTATTTATGATTGTAATGATACAAACAAATTTGTCCTCTGTGTGCTTAGGATAGGTAACATAGTTGCTATCAATGGAGGTATTATTTTCATCTGCTATCAATTTATTCCAATCTAGTTCTTTCATTACATTTAGATCGAAAGAGTCTGCTTCAGATGCAGACATTGTCTCAACAACATCAGAGTCATCAACAACTATATAATCAGGACCAGAATCACATACAGAGGTAATAGATTCCTTATTAGGTATCTTATTTTTTGTTGCAGTAGCAAATTTTTTTACTATAGGCTTCGAGCCATCTGTGTATTCTGCCATTTCAAAATCAACTAAATGATCATTAATGCATAGTTTATTAAATTTTAATTCAATAGGAAGTATCCCATCACGAGGTTCGCCAGTTATTTTAATATAACACTGTTTTTCGACAACTGATTTATGAATATAATCTAATGTGTTACGATCCCATTGTTTGCCGATAGGCCGGATACGATTTAAGATACATTTAATGGCCTGTATTGGTATCTGATGGAGCGGAACACTCTTTCGTATATTTAAGAAGTCACACGATTCTTCATTCCCGTAATCAATATATTGAACTAAACATGTTGAATTATCTGTGTTTACTTCAGTTACTCTACCTCTGTAGTATTTGTTGTCTAAGAAATATAGTGCAACGCAAGGTTCACCAACAGACCATTTCATAAATTTTGCCTTAGGATCCGGTCCTTTGAAACGTACGTCGAGTGCTTTACGGATAAGATCTAAGGTGTCTTGCTGTTTCACATCATGTAAATAAATCACACCATCATTATCAATGTACCTGGAATATATAAAAATAACGATCAAGCTACATTTATAATTATGTTACGCCTATATATATGACCTATTATCTGAATTGTTATTAGCCAATAAAACACACTAAAGTTTAGGATTTTAGATAAAAAAACATTATTACCCTATACATTAAATCGATGGCACGAATGGCGTAGTGGTTAAAAATAAGATATGGTCCGAACGCGCCAAGTGTCGCGGTTACAATTCCCACGCAGTACATTGTTTTGTGCGATCCCCAAATTATTGTTTCAAGTGTGTTGTAATTTGTGTCCGTTTATTGTATATTTATAAAATCATCATATATAAAATCACACGCAACACAGACACTTTCCTTAATACAGAGAGATGTCTTATTTTTTTCTTTTATACGACTTAAAACACGATAAACTAAAACTATTCTTGGAGCTAAGAAAATAAGCCAAGCTATAACGGAAAGTGAATGTGCCAATTATATTACCAGTCTAAAGAAGTATGAAATATTCATTTCAGTTTTTTTTATTTATATTTTCTACTCAACATGATTTATTGAGCACAATAGCGATGATTTAATAAAAATATTAGTATTGAAACAGACAGATATCAATGGTAATAAAAATAAGGATAAAATTCTTACGTTGGCACTCCAGTAAATTCTTTACATGACAATGGTTCAGGTGGTAGCCAGTCAGAAATATACATTATATTAGATGCATCTGCATCAGCTTTAGTATTCATGTCATCACTTCCATGGAAAGAGG
Organism: Lymantria monacha; assembly: GCA_905163515.2. Lineage (NCBI taxonomy): Eukaryota > Metazoa > Arthropoda > Insecta > Lepidoptera > Erebidae > Lymantria > Lymantria monacha. The sequence goes on along the minus strand of LR991091.1, from coordinate 14,288,711 downwards.
TGGGAGAATCTCTACTGGTTTCTTTTTCAAATTTCTTGGTTGTAGACACCAGAGGAACTGGATCTAATTGCAGCCATTCATTAACTGATCCAGTTATATTGAGAAAAGATAATGTATCTTCTTTGTCAGTTGCTTCTTTCTCTATTACCTATGAAACATAAAAGTTAAAAATTGACATTTCTTATTTAGGTAAAGTTATATTTATCCAGCGCTAGGCACCAGCAGCTGTACAATGGAATGATCTGGTCCAAGACTATATGGCGCACCAGGGTGGATGGGACCCTCTACAATTGTAACAGGGTTCTTTAGTGAAGACCAAGGGAGACCGAGAGCCATGGCGGTCAGTACCATACACAAGCGCTACATAATGGCGACCGAGACGAGGTGTTATTGAAACAGCAGGTTATGGCGCCCCACGCCGCACTTTCAGCGCCCGGATAGTTGCACAAAGTGTACCCAGACCATTGGCGTCCTTCCACAACTGTAATAGGTCTTTTTTGGAAGGACCAGAGGGAGCCGTGGCGGTTAGTGCCATATGTTGGCACTACATAGTGGCGACCAAAGCGAGGTATTACGTGATGAAGTGCAGCGCAAAACAAATAACTTGCTGCAATTGCAATAACTTCAATCCCCATGACACAGTAATATCAGGACGGTAGCATCATTCCTTCTTTCGAATCATGTGACCAACCATGAACGTCGATAAGCAGATAGATCTCATCATTCTCCTACTTTTATCCCAATTACTTGGGGGGCGATACAATACGTACTCTTCTTCCATAGTACATATTGTAAAAGTTATCGGCAATAATTTTATAACCGGCGGCCTGCCAGACGTCAACCCTTCTTGGGAATGTAATTGTTGACCAAACGGCATCAGTTGGAGTTGGCCCAGGTCGTTATAAGGCTCTTAGGTAGTACCACACTCTCGCAGAAGATCGATGTCTGAGTAATGGCAAAGTGCTATTGCGAATCCCAACTGGGTGGGTTTGGGAATTTTATTGCTAAGCAGCGGTCTAAGCTATACCCTTGGTATTGCAAAGGTCCATAGGCGGCAGTGACGCTTACCATCAGGTGTGCTGCTTGCTCGTTTGCCACCATAAGCAATAAAAAAAAATACAAAATAAAATTGTAAACATGACGCGTATTCAAAATTACTTCATCGGTTTTGTAGCTATCTGTCACAGAGATCAAGCTATATTTTAGACTATAGTATTCAGTATTACTATTCCAATACAAAACAATAACATAATGATTAAAGTAGTAGTACATCATTGTTGATATGGTACTATTGGTGTGTTTAATAATTAGGCAATTCTTTGTGCTATCACCATAAAATCAGTTAATATTTGTTAAGTCCTTTGACGCAAAGATTTAATTGTGTTCTCTTAAAATAATAAAATCAGACATATTGTTATATTGTAAAAAAAATAAAAGTTAATTAAGACAAACAAAAGAAACTTACGGGTTGCGATTTGTCTGGCACTCCTAAGCCTTGTTCGATAATTCTAGTGTTAAGGCAACGCCATTCTGACTTATTCGGTTCTAGCGCATCTCCTTGTATAGTATGATATACCCATATTTCGATAGGCATACTTTTATCTTTGAAGTTGCCTATTTTTGTAATGAACACTCGTTTATAGACATCTAGAAGCTCTTTTAAGAACTCCTTAGTGAGTGATGGCCATTCTTCTCCTACGGCCGGTACTATTCCATGTAGATGACACATAATAGCTGCGTCCCCAAATGCCGCAAACTCCGGCGTTAGTTCTTTTAGACCTGACAGGGGAACTGTTTCAATACAAGCAAAATCACTGTAAAAAACTTTAGCATTTCCCTTTTCTACTTCCATTACTACTGCACGACGCCAAGTTTGTGACTGGACACATAATGTGCAACATCTGTCCTCAGCTTTCCATTCATTTTTAGATACAACTTTATTTTTAGAATAATGCTTTTGTATATTCTCGAATAATTCGTTGAATGTTTTTTGCTGATGGACCAAGGCTATGTAAATTAATGAAGGCGATTTGTAATGTAAAATTTTCGCCTCCAACCTAAGAGGTCCCTTGTCTTTAGCTTCTAGATCGGATTCAACAAGTTTCTTTTCCTTATTTTTTTTCAATATAGTTATTTTATCTTTTCTTATTTTTGGTTCAGGTTGCGACAAAGGAGATTTGTTAGTTATAACTTGCTCTTCCACTGGATTTTTGTTAAACATGTAAACTCTGTAACAAAATTATTCAAACCAATATATCAGAATCATAAAATAAGCATTTTGTTTACGCGATTATTAGGTACTTTGTCTCACAAAAGATAGAATTATATCTCGTATAATATCTTGTAACAGCATTAAGAAATACTATTTACTTGAAGTGCACCCACTTCCCACTTTAAATAGGTATATTGATAGGTACTATTAGTATATTACAAGTATTACAACTAAACGGTAAGTCGAGTAAGTATCTATAGTTCATCTAATCTAAGAAGTGCATTTTGACGTTTTGCATTTTTGAATACACAATAACCTCGGTCAAACGTATACACATGATTGTAAACACTAAATCTGAAATTTTAAACAACTATTAAGTTATTTACATAATTAACATTGCGGGTGACTTTCTTGTACAATAATCTAATGTTGAAACTCGTAAAACTAATTTAAAATTAAAATAATATGGTAAATAGTAATTGTTATTGACGATCTAACAATGTCACGTCATCACATTCTATACAGTAGTGCTTGACAACTTCTAATTCACGAATATCCAAATAATCGGTAAAAATACTAGAATAATACAATTAATCGAATAGAAATTTTGACAGAGATGTACATTTCGACACTTTGATTGATGAGGAAATAATCATTTCGCGACGTTGATAATTCAAGTAATAGTAGTAATTCTAAATAAATTGCTATTTTGAAATCCAGTTTTTGTTTTTAATTAACCTAATGCTACACATATCGACGGCGGAAAGCGAAAACGTCGTAGTCCACAAAAACGAAAATGTTCACCAGAGCCAAAAAACTGTTTCACTTTTTTTCAAAAAATCATAACTATAGTCAATAAAATATAGCATGATCTCTGTGACAGTTCTCACTAGTCCCGCACGCTTACGATGCAGTCCATATTTTTGTCGATATAATTCCTTATTTTTTAAAGTTATTTGCTACTGCAATTGAAAAACAATGCATGAAAATCTTATTGAACTTCAATCAAATGGATGGATGAATCGATTTTAAATTTAAAACAATTTATGAAAATCTTATTGAATTTAAATTAATGGATTTTATTTAATTTAAACTAAAGCTGTTAATTAATTATTTTTATTATTCGAAAGGAATATATCCAAGTTCATCATCACTATTATCATCATCGCTGGAGCATTCCTATAGGTTGATGATGAGTTCTTGGTCACAGATTAATTCATGAATAATCATGTTTATTTTATAAAATAAATTATCTTTTTAATATAATCGAAATGGTCTTATTAATATTATAACTGATGTCTGAATACTATAATAAATTAACACAATTTACTTATTTTATAGAGTAACCATGTGGTTTATATAGGTAATGTATTGGTTTTACTTGTTTTATAAATAATTAATAAGAATGTTATCGATTCATGTTTATCGATTGTCCCATCTCTATCTTATTCTCAGTTCAGTATGATCTTGTACTTGCGTAAGCACTATACTTTTATCAAATGGTTACTAAGTATATTAAAACATGAGGTACTAATTTTGGTGTAAATATTCATATTTTTATATTCATATTTTTATATTCATAATTCAGTTGAGATATAACTGGCACCTAAAGAATGAAAATATAGGCGATATAATCAATTATGGTGGGACCACGCTGTTGACAGTTTTCTGTCTACAGCCTCGAGCCGGTCCGTCCGGGGTAGTACCACACTCACGCAAAAGATCGACGTCTGAGTAGTGGCAATGTGCTATTACGCGTCGTTCGGTGAGCGAGAGAGCCGGAAGCCCAACTGGATGGGCTTGGGGATTTTATTGGTAGGCAGCGTCCCAAGCTATACCCTTGGTATTGCAAAGGTTCATGGGCGGCAGTGACACTTACCATCAGGTGTGCTGCTTGCTCGTTTGCCACCATAAACAATAAAAAAAAATACAAATTAAAATTGTAATAATGACGCGTATTCAAAATTACTTCATCGGTTTTGTCGCTATCTGTCACAGAGATCAAGCTATATTTTAAGGATTATAGCGTATTTTTTAATGTAGACCCACGATTTTTGGAAATTAGGTTTATTATTTTTTTCTAAATATAATTTTTACTCTCAAATCTCATTCTAACAATTATTTATCAAAATTTTGTTGACTACGACATTTTGAACTATTTTTACAGAATGTTAAAACGCTGTAATTGCACTATTGAGTTGTATGGAGCGGGGTCAAATGCATTTTTTTAAGGAAAGCGAAAACGTCGTAAGCAACATTATTTGAACTAAACTGTATGTTGTAAACGTAGTTATTCCATGAAACTAATATCTTGGAATAGGTGTAAACTAAAATAATTGCTTATTTGGGGTAAGACAAAATATTACACGTAAAGCGATTTAAATTTGACAGAATATTAGCCATTTTGGTAGTCATTTGGAGGACAAAGACAAATTGGCAAGCAAAAAGTTAGACGTGCTGCCTGCTAAAACGTCGTTAATGAGCAAAAATCTTTTTTTACGGAAAGTGAATTGCTGTTGTCGACATAGTATTTCATTTTCTGTACGTTACAGAAAAAAGTAGTTATTACTACTTTTTTCTGTAACGTACAGCGTTTTTGAATGCAGGCATTTAAGTTTCAACCCGTTTTTTTTTAAATGTTAATTTCATAACTATTCATCATAGAATTATGTAACCCGGACCATTTGAATCAGTTTTTTTTTCTGACTCGAACAGTGCAATAAAAATTTTTTTCGTACTTTGTGGACTACGACGTTTTCGCTTTCCGCCGTCGATATGATGAATAGATTCTATGCTGAAATAATTAAATTTGTTTAGTACTAATTTAGCACTTAATTTATTCATCACCTTTTTGAAAAAAATAAAATAAACCGATTATTAATTATAAAGAACCAATATCGATTTCTCAGTAAAATCGGATATTTTCGATAGCGATTATTTGGTTCACATACCTAGACAACTTACTGCGACAGCTGTCAAAGTGCACTTCTTAGATTAGATAGACTATAGCAATTTAGGTAAGCATAATATGCATATAAGTACTGCCTAAGTGCTATCAATTTCTTGAACTTATAGATCAGCTTTAATATCGAAAAGGCTCTAATGTAATTGTGCTCGTTTGACAAATCGATCTATAAGCAAGTATAAAACACATTAGTCATTTCCATATATAACTAAACGAAGATTTTATTATTTAATCCTTAGAACGAAGAACTAGACTAAACAAATACATGAATATATACACATTATATCTTTTGCCGTAGTTTTTATGGAATTTTTAGATGAAAATTCATGGCAAATACCCAGTTTGTCGCTCAGTTAGAATAGAACATACATTACATGCCACTGTCAAATTCATTTTGTATAAAATACGTTATTGATTGACATTAAAAAAATACTCTACTATACTATACTAATCGTTTCATAGAGTACTTGAATAAAAAACCGTATTAATCATTATTACACTTTTTGGAGAGTTCCAGAGGCACAGAACTGACCACCGAAGACAAAGATCGGGTACCGGTGGTCCGCTCGCACGGCGAAGAGAGAGGATTTTACGGTGGGTCTATGGGGTCACGCGCCGCTTTCTCCGTCACCCCGGACCGATTTGGCGGGGCGAGACGCACCCATAGCTCACCAATAAAAATTAAAAAAAAAAAAAAAAAAGAGGCACAGAACTAAGGAAATACCAATATTGCTTTCCGTATGGTGATAGAGTAAGAATATAAATCACCATTCCATAACTTGGCCGTGGATATCGTACAGACGACTAAGGGATACGATATGCAGATAACAATCTATGTCTTGCATAGAAGGGAACTCGAACTATAACCCTATACCAACCCGTCTGACGAGCGAGTTATAATGGAGGAGAAGACTTGAGCCTAGTAGTGGGATCTGTAAAAGCTGTGAGTAATATAATATAATCGTGCATAATCTTACCCAAAGCTGACGGCATATTTATGTTTAATCATTTCTTGATTGATGCAAATAACATTATCAGGGTCTCTTTTGTCGTGAAGAATAACACCTATAGAACTGCGGCTCTGATTAGTCCAGTTGCGATTGTCCTCCACTTGTAATTCTAATAGACTTCCTTCATATCTCTTCAGCAGATCCACAGATCCAGCATTCCACTTTTTGCTTAATGGAGTTACGCCAGCTAAGTGACACTCTGTGGCCTATAATATAATAAATATTCTCATCCGATTCGCCAAGGAATACATTTAGATAGAATAATCATGTGGTGGTGTACAGGAGCTTTGGGGCCGTCCATTAATCATGTGAGGTATGAAATTGTTTGACAAAAATCACGAAATATTACAAGAGGGAGAGGGGGTGTAGTAAGATATCACGTGTATTTATTTTTTCGTCAAACGCTGAGATTTCTAAACTGAAAATGGCGTGTAGAGTGACTTTGACTTACCGTTACCATAGGTGATCTGTATAAAGACCTTTTTGCAATGAGCTATGGGCTATTTCTTTGTAGGTACTAAAAATTCACGTGATGTTGGTGGGGGTGGGGGGGTTCATAATCTTAAGCCTCACTACGTATCACCAAGGGGGGAGGTTGGGGTTAAGAATGCCAAAATAAAGATCACGTGATTAATGGACGTTCCCGTTCTTGAGTCTATATTATTGTCTATGAAGAGATTATAGATAATGAGTTCTGATATTTACACGAGTATTAAAATTGCATTTGATATAAAATTATTTTTAGTTCTTCCTCGACCATAAACGCTGTGAAGTGTTCGAAACGTTGGTCAATTAGAAATCAAATAGAAACGCGATAAAATCCGTAAAAATAGTTTAATTTAAAAGAGATTGAAGATTTTAAGATCGTGAATGGGACCAATACAAGGGGAAGACCACGTCATACTTTTCTGCACCAAGTTGGAGATGTGTTGACGAGAGGTCTTATTAAAAGTATGCGTAATCGTAGAGCATGCATGAAGACTATTATGAGTGTGAATGAAGCGATAGAAGTATGCCAGGATCGTGGTTTGTGGCAATCCCTAGTCTCTGCCTACCCATCTGGGAAACAGGCGTGAGGAGCTATGTATGTATGTATGTATGTTGAAGATTTAATGAAGCAGATGATTATGTAAATAAAATTGTAATGCTATAAGATGCAAGCTCATCAATATAAATATATACATAAGTGTCTGTTGTATGTGATCTTTGAAATGGCCCGACCGATTATAAATGTTGTTTGAAGGAGTAACTTTGACAACTGTTATTAAAAAAGGGAATACAACGCAAAAAAAATAACTTATGAAAGCCTGAACAATTCTTATTCAATTAGGGAAATAATTGCGATTTATATTAGGTTTTTGACGACAATCGATATCAACGTTTGGTTCAGAGGTATTCCAAGAGATAGGGATATAAATACATATAAATAACACTTGATGATTTGATTGAATTATATCGAGACGAAGTTGCACATGAAGCGTCAGTCGATTATGAAATGGGCGTGAGACCCTGTTTGTGTAGGATTTTAAAAGAGATAAAGTTATCCCTCCTCAAAGTATAACGCTTTAATCGGTATGCTTCGCAGTCGAGTTGTTGATTGAATGGCACTAAATACAATAAATATAACATGCATACAAAAAATATAGATGTGACTCACGATTGCCCTGATGGCGGTGAACTTTGGTTGTATGTAACGCAACATGTTCCAGTGCAACGGTAACTCGAGGCCGCTGTCTGGCAACAGTACACGCACCCGGCCTCGGCCGTGCAGTGCCGTGATCACACCGCGAGCCCATGCGCATGAGGCACCTTCCTCTGTATTCGAGCCGCACTTCGATACGTTCGCCACACACACCATATCTAATATATAAATATTCAAATTATTTATTGCATTTAAACTTTGCACTTACGTATTGTCAATTTTGCATTTTATCTTGAAATTAGCTAACCCTATGGACGCTATTATGTACAAATTAAAAATAAAGAATTCCTTGAAATCGATCGCAGCGCCACCTCCCGGGTCCTAATGAATTGTTTCAAGATGTTTATGTTTAAATGTAAAACTAGGATATATTATTAAAAAAAATATATAAAGTAAAAGATTATGGGTTGACCAGATCCCACATCCCAGCTCCATCCATCCATCAGCCTGTTGAAATCCACAGTAGGACATAAAGTTCTAAGAACACAAATGCCATCATCACCAGACTTGCCAGGCAGTTTGGCAACCAACAAGTTGATATTGATTGAAAGCAGTTCTCCAGGAGAGAACTGTTACACATTCTTCAGGTGATTCCATAACTGGTACAGTTCATTTACATTTAGTAATAATAATATAGCAATAATATTTTATAAATGGATTAACTCTGCGAAGGCTAATCACTGATACATAGATATGCTTGGCGACATAGCTACTCTCCTCGCCCCTCTCGCTTTTGGTTTAGGTAACATTTGAAATTATATTCCAGGCCATCTGGTTATATGAAACTAAACACCAGACTAAGATTGACAGTCACTTACGCTTTACATGCTGCTGTAATACGATAAAGTTCCCCACAACATAGTAACTATTCTTAAGTAAAAAGTGAGGTCTTAAAAAATTGTTTCACAAGACTTGGCGCGCAATTTCCAACTACTACTAGAATAGACGATAACTAAATTATGAATACTTTTGTTACGCTTTCAAGGGACTTTTCACATAGTTAATAATTTACGGCACTCTGTGGCGTAACATGAGGTCTACGTCCAGCAGTGTACAGCGATAGGCTGAAATGATGAATAATTTATGACATTTGTATATAAATATTAAGTTAAAGCAATATATATTATCACTTACCAACTTCGGGCAAGTAAATGGTTCCAGAATTTGAAGCTAAAGTATATTCCTGCTCCAAGTCTTCACAGATCTTTTCGTATACTGATTGTAAATGTTGCTGCAATTTAAATAATTTATTTACTATTCTGCTAATTTGGAATAACGCAAATTTTAACTATTGGTTTATATAATGTAGATATAATTAAAAATATAAGTCTATTCTCGTATTAATATAAAGTTTGTCAATAATTAAATATTTTCCCACAGTTTTCTGTATTTTCAAGATAAAAATCGACTATACAATTATAGATTAAAGTCTATCTCTGTACTAAATTGTATCTAGATCTATTCAGGCGAGATTGAGTAACCAGACATCCAAGAATTGCATTTATCATCATGACTGGTTTCGATTCCCACGCAGGACAATAATTTGTGCAATCCATAAAGTGTTGTTCTGAGTCTGGATGTAATTTGTCTGCGTTGATTGCATGTTTGTAAAGTCCCCCGCAATACAAGGATTATTTCCTTAGTGCAGGGAGGTGTCATATATAAAAAAAAAAAAAAAAAACACTCCACTCCACTATTAGGCTAGTCTTCTCCACTATAGGAGAGATTCACCTACCATATTACGCTGATCGGATGGTTTGATATTAATTAGAGTTTTTCTTCCCTCGCAGTCTTATTATGTACACACATGGGCCGCTGCTGCGCCATCTCTCACGGGATGTTGTGGCGGTGACATGCCTATGTCTTGTGATGTGCCGTTTGTAATTTTATTTTTATTACTAACATAGGTAGGTCTTACTAATCATTTGAGTCTTGGTCACTTTAATAAATACTATTATTATTATTATCTGCATACCATATCCCTTAGTCATTTTTTACAATACACACGTGGAAGAGAGGGTGTGGTGAATTGTATTCTTACTCTGTCACCAAAAACTTTTTTGCATTTATAATATTCCATCTATCCATCAGCATATAGAAGCCCACAGTTGAATATAGCTCTTTTCACTAGAATAGTACTGTGCCACTTGCATCCAAAGCCGATTACTATAGGTACGTTATAAGGATATAACACCACGTACAATGGATAAAAATATTTCTACTTCTTAGCTCACATACATCTCACTGTTTAGCTCGAGCCACAATAACAATGACATCGACCTATATTATACGACATTGATCAGACAGGTTGGCATAAAATTTTCCTTCTCTGACACTTATGTTATCTGATTGTTGCTTTTAGCCGTATTTTATGATACTCACGAGAAGGGCAGTGGATGACGAATTATATTCTTACTCTGTGATCACACGGCAATGTTTATAAGTCAAACACTTAAATATCATTGTATCGTTAAAAATGATATACTTTTATGTGAATGGTGCTTAAATTTTGATTCTTCGTGTGGTGTCATGTTAAGAATACTATAATTACCCATACATTTTAGTACGGGACGTAAGCCGAAACACTTCTGCAAGAGTAGATAACCCAATACCAACACGTCTGACTAGTGTGGCTGACAATTTTCTTGCCAGTATTCTTGTTGGAGTGTGTGCTCAAGAGTAAAATATAGATAGACTGTGAAGAAAAACATATAAGCATCTTCCTGCACAAATAAACATTGTGAAAATAATGCATATAAAGTAGGTAGTGATAACACTTACCTTTCTCACGAAGAACTTGTCTGGACTAACGACGTGCGTTAGGTAAACTGCTTCTGGGTTATCACTTTTGAAGTCATTGTGGCTCATATACAGCTTCGGTTTTTCTTTTATGCCCATTAATACTGGATACTGCAAAAATATCCTCATGGCAATTTTTGATGATGTTTTTTTTAATGCATATGACTATGACTTTCTGTTATGCAATTGATGTTTCAGAAATTATCACATGGCCACGATAGGAATGCTAATACAGGGTGGAAGTGCACCGCTCCCGAAAACAGACAGGTAACCCTATTAGTTCTACTTGTAATGATAGGCTAGAAAAAATCGATTCACATGAATTTCTTCTTTTAACAATTTTTTAGTATAGTATGATGGACTGTAGAAAATTTACAGTCCATCATATTAGGACAGTGCCGTGTAACGATAATTTCATAAAAATACGTAACTTTACTCAGATGAGAAAAAATGCAATGTATTCAAAACTTAAAAACATATGTTGCATAGTACAACAACCGTAACTCACTATATGCCTACATGCCCGCCATGACCTGTGATATACATGCCCGCGCGGCCGGGTGGGGAAAAATTTTTTTTTCATCCGAATTTGTATTTTTTTAGCCTATCATTACAAGTAGGACTAGTAAGGTCACCTGTCGTTGTTTTCGGGAGCGGTCCACTTCCACCCAGTATATAATTTCTGGAGGATTATTATCATTTATTAGACACGTCTAAATGTTTTCAGGAGTTATCTCGAAAAAGTAAAGGAATTTGTGGCAAAGTAAGATATTCTCTCTAAAATATTCGGGCATAATGTTAATAAATCAATTTAGGACTTTATTTTCTTGTGCAGGGCAAAACAAAGGCTTAAGGGTGGTCCCATTTTATTTTCACGTAAAAATATACTAAGGAAGTTGAAGTTCTTTTTCTCGAAATTGTTATAAGTCAAGTATGCATTTATCAATGAACTTTAACACATAGATAAGTGGATATGAATATAAAAAGTGCAATAATATTTACCCGTAGTTTTGGATTAGGCATTTTAGCACGTTCGTGGAACACTAATGCATGAGCGAGACTAACTCCGTGGTCAAAAGTCACGACGTCACACTCCAGCTTGAAGTCTGTAGTAGATGTAGTTATGATCCGGCGAATGTATATCACAGCTTGTTTGCTGAAATATATGTAACAAATGAACAGCTATAACTTAGTGGACCAATAAGACTACCACACAGGCACTTCGAAGGGAGTCTTCCTATAAAATCGGGGCAAATTTCTATTTTTCCACTAAAAGTTTCATTCTTTATATAGATTTGTCTCTTTCTCCTCGATTCTCGATAAAATATGATTTAGTGTTAAGTAATGACGGCATGAGTTCTGTTTGAAGTTTTTGGTCACGACATTAGTATCATAGAGCAATTTTATAACACGCCATCTTCCTCACAATGTTTGTTATAATCGTTTGGAATCATTTTGATCATAACTTCGCGTCTATTGTAATACTTACATATCTATCAGCTTCTAGTTTTGAAATGATTTTGACTTCATAATTTCGTGTAGAGTATTCCAATACCCTACATATCTATTAGTCTATAATTTTACATAAACTACCCATTATTAGCAACATTTAATTTAATAGAAAAATACCTATGTGGTTAACGTTTTGATTCGTTACGGCGCGAATGAGTAACAAACATTTTTAAACTGCCTTATTTATAATATTAGTCATATAAGCACATGATTGACAGAATCAGAGAAAATTTATAATATTGCACATTATATAAATTAAACAACATTTAAAATAGCATAAATTAATAATATTAATAACTAAGGTAATAATCTTTTTATATTGTTTCACATTATATGTTAAAGTAACACTATATATGAGTTTATGTTACCTACTTAAAAGTATTAACAATTAATTGCTTCTGAATCTTTCACTTGAAACTAGGTACTTACTGCAGTTTAGCATGAACCGCGATATAGACTGAATAGTGTGTTGAATCATAAGTTAACTCGAAATGCTGAATATGTATTCTTGTAATAGAACCTAAAGGTTCATATCAACCTACATTACACACAAGCAATGTATGCTAATCATTTCGGCTCATATATGTCCCACTGTTAGGCTCGAGCCTTCTCCATAATGGGAGGGATATTTACCTAACATACGACCACGCTGGTCAGACGTTTTGGTATAGGGTTTGTTTCGAGTTTTCCTTCTCTTGTATAGATGTTATATGCGTGTTGTACCCCTTAGTCGTCTCTGATGATCCTCCACGGGTAAGATAGAGGGAATTGTATTCTATTCTTCTCAATATGTCTATTCATTGATAATATACGTTATTTCTGGCGTGGAGAGTGAAACAAAATACACTAAAGGGCGTCTTCACTAATGATCTCTGGGTTATAGATTACATTTAAGGTATTGTCTTGCCAAGAGCTGTGTAAATATTTTCAACTGTATCTGATATTTAAAGGTCGTTGGTGAAAATCGACGTTAGAGTACAACATTTAATAATTAAATTGCTTTAACTACAATATGGATAAAAAGAACTTACTTGTCAATTATATTTTGAATAAGAATTGAGTCATCGCTGGTCCAAACGCCAGTTTTTGGTTCACAATTTGCCAAAGAGCAGTTCAGTGCAAGAGGATAGGGGCACTGAATTCTTTGTGCAGGTATAAGACGCAATCTGCAAAAAGTATTCATAAAGTGGTTAAGAATGCACTACTAAGAGTTGATATAATGCTGCTCTGTTGTCCTATGACTGTTGCACCCATTATGTATTTTAGGAACCCGCTATACAACCTTGTAGGCAGTAATTAGTAGTAGTATTATTTTAGATTTTGCAATCATTAATTACTGAGCCATTGTTGCCAGTATAAAGTGAATTTATTACTCGAGCTTGACTTTGTTGTTAGTATTAAAGTCATTGCCTACAATTAAACATTGACTATCAAATTACAGGTTCTCCTTGACATTTTGGTAGAAAATAAAATTACGCATAAAGTACTGTCATATTACATTAACAACACTAGCACTTTTTCAGCATCATATTACATTTTCCAGCAAGTCAGCATTTTTTTTTAATATAATGCCATCAAACATTAAAATGGACAAATGGTTGCAAGCCGTTTGAGGTGGCTCGAACATGTCACACATAACCCAGAACAGGACGTCCTGGCGCCTAAAAGCGAGGAGGACCGACCCCAAATAATGGGACAAGGCAAAGAAGAAAAAGAAGAAACATTAAAATGGTTAATATAATTTAAGAGGGCCATGTTACATTCTCACAAAACTAAATATATTTTTAGCACCGTGATGGTGCTAAAAATATAAAATACATTACAGTAACATACAGTACCTGTCAATAGACACGGTTTCAATGCTCCCAAAATCAAAACAGAAAACTTGTACAAGCGGTGCTTTGTTGCTGTCACTTCTATCGATGCCAATGACGCGACATCTTTGCCACATATTATCAACCTTGTTGAATGCCAAGTATGTTTTCCCTGTATTGACAATACACAATTAGCGGTACAAATGTTAGTAATACACTATAGTCTATAAAATATAGCATGATCTCTGTGACAGTTCTCACTAGTGCCGGACGCTTACGATGCAGTTCGTATTTTTGTCGATATAATTCCTTATTTTTAAGGTTATTTGCTACTGCAATTGAAAAACAATCAATATAAATCTTATTGAATTTCGGGTGAATCGATCAGAAATGTAAAACAATCTATGATAATCTTATTGAATTGAAATCAATGGATTTTATTTAATTTAAACTAAAGCTGTTAATTATTTATTTTTATTATTCGAAAGGAGTGCATAAAAGTTCATCATCACTACTATCATTATCGCTAGGGCATTCCTGTATAGGCCAAGCGCCGGGTCTTTTTTTTTTGCAACGTACGGGACCTGGTATTTTTTTTTGCGAATATGTTCAAGGTCGTCCCCTGAATGTAAATCCAAGTTGGCGCGGCGGGGGAGGGTTTACTTCAGCCGCCATCTTGGAAAACACGTTTTATTGAATATCTCGCGAACTGCGCATCGTACGACAAAAATTGCAGAGACCATTATTGTAGATAATAATATTTGCCATCTTTTTTATTTGAAACTTTTTTTGTATAACGCATAGGTTTTTAATTATAGCGAATCAAACTTTTTACAATATGGTTTTTACTAAATATTTATTTAATGGTCAATGATAAATTAAAAATAATGGTGACTGAATTGTAGAGCATGAAATTACCTATAAATTTTATAAAAACTTTTTCTCGTAGCATTTATAGTCTAAGAGCTGCAGCTTAGTAAAACTTGCACCTCGTACATTATCAGTGGCAATATTGCTCGCTGTATACGAAAACCATTTCATAACGCATAAAATGGCATAAAGTGTTCAAAAAAATGTCAATACAGCTGTGCAGCAAATCAATTAAAATTATAAATAATGTGGAGAATAACTAATAATTTGTCGATCTTTATTGTTACTTAAAACGGTATCATCATAAAAGATTGTCTATGTAGCAAAAAACAATAGTACATCCCGCTACATCGTAAGAATTGTAATAGTTATTATTTTTATTATTATGTATCTCCAATTGTTATCGAAATCACAAAAATGAAAAGAATTTTACGAATGTTACTTCAAAAAAACGGAAAAAACATTTGTTTACACAAACAAAAAGTGGCGCATTATTTTACGGTGCGAGTCTTATTTTTTTCGATGTCGAGGGAAGACACTCATCGTCTTGTGGATCTATCTCTTCTGCCTCCGCCATATCCGAAGGAGACGAATCAAAGGTTAGGTCTTCGGTTGGGATGGCATCTAATATGTCTGGCACGTTGTCGCATGTTTGGCCGCTGCAATTGGAGCAAATAATCGAACATTTGAGAACAGCTTTTCGGCATCCGCAGACAGCTCCGCAATTTTTGGTGCATTTGCACGATATTATTTGCAACTCGACGGTGCAGGAGCCATAGCAGTTCGAATTGGTTCAAGCCCTTGTGCAGTTCGCTTCCAACCCCATTTTTCAGCGTCGTGATAAAATCCAAGCCAAGTTTGAACCTGGTGGTACACTCTGAAAGAATGGTAGCGTGCCGTATCTTGTGTTGGAGATAGAAGTGATAAATTCAACCTTGTCTTACTCGCCAATTTCCCGAAGCATTTGTAGCGAAGCGAGTTAATAGAGACTTCCGATTTTGTAAAACGATTGGGATTTATACCTGAATACTGTTGGAATGTTAAGAGGGAGAAATTCCGAACGACCCGAAATATATACTACAACTTATAGGGACATCATTGAATATACAGCATTATAATCTCATTTACAGCGTTATAGCTCTTAAACTATAAACGCTACGAGAAAAAGTTTCTTATAGAATTTATAGGTAATTTCATGTTCTACAATTCAGTTACCATTATTTTTAATTTATCATTGACCATTAAATAAATATTTAGTAAAAACCATATTGTAAAAAGTTTGATTCGCTATAATTAAAAAACTATGTGTTATACAAAAAAAAGTTTCAAATAAAAAAGATGGCAAATATTATTATCTACAATAATGGACTCTGCATTTTTTGTCGTACGATGCGCAGTTCGCGAGATATTCAATAAAACGTGTTTTCCAAGATGGCGGCTGAAGTGAACCCTCCCCCGCCGCGCCAACTTGGATTTACATTCAGGGGACGACCTTGAACATATTCGCAAAATAAAATAGCAGGTCCCGTACGTTGCATTACAAACCTACTTTTTTTGCTACGGCGCTTGGAGTATGTAGGTTGATCACGAGTTCTTGGTCACTGATTATTTCATGAATAATCATGTTTATTTTATAAAAGAATTTATATTTTTAATTTAAAAGCAATGGTCTTATTAATATTATAACTGATGTCTGAATACTAAATTAACACAATTTTCTCATTTTATAGAGTAACCAAGTGGTTTATATATGTAATGATTTGGTTTTACTTGTTTTATAAATAAATAATAAGAATGTTATCGATTTACGTTTATCGATTGTCCCATCTCTATCTTTTTCTCAGTCCAGCATGACTTTGTATTTGCGTAAGCATCATATTTTTATAAAATTGTATTTAAATATTTTAAAACATATGCGGTACAAGTTTTGGTGTAAATATTCATATTTTTATATTCATAATTCAGTTGAGATATAACTGGTACGTAAAGAGTGAAAATATAAGCGATCATACTGGTAGGACCACGCTTTTGACAGTTTTGTCTACAGCCGCGGACTGGACCGTCCGGGGTAGTACCACAATCTCGCAGAAGATCGACGGCTGAGTAAAGGCAATGTGCTATTGCGCTTCGTTCGGTGAGCGAGAGAGCCGGTAGCCCAACTGGGTGAGTTTGGGGACTTTATTGGTAGGCAGCGGCCTAAGCTACCCTTGGTATTGCAAAAGTCCATGGGTGACAGTGACACTTACCATCAGGTGTGCTGCTTGCTCGTTTGCCAACATAAGCAATAAAAAAAAAAATACAAAATAAAATTGTAAAAATGACGCGTATTCAAAATTACTTCATCGGTTTTGTATCTATCTGTCACAGAGATCAAGCTATATTTTAAAGATTATAGGACAGTACTCCTTTTATTTTCACTAGTAAAACTGAAAGTGATTACCGCGATCAAAAATAGAACGAAATAAGTCTAACTATAATGCCGTAATAGACTTATTTCTTTGAACAGTTTGGGCATAGGATCAGTATTTCAAGTTTGCTCTGTTATAGATTCGTTTTACGTGACCCACGGGCAGAGCAGTGGCGCCATACTGTATTCTTAATTCATTACATCTTCATCATTCTCCTTCTTTTGTCCATTGGTATTGCGTAGATCCAAAGTAATATGTAAATACCTATATATTGCAAAGGTTATTGGCAATAGCTTTGTGACTAGTCGCCTGCCTGACGTCAACCCTCCTTGGGAATGTAATTGTTGACCAAACGGCATCAGATGCCGTTGGCTCAGGTCGATTTAAATCTCTTAGTCGTCTTTTACGACAACCACGAGCAAAGTAAGGGTTGGTAGTATTCGTAGCTGCTACCTCACAGCACTTCACTACTACACGAACTGATAATGTTGGTTTCAATAGGTCGATGTCTTTAATATTGGCCGAACCTCACACCTGGTCACTTGTATTTCACAAAGTCAGGAAACTATTACCTCGATAGCGGCGAACAAAAGTACATATGTAATATATAAAATATAAAAATAAATAAAATAATTCTAATACAGTGTCCTTACCAATAGATATATGATTAGTTGATGGTTTAGTGAAAGCTATAGCGTTACGAAATTCCCGTAACATTTCTTTGACAATTCCTTGGTGGCAAGCTCTTTGTACAAAAAAGTTATGTGGGTCCACAATGTGCGATATGTAGATTAATTCTTGAGAGCCTAAAATCAAATCACATTAAAATAAAATATCTAAATCAACTCATTAAGGTTCCCAGTTAAAAATAGGGCTCCTAGGTATATTGGCACAATCGCCACGCTGGTTAGGCGCATTGGTGATTGGAGTTGCTGTATACATCTCTCAGGAGAATGTTGTGATCTCTCGGTCGATTTCAACGACTTCCACGGGCAAGAGATAACTCTTATATCTTAACTCGTCACCCGTACGGGTACAGATCGCATTCATAGTAAGATTTCGAGTTCAATTTAATTGCTTTGAGCTGAAGTTAGTAGTATTACATATAAATCTTTCATTGTAGTCCGTATATCTAACTACGTTATCAAACGTTAAAGAAAATGATCTAACAATTTGGCACAAGCGTTAGTTTCTTTAGAAAATTTCTGTTGCAGCGTTGTTATCTGCTTATGTCCCATAATCATCTATTAAACCATTTATCAGAATCAGAAAAAAGTCAATGATTGCACTTTTTTATTCCGTCACATCGAACAAACGTTTACATAAATACAAATCTTGTAGAATCCATAAAATATATAAGAGATGTAGTAAGACAAATAGAGATATAAAGGATTGTTTTTCTAAGGGTACCCAATTTTTTTTTGATATTCTACATACAGGTGTATCAGAGAATGGAGCAGCTGGTCAGAAGGATGGTAGGTAATGATGCTAGGAACCCATAACAAAAATTTGAAGGGAAAATGTCGATTCGTTAATAAATTACAAGCATTTAAAGTTTTCAATTTTGTCATCGCTTTTTCTTTAAAACTGAATGAAATGTACCAAGTAAATGATAAATAGTCTGCTACATACTCATACTTTCTTAAATATTCATTAGTACCTAAATAAATCAATGATTATGTTTGCTACAGTATAACAAACGTTACCTTTACAAACAGCTGACGAGTCAATGACCTTGAAATTTTCCCTTCAAATTTTTGTTATGGGTTCCTACCATCATTACCTACCACCCTTCTGACCAGCTGCTCCATTCTCTGATACACCCTGTATAAATAAGGTTATATAAAAAATATAAAATATTTAAAATCACTAGTAATTATCTAATTATTTACATTTGAAAATATCTATGTCTATATAAGATTTGTGAGGAGAGAAGTTCTACTACTGTTTTCTGAAATGATAATTGTTTCAAACATACCTTCACGAAGCTGTTGAGGTATTTGACTTTCGGGAAACGGTGATACTGATTGTACTAGAGGCTGCTGATAGTTATCATCTGTTAAAATAAAAAATATATATTGTATGAAGTATAAGGCTACTTATTTATTTCAAAAATATGAGCTAACAATTTATTATTATATTAAATTAGATCATTTATTCATACATCAGACTGTTAAAGTCCACTGTTGGAAATAGACCTCCCTACCAGAATTGTTATGCGACTGGTAACTGCGCTTAAAGTAATCTGTACATGTGGTCATTCCAATCGCGATGGGAAGAATATAGGTACGTAGGTTATGGGTTCACGTCACCAGTCGGTCTAGACGGACTGAGCCGAGCAACCGTTAGCCTGGAAAAAGGAAATGGTTTTGGGACACTTGAATCTAATGGTACTTCACGACGGAGAGCCGTCCCATAATAAGTTGTCATCACTCAAGAACCTTTCTTCTTCAATGATTGTCGAGTAAAAGTTATAATAGAGCCAATTGATTGTATACTTACTATGAGTAATATAATTCTTATTGGAGCCATCACTGCCTACAGAGTTGAGAGACGACACTGATCCACTCTTACTGCGATATTTCGGCACTTTTTTGTGTAATGACTTTGATTCTTTTTCTACTTTTGGTTTATGTTGCGCCTCCCTTACATCTAAATCAGTAATTACGATAATATATAGTAATATTATATACTTAAAGTAAAATCATCATTCTTCTACTCTTATCCGAATTGCTTGGGGTCGAAACGATACGTATTCTTATCTCATAGTACATATTGTGAAGTTATTGGCAATAGTTTTGTGACCGGCCGCTTGCCAGCCTTGGGAATGTAATTATTGACCAAACGGTATCAGATGGAGTTGGCTCAGGTCGTTATAAGGCTCTTAGTCATCCTTTACGACATACACGAGCAAAGTAAGGGTTGGTAGTATTCGTAGCCGCTACCACACAGCTGGTTTAAAATAAAACGTAGAAGAAATTTAATGAACTATTGATCAGTTTCAAAATTCTTTTAAAAATAGGAAGTACAGCAGCCTTGAATGCTGTAAGCTTTTTCAGCTCGGAAAATTTCATTTTCTCGGTAAGAAAGTAACCCAGTGGGCGAACCTACGAGCAAAATCCAATGTAAAATTACATGCTTTCATATTTGAAATAGTAATTATTTGCATATGTTACTTAAGCTAGCGTAAATATTTAGAAGTTAATATCTGATAATTTTTACTAAATTTTATCCTAGTTATATATACTTTTTTAATGGACCTCGGTAAGGAATCAGAAATTGTATAAAAACCTAAATTGTATTGCAGAGCTTTAAAAATGTGCAGTGAAGGAACACATCACACCCAGGCTCAGAATAACTATGTATGGATTGCATAAAGAGGTATTTGGGATATCAAACTCACAATACTTGGGACAGGAAGGAATGAATTGCAACCTTAAAAATAAAAAGATTTGAGAATGCTGTATACCTTTAGGTAGTTCCGGTGGTTGAACAGGTGCCTTAGGCGCCGCTGGTATTTCCACATCTTCGCCTAACTCGTTAGTTGAGTATAACTTGTATACGGAGGTAACATTTCCTTCTAAATGTATGTAGTCATTGATCAATGAACATAGATCTTCGTTTACGGTTATCCTGGTAGAGTAAAGTGAATGATAACGAGACAGAGATTTGGTTTTATGTTACCGCACACCAGAGTAGCATACAGCAATTTTAACGTATAATATGTGAAAGAATGCGTCAAAACTATTACTTAGATCTTTTACAGAATGATGAAAAGATGAAAAGCATATTCTTACTGGATATAGTACCTATAATGCGTGAAAAACGTGACACATGATCGGTAATTGTGGCAGTAAATACAGTGTTGGTACAAGTCAACGTGAAAAAAAAAATGCATCACATTTAGTTTATTCCAAGTTCTTTGTTGTATGAAGTTAGTGCATGACAACATAAAGCACTATAATTCGAGAAGGAAATATGGATTGGTTTTAACGTAAGCATCACTAAGGACAAGCCGCTAGTAATCTGAGTTCGAAGCCGCAGAGCAAGAGGTTCGTGAGTTTAGTAGCCTAAAATAGCCATTATATGGTGTGGTATTATACCAATAATATATTTAGTCCGTTATTTCAGGAGCATGAAGGTTTGGTACAACAACAGCTTGTTTAACGTCTATTGGCATGTTGAACCTAGAATACAATATAAATCATCTTCAATTCTTAAAATTGCGTCTGGAGGGTATATTAAAAACTATTATTACTTACACAATATGTTTAAATAGCCAAAAAGTTGTATTTTGCCATATGAGTTTCCATTTCTCAGCGGCTTAGCCATAGTGAATTGGAATGAATCTTTTGTAATAATTTCAATCATCAATCAAAAAGTTTCGTTTCGGATGAAAATTAGGCATTTTAATAAAATTAATGTGGAAAATGAGTATCATACGATTGCTGTATGCTGCTCTGGTAGTCTCATTTAAGTTGTCAGGCCGTTACACCATTTCATACTATGACCATATTATGAACGTGTCCTGCACGTATAAATAAAATGAACAACGGAGCGGCGGTCCGTGCATGACGAGCGATGGTGGTGGTCGGTGATGAAAGGGTCTATTGAACATACTATCATAATTTCAATACAAATTCCTTTTTTTCCTAAAATGATTCTAATATGTTCATAGTATTGAACTGTGTAGAAGACAAACTACTAAAGGGATGAAATAAATGGTGGATTAGAGCTGAGCCACATTTGAACAAAAATAGTTATGGGACGGCAATTTTAAATGAAAATTCTATTGGCAAAGACAAATATGAAATATTGGAGGTCTGAGGTTTAGAACTTGAAATTTTAATAAATGAATTCCTTTAACCTCTTTAATACGTTGTAGTTCTCTTTACCACGAAGACGATGTATCCGCTAAAATATGTTCAATATTACTATAAAATAGGTGTCAGAAGCATCATCTAATAACCTGTACAGCATGCTGGATATGAAAAATCTACTGGGCATAGATCTTGACTACACGCTCATATTGAGTTTTTTATGACAATAAATTCAATAACGTAGGTAACAAGAATAGAAACGTAATGCTAAGGTTAGTGTTCCTCTTAGAAGTAAAGATTTAAGCAACACATACCATTTTTCGGCTTCTCAACGACTTTAAGCATAATAACTAAATATATTAAAGCATAATATTTCATTTTTAAAAGGTATTTTTGAACTTACTTGAGAGGATCTTTATCAGACTCATCTTTATTCAAATACCACGGAATTTTAATTACTTCTTTGGCTTCATCTAGAAGAGCGGATAGATTAGCCTGTGAATGAATACTTTTGATTATTTTCGTAAAGGTTTTACTGCCATAGGCTTTAGATAAGCTAGTAGATCTTTTGATGGTAATAGATATCTCTAAATAGGGAATGTAAGATATATCACGGACAGATCAGACAAATCAGTACTCCATGTAGTAATGCCAACAACCTATGATTAGATATAAAAGAAACTGTCCGCACATATTTATATAGACCAATAATAAATTTTTACTGATGGATCACCCGATGAATCGGCCGCAGCACTTTATGGGCATTATATAACACCAACTACAATCGCCAATCCGCCTACCAAGCCTGACGGTTATAGCCCTTTGAGGAGGCCCGTGTCTAACAGTGGATTACGATAGGCTGATGGTTGAATATGTAGAAAGCTAATATCTACCTGTTTAACCATTTGTGGATCTGAGTACACCTTAATTTGTTTTAAAATATCCCTAGCTTTTTTCGCAGCATTTATAACTTCAATTTTAGCTTTTTGTAATGAATCTTCTTCGGAACATTTTAAATTTGAAATTATGTTGATTACATCTGCCTTATGTTTTTGTACTAAAGAAAAATACTTAGAAAAATGCTGATCAACACTAGCTATTATTTTAATTAGTTCCGTAGCAGAACCGGTGTCATTTTCATAATTTAGAAGCAAATATCCAATGTCCTAAAACAGAAAAAAAAACAGTTACCAAGTACCAACAGGTGTAGGATAAAAGTTTATGCGAAAGAAATCTACACTCACAACAGCTGTCTTTGTAAGTCTTCTGTAGATTTCATCTATTTGAGGTGTGATTTCATTGAGATCTTCTAAAAAGGTTGTATTCTGTAAATAAAGACATATTAGCCACTAGACTTATTTAGCTTTATCATATATAGATTAAGGTTAGCTTAAAGTAAACTAGGTTCGAAACTTACGATTTCTTCCTTCGGTACTACATCGTGATTCTTGCAAGATTTTTCCCCACCAATCATCATACAATCAATACATATACCTTTTTCGCAATCATGGCAGTAATAATCCAATGCTTTCTCTTTATGGTTACTACAATAGTTTACTACTGACTGTGCTGAAATATCTAAATAGTAATTATAAAATGGGATTACTTGTTAAACAATATTATTAATATAAAGCAATTAATTGAGTTAATAAGAATTTTTTGTACAGACAGGCTAAAAATATTAAACTAACCAATGGGTTTCAAGTCATGGTTCTTGAATATAATAAAATTCTTATGAGATTTGTTGAAACAGTTGTCACATAATATAGTGGTGCATTGTTGACACATTTTAGTTGAAGTTGCTTGACACTCCATGCATTGACCTAGGTAAACAATGGCTTTGGTTTATTTTGTATACAGGGTGTCCCAAAATTCAACGATAAGCCGGCACCAGCAGATGGACCTACATATGACTACTCGAGAACAAAAAAGAAAAAAATTCTACCTTGATTTTTTTTTTCATTACGACAAAAAAAACCGATTTCTTTAAAAATCGTCATCTTTTATTATATTATTAAGTGCCATTGCTACAATTTTACAAGTAATTCTGTGATTTTTTTTGTATTGGCAAGGTAAGTAGTACTACTATCGATCACAACCATTAAAAATTCCAGAATATCTATAGTTTTTACACAAAAATCAACCAAAACTATGTTTTTTTCATAAATTATGTAAGATTTTGACTTTCAGCTCACTTTCACTCATCACAGTGAAAAAAAAAAGTATGGACACTACTGTGGCAAATAGTATTAAAAATTGGCGCAACTAACTACAATTCTAAAATGGTATAACATTCTAGGCAAACTAGCCACAAAAATATACTTAGGTGTACTATTTCAAAATAACAACCATACTTCGAAAATTGTTAGTGTTGATAGTAATCACTTCTACTATGTAGCCAAAATGTTTTTGTTGCAAGTTCTCAGAATTTGAATGAGACATGTGCGTAGTCCATAAGATAACATAAGTTAGAAAGAGATAGATATAGAGAGATTAGAATTTACTATATTATTAAAATTACAATAAATGTTCGAATTGTTTGCCATTGGCAGTAATGCAGGCACGACATCGCCTTAAAAATGAACGTTTTATTTTTCTTGCATATCTGATTCTGTTCATGTGATCCACAGCCTGAATTATTTTTTGGCGAAGCTCGTCCAAGGTTGCAATGGGTTTTGAGTAGACTCTGTCCTTTAGACAACCCCAATAGAAAAAATCCAGGGGATTTAGATCGGGTGAACGGGGTGGCCATAAGATAGGACCAAGTCGCCCGATCCAACGCCCTGGGTACTCTTGGTCTAAGTACTCTCGCACAGGGCGGGCATAGTGAGCTGGGCAACCATCGTTTTGAAACCACATGTTTTGCAAATCACTTAAGGGCACGTCTTCTAATAATCCTGGTAACTCATTTTGTAAGAAGTTCAAATAGCTATTGCCATCTATGTTTCCTTGTAACTCAAAGGGCCCTATCACTTTTCCATTTATTATGCCCGTCCATAGGTTAACCTTAAATTGATATTGGGATTTGTCTTCTCTCACCAGGTGCGGATTTTCATTGTTCCAGCTATGAAGATTGTGAAGATTTAAATAGCCATCTTTCTTGCAGGTTGTTTCATCCGACCATAAAACTTTGTCTAAGAATTGGGGATCTTCCCTGTGTTTTTGCAGCATTACACGGCAAAATGCGACCCGCAGTGGATAGTCCCGCGGTAATAACGCCTGCACGCGCCTGTAATGATATGGATGAAACTGGTGACGTTTTAAAATTCTATGTGCAGTACTTTTTGAAATTCCCGTTGCTACTTGTATGCCACGTACAGAGGTAGTTGTATCGCTTTCTATTTCTTTGAGAACTTCTTCATCGTGTTCCGATCTAGGTCTTCCAGCGTTTCTCCTGTCAGATGGTATACGACCCTCCGAAAATGCTTGATGCACGTTAATAAATACGCGATAATCCGGATACCTTTGAAGAGTAGGGTACCTTGCTCGATATAATCTGCTAGCAGCGTTGGCATTGCATCGGCATTCTCCATAAATTAGGTGCATATTAGCGTATTCTAACGCTGTATATGGTAGCGGCATAATGAATGCTAAACACTTGAAAATAAGGCAAAACTTCTTTAAAAAAACACAAAATCACAGTCTAAAATAATGCCAAGTCAGGTCAATTTCCAGGTCACTTAATTCAATCCAAAGTCGTTAGTATCAGAGCCACTTTAATTAAAACAGAACGGTGTGCAGTAAACAAAGAAGTAGAGCGTACTGACTTGCTGTGCTGCTGAGGACATTAATTACTTCTCTACCTGCATTAATGTTACTAAACAATCAGCATCTATCTATCTCCCTCTAACGTATAATCTCTCTATCTCTGTCTAACTTATGTTATCTTAAGGACTACGCACATGTCTCATTCAAATTCTGAGAACTTGCAACAAAAACATTTGGGCTACATAGTAAAAGTGATTACTATCAACACTAACAATTTTCGAAGTATGGTTGTTATTTTGAAATAGTACACCTAAGTATATTTTTGTGGCTAGTTTGCCTAGAATGTTATACCATTTTAGAATTGTAGTTAGTTGCGCCAATTTTTAATACTATTTGCCACAGTAGTGTCCATACTTTTTTTTTTCACTGTGATGAGTGAAAGTGAGCTGAAAGTCAAAATCTTACATAATTTATGAAAAAAACATAGTTTTGGTTGATTTTTGTGTAAAAACTATAGATATTCTGGAATTTTTAATGGTTGTGATCGATAGTAGTGCTACTTACCTTACCAATACAAAAAAAAACACAGAATTACTTGTAAAATTGTAGCAATGGCACTTAATAATATAATAAAAGATGTCGATTTTTAAAGAAATCGGTTTTTTTGTCGTAATGAAAAAAAAAATCAAGGTAGAATTTTTTTCTTTTTTGTTCTCGAGTAGTCATATGTAGGTCCACCTGCTGGTGCCGGCTTATCGTTGAATTTTGGGACACCCTGTATATTATTTATTATAGAATATATATGTAATGATATTTAGTACCTTTAGGACTTTCATTTTTTAAAATTGCTTTTAACTCACTGAAGTGATCACAATTCTTTGATGTTGGATTAGGTTTCTGAAACATAAATATGCAAAGACACAATAAATATGAAGTGTTCATATTGATGGCTCCGAAGATGACTTCATCTAAGATTTATAAAATGTATATAATGATCAGGGTATCATCATTTTTTTCAGGGCAGAGATCATGTATATAATGATTAATGATAAGGTTTTTAACCTTTGCTTGCCCTGATCATTAATGAAGTTAATCATGATTCTCCTGCTCTTGTACCAATTACTTGGGGTCGACGCAATATGTACCCGTAGATATTGAAAAAGTTATTGGCAATAGTTTTATAACCAGACGCCTGCCTGACGTCAACCCTCCTTGGGAATGCAATTATTGATCAAACGGCAACAGGTGGATTTTACCTAGGCCTATAGAAAGCTCTAAGTTGTCTTTTACGACATCCACAAGCAAAGTAAGGGTTGATAGTATTCATAGCCAACTACCACACAGCACATGTGAACATGTGTGTGAAAATAATTGAACTTAATATTGGGAATAAATTGGTGACACTCTTCATGTGTTGACAGAGTATGAATATAATTCACCACCATTTATTTAGCCATGGGTCACGTAAAAGACGAATCAGGGATACAGTATGCATATAACATCTATGAAAGAGAAGGAAAATTCTTTATAATACCCAGTACTAGTAAAAAAAAATAGTACCTAAGTTTTGATTAAATTGCCGTACTGGTAAGCGGTCAATACACTTGTACTATAAAAATTCGTTGTAGGCATATACTCATGCGTGTGACACTAAACTAGCAGGCAAATAGTCCCGTTGCGCTCACCGCCGCACAGCTGGTCGAAATGTACCTACAGGTCAATGTTGGTACGCTGACAAACCTACTGTTTTGATAAGAAACAAATCACTTTATCTCGGGATTGGGCAGAGCTAGGATTATGCAACTAACTTCGTAAGTAAATCGGCACCCTATATACAGGGTGCCGATTTACTTACTAGAATAACTTAAACCAGGTGTAGGCATGACGTCATAAAATCCAATAAAGTTAGTTGCAGACTTCTAGCTCAACCCAATCCCGAGATAAAGTGATTTGTTTCTTATCAAAACAATAGGTTTGTCAGCGTACATTGACCTGTAGGTACATTTCGACCCAGCTGTGCGGCCGGTGAGCGTAGCGAGAGCGGGACTATTTATCTACTAGCTCAATGTCCCAAGCATGAGTATATGCCTACATCAAACTTTTATAGTACAAGTGTATTTACCGCTTATCATTAGGGCAATTTAATCAAAAATCAGTTACTATTTTTTTTTACTGATTTGGATAGTGTATCATGGTCTGATACACCTCCTTCAAAGACTACTAATTAAATCGGCAACCTGTATAACCTGAGATAATGATGATTAAAACTAAAATTTGTCAGATAAAAATAATGTAATAACTTAGACATCACAGACAGACTGGTCATGAATTCCATAAGGATTTGATAGGTAATTAAAAATAGAAAATTTTATTATAAGAGTCCTTAGTAAATTTATGATTTTTTTATATTTGTTTCATTTCCAATATTCGTGGACTGTGTGACTGAGTGGACTTAGTAAAATGGTGATGATTACCACAATAGCAATTTCTTTTTACTTTAATTATGGTTTGTGAGTAGGTGGGTACTTAAATAGTATTTAGGTAAAAAAAACTAGTATTCTTATGAAATATGGTTATAAAGATCTCATATCTTACCATCAGCAGGTTGAGTGTTAATTCACCAACCATAAATTTATTAATAGGAAAATGTTCATAAAGTTTTATAGGATTTTGGACAACCATCAAGGCATCATTACTTTTGAACTCCACATCAGTTTGGCAAATTTTACACTCAATAGGCTCCATACACTTGATAATGTTGAGTATGCAATTCTCGCACATGGAGTGACCACATGGTAAAAACAATGGTAAGTTGCTTTTTGGCTTTGATGGGGCCACTGAAAATATCACATTAGTAAAAAAATATATTTACAATACATCACCATACCAGTTCTTGACTTCAATAACTGAGTTAGTGTATCAAGTACTACACGTTCACTTCAAGATTGCCATTACCTCCCGTCCCACAACCCTACCTCGTGCCGCCAACATCGCCCGTTTAGTACCGATAGCGACGCTATGGTATATATATATTTTCATATTAAACGAAAAAATTCTTGGTGTTTTTTTTTATTATTAAGTAATAGTTTCCACCAGCAACTTTGCACGCGTGGTATGTTAATATAAGTATCCTTTGTCCTTTTCTGTACTATTGAAACATCTAATAATGGTAATAACTTATAATAGATTTAGTTATAATGGGTCCAGTTAACTAATAACACATGAATAACAAACAAACATTTGCATTTATAATATTAGTAAGGATAAGCATAATATTTTATTTTATCAACTTGCCAAGCATTTCTGTGTAACAAAATCATCAACAATAATTTCATTGTTTTGTCAACGGTATTGACAGCTGTGACGTCGTAACGGTCGCCGACGGCAATCTTGAAGTGAATGTGTACTGTAGTAGATATTTACTTATTAACTAGGTATAAGTAACTACCATACCAAGTTTTCAAGAAATTAAATGCAGTAGTTTTTGAGTGAATTGTCAATAATTTAGGTAAAATCAGGTAGACATAAATTCCTAAAATCATTGCAATGTCAATAATTATAATACCACAACATATATTTCCTCAAATGTCTTCCACTGTATAAATATTGTCTTTCTATTTTTATAGATTGGTGGATATAGATTGATAACTGCAAATGTTATGTTTCATTTTCTGGTTTTCTTTAGCTAGCTTTATGCAGAGTTTAGGTGTATAATAGAATACAATATATTAAGATAAGCCAGACTATCTACAATATGGCTATTGCCTCAATAAACTCTAATAATGTTACTACTATTCAATTTAAATATTACATTTTCTCTTTTTATTGCTAAATGTTTTTTCACATTCAAGGAGTAATCCATTATAAAATTAACAGATACAAATTTAATCAGACTCAAAATAATAATCTGTGGATCACACAGTCTTATTTTGGATAGAGATTGAACCCACATAGGAGCATATATTGTAAAAAATATATTTTTTTTTATAGAGAACACCTTGCACTAAGGAAATAATCTTTGTAATGCGGGGGACTTTACAAACATGCAATTAACGCAGTCAAATTACACCCAGACTCAGAACAACACTTTCTAGATCGCACAAAGTATTATTCTGCGTAGGAATTGAACCCACGGCACTGGCACGGAAGATCGGTATCTTAACCATTACGCCATCTGTGCAGTCGAGATATTGATCTCTTTAAAAGCCTACAACGAAAGGCAGTAACGACATTAGACACCATTCAATATAAAACATATGAAGAAAGAATTTAAATTGAAAATGCAGCATGTGGGATATGGCCATACGATTCAGACTCAAGAAATAAAATGGCTATAAAGGTACTAACCAATAGTAATGTATAATGTAGTATGAAGAAAATGAAAATGAAGATAAAATAATATCCTAATAAATAAACCTTGTAGACATCATTGTAAATTAAGCTTTCAGTATGCATGTCTGTGTATTTTATTACTCTAACATAATGAATTCTCTACAAGATAGGATCTGAAATATGAAAATCTGCAGAGGAAGGGGTATAAGCAATATAACAAAAATAATTAGAATGCTTAAGTGACATTATGGGCATGGATTTGTTGGATATGGTTAGTACAGAAAGCTGCAACCTGAATTCTGATAAGTTAAGGTTCTCATATAAATCAAATCGGATATTGTTATGTATACAAATCTGTAGGGCAGATTATTAATTACAAATTTACCCACATTTTACCCGGATCAATTTTGAAATGGCTTAGATCAGTAAAGAAGAGAAGAAGAAAGAAAGATAGATCAGTAAAAAGAATAGTTTCAAAATATGAAGGTATTATATGCCGGTAACAACGGGCAGTAAATCATTACGCAGTTGTAAGCTTTTTGTTGTCGCATAAAAAGTTTAATGAAATAGTATCTACAAAATACA
This sequence comes from Lymantria monacha, assembly GCA_905163515.2. Lineage (NCBI taxonomy): Eukaryota > Metazoa > Arthropoda > Insecta > Lepidoptera > Erebidae > Lymantria > Lymantria monacha. The sequence continues at coordinate 14,257,974 of LR991091.1, read as the reverse complement.
TGAACATACTTACAATTTATAACGTACAGTTGGCTACAATTCGGACAAAACTTATTTTTATCATCCATTTTGAGAACTCCACAATTATTCGAGAAAATTGTTTTTCTTTTGACAAATGTATTAGAACATTATTGCCAGCATCACGTTAGAATAGTTAAAAAGTCTAGTTAAGTTTAGAATTACGATGAGATTTGCATGTACCTGGAACAATAAACATAGTGAATTATTTACAAATAACTATGGTTTGCAACAACGAAAAAGTACTAAAATGTATTTTTTAACTCAGCTAGTTTTAAATTATTATCAGTAAGTAGTTATGATACCAATTGCATTTTTAGTTGATATAATACAATATGATATTGAATATAATATAAAAAGCTAACTACTATAATAAATTTCAAAGCACATACATAAAAGTAACGAATCTCCAAATAGAGATGAGTAGTTCCGGAGCGTAATAGTTCCGAGAAGTCTTTTGTCTTTTGCCGGAACGATCTAGTTCCAATCCAACCACACGGCTGAGATAGTTCCATAGGTCCGAGTCGTTCCGACGACCGAGTCGTTCCGATGACCGAATCGTTCCGACGACCGAGTAATAAAGTGTGCGTCATGCACGCGTCTAAATAACGGGTTGAGAGCCCTCAGCGCTCACCCACAGTCCGGGTAAAGTTGTCATAGCCATCTGAGGCTAACAACTGAGACACACAAAAAAAAAAAGCGTCTAAATATTCTTCTATATATCGTCGTCGTCTATATATCTTGGTTGTCAGTCCTAAACCCGTCATGTCAAGTATGAAGGTTAATCAACTGATATTCCGACAATTACTGACAAATAAACGGTACCTAAAAATAACTTGTATTTCGTAGTTTATAGCTCCTTCAAAATACTAAATTTGAAGGAGCTATAAACTACGAAATATGGATTTTGAATGGCTGGAGCCGATTAAAATTATGTCCGCACATGTTACGTTGGATTGGATTGCATAATCATGTCATTAGAACCGATAGGATAGGACTCATGTACTATCAGCCAGCGGAACTAGATAGGTCCGCGAACATGTTTCCTGGATATAGTTCCGACAGAAAAAGGAATCGTTCCATGTCCGATCCGCTCCAGGACATGATTTGCACATGACTATCTCCAAACCGAAACAAATTATACTAATTATTATAGTACGGTATTAGTAGCGACACGAAAAAAGTATCGATACTTTGGGGTAATGAGTAGGTTTCTTTTCGATACCAATACTTTTGTACTCGATACTTTGCATTCGATACTTTTACTGAATTAGTACTTTTGACAGGTATCGTATCGAATAAATCTTAGAAATTACCCATTTAAAACTTGCGACCTTACGGCTCATGTTTATGGTAACGCCACCTAGTTCAATCGTTGTAAACCTAAAACATTACATCGACTATTGTTCAAAATCGTTCCTTCCGTACACAAATAAGTTCCTAACCTTTCCTTCATTCATTCACTTTACACTCACTCTATACCTGGGGGGGCACACTTAAAACATTACTTATTTTTACTGACCGCCGCGCCGCCTACAGATTGGTTGTACAAACTTAACTGCTGCCATTTTGTCCTGCCTGTCAAACGTTTGACAACTGAGAATTGTTATTTTTTGTTCCTAGCGTAGGTACTTATTGTTATCGATCTATTTTCGGTTATTGATATTTTTCTGAAAATTATCTCAAGTTTCAATGTTAGGCTGATATTATTATTGTTTAATTATCAGCTGATGTTTTTTTTTATATTTCAGGGTAGCTTTCATAGTAAAAGAAAATTCTATGTAATTACACATACACATGTAGATATGTATATATATTACTTCAACTTTAGTTCACCGCCTAAACTCTGGGTGGCAGCACTTTCCATACATGCATATTTTATCATCGAGTTGCCACTCTTTTACAATTTAATAACTTTACTCTTTGCTCTATACACTCTAATCTGTGTCTGTGATACTCACTCAACTAATCAACCAGTCACTCGTTCACCGTTATTATTTTTATTTATTTATTAATTATAATTAATGCGGTTGACCATTATTTTACTTTACTATTATTTGATTTATTATTCTATTATTGTGATTATTATTTGATATTTGAGTCATTAAAAAAATGGCACCTACTAAGAGTGAACTTTGGCAGTATTTTGTCAACAAAAACGAAGTGAAATGCAAGACTTGTTTCAAAACGATTATTTTCTAAAGCAGGAAGTACCATCACAAAAATCCGAAACCGCTTATCGTCAAAAACTCGATAAACTTTTATTTTTAAGTGATTGTACGGAGGATTAATGGGAACTGTGATGTGATGTGTGCCTAAAGTACTAAATACATTTAATTTTTTTTTATAAAATTTGTAATTTGTGAAGTTACAGTTATTGTTTTTTATTACTGTATTAAATTTGTGTACCAATACCATTTGTTTTTCATGTACTGTTCTGCCTCTACTGAAGTTAAACTGACATCAGTGTTCACAGCCTGAAGCCAGGCAGCTATCGTACCAGGGCCGTAAAATTATCGTATATGGATCAAAATTATCGTATCCATCAAAAAATGGCTATAATTCATGAAAAATTTATATGAAACGTGACAATGATATGTAGCAAATGCTTCATGGTATTTTTTTTTTTTTTGTATGGCTTCGAATTAACATTTGCCATTGTCAAAAAATTAGGGAAGTGTTTAACAAAAAGCTAAATGAATGTTTTATATATAAAATAAGGAAGGAAGGAAGGCGGTGTTTGTTGCTAACTTTCGCAATTTTTCTCGGGGGTGTCGCGTGTAAATCTTCATCTTCGCTTGAAGAATTCATTTTTCATTCTACAGAATTTACGGAATGAAAACAATGTATTTGATATACCACCGAAATATTGCTCCCTTGGAATGAATTCTCTTGAATCTCGAATTTTACTGACCCCGCGAAAAATTTTAACGGTCTAATTCGAAAAGACAATAACAACACTCCACCCTTCTCCACCACATCGAACGACGAGATCGATATCGATCGCTGATTGGAAGACAGTAGCAACCAATGAAAAGATTGCGCCTGCGCCATGAAGCAGCAATATGTGTTCCTAATATGCTGATACTCCTAAGAAAAAAATGAGCCAATAGATGGCGCTGACAGTAAAAAAAACTGTAATTGTCATTGGACAATTGGCTATCGGTTTAAGTATCAAATTTTGCATCATAATGGACATTATCGTACAATCTGCGTACGATAGCCGTGTACCATCGTACATCGTACGTAGTTATGAAATTATCCCACATGTACGATAATTATCGTACGGTTCCGAACGCTGATTGACGTTATTTACTGACTGATATTGACCTATGCGCATTCATTAGGGCCTAAAAAAGTACTCGATACTTTGAAATATCGATACTTTTGTTTCGATACTTTTTTGAGTACGATACTTTTTTTTCGATACTACTCATGAGTACAGTATCGATACTTTTTATTCGATACCGTGTCACTAGGTATTAGAGATGAGTAGTGCCGGATAGTGTTGCATATCGATAGTCTACTATCGATAGACAATCAATTGTCTATCGATAGTTTACGTATAAGCAATAGTATCAATAGTATATCGATTTTATTGTAATACGTTAATACTGTGTAATGGTCTTTGAAAGAGATGAAGCCAGAACGGATGTAAGAGTAACAATAGGTAATGATGTACTAGAGCAAGTGGATGAATTTGTATATCTTGGATGTGGATTTAGCCGAGATGGAAGGTACACCACTGATATAGAGCGAAGAGTGAATGCGGGAAATAGAGTGAACGGAGCGTTGGGGCAACTTCTCGGCAGCCACCACCTCAGCCAGAAGGCACGTGTAACAATACATAACTCAGTGCTTGTCCCAACATTACTGTATGGAAGCGAGAGTTGGGTATGCAGAAAAGAGTATGATAGTAAAATTAATGCGGTCGAAATGCGATCTCTGCGGAAAATCTGTGGAGTTAGGCTGACCGACCGCATTCGTAACGACGACGTAAGAGAGCGAGTAGGTATGAAAGAGAGTATTGGTGTAAAGATGCGAAAGGGAATGCTCCGATGGTTCGGACATGTGGAAAGAATGCCGAATGAACGCTTGGTTAAGAAGATATACAATGCGAAAGTGGAAGGATGTAGGTACCGAGGGAGACCGAGACTAACCTACCTAGACCAGATCGGTCATGTACTGAAGGAAGGTGGAGTCACGAGTCTCCGAAACCGGCGACCGTGTATGAAGAGAATTATGAATGTTGAGGAAGCGAGTGAAGTATGCAGAGATAGAGTTCTCTGGCACTCTGTTCTCTCTGCCTACCCTGCAAGGGATATGGCGTGATGATATGTATGTGTATGTATGTACGTTAATACTGTCGATAGTATCGATAGCTCTCCACGAGCAATACTATTGATAACAACGATGCTATCGATAGTGATTCATTCGATAGTATCAATACTATCGATAGTATCGCTAATACCATTAGTTTTAACTTAAAACTATCGATAGTATCGACTATTTTGGACTATCGATAGCACGCAACTATTCAATAGTATTGTTGTCTAAAGTTATATTATGTAGTAAGTCAAGTACTGACATTATTATTGAAGAAATTTATTTAAATTTGCGTCATCATAGAGTAGAATAAATTTTAGTCAAGTGAATAACTTTAAATTTGTGATACTTACACAGTGAAACAATTATAATAGCAATACTTGCTGCTGTCAGTATTTCTTCTTCTTCTTATATATTGGCAATCAGCTACATATACGAGCTATTGGTGCCAGTGTCTAGTTATAAATATTTTCACGTTTTTAGTCTTTCAAGTTAGTCATTGTCTAAGTCAAATTGTTGCCATTAACAGTGCAATGGCCACACTTAATGGTATCTTGGGGGAATTTTGATGGAAAACGAAAACGTTTATATGATATTCACTACATCCCAGTTGCTCCGCTGCTTCATATTACATAAAATGCCATCAAAATTATCTAATATAACACGTTAAAACACTAAAATATCGAATATAATACAAGAGCACCACATGACGTTTTCAAATTCCCGTCAAAAGTCCTGCTGTCAATATTTCTAGTTTCGGTGGGAATGTGGAAGTATTATGTCACATTCTTGGATTATTTCATTTTTCTAGTGTGTTTATCACTATCACACAGTGTTATATTACATTCATTAGTATATACTAAGACAGGGAAAACTCTTTTCGCATATAGTCTGTATAAACTTTTAATACAATTTCTTTGGCTGTACTAGTTATATCTGGCTGGTATTAATAACATAATAAATGTATCATTTAAATAAATAAACAATTTCGTAAAATGTTATTTGCCGCCGTCTTTCATTTTATTTTCTTTCTGTTAAAATGAGTTAATCCTATGAAGAGATTCGACATATTTTAAAACTTTATTACAAAAAAGATACATGCAACGCAAGATGTGAAAAAGTTGTGACATTTATGGACTAATGCGGTGTCAGAGAGAGTAACACAAAGTTGGTTTAAATGTTTTCAATTCGGGCACTTTGATGTCAACGTTGCATCTCGCTCATTTCATTTTCAATTGTATATAATATACAATTGAAAATTGATTCTGGATTCAGTTAGATATACATACATACACATACATACATATCATCACGCCATATCCCTTGCAGGGTAGGCAGAGAGAACAGAGTGCCAGAGAACTCTATCTTTGCACACTTCACTCGCTTCCTCAACATTCATAATTCTCTTCATACACGCTCGCCAGTTTCGGAGACTCTTGACTCCACCTTCCTTCAGTACATGATCTTCAGTTAGATATATATTTCTATATTCCTATAATGTGAAGTTACCTAATATATGTAAGCATATTTTTAATAGAGCCTTCTAGATGGATTACACTGCAATCGAGCGTACAGAGAACCTATGTTTTTTGGACTTAGTTAAATTTATTTCACTAGATTAATATTGCCAAAAATACAACAATCTAATGACTAATTGAGGCCATAATTCTGTGTAGAATTGTAACTCAGAATTTATGATTATGTTTTTCTTAATTTTGTTTAACCGAAGCTTTCAAAACTAATAATTACAATAAAATTTTGCAGTAATAGACATTCTGAGTTTCATTAGTATACTGGAACAAACCATTTTTTTATTTTATTGCTTAGGCCGCTGCCTACTAATAAAATCCCCAAACCCACCCAGTTGGGCTGCCGGCTTTCTCGCTCACCGAACGAAGCGGAATAGCACATTGCCATTGCCAGTGTGGTACTACCCTGGACGCACCGGCCCGCGGCTGTAGACAGAAAACTGTCAACAGTGTGGTACAAGTATAAGGTACCACTTACATTCATTCACACTCACATTCTGACCCAATTGTCCAGAAGTCTCGGAGCATTATAATTTCAATCAACTTTCAATGGCTATATATCTTAACCATTATTATCTAACTTGGGCTTCAAAGTAAGAACGCTAATTCACGTTACTGCTAGAAAAGTCACCACAAAATTCACTGAAAACCAGCAACAGGGACACAACTATGGTATTTATATTTTTAAGCAATACTATTGAAAGTTTTCTGGCAATCGATAGCCCGAAATAGTCGATACTATCGATAGTATCGATAGTTTTAGGTTAAAACTAATGGTATTAACGATACTATCGATAGTATTGATACTATCGAGTGAATCACTATCGATAGTACCGATAGTATCGCTGTTATTGATAGTATTGCTCGTGGAGAGCTATCGATAGTCTCGATAGTATTGATATGTGACGATACTATCGATAGTACTATCGATATTATGAATACTTTTTGAGGTTAACTATCGATAGTCAAACTATCGATTTTTATGCAACACTGGTTCCGGAGCGTAATAGTTCCGAGAAGTGGTATGGTTAAATTAAAAGTGATGGTAATAATATCGATTAATTGATAGAATTGTCTGTACCAAAAAGTTCGATTTTTTTAATCATATTGAATCGGATTTTTTTCCTTTAAAATTGTAGTTCAATTTGGCTGAGAGCCCTCAGCGCCCAATCAGACTTAATGGCAAAGTGGTTAAAGCCATTTGTGATTAACAATTATACACACACAAAAATATGTAAAACTTATTTTATATTGTGATAGGTGACGAGCCACATTAGAATTTAAAAGTATAAATTGATAATATATCAGTAGTAATACTAAAGTCGTCTGTTTCAGCTATTATGAACTACTGTCATATAGTTAATATGGGGAATGGGGATTCAGTACCTTCAAATATTATCATTTCCTATGATTAACCCTAAAATAGTTATGAATTTGGAAGCAACACGCAGTTGTTGTATTACTTCATAATTATGTCAGTTAAATGAGAATGTTTTTTTTTCTCCTTGCAGTGGACTATGGATGTGGTCGCCCCCCACCATATCGATCCGGGGTAACGGAAGAGGCGGCGCGCAGCCCTATAGACCCACTCTGCAAGGACTCCTCTCTTCGCCGTGCGAGCAGGCAGTTGTATGAGAATGCTGAGGTATCCGACAGTTACTCTGTGGATAAATCATATTCTATCGTTTGTTAGGTTTAACCAAAGAGTAAAGTTATTAAACTGAACTGGGTTTAACTCAGCTGCATTCGATTATGAATAAATTCTTGAGGAATAATGATTTTAAAATAATAGAAAATGTATTTTTATCGTGCTGTGTTTTTTGTTCACGATTAGATTTATGGTAATATTAAAAATACAAAGCTTATAATTCTGTGAGACTTCGATGTCTTTGTGAATCGATTCCTGTTTTCTTTTCGAATATCGATTCAAACTAATTTTTTTCGGCTACGATCGCCGCCATAACTAAATCATTATACCAGTGTTGCAAGATGTAGAACATTTACCTCGCACATAAAAAGTAAAAATTTCGTACATTGGATTTCAAACATTGCACATCCGTCAAGTAAGATTATAGGGCTGGATACGGATAGGAACCGCTTAGCGTACTCAAGTAGTACTCAATTTTTACATTAGTGTAGTGAAGTGTTTGGATAATCAATCTTAACAGGCACAACGGTTCAGTGTTGAAGAAAGATTAAAATATTTGTATTGAGTAGGTATATAACGTTTTCTGTGTGGTGATGGATTAAGAATACAATTCACCACTCCCTATCTTACTAATGGGTGATCATAAGAAACGACTAAGGAATATAAAACGCATGTTATATATATCTACAAGTAATGGTAACCTCGAAACAAAACCTTATACCAACACACCTGACTAGCGTGATATAGCAGGTTGATTTCCCTCTCATTAAGGAGGAGGCTGGAGCCCAACTGTGGGGTATATATGAGCTGGGATTATTGGTTAGTAGCATATTCTAACACAGGCTTGTAGAGATGAGATTTATTTGAAATACTTCTATTTAAAATGCAAAATACCTATTTTGTATTTTGCATTTAAATGTCTTTTAGTAAAAAACATTTTGTATTTTATTTGAAATACGAAAGGTATTTTACGAGATGTATTTAGCATTTTTAAAATTCATTTCAAAATGCAAGATACTTTATGATTAAGTATAACCAACATTACCAGTCAAACAATGACAAATGAACGAATGACGCTTGTATTGCCGAATTTGACTGATAGAGGCACCTGCTAGCCATGCGCGCCCTTTTTTACCCGACTGCAAAGGAGTGGTATTGTGTTTAACAGTCTATGTATGTATGTATGTTTGTATGTTCCTTTGAAGCATATACCAAACGCCTGGGCCAATTTTTATGATTTGCACGTCAATCGATTCCTCGAGAGAGATATGACGTTATTGAAAATTCAATATGGCGACTACTGGACGCCATATTGTGAAAATAAAAAAAATTAAAGTCAACAAACTATATCGAGTGGGGTATCGTTAAATAGGTATTTAAAAATCATTTTTAGTTTTCTCTCAACATTTTTCGATTTGACTGGCCGTTTAGGATCTATATCGATTTAAAGTTTGGTAACAACCTTTCTCACATATAGGTTTTTTAGACAGTAGAAATTTACGATGAAAAGACGAAAAATTCATATAACTGAATGTGGATGGACATATACTCAAGTATCTAGTAGGTATATTGTCCAATATACCATAGGTAGTCCACCCTAAAGTATCTAATGGCTGACGCGGTCGCCCATCTCCAATTTCTAACGATTTAGTACTCAACTTCAGTCGAAAAACTATATATAGTTAGGTACTTACCTACTTATTAATAAATAAGATAACTATAGCTACCTAGGTATTTATAACTAAAAAGTATAAAATAAAAAAAAATAATTAAAAAAATCAAAAAACCCGACTGCGTAAAAAGTCACCAAAACTACGTACATAATAAAAAAACTGAAAAGAAAAAAACAAGCACTTAGATGTCCGGTGGTCTAGAATGCCATAATATATTATTGAATAGATACTATTGCAGAAAATGAAATATATTTTAATAATAGAACATGACAACTGAACAGTCGGGATCCTTTATTCGACAGCAAATCTAATTTTTCAATGGATCCTTTATTCGACAGCAAATCTAATTTTTCAATGGATCCCCACTGTTCAGTTGTCATGTTCTATTATTAAAATATATTTCATTTTCTGCAATAGTATCTATTCAATAATATATTATGGAATTCTAGACCACCGGACATCTAAGTGCTTGTTTTTTTCTTTTCAGTTTTTTTATTATGTACGTAGTTTTGGTGACTTTTTACGCAGTCGGGTTTTTTGATTTTTTTAATTATTTTTTTTATTTATTTGATTTGATTACCTACTTTTATGATATTGAAGTGTTGTTGTTGTCCCTACAATACTGAAACAGCTATGTACTGTACTACAACAAGATAAGAGCAAAGAAAAGTGAACCGAAATAAATGGCCACATCATTCACAAAATGGAGCCATGGCTCTCTTTTCGTTAGTCTAGTTTTTTACATTTTTTAAGTGAGTATTATTATTATTAATAACATAACAGAATTTATTGATATGCGTACTGATAAATATGACCAAAATGTCATGCATAAGGTGCCATGTTATTAAACATTTTTGTTTGGCTCGGCATTGTGTCTCTATTTTTAATGCTAGGGCCGCACCTGCGTGTATCGTCCCGAAGTAATTTGTGGCGAAGCTTCGTACGTTTGGTACACTAAAAAATTATCGCGATAAAACTGTGGGCACATTAACGACTTCGGTATTTTACACGAAGTATCGTGCAATAATTAAAGATGGCCGAAATCATTTTCATGCGTTTAACTATGGATGACGAATTGCTTTACTATTTATTACAGCTTATTATTTTTTTTTTTTTTTTTTTGGGACTAATCCCACCACACATTCCCACCATTGTAACTCCTGTAAGCCAGGATCCACAATGGTCACTATAAATGACACCGAGGTTTGACCCTCAGGCAGTCCCGGGAAATGATTTTAATTGTCTTGGAACCCGCAACAAATTTAATTAGAAAAGTTAAAGAGGAGGAGTTGGAAAAGAGTGATTCCACTTCCCTCCCAGGCAAAGCGGGAGACAGAAAGCAATATTGACTAGTCAGCCAATAAGTAAAGGGTTGTACAGCTACGATAAGCGCAGCAGTACGGCACCACGGATACGGGATAACTTAACGGGGCCTATATGTGAGCCTTAAGATTGGTTGCAGTAGTAGGTATGGCAGAAACGCCTAAACGCACGGAAATTTTCTCGAGTTGCTACAAGATCCGTGTAGTATACTACTCCAGATGTTACTTGCAAACTGTCTAACATAAGGTCGCGCTCGTTACGCCAGAGATCGCACTCCCAGAGAATGTGATGTGCTGATTGTTCATACTCGCGGTTATTTGTAGAACATTGACATAGTGGTGAAGGTACGAGTTTGAAAGAAAATAATTTACTTTTAAAGTTGCCATGTCCAGTTAGAAATTGAGCTACAAAATGGTCAACCTCCAGCCACACTCTCTCTAGGCGCTCGCGGACGCATGGGAAAAATAGATAGAGGTGACGGCCCTTCGATGATGAATCCCATCTCTCTTGCCATTCAATTAAAAGTTTTTCATAGACAACGGACTGCGGTGCAAACAATCGAGCGATTTTATTACGGTCGCGCGGTAGAAGGAAATCTGTGTTCATATTTTCCCTTGTCGTGCAATACATTACATACATACAGCTTATTATGCTAATAATTACATAATGATATTTTTGAATCCCTTCATAGGTTCCGCTTCATAATGGTGTATAAATTTTAACACCATTTCATCACCCCATTCCATATTTATTGATTAACTGGAGATCCTCGAACGCGTCTAAACACAATGAAAATTTCCCCCGAAATGAAAAACGCTAGTCTGACCACAGACCGCGATATAATAGCGCGCTAAAACCCTTTGACTTATCGCCACCCAAGCGATATTGCACACGAAGCCCGAATGTTTGCGACGATAGCCAATAATGACCGGTCACATTTGCGTGTATCGTCTCATTGCACGAAGCTTCGTGACGATACACGCAGAAGCGGCCCTAGCATAATGATAAATACATACATACATATCATCACGCCATATCCCCTGCAGGGTAGGCAGAGAGAACAGAGTGCCAGAGAACTCTATCCTTGCATACTTCACTCGCTTCCTCAACATTCATAATTCTCTTCATACACGCTCGCCGGTTTCGGAGACTCTTGACTCCGCCTTCCTTCAGTACATGACCGATCTGGTCTAGGTAGGTTAGTCTCGGTCTCCCCCAGTACCTACATCCTTTCACTTTCGCATTGTATATCTTCTTAACCAGAAGTTCGTTCGGCATTCTTTCCACATGTCTAAACCATCGGAGCATACCCTTTCGCATCTTTACACCAATACTCTCTTTCATACCTACAATGATACATACATACATACATATCATCACACCATATCCCTGGCAGGGTAGGCAGAGAGAACAGAGTGCCAGAGAACTCTATCTCTGCATACTTCACTCGCTTCCTCAACATTCATAATTCTCTTCATACACGCTCGCCGGTTTCGGAGACTCTTGACTCCACCTTCCTTCAGTACCTGACCGATCTGGTCAAGGTAGGTTAGTCTCGGTCTCCCTCGGTACCTACATCCTTCCACTTTCGCATTGTATATCTTCTTAACCAGACGTTCGTTCGGCATTCTTTCCAGATGTCCGAACCATCGGAGCATTCTCTTTCGCATCTTTACACCAATACTCTCTTTCATACCTACTCGCTCTCTTACGTCGTCGTTACGAATGCGGTCGGTCAGCCTAACTCCACAGATTTTCCGAAGAGATCGCATTTCGACCGCATTAATTTTACTTTCATACTCTTTTCTGCATACCCAACTCTCGCTTCCATACAGTAATGTTGGGACAAGCACTGCGTTATGTATTGCTACACGTGCCTTCTGGCTGAGGTGGTGGCTGCCGAGAAGTTGCCCCAACGCTCCGTTCACTCTATTTCCCGCATTCACTCTTCGCTCTATATCAGTGGTGTACCGTCCATCTCGGCTAAATCCACATCCAAGATATACAAATTCATCCACTTGCTCTAGTACATCATTACCTATTGTTACTCATACATCTGTTCTGGCTTCATCTCTTTCAAAGACCATTATTTTGGTTTTGCTCACATTCACGCGTAGACCCCTTTTCTTACAATCTTCTGTCATTGTGTCGAATAGGGTCTGCAGGTCAGTCGCTGACTGTGCCAGCAGGACTGCATCATCTGCATAAAGCAGAGCAGAGACCACTGAGTCACCCATCTGGACTCCCACATTCATATCGTTCAACCTTTGGATACATTTATCCAGATATATGATAAACAGCCTGGCTGATAGAACGCAGCTCTGCTTAACGCCGATATTGACGTCAAACCAAGGCGACATTCCACCATCCAGCCGCACACAGGCTCTACAGCCCATGTAACTGGATTGCACAGCCTGCAGCAGTTTACCGTTACTACCATACTCCGGTAAAATGTCCCAAAGTTCCTTTCGTACAACCGTGTCAAATGCTCTCTCCAGATCCACAAAACTGCAGAAAACCCTCTGACCTAGAGCCAGATGCCTCTCCACAATGTTGCGCAGAGAGAACACTTGATCCATGCATCCCCTTCCACTCCTCAAAACCTCCTTGTGTCTCACACAGTAAACCATCGGACACCATCCTCATTCTCCTTTCAATAATTTTACCATACACTTTTGCTGCCAAACTGGTCAAGCTTATGGCTCTGTAATTTGCGCAGTCATAACGTGAACCCTTGTTTTTAAACAAAGGCACGATGATTGCGCTATTCCAGTCCCCGGGAACCATTCCCGAGCTCCAACATAAATTGAGGAGCAACAGGAACGCCTCCCGGACACAGGAGCCACCAAGCTTGATCATCTCGGCAGACACCATATCAATGCCCGCTGCCTTACCATTTCTCAAACTTCTTATCGCCCATTCAACTTCATCCATACTGATGCCATCGGAGGACGCCGTCGCCGAATGTTGATCTACTAGACCACATGCGACACCGGCGCCAACCGTAGAATCCGCATACATATCGCCAAAATATTCACTCCAACGGCTTAACACGTCTTGTGTTTGTGTAAGAATGTCTCCACCTTTAGACCTTATTTTATTCATTCTGAAGGCTGACCAACCACCCCGAGACTTCTTCACCTCCCTCCAAAAGAGTTTGGTGTTACCCTCAAAGTTTTTAGTCAGCCTATCTTCTGCACTCATACTTGCTCTATCACGTTTCTCTTTCACTAAGGCCTTGGTGTCATTCTTACATTGCCGATATATTTCTTTCTTCTGTTCAGTCATACTGTCATTCAGATTCAAAGAAGAGACATAGTCCAGCCACGCTTTCTTCTTTTGCTCTACGGAAGCTGCCACTTCCGCATCCCACCATGTATCACCATTTGTTTTTCTATGCTTCTTTGAACTTCCACATACTTCTTTCGCTGTGTCTACCATACTCTCTTTCAATACTCTCCAGCATTCTTCAATGTCCGATTGCGGCTGGCTTGCCATCGTCAGCCGTTCTCGGACACCCTCTGCATACTTTTCTCTTACACACTCTTCTTGCAACCTTTCAACCTTTATTCTTTCAAGCCCTCCGAAGTGGACACGCTCTCGCCAGTGCCTCCACTTTCTGAACAGACCACTAAATCTCGCAATAATGAGATAGTGGTCCGTATCGACTGTGGGGCCCCTGTAGGCTCTTGCGTCCAATATTTTGCTTCGGAGGCGACTGTCTACCAAAATTAAATCTATTATACTTTTCTGTTCATTCCTTCTCCATGTATACATATGGATGTCCTTATGTTGGAAAAATGTGTTTGACACAATAAGGTTTCTCTCCATGCATACATCCGCTATGAGCCTACCTGTGTCGTTCACTCTCTTATCACCAAATGGACCAAGTACGTCCTCATAGTCAGGACGCTTGGTCCCCACCCATCCGTTCAAGTCTCCGCATACAATCACGCGTTCACTGGTTTCTGCCATATCCAGAACTTCCCTAACATTATCCCAAAACTTCTCTAGGTCTGATGCCACCGAGGATCCTACGGGAGCATATGCTACAACCATGAATACCTTGGTGACACCACCGTTTTATACGGACCCAAAGAAGTCTGGGATCATACATTCCGTAATCCTTCACACCTGGGGCCAAGCGAGAGGACAGCAGTACTCCTACCCCCATGCTGGCTCGATCGCTCTGTGGTACACCAGACCACAGAGCCATCCCGCCACCAGTAAGATCGCAGGCGTCGCTGCCCCTTCGCTTGGTCTCTGTTACACAGAGCACGTCTAGCTGTTTGTCCGCCATGACGGATATCAGCTCGTGCAACTTACCTTCCACACAACCTCTTACATTCCACGTGCCCACCCGGCACTCTGCTCTCCTCGACTCGCCTGACTGGGCAAGGCGTGATGGGTGGCGGCCCCCATCGCCGCAACTGCCGAAGTTCGTACCGACGGGGGCGGGTCGGTACGCGTCGCCTCCGGGGGACGCCCTAACCCGCATTGCGGCACGCATTTCGAGCCGGATTAGCAGTCTAATTAGACTGGCAGGGGACGCGAACGAGCATGCTCCGGACTATGCCCCCCTATCTACAATGATAAATACCTAAAATAAATAAAAATTTCTGAGATTTGGTCGAAATGTATTTTATTTTGAAAAAGTACTTTGAAAATACCTATTTTGCATTTAGCATTTGAAATACAAAACGCAAAACTATTTGGTATTTTGCATTTGAAATAGTAAATCTGAAAAGTATTTTGCATTTTGTATTTAAATGCTTTTTAAAACCATTTTGTACAGCTATGCAGGCATAAATATATTAAAATATGTATGCCTTAGATGGAAGTTAGTAGATTAATATTAGTGATACATTTTTCGCGTTGCAACATCGCTGCACGACTGGGGAAAGTCCTTATTAATCAATAGAGAGTTGTTTGTACTTTGTAAACATTAAACGATCAATATTTGTAAAACCCACCTTAAATGTGCAACGGTACAAAATTCAAAATACCTAATTAAATAAAATACTCGAATGAATAATATTAACTGGTTACGGGACTGGTGAAATCGTTCTTATGCAAAGAATTCCTATGATACATTTGCCTTTTCTTGTTTCAATTTCCAACCAAATTAGACCTTGGAATAATTATTAAATAAAGTTGTGCTTTGTCAAACTTTAAAAGATGTTGGAATTGCCTTATGCACTTCATTTTCTTTACACGAACAATTGTATGTTGACCTGTCACGCATAGGTAACGTTTAAACCAGTCTAAATGACTAATGAATGCGTTTTTATTCGTGATCATGAAAATTTGATCATGCAATGATATAGGTATACAAGGAAATACTGTCTTTTAAACACTTACTATAGTGTCGTGTTTTTTAGGCATTTTGAGCATTCTGCCATCTGTGCAGTCAAGTCATTTGTATTTTGTTTTTAAATATACCTACAAGTACTTTCCAGACACGAAGATCACACTCAAAGCTTTTAGAAAATGAAAATCGGAATGATGTAGAGGCATGTTAATTCTTGGCTTGGAAGTATGGCCTGAGACAGTGGGTCCAGACGTCTAATCTTCTTTAAGGGATTTCTTTCTCACCAAAAGCAGCCACATCGTCTTCAGGGTCATAATTTTTTTTGAAAATATATAAAAGTCACAAAGTACCAGGCCAGGATTGTGAGGTGGACGAGTTAATAACTCCACATCTTCGATAGACAAATATTCGATAGTCTGCTTGGTGTTATAAGTTGAAGCATTGCCGTGGTGGAGGATCCTGATGTGGTGTTTAACATTTTCCGAGACAACTGGTAAATAATGACTGATATACCCATCTGCAGTAGCAGTCATGTTACCTTCTAGGATAATTCTTGCGAAATGACCCATCCTACTAAAAAATGAGCCGTCGTCGAACAATCGTCTTTTCCATTTGACATCTGCCCTTTTTTACTTTTGTCGGCAAATCTTAAAATGGAAACATCCATTGTAAATTGTCTTCGGTTTCGGATTCGTAAAAATATATTATCTATGAGGATGTCATATAGCATTCGACTTACCTCCATCAGACTTTTCAAGCATGGAGCGGGACCATTCCTAACTATGGCATTTGTAAACTTCCGTCAAATTATGAGGTATTCATAAAGAGATGAGTCGAATACAAAAATCTTTCATAAACATAAAGCAGCCGCCAGAAAGCTTTGTACTGCTCAGATCTTCTGCGAGAGTGTGGTACTAGCCCGGACGGAATTGCCTGCGGCTGTACAAAAACAGTCAACACTGTGGCCCTACCACTACTAAAAATCGTACGTTTAACGAGTAAATTATAGCGTAAAGATATCTGATAGTAAGGGTTTAGGATTAGCACGCTACCACCACCGATTAACGCTTTAGTCATGGACTCTCTAAATAAAACTACCATTTCTCAACTGAAATCCATTTCGATGCATGGCACACTTCTTAAACTGCCGCCAATTTGAAAATCGAATGGTGTATGAATTCATTATACATGCACTGATTCCCAAAAGGGTCCTAATTGAAAATTTGTATAAATTCGTCATCGCCTATTTTTTAATGGGTTTTTTTTTTAATTGGTTTTTCCTAGCAAGTACAATAAATTCCTAAAATTCACATCGCGTACTTACTGAGGCAAATATTAACAATTTTCGAAGCAGAAAATTTAATCCACATGCTCGAAGCTGAGACGTGATACAATGAGAGAAGAAAATATAAGCTTATACCTATATTCTGTTTCACGTGCAAA
Organism: Lymantria monacha; assembly: GCA_905163515.2. Classification (NCBI taxonomy): domain Eukaryota; kingdom Metazoa; phylum Arthropoda; class Insecta; order Lepidoptera; family Erebidae; genus Lymantria; species Lymantria monacha. Next base: position 14,240,703 of record LR991091.1, on the reverse strand, counting down.
GCTGAAGCAGATATTATATAAGACTATCCATACAGGTATGAACCCATGTCGCTGTGGCAGCAAGTGGTATTCTCTTAGAGAGGCCTATCTTTAACAGTAGATGTCTACTGGCTGATAGTTGGATGGGAAGCGAAAAGTAAATGGGCTGTGAAGAGGTGAGACTCATATTAGAGGCGAATTTTGTGTTTCGTACATTGTTTAATATAAAGCAAATGCTGGCCATTCAATTATGACTATGACAGATGGCGTAGTGGTTAAGATAACCCACCTACCGTGCCAGTGCCGTGGGTTCGATTTTTACGCAAGACAATACTTTGTGCGATCCACAGTGTTGTTTTGAGTCTGAGTGTAATCTGACTGCATTAATAACATGTTTGTAAAGTCCCCCGCAATACAAGGATTTTTTTTTTTACTTAAGGGCAGGGTGGTGTTTTAAAAAAGAGAAAAAATATTTTATTTAAACATAAGTTGTTTTTAAGCATGCCGTTATATGAAAAAAGAAGATTTAAAAATGGATCTCGTAGTATGGGTAGGTGCCTCTAGATCATTTTGCTTCCCACTGTGGAGGAGGCAAATTGATCTAAAAGTGGGGTGTACATATAAGAGAAGTTGATGGTGACATACATACATGCTATGCATGACATATATATATATATATATATATATATATATATATATATATATATATATATATATATATATATATATATATATATATATATATATATATGCATGGTATATATGCTGCATGTTTTGCAATATTCAGGTTGAGCGTTCTGAAGGTCGACGGATGCATGCGGGGGTGATCCGCTCTATGTCTAGGTACGGCGCACCCGTGTGGGCGTGGTCTCTGACCGTCCAGCTTAGGACTTTTCTGAAGCGCCCACAGAGAGCCATGGCCATGGCGTGTATTGGCTGGAACACCCCTGTGGGGCCTGGAGGCAAAGCTGCTCTCCGATCTCTATCGGCGAGTTTCTTTTGTACGCAACGAGGATGGCGCCCTATTGTTCAGCGAGATAGCCACCTAGCGCGACGACATCCGCCGGGACGTCAATGCCTGTTGGGTTACGCGGCTGGAGCGGTCTAAACACGGTGTTGTTACCGTTGAGGCCATCCGGCCCGTACTGATAGAATGGTTGGAGCTGCGGCACGGAGTCCTCTCTTTCCCGCTGGTGCAGGTCTTGTCGGGGCACGGTGGCTTCGACAAGTATCTGCACACAGTCGCAAGGAGGGAGTTGGCTCCGTCCTGCCAACAGTGCGGCAGTGACGAGGACACGGCGCAGCATACGTTCGAGGTCTGTAGGAGCTGGGACCGGCAACGCCGTGAACTCGTCGCTATCATCGGTGCCGATCTGACGCTGCCGGTGGTTGTGAAAGTGATGGTTGACAGCGTCAGGAACTGGGACGCGGTCGTCGGCTTCTGTGAGGCAGTCATCTCGCAGAAGGAGGCGGCGGAACGAGTCCGGGAGGATTCCCTCGATTTTGGCCGCCGCCAGCGCCCTTGGCGGCCTTAGCCGAGGCATCGGGTGATCGAACCGGGGACTAGTCCGGTTACCCGAAGTAAGGCCACTGCGTGAGGACGATGCCCCGACGGCGAAATCTGTCGTTGGAGCATCAACTCGAGAGGAACTCGCGAGGGTAAACCGCCGGGCGGGCCACCGATGCCAGAGATCGGGTACCGGTGGCCCGCTCGCATGGCAAAGAGAAGCGCTTTACAGGGTGAGTCTATGGTGTTGTGCGCTGCCTCTTCCGTCGCCCCGAACCGATTGGGCGGGGTGTGACCACCTCCATAGTTCACCGCAAAAAAAAAGGTTGAGCGTTACCGTGTTTCTTTTCCGTATTTATTGTTAAATAGCCAATTTCAATAAATTATTCTATACATTGTCAACGACAACGTGTTTGCGAATGGTAAATGGAAAAATGCGTTGGGTATTTAAGTCTTGAAAAGATAAACAAATAAACTGTGGTTTGTGGTTTATATTATTAGTTAGAATTCGTTATTAAATTGAATTATTAGTTAGAGTTAGTTTTTTTTTAAATAAATTATAAACAATTTCACAGCTATATAAATGTAAAATTTTTGAAAAGTTTTGGTTGCAGTAGCCGCAGTAGGTAGCGGATTCACTCACAAGCTCTGGAGTAGCTGTGAACGGGCAATAATTCTTTACAGTTAAGCGTTCATGACTTATTTTATTATTTATATATAATAAATAGACCAGTGCTGGAGAAGCCTTTAAACATGGTAAAAAGTGTAAAATAATAATAGTAGGATGAAACCCATTGGAAAAGAAAAGAATATAACAAAAATGAAAGGAAAACTAATTTATGGGCGATCTGAGGTCGGAAAGTGGAAGGGGGTAAGTTTTTAAGGGTAAAATACGGTTTATCTCGATTTCCGGCAAAACTAAAAGTCCTATGAAAAAAAGTTAAACGGCAAGTTGTAGGTCATAAAAAGATCTACAACTTTTGTATTTACACCTTTTTTCATAAAAGCTCAAAATTTATGTGAAAAATTCAAGTAACCAAGTTTTTGGTTTTGTATTTTAAACTTTAAAAAAAAAATTGATACCTTACCTTTTTATGTTTCAAATACCTACACTGTAATTTTTTTGATTTTTTTTTTTAATTTTACTTTATTTTGACTAAATATCGAAAAAGCAGCATGTTCTAAACACAAAAAGGTAAGTTTTCACCAAATTTCGTTAATTTTTTTTCTTGTAAAAGATAAAAATTATAAAACCAAAAACTTGGTTATTTGAATTTTTCACATAAATTTTAAGGTTATGTGAAAATCTTTTTTGATCTACAACTTTGCCGTTTAACATTTTCTATAGGACTATAGTTTTACCGGATATCGAGATAAACCGTGTTTTACCCTTAAAAACTCACCTCCTTCCACTTCCCGACCTCAGATCGCCCGTAAATTATTTTTCTAATGGCTTTCATCCTACTATATTTTTTTTTGATATCAAAAATTATCGACACCGATCTATAATAAAATGCCTTGCGTGGATGAAGTAGGTATTCATTTTTATTGTTGGGTTTGAATATCCACGGTGTAGCAATAATATATCAATAACATATATAAACTAATAAGTCTAATAACATTTACAATCAATCATCATTTCTGTGGCCTCAGCTATGGCCATGCATGACTTCGCAGGATATTTGATGCGCGAGGTCCCATTTGAGGGACCTTTGCTCGATTTGCTAACATGTATTGCTACTGCTTCGCTCCTCGTTGTCATAGCGTTATAATATAGTATAAGAGCCTAAATCTTATTTTTCGATTTTAATCTAATGATACATTAACATTTTACTTCAAAACAAACTCAATTTTATAATAATGATATAGGTTAAATATAGGTGTATTTTAACATTAAGCATACATTGATAATTTAGAAATTATTTTGTTTATATAGTGAAGACATTTGTCTCTATTTGCCTTTTCTCTTTTAATTATGAGTATATTTTACTGGTCCAGTAGTGAAAGTATGAAATTGTTGACACTGAAGTTACATCTTTGAGTCCTGGAGGCTGGATGTGTATTGTCACTGTGGTATTTACCATCAAGAATTTTTCAGAAGCACCATAGAGTCGAATACCGTAATAGCCTCACCTTCTATTCATCATCCCAGCTCATATACGTCTCACTGTTTGGCTCGAGCCTCCTCCGCATCTTCTATTACAATATACTTAAAAGTTACAGATGCTGAATATGGGTGGGTATATATTTGTCTACACATTTGGACGTGAGATTGTAAAAAAGAACACTATAAAACATTTAGACCATCAAAATTACAATGGCTATGGTCGTGATGCAGCTATTGAGTCTTGGAGAAGTTTAGAGGTCAATTGCTGTTTGGTGTTGTTTTGGTATAGAATCTTCATGATGTGCGGCGTAACGTGTTACATGAACATTGCGCGCTCGGTTGCCTTCGATCGCGCACGTTGGCGCTGCAATACTCGCAAGAATAAAACCGCATTTATTCCGCCGCGGTTATTAATCAACCACGAGTATAGCCATAAGCATAATTACGAAATTCATCAATCCTTTTGTGAGACCTTCTATTCTCCAATGCCGACTGAAGACTTTTCGATTGTGACACGACTAAGTTAAACATGCGTTTACATAGGTTTTGGTGATTGAATTTTTCAAAAAGATTTTCATTTAATACTCAAAATGTATGATAGCACGGTTTATAGTTTGTTTTCCTATGTGCTGCTGTCAGTATTTCTAATTACTGGTAAGTATATTTTTAATAATATTTAATAGGAGCGTTTTTCTCATGGAAAAGCTTGAATCGCATGAGTGATAGAGTTATTATAAAATTGTTTAGTTTCAAAATAAGGTATTGAACTCAAATTCACTTGAGAGGTCTCAATTTTCAAGCCAAATCAATGGGATTTAGATTGAAACTTCAAACCATTCACGTAATTAAGAGATGTCTCTACTTTGTTTGTTTTGTTATTTAAATACCTATCTTTTTAAAACAGTGGAGTTATGTTTTTCTTGCAAGAATATGTAAAGTTTGCGAATATGCAATAACTTAGCAAGAGAACCATTGGAACTTACTTATAATCTCATGTCTCTCTACTACGTAGAGGAAAAGATATATAGGGTAAATTAATAACAATTTACTTAGTTATGGGATACTACTTTAGTTATTATTTTTTTAGAGAAATAGTCAAGATTTAATGAATGAAAACGTAGAACGAAAAAAATTGCAAATAAAATATTGGCTCTCCCAAAAGATAGGACAGGACTACTTATTACAAGATGACTTTAAAAATTAAAAAATAAATGAAAAATAGATAAGTATAAAAAAAAAAAAACAAATTATACCTATATAAATATATTGTGAAGAAATAAAGATACCTGAATATTGAGGCAAATGTAAGTAGTATACACACCTATGTGTACTGATATCCAGTATACACACCAGTAACTAGTGTACAGACATACACCTATGTGGTTATATTTTCCTAAATATTATCTGCAGTGTACCAGGTACTGGGTTAGGTACCAGTTACACCCAGTAGTAGGATACTGGGTGTATTGCCCTAACTAAATATTCAGGTAAATTACTTTAAGGGTAAAAAGTAAACATAAATAGTTATGTTTACATTTTAGGGATATAAATCTAAGGATATTGAAAAACATGATTGAAATGAATTATATAATTTTCTCATATTTTCCATTCGTTGCATATTCGTTAAATCTTAGTGACAGTAGACTCTTCAAACTGGTCTGGATGTAAAACGAGACGAGACCTTGATATACAGAAACTTATATTAGGTCAAAGACAGAATGGTGGCAAGCAGACCATTAAAAATTAAGTATATATTATTCTTAAAATTTTATTTATTTGTATGTACTTATTTATTATTTTACCAATTCAATTAATGTGTAAATATGAATATTAATTGAAATAATGGGGTATTTTTAAGCCTAATGCTTATTTTCAGTTTAAAATATTAATAAAATTTTAAATAATTCCTATCATAAATTATTATTCGCTACGCCGCCGCCGCCCATGCAGTTTACTGTAATTATTTTAATACGTTTTATTCTCTAATTAGGAGTCAGGAAGATATTCGGTTTTTAATTAGATTACGCTGTGATAGTATTGATTAAAAATATTGATTAATTTATAGAAAACAATCCTCATTAATATCGATTTATAAAAAAAATCCTAGCTGTTTTCTGAGGCTTAGAATTCTTTTTATAATTAAAATTTAAATGAGAGCTACAAGCAAATCTTGGAAGTAACTAAAATGTCAGTAGCAGTATGAATATCAATGGCCGTGAGGTCGACGACGACATCGTGACCGAATTGCATATTCAATCTACAATCTCTTAAAAATAGTGTAGAGATGGCTAGCATCTTTAGACGTGCTTTGAAATACGTAAATTAATAGTGTATATTTAAAAACAAAATTTGCTAAAATAAGTATCATTATTTTTTTTCCCTTTATAAACTATACAGGTCCCAATGTGGAGTACCTACCGATAACGAAATAATGTTGGCCTCTCAATGGGCATCGCTTTTGTATCAACTCTTCCGTTTACAATTATGGTATTTTCATGTGTCCCACAGAGATTTCTTACGATACTAGCGGGCAAAGATAGGTCGTGATACATGTATTCTTAGTCAGTTACCATACGAACAGAGTGACATCATACTTTGTCTTAAACTATAATTGACAAAAACATCTCCTTTGCCTGTCTAAATATAAATATTGTATTGATGCGATATGAATATTGAGTAGGTAGTATCTGTTGAAATACCTATTTGCGTGTGATTTTTAGATTCTTAAAAGTTACGAATTTTGTTTCACAGTAAACATATAATGGTACAAACAGTTGTGGCTAAAAAATCTCTAGTATGTCTTATTATTTCGGGCCGGTCACGAATGTCAGGCAATAGGTACCAATGCTCGACTTAATGGAGAGTCCAGATCATAAACTGCCGAAAAATGTTTAAGTATTAAAGTTAATATTAATTATAAAGCATCTACATTATTATGGACCTATTACATATTGACAGACAAATAATTTTCGGACAGACAAAGTTTCGGCTCCCGGTGTAGGTCACAGTCGTTAAATTAAAAACATCACTGACAAGCTACAATAGCCTTGCACCATTCAGATTTTAGCTAATATTAGAACAAAGAGAAATTAACAGTTATAATGATTGACACGTAGTAACCGTGTGGGGACACAGTACGAATCTAATTCATCACTTCCTTTATTGCCCGGGGGTGACATAAAAGACGACTAAAGGATATAACATGCATATAACATCTATGCAAGAGAAAAAAAACTCGAAATAAAACTCTATACGAACTCGTTTGACTAGCGTGGTGTAATAGGCCACTTTCTCTCCTACTGTGGAAGAGACTCAAGCTCAGCAGAGGCACAGTCTATGAACTAAAATGATGAAGAATTTATTATACGGTTTAACAGGCAAAAGTCATCGACGAAGTTTTACTACTCGTCAAGTAAATTTAAGAAAATAATTTTTGCTACGGAGTTCTTAATTAACTTTTAAAAGTATCACATATTATGTTTAGATTGGTAGTATGTTTGACTCTAAACAAATGACTGTCACGATTTGTTGCAGATAATGATAAGCTTAGCTGATACGTGTAATAACATATTCTATATTCTAATACTTATATTTCTTGCCAGGTGGATCAGAAGAAGGCGGTCGCGTAAAACGCGTACGTGCCGATAGTGCAACGGTATCCCGAGAGCCAGCTCAAGCACTAGATGCTCCAGATTCTGAACCCCCTGCTATTGCCGCTCCATCATCGTTCCTGAGTCCTTCAGTGAAGGAGTATCTTGAGTTGGGAATGGCTATCCCTGGTAAGCAGTGATATTTTAAGTATAATATTATTAATGTTCAGCTATGTATACGCTGTTGCATTTGGCTTCGAATAATACATATCTTTATCACCCAACAATATTAAATACGAATAGAGCGAAGTTCCAACGATAGAAGAGTTGATTTCTTAGGTTCTTATATCTCTATTACTATAAATATGCACTTGTGGTACATCCACGTGGTCCTTAATATAATCACGTGCATATTGCGGGTTTATGTCAAAAGCGTAACTGACATATTTAGTTCATGTTACGACCTTAATAGTTACAATCCTGTCCAAACTTTTAAACGTCAAATTAAATAATAAATTTAATATTTGTTTGGTTTACCCTTGAGTTCTGTAAAGATCACTTCATCTTCTTGACTTTATTCCGAGCGAAGTTTTCATCTACGCACAGATGATATAAATTTGGTTAAGTTTTAATAGAATGGTTTACCTATTTGACGTCAACCGTCTTTAGAAAGAAGGACGAATGGATTAATATTGGAGATAGTTTATGGTATCGGAGTTTTGGCGCGAATGTGGAAATGTCAGGTCACGCTCTTGTATTATATTCATTTCTTTAGTGTTTTGTGGTGTTATATTGAATAATTTTGCTGGTATGTTATGCAATATGGTACAGTTAAAGTGCTGAAGTGTAGTGAATATGGTATAATAGTGGTTTACGTGTATTTTCATATTTGCCCAAAATTCCCAAAGAAAATCATTGATTAGGTTATCAACGCCCGATTAATGGTAACGACTTGACTTACTGACAGACAATGACTATTAAGGCTACATAATATGAAGAAATGATGAACAATATATGAAAAATAATTAAATAAGACTTGGCTGTATGGGCTTTGATCCCTTTGCCTGTCCGAATGGACGAACAGAACCAAAAAAAAAAAAAAAAGTTTATGGTATCGATTTATCTCTACATAATTTTGTTTACTATAATATAAAAATTACAGTGGCATAAAAATAAATACATTGTACAAATTATTTAGAACATAGAAATTTAAAACTTTGATTTATTTAAAAAATAACCGGTTCTATAATAGATTTATGTGTCTTTAAATAATAAACCGTTTCGGATGAGGTAGTATATACGCTATCTGGAAGAGACGAGTAAAATTTTGAAATAAGATTAGTAGTATTTACTTAAGCAAAAGAAAATATATTGAAGAGTAAATATAAATATTAAATTGACCTCAACATTTGAAGTTTATTGACTGTTTACGGATCCGCAAGTATCCATTATTATATTTAGAAGATGAATGACTTCGTTTACATCATTATTATTTTATCTATTCATTCAATACAAACTTGTGTAGATCCGTTTATAAGTTCATAATGACGAACATGTATGACATTTTATGATATGTACCATATTATTAGGTATATGGCAGTTAGTATCAGTAAAATATATAGTGAAATAGAAAATATTTTATTATTTCAAGTATTAATGACAAGAATATTTTGTCTCTACTTGTTTTGTATTCATAAAATCTAAGATTAAATTCAAACATATATTTTAATTACAATCTTTAATTAAAGACGCATTAAAATTCTTTTCATTACAAAGGTCATATGGCATAGCGCTTCTCGTTACTAAAACCTTGTCAGATCTTAATAAATAAATAAAATATTTGTGTAACTTTATATATAATTAACTGAGCCCATGGCTTCATTTGCGTAGATTAAGTCCTCAATGATTATATATTTACCAATTAAATTTTATCAACTATTTATAAGTGTGTAAATGATATTGTAGAATTATCTTGACTCTTTCAATCTTGTTTAAAGGTGGCTTTGATTATCATTAAAGTTTGAATGAAGTATATCTTCTGTTATACAAAATATTATACAGTTTAATGTTGAAATTTCCTTTAACCTTTAAAAAGAAATATCAATCGGATGATAACCAAATAAAAAAATAGTGTATTAAGTAGAATGGATTGTTATTTTTAATGAAATAGCTAGCAGAAATAATTTTATATGCGTAAACGGTATTTGTTGACGATATATATTTAAGACTTTTTCTTACTTTTCAGCCAGGTACACACCTCCTTCATACTGAGAGGGTTAATAGCCTCCTGTGTTATGTTCACTAGACGGGTTAGTGTTCTATTTTGAATTTTCCTTCTTTTGCAGTAATTTTATTTGCTTATATCCCACAGGCGTCTAGCCATCGACGCAAAAAGAAAGGGACGGTGACATATTGTCTGACCCTGTACATTTTATTACTTTTTTAATTGTTGGTATAAAATAAAATGTAAAACAATAGCAGTCATGTTCTTATATGCTGTTTGCAAATTATTATTTATTTTGTACTTTTAGGTCATTTGTTTCGTGTCTCTCTGTCTTCGACCTCTAAATAATAGAGGTCAGTGATCGTACTATAGACTTACATAGTTTGTTATTGCACAATTATAATAAACTGGTGATACAGTCCGCTACTTATTCATTGCATCGCGTGTCGTCAAAATTCAATAGTATTCCTATTGTGTGGCTTATATCTATAAATATTTGATCCAATTCATTTTTGATTGAAATTTTACTTGTAATACCTCGCTTTATAACTGACTTCAAAAAAGGAGGAGGTTCTCAATTCGTCTGTATTTTTTTTTATGTTTGTTACCTCATAACTTTAGACTGGGCAAAGCGATTTTAATGATTCTTTTTTTATTTGAAAGCTGGTGCTTCCCGTAGTCCCATTTCAATTTGGTCCAGTTCTGCCAATGGCATCCATGAGAAAACCATATAAGTCTAAAATTAGCATCAAGTATGAGTGCGACAAATGAACGAGTAGTTCAAGCCTCGCTACTAATAGTACAACCTATGTGTGTCTGTAACACCAAAAAGTAAAAAATAAAAACTACGTTTAAAAACCCGACTTCAAAAACGGAAAAGTACAAAATAACTTAAAATACTATCATTTGTATGTGCTATCTATTGATAGGTTTGAAGTTGGTGCCGGTTTCGGTATCTTTAGTGTAGGAATTTCATTACAGTAAGTACCTCAGCTGTTTATAATTTTGTTTAGTGCTTGGGACCGATTTCAAACCTGTCAATAGATAGCACATACAAATAATAGTATTTTAAGTTATTTTGTACATTTCCGTTTTTGAAATCGGGTTATTAAATGTAGTTTTTATTTGTATTAATTTTGGTATTTAAGTATATAATTATTATTACCCTTTTCATCACCTGAAACACAACATTGTAATCAATTTACGAGAAAAATATTAACACCGTCACCAATAAAATTTCTAATAAACATTAAGAAATTAGTAATTAACCTTTTGGAATTCATATAAAAAAAAAGTCTGCTAATTAATTTACGATTTTATATAATAACATTAAATCTTTGTGGATGTGTGTGCGATGAGTTTCTAAGCAGTAGGAAAAATTAACTTTTTTTCCGTTTAACTTGTTTCCGTCCTCAGTTGTGTTCTAAAATATTTCTATATTCCATGTGTTTAATGAATTTACTGAATAAACCGTCATTTAAAGCCATGCCTTATCTCTTTACATCATTCTAAAACATAAATCCATCTGCCATATTGAATTTTAAACACACTAACTACTCAGAAACGTGTTTATTTTTACTACTTTCATTTTCTTTGTATATATTTGTCTTTACAAAGTTATTTCTTTTCACTATACAAGTAGGCATATATTTTAAGCATAGTCTTTGACCCACTTATTTCTTTACAATGGAAATCGGTCTCTGTTTAGCTACAATCTCATTCATTCTTTGTTGAATTAGCCTTTGTATTTAACCAATAATAATCAATTGCTGAATATAATTGATTATAACCATTACACACGAGAATACAATACTAACCTTCATATTATGTTTTAGAAAGTAAACGTTTATGGAGAAAAGGATTTATATTTTTGGTCATGGTATGTTTTTATTTTTAATTAATAAATAATATCATTTATAATTCTAATTTCATTAGGCTGTAACGATTTCAATAAAATGCTATATTTGGATAAGGAAGAATGCTATACTTTCCAAGGAAGATTGACGTCTGGCAGGCGGCCGGTCATAAAACCATTGCCAATAACTTTTACAATATGTATCTACTATGAAAGAATAGTACATGTTGTATCGACCCCAAGTAATTTGGATAAGATTAGGAGAATGATGCTAAACTTGGATAAGGTTTTGCTTTATTTTTAATAATTAATTGATTCTAACTGTAAAGTTTGAAGTATTAAGTCTATACAATGTGTAAACATTGTCCGATAGATGGCATACGTCACCTTGAAGACGTAAGATATAATATGAATCGAAATTTGCATGTCCTATAATAGTTCACGATGGTGTAAGTGGCAGCACGGTTGGGCCGGATTCCCAATAGGTGCGGGTTCTAACCCCGCTTGTGACATCATTTTTCGTTTCGTAATCGGGTATTTATAAATAATTAAGCACATTAAATGCTAAAAATTTCAGTAATTTGAATTAATTGATCTATTTATGTGTTTTCATTAAAAAAAGGGTATTTACGCATGTCATCTCGAAAATATTTCATTATCATCTCATCTCAGCCCATATATGTCCCACTGTTGGGCTCGGACCTTCTCCATAATGGAAGTGTAATTGACCTACTACACCATGCTGGTCAGACGTGTTGGTATAGGGATTTGTTTCGAGTTTTCCTTCTCTCAAAAATATTTGGAACATCATAAATACTGCTTAGTGACCGTATGGTGTCAAGTTAAGAATACAATATATCACCACTCTTTACTTTCCCACGGGAGACTGGAAAACCGATGGGGACATTTACAGGGGCATTGGGCAACACCGCTCCCCTGAGAAGCTTATAACACCAACGGCAATCGTCATCTCGCATACCAAACGTGATGATTATGGCATTTTGTGAGGATGCTTATACATTTTTATTATTGCAAATAGTTATAGACAATTGACCCACCTGATACTAGATGAAGACCACATTTTTGAATTTCTCAGCTTATTAAATCCCACCCCCACAGTAGAGCACGGGCCTTATTCATAATGAGAGGGAAATTTGACTTTGGCTACAATATTGGTTACCCAGGTTGGTAGGTAGGTGTAGGGTGTATCATGAAATCTTCTAGTTTCACAATAAAGTAATTCACTGTAACTATAGTCCTTAGTCGTCTTTCTTTCTTACTCTCCCACGATACAGAAATGTTATTATAAGTTAGTATACCATTCTCATAGAATTAATAAAAGATCGGCATAGTTTACTCTAGTTTCACCAAAATATTGCTATTACACTGTCCAAATGTCAACTGGAGAACACATTATACTATTCTGCGGTGATCGACTATTGATTATTTATGTTTAGGTAAACTCCACGACTTTTGAAAATCCTTCGGTGGTATTGTTGGTATATTTGTTACCACAAATTAAAAATATATTTTTGTACTAATGACAATTTAAAATTTCAAACGTTGAAGCGCAAAAAAGAAAAACAGCAAATAGTACGAGTCTATAAAAACATGGACTAAATTGTATCCTATTATTTTATAAGACTATTGCGAGGCTTCTAAAGATTGTTTTGTTTAGTGTTTTTTTCTATATCTATTGTCTTTTAGTTAATAAATTAATGTCTAAGTATTATTTGATCTTCAAGGGTAAACGATAAAATAATTATAGTCACTATATATCTACTTGTAGATGTAATTATCTCTAAAATAATGATGAACGATTACGTCATGTAAAAACGATGACTCTGTTACCAATTGCTTCAATATTTGTCTCCATTTTAATTTATTAAACTAACATTGAATTGAATCGTCATATTTCAGTACCGATGCATGTCGACTTTATAATTTCAGAAATGTGCAATCGCCTGTCCAGGTACTGTACTGTTGGTATGAAATAGTAATCGATTTTTTTTAACTGTTTTAAGTAATCGATATGTACAAATATACATCCATATGCACATCATATTACATAATAAAATAATTTATTGATATAATATTGATTCAATTTGTTTTGATATAAAACTTATAATAAATTAACAGGAATAAGTTTGACAGAGTGAAGGTCGTATTTATGGCTTCGTGCTTCGTACAACCTTGTGGTGCTTTGGTTCTTATATTACATGTCTTAGATCTTAATTGTGCTAACAATCGTATATATGCAGTTGTAAAAACGAGGTCGTAGCTATAGAATACGAATTTAGGCAACGCACCCAGAGTAAGTCGGGCACTTGCGCAATTTATTTGCTTGGTTTGTAGAGGGTCGATGAAAGCTTGTGTTTAAGAACAGTAATTATAAAAGTACAATATGTGGTTGTAACGTATTTAAACACTAGCTCTAAATAATTTTATGATTCATATCTTCATTGATGGTAAAACGTTATGTAATTTAATTTGCCTGCTTTATGTAATTATTGGTTTTGTGTTTCTTCTCAATACGTGAGTATGCAGATTAGGGTAGGTACTTAAGACACCGCAAAGAAAATATCAAGTAAAATATCTAACGTTACCTACTTATTATTTGTTGTAATTATAATAATATAACAATAATAATTTTATTAATTCTAAAATAGGTGCATATCATAATTCCGTGTTAGTTTTAAATTACACTATAATAATTTAGGTAGGTACATAGTAAGAGTGAGCGCAAACAACGGTGTCTGAACTAGTATACACTGTGTGGTAGGTACCAGAATTATGCAAATTAAACTAAAAATTTATAAATTCATAATACAGATAGACGAAGGGGCCCGGGTTATAACAATATGAAATAATTTATGCTCCAGCAAAGACAGGATCTTCCCTTGTAAATATTTTTCTAATTAGTGTAATGTAATAAGCCTTTGAACTTTTATATTGCATTAGGGTCGGCTTTCAAAATTTCCTAATAGCAAGGTCATATACAGTTATAGTTCCAAGGTTTATAATTTTTACAATTCGCCATATTGCATACATTTTATAATTTTAATAATGACTAAAAACGCGTTGCAGCGGTTTATTTTATCTCATTTCAGTCGAAACTTTCTATTTACTAATTTAAACTTTTTTTGAATCTTCGACGTGGTAACGGACTAGGAATACAATTCACTATTTGGACGGTTATTACTCACGGCTATCGTAAACGACGAACGAACAGCATGGTATACTGGTTCGATTTCCCTCCTATTGTGGAGGAGGTTCGAGCCCAGCAGGGAAACATATGTGAAGATGATGATGATTAATTTGGACTTTTATTACTCTAAATAAGATTGAAATTTCTAGGGAATTGAAGTTACACATTTGACTATTAATTTTTCATTATAGTCACGCTAAAGCTATGTCGGTAACCTTTTTTTTTTGGCGGCGGGCTACGGTACGTCAAACCCCGCTAATCCGCGTCCGGGGCGACAGGCGAAGCGGCGCAAGACCCCGTAGACGATGGTGACCTATGCTTACGTTCAAGCAATACACTGGCACATCTACGCAATTTACGATAATTTACATCACTGTCACTATTTCAAGCTTATATAATATGAAGTAATATCTGTACTTGGTAGCATCTTATGTATTGACCCTTTGACGTATTCATTGAGTAATAAAGATGTAAGTAATATCAAGAAACCGCAGAAACAAAATGTAGAAACAGCATTACGAACGATATTTTAGTAAACAAGTCGAATCCGTATTGGAAATTAATCATTATAACTGGATTTGCGTGTATCGGTGGGGTAATCTACTTGACAGCTTACACTTATGTTCTTACAACAATATTTTACTGTGTACTATTTAATTGCTCGTGGACGTTGAAAATGTTAGACAGACAATAGACAATAAAGTAAGTTATAAAATTGTAAATATAGAATGGGACTATTAACCCATTATTGTTATGTCGTTAGTTAGGCTTCTTACAACAGTAAATGAGAGAATTGCCGTCTCATATGTTATAATCAACACATTGCCTAAATACATACATACATATCATCACGCCATATCCCTTGCAGGGTAGGCAGAGAGAACAGAGTGCCAGAGAACTCTATCTCTGCATACTTCACTCGCTTCCTCAACATTCATAATTCTCTTTATACATGCTCGCCGGTTTCGGAGACTCTTGACTCCACCTTCCTTCAGTATATGACCGATCTGGTCTAGGTAGGTTAGTCTCGGTCTCCCTCGGTACCTACATCCTTCCACTTTCGCGTTGTATATCTTCTTAACCAGACGTTCGTTCGGCATTCTTTCCACATGTCCGAACCATCGGAGCATGCCCTTTCGCATCTTTACACCAATACTCTCTTTCATACCTACTCGCTCTGTTACGTCGTCGTTACGAATGCGGTCGGTCAGCCTAACTCCACAGATTTTCCGCAGAGATCGCATTTCGACCGCATTAATTTTACTTTCATACTCTTTTCTGCATACCCAACTCTCGCTTCCATACAGTAATGTTGGGACAAGCACTGCGTTATGTATTGCTACACGTGCCTTCTGGCTGAGGTGGTGGCTGCCGAGAAGTTGCCCCAACGCTCCGTTCACTCTATTTCCCGCATTCACTCTTTATTTATTTATTTATTTATTCACTTTTAGGATAGCTAGTAATTGATACATTGTAGATATTAAAATATAAATATAACATAAAATTAAACTAAATGCTCAATTCTTAAGCTATCACAGCATGCACAAAAATGGCAACCAATTACGGAAACAAACTATAAAAAAAGAAAGAAACAAAATAAATCCTAATTCTTCATTATAAAAAAAGAAAAAAGAAGAAAGAAAAAAAAAGTTGAAATGATTAATATAATTTAATTATTTGAAAGAGTTAAATGGAATTTAGTGATGACAACACTCTTTTTTTATATTTATGAAGTGAATCATTAAATAGATCCACTTCACTTCCAATTGAATTGAACGTTGTTGATATTCTAGAAATTATTGCATATTGTTTTAAATTGGTTCTGCTATAGGGTTTGTGCAGCAAGTTCATGAAGCGAGATGCCCGAATTGGCAATCTGCGCGGAATACTAAAATTAATACACTGCAAAAGTTTAGGACAATCGATGTAGTTGCGACATAATTTAAAAAGAAAAACTAGGTCTGAAAATTTTCTACGGACTTCTAAGCTATATAAATTGAAATGAGCTAACTTGTTTAAGTATGTTGGTAATTGCTTATGTAGTCTACAAGAAAATGCAATATGCCTCATAAATCTTTTTTGAATGCGTTCTAACCTTAACTGATGAATCTTATAATGCGGTGACCATACGATGCTACAATATTCAAGATGGCTTCTAACATATGCATTGTAAAGAACTATTTTAGTAGCTGGTTTACGAAAATGTTTGCTATTACGTATAATGAAGCCCAACATTTTATTAGATCTTGCAATAATATTATCCATGTGAGGAATAAAGGTTAATTTTGAATCAAAGACTACACCGAGATCTCTTATAACAGATAGTTGATCAATGTTTACTTCATTTATATGAAATCCTTTATCAAAAATGTTACGATTACGTGAAAATATAATATAATTACATTTATTAGCATTTAAGGACATTTCATTAGCAACACACCAGCTGTACACAGTGTCAAGGTCTTTTTGAAGAAATTCACAGTCGGATAGACATTTAGCTACTTTACATAATTTTAGATCATCTGCATAAAGGTAAGCACTACTGAATTTTATCTGAGAAATTATATCATTGATAAATATATTAAAAAGCCAAGGTCCTAAATGGGAGCCTTGGGGTACGCCAGATAGTATAGAATAGCGATAAGACTGATAACCTTTAATAACCACATACTGTAGTCTTTTTTGTAAATAAGAATCTAACCAATTTAAAACGGGACCTCCTATTCCAGATAAAGCAAGCTTTCTAATCAAGATATTATGACTAACCCTGTCAAACGCTTTTGCAAAATCCATATATACTGCATTTACTTGTAGACCCGCATCAACTGCTTCGACTAACTCGTTATGGTAAGTCGCAAGATTAGTACTTGTGGAACGTGATTTTACAAAACCATATTGTTCATTAACCAAAAAATGTCTTCGCTCTATATCAGTGGTGTACCTTCCATCTCGGCTAAATCCACATCCAAGATATACAAATTCATCCACTTGCTCTAGTATATCATTACCTATTGTTACTCTTACATCTGTTCTGGCTTCGTCTCTTTCAAAGACCATTATTTTGGTTTTGCTCACATTCACGCGTAGACCCCTTTTCTTACAATCTTCTGTCATTGTGTCGACTAGGGTCTGCAGGTCAGTCGCTGACTGTGCCAGCAGGACTGCATCATCTGCATAAAGTTGCATCTTGCCTAAATACATTGGTAGAAATTGTACACCGTCATTCAGAAAATGTTTCACATATCTAGACCTCTTTATGACAGTCACTTAATATCATGGTCTAATGAGACGATAATTAATAAATATTTACACGCATCGCTTTGAAAATTCAGAAGTTGATTTCAAATTCAAGATTTTGGAAATGGCATTTCAAGTTTTGCTTAAAATATTGTAACTCCTTGCTATAAGTAGGTACACTATCAATAGTCTCGTTAATTATATATCATTTATAATAACATTTTTAAAATATATTTTATAATTTCAATCGATGGAAGGCAAAATATTTATAATATACTAAATCATAAGAATATTATATTGTGTTTCATTAAAATATTGCAATATAAGAAATATTGCAAATAGTAACTAAAGTGCCTAAGATTTCTAGAATAATTAGAAGATAATTTAATAATTGTGATTACTGGTATGTTACAAAAGCAATTTTTGTTGAAAATGAAGACAGAATTATAAGAGACAGAGATTTCATTCTGATGATATAAAATGATTTGAGGTATGATAACATATTAAAAACGATAGAATTTAATTAATATTCTTTTAAGATTATAATAAAACTAATTAAGACGATTTAATAAGAATATAATAATATATATAGAAATTCATGTAAAAATATTTAGTATGATGCTTATCTAAGCTATATTAGAAACATATTCGTATAAAACAAGAGACATCCTGCACTTGTAAATAAATCTAAAAAGTATTTAACTAAGCATCTATATGTTGTAATCGTTTTTTCCTTGCTTTGTGGAGACGTAAGTCCCGTGACTTATGCAATCGAGAATGACTTTCAATTGATGTGGCTATTTTTAATTCACCAGAGACTACTGCTATTCAATTACCTTTATGCACTTGTATGTACAAGTACATACACATGTTAACTTTGATTATAGACGTTAATTTTAAATAATAATAAAATAACTAGAATTTATTAATTATATTGGTAGTTTGTTTATTTGTACTTATTGTATGGTACTTTGTTATTGTATGATACCTTTCTCTACAGCCTAACTGGGGTCGCGTTTCCTTCATAATGAAAAGAAAATTGTGGATCCAAACTTGTTGGCATAAAGTATTTATTAAAATTTTCCTTTTCTTGTAGTGATATTATTGAATGATTCAAAATGCTTCCTTAATTTCGTTATTGTATACTGGCAACGAAAAAACGGTGACATAGTATATCCATAGTCCGTTATAGATATTATTTTATGGTACATTACTAGCTGACCCGACAAACGTTGTTCTTTTCAAATTTCGTAAAGGTTATATTCGTAATTATTCACTGTTGACCTACTCTGGCAAATAGCGTGATAATTTATAACATATGAATTGACTGGATTTTATATAAATTTTGCTTAAAAATTAGAATAGAACATTCATTAGTGAAGGATTTAATTATATACTTAAATGGTATAACTAATGCATTATTGCTGATTGCCTGTGATAAATAACCACGTTATTACAGAATAGAAAGTAAAGGGGACTGATACAATGTATTCTTAACCTGTCACTACAAAGTATGAACGTAATATGCTTGCATAATTTCAACAAAATTCATTCAGCAGTTTATGCGTAATATTAGAACATGTGAACAGACAATTTTTTAAGTATCTGTATCAAGTTTAAAGCACCTAATAGTTAGGTACTGTTTTTTACGACTTTATTGTACATTTTTGATTATGTCTTATTTTTTTATCAAAATATAAGTTACCTACTTAAAATAATTTATTTTGATATTTATTGAAACTACTCTTAGTGAATTTTATTGAAACTATCGGCCAGCTATACGAATTTATTGTAATAACCTTATTATAAAATTATACATTTACGCCGTACTAATAGGTAGATACATATTTATAAACATATGTAATTCACATTTCCTTTAAACAGTCTCATATTGTACGAGGAATATGTAAAAAACGCAGACGAGTCAAAACACACCCAAGCACAAAAGCTGTAAAAATTAACTAAACATTCAAAATGGCCGACCTTGTCAGCATAAGTAAGGGATATGAGTACCAATATAACGCTACAAAAAAATCAAAAATGAAATACACGTAGCCCGCGGCAATTCAAAATTCGCGACACTTTTTGAACAGACTACGTACATATATATAAAACTAGCTTTTGCCCGCGGCTTCGTCCGCGTAATAGGTTACTTTCCTAAAGTTGAACTATTATCGCAAGGAACACGTTACCGGGATAAAAGTATCCTATATGTTAATCTATGCTTGCAAAGGAAACATAAACATAAGTGCTTTTACTGGGTTACTTTACATAAGTGATTTGACATAAATGATTTTAATGCTTGCAAAGGAAACATACACATAAGTGATTTTACTTGGATAAGAAAAAAAATGGAAAATATAGAAAATATCAAAACAATATTTATAGCTAACTTATTTATAAATAATTAAAATATAAGATGATATATCATAAAAAAATATAATAAAAAGCTGATCACAGGTGACAGCATTTTTGTATTTCGCCAACTATGCATCTGAGCTGCGAGGCATGGTACCTCGCAGAGCGACTGACAGCAGCCGGTCAACGTTATGCCATTTTTATTTATATCTAATCAAAAGCCAAATAAAAATGTTTCATCAATCTAGCTTCTAAAATAACCAATTTTTACATACAAACTTTTCTACCCTATTTTTAATTTATCCCCTTAAGGGTAATATTATAGAAAATTTTAATGTCATATTTATTTATATCTTATCGACAGCCTAAAAATAAGTTTTAAGCTTCTGGCTTTAAAAATAACGAAGCTCCTTACAACTTTTCATCCCCCTTTACAACCCTTTTTTTGCATTAAAAAGTAACCTATGTCCTTTGTCAGGTTCTAGACTATCCGTGGGACTTTTGGCGGGAATCTAAAACGTCATGTTGTGCTCTTGTATTATATTCGATATCTTAGTGTTTTAACGTGTTATATTAGATAATTTTTATGGTGTTTTATGTAATATGATGTGACAGAACAGCTGGGATGTAGTGAATATCATATAAAAGTGCTTTACAACGTTTTCGTTTTCCATCAAAATTCCTACAACATACCATTAACAGTGTCACCATAGCACTGTTGATGGCGACAATTCGACTGACTGACAGACAATGACTAACTTGAAGAGATTAAGAACGTGAAGATAATTATAACTCGACACTGGCAAAAATGGCTCGTATAAGTAGCTGATTGCCAATACATAAAAAGAAGAAGAAGAAGAAGACTATCCGTGTACCAAACTTCTTTATCGATTCAGTAGTTTTAGCGTGAAAGAGCGACAGACAGACAGACAGAGTTACTTTGGCATTTATAATATTAGTAAGGATTATTGTACAGATTGCGCAGCGGTTGACGTTGTAAGCTGTGCTGTCCTGCGTATAATTTCCTAGTAGTATAATACTTTCCGCGATACCAAAATTATTATTTTGTTATTAACACAAAAATACATACGAATATATATACATATATGACTTGCACAGTTGGTGGGGTGATCTTCCCAACTCTCGTGCCAGATGTATTGGTTTCTATCCCTATGCAAGTGAATTCTTTTTACAAATGTGTAATTTGTATGTTTATAAAGTTCATTATTAGTATATTTGTGAAGCCCTGCGCGACACAAGTCCTTAATCATTAGTGTTTTTAAAAAATAGTAAAAAAACACTGTCGTATTATGTGTAATCGATTGAAATTAGTTGATTGACACGTAGAGAGCTCTCTGGTTACTATTTGTGGTTGTTTGAGCAAATCGCCATGACATTATGTGTACGAGGCTTGAGGTCGTCACGAAGGCAGTCATGTGTGTGCACGACACTAATCGTCACTCTATCAAGTGCCCATTCGTTTTAATTAAGTTTGAAAGAATCATCTTTATCAATAATTTTTAATTTCATCTTGGTAGTAGAAAATATTTCATTAATACGGATATTATCATTCCCAGCTGCAGTTTCGTTAGCGTAGATTATTTGCATAATTATTGTTATTATTTTGAACACACAATTTTAAACCAATGTATTCTTAAGACCATATCGGCACATAGTATTAAATTTGACAATGTGATATGAATTTATTATTTCAAAAGTTGTTCTTATTTTATTAATAATATTTGGCAATTATTATTTCTGACCGATTGAAGATTGTATAAAGAGGGAGAAGAAAGAAAGATCGTAGAGAGAGTAGACCAAGTTGATATCTTAAAAGTTATGTAGGAGTTCTATAAACAACTGGAACTGTTCCATTGGCAGTAGATTGTTCAATTATAATATTTTCAAGGAAATTAAATTTGACAGATCGTTTCCCTTGAAGTCCAATGTCCCCAATATCTCTTCTTCTCGGATCTTCATCGGATCTAAGGATGTGTGGCACCGTCATGCCCTGTTGTCATTTCAATGTCCAAGCAAGACGGAATTAGATATTAGACCGGGCGGAAAAAGAAATGCGAAAAGAAAAGATCATTTGGTCAAAACCTTCGCAGTAGATTCAGTTCTGTAAGGGTATTCTTGTAGATATTAAAGATGCTGTGATAACTATGGGAATTGTCGTTGATTGGGATAAAGTCTGAAAAGTGATACTGATGGAACTTCGACAACAATGGTATTTTCACTGTTAGATATAAGCGCCCCCACGCGGCTACTATGTACTGATCAGGTAGAATAGTTTTGTGCAGTCAGAATCCAATGGTTCTTTGCGATATTTACGACATAATGGGTCTACATTACTGTTTGTCTCTTGAGAACGTTTCTTTCTTAAAGATATCAATTGGAAAAAACATATTTAAATGAATTAAGTTATGGCTGGCAGCACACACTAGTCATAGAACTTTAAATATAGGCAGTTTTATTCAATCAATAATTTAATTTCCACCGTTAAATTAGATGTCGAATGCAATCTTCCCAGACCAATTTAATCGTAAATGCTTTATGCTTTTTTTAGTCTCATCAGCACATCTTATTTTTAAATTTAGCGGACGAACAGGTTCCACACTTGTCTTATTTTTGTGGCTAGACTAGCATGTTATCGAGCATCTGAAAATAATAAAAAGAAAATACTTTTATAACGACCATCCTGTGTTTATGTATACTATTATTAAAAATACGAGAGTTTTGGCGCAAATGTCGAAATGTCATGTCACGCTCTTGTATTATATTCATTTCTTTAGTGTTTTGTGGTGTTATATTGAATAATTTTGCTGGTATTTTATGCAATATGGTACAGTTAAAGTGCTGAAGTGTAGTGAATATGGTATAATAGTGGTTTACGTGTATTTTCATATTTGTCCAAAATTCCCAAAGAAAATCATTGATTAGGTTATCAGCACCCGATTAATGGTAACGACTTGACTTACTGACAGACAATGACTATTAAGGCTACATAATATGAAGAAATGATGAACAATGTATGAAAAATAATTAAATAAGACTTGGCTGTATGGGCTTTGATCCCTTTGCCTGTCCGAATGGACGAACAGAACCAAAAAAAAATATTAAAAATACTATAATGTTTTTAAGAATAGAATATGTATTGTATAATTATAGTAATATTCGTGCTTATATATTTTTTAAATATTATATACGGGGAGAGCGGTATAGATGAGTTTGTGGAGTTTGGTATAAATGATTTTGTATTAGTAAATAATATAAGGACAAGACAAGGTAAGCGCTTCAAAATTTAACGTAAATATTTACGCTATAAATCACTACAATTAACACTTCATTGTTAAACTATACAAATATTGATATTCTAATTTTATTATTCGATCATTAATGCAATCATCACAATCAAGGTGAATAAGAATATTCTGATCATTGTAATGCAAATACTATTAAAAATCTATTATTCCTTCGACAAATATTCTCTTGCCGTGACATTAAAGACTATATATATTTTTATTTTATTATTATTATATTCGTAACTATTTAATTACTTATTTACTTTATGCATCCTTGTAAGTAATGGATGAATAACAATCAACGACAATGAACTGTAACACTCTGAGGTTGAATGCATAGAGCATAACATCAGAATCTCGTATTGGGAGCGTTATTGCAAGCCTCATAAGCGAAGTGTTGAGGTGATTCTCTACTCTCGATATATGGAAATCAAGGACTTTTCAAAACTAGAAATGACTGTATTTTTTTCACACTGCACTTATAGGACAATATTATCATACATATGACAAGAAAAAACATTTGTTTAAATGTATTTGATATTTTTAAAAAGCAATTATTTTGTTTAAAGTAAGAAAAAAGATGATTAAAAAGTATTCGTGAACGTCCGGATGTTTCCGTAAGAATCTGGCACTCTCACGTTCGTAAAAATTAATGTATTGAAGTTTTTCTTTTATTAAAACCTTCATAATCACAACGCGCTGTTTTCTCTTGAAAATGACTTGGTAATTCTTTGTCGTTTAATTGCAATTAATAAAAAACTTTCTGTGTGGTGACGGAGTAAGAATATAATTCACCACCCCGACATATTGCCCGCTGTTGGGCTCGGGCCTCCTCCATAATGGAAGGGAAATTGGCCTATTATGCCACGCTGGTCAGACATATTGGTATAGGTTTTTATTTCTACTTTTACTTCTCCTGTACAGATGCCATATGCATACTATATCCCTTAATGGCCTTTTACGATAACCACGGGCAAGAGAGGGGGGACCCCCTTCTTATTTGTATTCTTAGTCCGTCACCACACGGCAAATATCATTTAGTTAGATTAAAGTTTAACTTAATGCAAAAAATATTATAAATCTATACGTTACATGAATGGCAGTAGTGCAGTTCCATAGGATACATAGAGCAGCTATTTACACTTATTTAAAACCGAATACTTTCAAAAGGTGGTGTGACGGCTGTAATAAAAGCCCAAGTAATTTTGTGGTTGACTAAAACAATAGATAAGGCATTATAATTGTCGAGGCGTACTCCAATCATACGTAGGCAAACAATAGGTGTAAGATCACACGCTGATAATAATGTTAATTCTATGGTTGTCACTAGCGCATAATAATGCTTAAAATCTCTTACTCTGGAGGAGAATATGTCTAAGTGTTATATTACATGAGTGTTGTAAGCATTTAAAATTTTTAATTTTGTTAATTTGAAAATAATCCCTTTTTTATAAGAATGTATTTTTCATCATAAAATTCAAGAGCTTGTTTGTTTGAATTTTTAATATATTCAAAAAGAAAATTATGGAAGTTCTGCTTTGTTTTTAAATACTTATTTTACTGCTTATACTTATTTTATAATTGTTTTCTTTTTGTAGAGATTTTTTAATATTATAAAATCTATGTACTGTTGTAATGTATGTAACGAAATCAAAAAATCTTGGCGATTTAGCTCCAAGAATATGACATAGGGATCAAATTGGAGAGGGACGTTGCTCAAGGAGAGGGTATACCTCAGGAGGTATTTCACCAGGCCGGCCACTGACGACAAGTTCACGCTGCTCCGGTGGCCGGTCCAACGACGAAGGCGAGGTTCACGGGTGGGTTACGGATGTGTATGCTTACGCCCCTCTGTCGCCCCGGACGGAGTGGTGCGAGGAGTGCACCGACCATAGCACTCCCCAAAAAAAAAATAGGGATATTTCATCCCTATTTTTTTTCTTCTTTTCACAGCAACAGCGTCTTTTCCTATAGAAAATTTAATATATGCTATATAGATAATTGAATATTAATTGTACTTATATTAAATTTGCATGCGTTCTTTCTGTATATTAAGTTTGTTTCGAACGTTTCGGTCTCTTGCGACACATTGCTATAATTCCATTACGCCACACTTGTGCCACACGTAGTCATTATTATTAATGGTAAAGATAACACTAACGCACTAAACTTGTACAATGCCTGACAGATCTCATTTAGACCGTATTATTGAGAAGTACATTAATCTACTGCTACATCTTATTTAGGCAATTTGTAGATTAGCCTTCTTGAACTTTAAAATGAAATATTTAAAGATTAAATCTGCCTTATTTGCAATATCTTTAACAACTTTTTTAACTAGCGGGTACTTATTATAATAGTAGGATATGTATTTTTTTTATTGTGGTGATGTGACAGAATATGAATACAATGCTTCCATTCTTTTTCTATCTCCTGTTCTCCTGAGTAGTAAAAATTAAAGATTTCTGATGTTTATCCGAGTGTCACGTTGTGTTTAGGTCGGGCAATTTAAAATCAAAAACTTGAGCAATAAAATCTGTAAAAACAGTTTTATTTTAAATATACAAAAATTTTATTAAGTAAGCAGATTATAATGCATTGAATGAAATTTCGACATTAATCATTTGGCCAGTATGATAATGTAAATTAGTTCCCCTTACCTCCAAGTATTCTTCCAGGTGGTTCCCACCAGAAAGCATGTGTTCAACAGTTGGATGTACAAGGCTAAGAAGAGGACAACGTATTTTAATATTAGGCGATTTCATATTCAGGGTATGTTTGCTGTTCGCTAGTGGTAGAAAGATGATACTTAACTACGCTAGTTATACCCATATACTTAATTTAGAAAGAAAACCTCTGATATGCATTATAGGTATTGTAACATGTGATGATGCTATCATCTATTGGGTAAGATATAAAAATATTTGCTATTTGATTAACAAAAGCGTATTTAGTGAATGTAAAATTGCAGACATTAAATATTCAAAATGAAGCAAAACAATTTCAGCATAATTTACTCATTTCTAAATTTACTTTTTACGACTCTGCGCGTTCGTCCCGTTTAACCGGTTTAACTCCAAGATGTTCCCAAGCACATGAATATATCTTTAGAAGATTTTGTACGTGTTTCCAATTTTAATGTCTAGAATTATAAAGCAGTGACTTTGAACTTTGTTTAATTGTTAGTGGTTTCTGACGTAAGTGGAATTAAATATAACAGAAGTAAAACTCGATATAAAAGCCCATGTCGACTTGTTTCGCTAGCGTGGTGTAGTAGGCCAGTTTCCCTCGTCTGGAGGAGGCCTGTGCCTAACAATGGAATATATGTGGGCTGAAAAAAAAAACTAAATAAACACTGACTTTAATTTAATTATCATCATTCAACCTTTCGCCGTTCACTGTTAGACGCAAACCTCTTACACAAATGAGGAGATAATGCCGTATTTGCCATGCTTGATAGGCGGGTTGGCGAACGTAGTAAGATTGCGAGTTATATGTTTTCTAGCAGAACATCGATGCTCAATATCCCGGCGAGTCCCTCAGCTAATTTTTACGACTCACATGAGGAAATAAGTTGGGCCTACAATTTATTCCTTTTCCGTCGTCACACAAGAAATATTAGTTTCAAATTAGGTAATAATAGTTTAAAATACGTTAATCTATACTAAATTTTAATTATTGTCATTATCTGTTAAGAAAGTATACAGGCTATAGGGCTCTTTTATACACCTTTCATGACATCTGGCTGTACTTGTGTTGATATTATGCTTATCTCTCTGACAAGTTTAAGTACGTCATTAACTCATCTGATCTGATCTGACGGTCATATCCAACTAACCTATACTCAGAAAGCTGGGTAAATTACACGCTTCTTAGCTTTAATCTATACCTACATATAATAAAAGTGTAACGGATCGCTGTCTGTACATGGAAGATAGGTATATGAGAAAAACATGACCGGGACAAAGGTCCCTAATCATCGTCCTAGCGACAAACCTTCAACACCTTGCATCGCTTTTTCTATTTAACCCTGTCAGAGATGACTTCTGCGTGGACGAAGTCGCGGGCGAAAGCTAGTTTAAAATAAAAATTAAAGACTACTTACTGTCTTGCATATATTTTAAATACGAAATATTATGTTGAATGATATTTTTTAAAATAAAAGCACGAAGTTCAATATTATAATACACAATATAGCCCAATTTTTTTTTTCTAGTTATAGTTAATGTAGATTTAATAAAACCAATCCAGTCCACTTATTGGTCAGCAAACGAGGAATTCTTTCACGAACCTAGTGTTCATTCTTGTGATCTCGTGAATCTTTAAATGGGCTGGCACTACCTGTCGGATAAACAGCCTCTTGTTGATGAATGAATAAAACTTGCTAAAAAAAGCTCCTTACATATTGTCTTGTTGAACACTTGTATTTTTACTTATAAAGACTATCGAGATCTATTATCTACAGAAAGCAATCATTAATAATATGTTAATATATTTATGTTAATATATTTTGGACCCATAAACATTTGTAATACATAAGGTATTTGGAATACCAATTCATAATATTTTTTTAGGAAGTAATTGAATTACAAATGCTAAATTTAAATCTGTATTTGAATTACGAATTTTAAATACAAGTAATTCAAATACTAAGCTATAATATTATAGATATAAATAAACTATTCGTATTAGGCCTATATAACTCCAGTAGTACTTATTAACAAACTATTCAGCAGTTCATTCAGCAGTTCAAAGCAGTTCATTATATAATTTTGTTTCACGACTGTTATTAAAGCCTATGCCTTTTATTTTATTTTTCCTTGCGGTGGACTATGGATGTGGTCGCGACCCGCCAAATCGGTCCAGGGCAACGGAAGAGACGGCGCGCAACCCCATAGATCCACCCTGCAAGAACACCTCTCTTCGCTGTGCAAGCGGGCCACCGGTACCCGATCTATGTCTTCGGTGGCATTAAAGAGTTTTAATTTTTATTATTTTTCCCTTGTTTTATCAATTACTTATAAATAGCTAATTATAATTTAAAAACCCTAAATAAAAATACCCAGCTAATATCGGTTATCCAGATATTATAAACAATACAATATCCTATGGTTAAAACTCTTTTTTCATTTAATTTATAATAGCAGTCGTCGGAGATAAATAAGAATCAAGATATTACATAAGATTCTATTAACTAATCCACACATCAATACTAAACGAATTTCTTAACAATTAATTTGGTAAATAGTGCTAAATATATATTACAAAACAGCTCGAGGAACAGATTTTCATTGTCAATGTTAAACAATAGAAAAAAAATTGTCATCAGTAATTTATTGCAAACTGTTATGTAAACTGTATTGACCTCGTATAAACTTGCCCTCGGCTTATAAAGATCGGTAGGGTCAATTATTTTCGCACCTCCGTTTTGTCGACGGGGCCTTAGCACCTGTTAATCGTTTCCTAAAGAACATTCATGAATGATTTTAAAACGTAATATTTGGTTTATGCTATCAAAACTATATGACCTTGTGTCATCTTATATGTTTATCGTGATCGATCTACATCTACGAGTACATGGTTCGATCTACATGTTCTAAATGGTCATTTAGTATATTTATTGGTGATAATTTGATGCTGCATCTATTATCTATAATCACCTACAGTGCACTCCAATGTCATCTTCATCATCATAATCAGAGCCCATAAATGTCCCACCGTTGGGTTCGGGCCTCCTCCGTAATGGGAGGGAAATTAACCTACCATACCGCGCTGGTCAGACGTGTTGGTATAGGGTTTTGTTCCAAGTTTTCCTTCTCTCGCATAGATGTTATATGCGTTTTATATCCCTTAGTTGTCTCGTAGGATCACCCACGGGTAAGATATGGAGTGGTGAATAGTATTTTTAGTCCGTCACCACACGGAAATTATGCTCTCCAATGTATTTATATTTATAATTAATAAATTATGCTATAAACCATGTAAACTCCATATGGTGACGAATTAAGAATATAATTCACCACTGTCTTTCTTGTCAGTGATTGTTGTAAAATACGACTAATGGAAAGAAAACTTTATACTACAAATAAAAGCCTATACCAACCCGTCGCACCTCCGTGGTATATATGATGTCTTCTATATGACAAAAATAGGAAATTCAAAATGGTCTATCAAATATTAATAAGGACTTATTCCTTATTAATATTTGATACGCCATTTTGAAATTTAATTTTATCTTTAACTGAAGAAAAATATAAATATTTATAATTTTAAAATTGAAAAAAAAAAGCTGTTAATTTTTAAGCTCTTACTTATTCACGGATTCTTAAGGTGATAAGCTTACAGTCATCTTCATCTTTGTCTTGGCTCTTATATTGTTGGACAAACCTCTTCTATAACCTCTTCTATAATAGGAAGGAAATTGACTTGCTTATAACATGCTGGTCAGACGGGTTGGTACAAAGATTCATTTTGAATTTTCCTTTCCTTACATAACTTTTATATTCATTATACATATGTCCTTTAGTCGTCTTTTGAGACAACCACGGGCAAGTTAGTCCATCGAATAGAATCTGATGAGAGATAATTGAACCTTATAAAAATGTCCGTAATACAGTTTCTACTAATGGTGCGAATTATTGGTATGGGTCATCTAGTCTTAATATATTTTTGGATTTTTTACGTGATTTAAATTATCGCACTTGAATATTTTAACCTTAATAGGTACGACTAGCATTGCGACAATTACTTGTTGCAATAACATTAAAAATTGCATATTCAGTTGTATATTAATATTAAAATTACACATTATAATTTTTGTTTATCGCTAAAAAATGAAAATTATTACTTTTTAAATTACCGTCTGGCTACAATTTCGCAGCAATTTGTAGTAGCAGGAGACTAGCTAGGGGCCTCGTAACACGTCGCTCACCCACTCGTTACCTTTTGAGCTGGCGATTAGCATCAGTGTATTCCACTTTAATAGATTACTTGGATTAATTTGATTGCATATACTTTACCTTTTCCATATAGTGATGGAGTAAGAATATAATTCATTACCTCCTTTCTCTCTTGAAGGTGTCGTAAAAGACAGCTATTTATGTAGAAGACATCTATGCAACAAACTCGAAATCAAACCCTATGCCAAGTGGCTTGACCGTAGAATATTAGGTTCATTTACTTCCTATACCAGCGTAGAGTATTAGATTAATTTATCTATAATAGAGGGTCTCGAACCTAGCAGAGGTGTATATAAAAGTTGAGATGATGATAATGATATTTTAACTGTTATGTTATAACAACAATATTACCAAAATTACCGTTGGCTATATGTATAGTTTGAAGAATTGCTAACAAACTATTAGTAATTGACGATGCGTTGAAGACCTTGTATCTAGGTATGCATGTATATAGCAGCATATAGCAGCACAAGTGAATGATCCAGTGAAACAACGTGACATAATAACGATTTGTTAATAATACATTTCGTATGAATTAATTTACAATCAAATCAGTATTCAATAACTGATTGCAGAACAATATAAATTGTGTGATTTAATCATTGATGATGCACGTTTCATGTAGAAAATAATTATTGAATTAATTAATCGTTAAATATAGCAATTTATAGACCTTAAACTTAATATGTATAATGGACATTAACATTTTTATCTTACGCTTTATCTGTAGGGTAAAAGAAGTGTACAATAGTCTCCTCAAATATCTGTAGGATAAATGCAGGGTACGTTAGTCTCTATCCCACCTCAAATTTGTAATTTAAATTACTATTAATATATAATACTATATATAGTTTGTACTTTGACTTTGGAGTGACACATTAAAATATAATATACCGACTCTACATTGAATACGTTTAAGGAACAGCGGGATTTTGCAATCACGCTCATACCTCTGTTCTAGAATGGTTAGAATATTAGATGTACCTTAAATATCTTAACCTTGAAATTTATTCCCACTTGTTGTGACGGGAAAGTTACCAAGTTATGGGCTTTTGTGGTAAAAAAATTGTGTTTATCGAACCTACGGCGTGACCTGTATTGCCATTGGCACTTCGACGTCACGTTTCAAAGTTAAATGAGGTAATTAATAAAGAAATGAATCATTATTCATCTGTAGCAATTGTTCGCTCATAGTGTTAGTTACAACAGTTCAATTGTAACATTACGTAATTTGTAAGACTTCAGCACCTAAATCTATAAATATAATGAATTATATTTATTTGTATATTATGGATTATTGCATATTTAACACAAATTTAGCCTTTCAAAAAAAAATGTTTGTAAGCTATCAAATATCGAGTACCTAGAAGGAAAGACTGGATAGAATAAATATTATCTGGTAATCAATTTAACCTGTTTGGACCTGTTTCGTATAAATTTTAATAGATTTATTGAACATAATAAAAAGCAAGTAAAATAGATTTATATAGTAATGAGTTCATGTAATTATTTGCATAAATTTACATAGAAATACTAAATAAGACATATAAAAAAAATATGTGTACATAGTGAATATTTAATTTTAATGAAGAAAATTATAATTGAATTTTATCTATAAAGATGTTAGTTGTCAAACTTGCTTAGTTCACATTTTTTACGTGTACAGGAAAGGAAGATAGGCCAAATAATTGCTTCTTGTTATCATATATAAATTATGTATAGTTATTAACTGGAATATACAAGGTGTGGCTATTAGATAAAAAAGCTGATGCCGTAAAGCATTATATTTAATTTTATATGTAGCTTAATATCATCAACAGTATAAAATATGCTTTTTCTATACCTACGTATAACGCTCCATGCGAATCTCTCACTGTTCGACGTAGTGTTGGAAGGCTTCTTCTGATGGTTCCTTCATCTTGCGCTCTTAATTTAGATTTAACTTAGAAATGGCGTACGCCGTAATATATCTGACGTAGTTTAACATTGAGATGTTGAACTTGGCTAAAAAGCTCTTAAAAGACCATGCAGAGTGCCACTATTTTGTCACAAAGTTTTTTACATGATAAAAGTGTTACGCAAAACTTGTTCTACCTACTTTTTTTTTATTACTCTTGGTGGCAAACGAGCTAGCGTCTCATCTGACGGTAAGTGTTACTGCCGCCCATGGACCTTTACAATACCTGGAGTACAGCTAGGCCACTGCCTACCGATAATCCCAAACTCACCCACAAGGATGCGCTTAAGGCTCTCTCTCGCTCACCGAACGAAGCACAGCAGCACATAGCCACTGCTTAGGCGTTGATTTTCTGTTAGTGTGATTCAATTTTCTGTATTACCCCGGACGGCTATAGACAGAAAACTGTCAACAGCGTGGTCCTACCACTATTAGAACTACTGTTGGTATTTTCATAAATCCCCGTAATTTTAACAGCCAACTAAACATTATATTAACAATTTATCGATTGTTCAATATGCTATCAGTTTTCGTGGACAAGCATATTGAATTTTCATGTCATTATGTTGAAAACACTAAAAACCATAAAAAATACGTACACGCAATTAAATTTCATTGTTTCACTAAATTATAGGCTGCATTGGTGATTTCTTCTACTACTATTATATATATATAATTCCTTTTTCGTGAGCGCCTTCCTAAACACGCAATTCACGGACGCATCTACCCAGACATACAAGAATCATATTTGCGCAAAGAATTGTCGCGCGTGGGGATTAAACTCACGATACTCGGCGCGAGAGGACTTAAACTACTCCGCCACTTGTTATCTATTCATTCATCTAGGCTCATATACGCCCCATTGTTGGGTTCCAGCCCCTTCTAAATTAAGAATGAAAACGCAAAGAATTGAGGGAAAATCTATGGAAATTTATTACTGTACCACACCGGTTAGATAGATTTGTATAGGTTTTTATTACGAGGTTCTCTTGCTTCTCATATAACATATATATATGCAATTTATGTCCCTTTATCGTCTTTAAGGATACCCGCTGGTAAGATATTCCATCACCATACTGAAAATGTCATTTGTATGGCCGCTAAATTCTCATTGTGTATTATCAAACCATTAACATATGACGTCGTATTTTATGGTACATTAGACCTCAACATTAAATATTGATGCTTAAAATGCAACAATGCGTGCTAAAGAAGTAAAATTAAAGTTGATAAAATGCACAAGTGAATAAGATCTCGATGCTATACAAACAAGTATTTTTCTACATTCTTTATTTAATACATATTCTATAATACTCAACCTCTAATGTGTAGCAACAAATGCTGCTCAATAAAAACGTCTGAGAATTTCAGGAACCAAGCACATAGTTATCAGCAGTGCCTCAAGACAAAATTAGGATAATATAAACAACATTTTCTTCTATTCTTTTATCTCTTGTTTTGAAACTCTTACTGGAATTCAAATAACCACGTAAGAATCGAAGGGTTTAATGTTAAACTTACAATATTAAACAATATTGAAAGTTATCGTAAAAATTGGAAGGGAAAACTTGATATAAGCATAGAGCCTGCTTAGTCAAATATTAATATCGATTTTACGTTTGTTAATAATATTGTAAAGTGAATTTTATGTCATAAAGTAGCGGTGACGAATTCTAACTTAGCTAAAAGTATTCCTTTTTTTCTATCTGTTAATGATTCCTTTGCTTGTTTTCTTTATAGCATTAGTATTTTCTTTTCTGCATTCATAAGTAGAAATACAAAAATAGTATAACATATATATATATGTAGACTTTGGTTAAGTTTTGCGAATGGCGGTTTATCTGAACTCTGTCTCTCCTTGGAATACGAGTACAATGCTTAACCCGTTGACATTTAGAGATTGGCTCAAGCTAGTCTAAAGGTATTAATCGATTTTTAAAACACCTATAAGCCGTTTTTAAGATGAATTTATTCATGAGCGAGCCACACGGCAAATGGTAAAATAATTATATGATGAGTTCTATATAATTAACTTATTTGCGATTTAAAATTTATGCGTAGTTTACTTAATCTCTAATCATGCCCAACTACTTATATTTTAATTAAAAATAAAATACCTAACATTTACACAACTGGTTTAATTATGTAGAATTATTGATGATATATGAACATTAGAATCTTACTCATTAATAATTGGTATACTCGTATTTATTGGATATATAAGCATTATGTATGATTTGTTTAACATGACCTTTATATAACAAACATGACATAATCTTCTTCTTTATTTGTAAGTCAGTATATATTAGTCACCATTATGCTTGCCAAGTTTTCATCGTTTAACAAAGTTTAGTAAACTTTGTGATGATATTACCCATATTTTATGAAGATTTATGTAAAAAAATAACCCTTAAAACGATAAGGATGAATATTGTATTAAATTTTAAGTAGCTATTTACAGTCGTAAGTTGTAACTGCCTAAAATATACAAATAATTAATTCCTTGAGGTTTGATAAATTGGAAAAGTTGTATGACCGATAAAAAAATAATTCTTATTGCCCTTTGCAAATCCATATTGCCCCACTCTCAACTCATTGCCTGTCCTTTTGTCTAGTTTTGCATTGAAATCCCCCATAACTACCGTGAAGTGGGTTTTGGATGTGTGGATGGCTTTCGAGATGTCCTCGTATAAGGCCTCCACTACGTCGTCGGAGTATGTCGAGGTCGGTACGTAAACTTGTATGACCTTCAAAAAATACCGTTTGGTAATTCTGAGTATAAGGTACGCTACCCTTGTCGACACACTCTCGATCCTCTCCACGTTATCTACGAGAGCTTTCAAACGATAAACCCTACACCACCTTGGGCATGAGGCACCGGAGGATTATCGTGCCCTATCCCTCTCTTCGCACTTCTGATAATCCTACAATGTCCCATCGGATTTTGCTCAATTCCTCTTCCAGCTCGATAACCCTCTCGTCGGTTCTAAGCGTCCGAATGTTGTGTTACCAGGGCCAAGGGTCGATTGTTTTGGTATCCGGATCGCGGCCGGAGATTCCTAGCACCCCCTGCCCTGCCAGCAACGGGCCCGCTACCAAAATGAGCCCGTGGAACAGCGGCACTGCCATGACTGGGGGCCGGATACTTTTTGGGTGGGAATAATGCCATAATCGCCACGCTTGGCAGGTGGATTGGCAATCACGGTAGATGTTATGAATTTTCCCGGGAGATAGCCACTGCCCACTGTCCCAGTGAGCTCCCTCTCCCTTAGCCAGTTTTTACGACTCCCACGGGCAAGCAAGGGGTGACAACAATTGTATTCTTTTCCCGTCGCCACACGCAGTGCCGCATTAACCCAGCGCGGGGCCTGTAGCAAAATCTGTCAAGGGGCCCTTGATTTGCTTTAGGTAAGGTAATTAAAGGTTAGTACCTAAATAAAACAAACTGTTACAAATGAACTTTTCTAAATTTAATATGGGCGAATTTAGAGCTAACACTTTCAATATTGACTTTTTTAAGCATATCATGCTCTATATTCATCAAAGTGAGATAAAAATATTTTTACACTCCTATTTAAATTGAAATTTTTGTACGGTTAAACTCCCGCGGTTGGAGTGCGGGGCCCCCCAATTCGCGGGGCCCGTAGCATTTGCTACTCCTGCTATGTGGCTAATCCGGCGCTGGCCACACGGGTTTATTCAGATTACCGGGATAAATCTAGTAATCTATAAATTGAAATAATATTAAGCTATCTATGGTTTGCCCCTTGACATTTACGTCTATGCTGTATTCAATTTGATACTATAAAGCAAGAGTTCCTTGACTTGCGTAATGTTGTAAAAGTTGCACAAATGTTCACAGATTTTCTGTTATTTTGCTAACCTATTACTTTATCAGCTCTTAACTAAATGAGATACACTTATAAGTTGGTTAACAAAATATCATTATTAATACTTCAGTCGATATCGTCAATCTTTTGAAATAGCTGGTTACAAATCGACACACTTATACTGTTCGTGTATCATTATAACTGAAGTGACAAATGAATCCTATAAGAGCTCAAAGAGCAATAACAATTGCTCTAAAGCTTCACATTCATCTCATCTAACTGTTAGATTTGAATCCAAGTAATAATTCGTTTTTAAATTACATGGATTAAAGTATTTTTTTAAATTATGGATGTTATTAAAACATATTATCATTAATAGAATACTGTCTGTAAAGCAAACCAGGCGCATGTATAAATAAGTGTGTCAACATGTAAAAGTGTAGCATTTATCTTTTGGAATTATATCTAATTTCGTGGTTAATGGATCTCTAATAATCCTTTTCCGCTATTCACTTGACATTCACTGTAAAAATGTACATTATTTACGATAATGCTAGATATTTATTTTAATTATGATCCAAATAACGGTAATTGATTTGTAAACTATATTTAAATTTCAATTTTTACCCTATTTACACAACTATGATGAAAATTTTACGAATATATGATTGTGAATGTTGATTGATGATTAAGTTTGCGTCGTAATATGAGAGCCTTAGTATAGTTTCCAACGACATATCACGCGAATGAAGAAGTTGACCAATGCAAGTAGCAAGTATTCGTAACAATTTAAAGTCTTGGGCAAGCATTCCTCAAAGAGAAGCAGTAATAGTAAATTATTTATCAAGAGGAGAAAGTGAGCAATAACCCATGAGAGCTTCTGGGTTTAAAAAACCCACCGGCGATCGGGCATTATAGTTTTCTCTTAAAAAAACCATTCAAGATCAGGAATTGCACTTTTTCGAGTGATATATAGTCCTTCGGCATATAACTATAGCAAAAAATAAAAATATTATAATTTATAAAACCTCGCTGTCAGGGAGTAGCTATATTTGTATCACAATAACGACTAACTTCTAATTTGGTCTTGAACAACTATCAATAATTTTTTTGAGCAGTTGTACCTACTATATGCATAAGTGCTTTATTGTTTTATGGATATGAATTTAATAAATACTATATAAATATTGTATTTATTACATAATATATCTAAAAGGGCACCAAATTCATCAAGCTGTAGCTAAATAAGCTACAGCTTGATGAATTTGGTGACTGGTTTATAGTTATTTTTTGTGAATTTCATATACTTTGTGTGAAAACTGATATTTATTATTGCAAGTAGAGTGTTCTAGTTCGGGTTAATCTTAGCGCTTTGCTTTAAACATTTATTAACAGAATAAACTTTAAAAATCCGTTACATTGGCAATAATCTCACATACTGGCAGCTGATTGCTACAGTTAAAAAAGAAGACTAAAGAAATAAAGTATTTTGTTAAGGTACATACAGGTGTTCGCATGAGTCACCAAAGATGTCGTTTTATAGTCAGTCAATAGACTCGTAGCGCAATGTTATAATATATTATAATAATGTTTCAATACATCATGGTTTTATTAGTAGATTTAGTATGAAAACAATAAATGAAAAAGTAATTAAAATTCAGTGGCGATGCTTATTATTTATTATTCTTTTTATTATTTAAAAAATATACCATATATATTGTCAAAGTTTTTGGTCGCCTATTAAAACTAAATCACAAAATTATGTATAAAATTAGGTACATATTTATATCATACACATAATATAACATTTTAAGATTGCTAAAATCAGAGTTAAAGTTGTTCAAAGATATGTCCAGTCATCATCATCATCACAGCTCATATACGTCCCACTGTTGGGCTCGAACCTCCTCTACAATTAGAGGGATATTAACCTACTATACCACGCTGGTCAGACGTGTTGGTATAGGGTTTTGTTTCGAATTTTCCTTCTCTGATAGGTTAGTGTATACTCAAAGATATTTTAGTGCATGTAATATAGTTTTTTATTATATAAATACCGTTATATCTCTCAAGTACTAATTCTTATTTCATTAGTAAAGTGAAATACATATAATTACGCAAGAACTGTGATAGAACGGAAATGTTTAGTTGTATTGCCATATAATTGAGCTGAGAAGGGGCAAAGGGCATTGCAACGCTCAAGGCAAGTGAAATAACATAAAGTACTAAGGAATCTCATTTCTTGATTTAATAAATTCAATTTAAAATATTTGCGCGCCATTTATGATAAAGAATTTGTAGACAGATGAGAAATATTTATTATTATATATTGCTCATCATTATTTAGGAGGATCTTCTCGTCTAATATTCCGCAGTGTCTGAAAACCAAGGTTTATAACCAGTGTGTGTTACCAGTGGTGACTTACGGCACTGAAACGTGTTCTCTAAATATCCCATAAAAGGGCTCAAAGTCGCTCAGCGTGCTATGGAAAGGGCTATGCTCGGTATTTCTCTACGTGATAAAATCCGGAATACGGAAATCCGTAGAAGAACGGGTGTAACCGACATAGCCCGAAGAATTAGCACGTTGAAGTGGCAATGGGCAGACCTCATCGCTCGGCGAACCGACAACCGTTGGGGAAGAAAGGTTCTCGAGTGGTGATCACGTAGCGGACGACGCAGCGTAGGACGACCCCCCACTAGGTGGACTGATGACATTACGGACGGTCGCAGGAAACCACTGGGTGCAGGTGGCACAGGACCGTTTCGAATGGCATTCTCGTGGGGAGTCCTACGTATGTCCAACAGTGGACGTTTATAGATTGATGGATGGATGGATATATTCTTTAAAAAATAGTAGCGATAACTTAGTATATTAAGGGTTTGTATTTATTTTAAAAAATATCTTTTTTGAATATACTTAAATAATAATTTACTAAATTATTTACAAATTGCCAAAAATGATGGAACAACCCGAAGAGTTTATCGAACCAAACGTCCAAAAAGAAGACTCCACGGATAATGCCCGATTACTACGTAGTAAGACCTCAAACCACATCCGATTTTCATTTAGAACATTTTTTATGCAAATTGCATCGAATATTTGTAAGCCTGTAAAGCCATTCGTCTTAAGGATTTCTTTGTATAATAAATGGTTTAAAAAGAAATCTAGTTATTGTTGAATACTTTTAATATATGTAAAGGTTCGAGTAATTGATTTCATTCACATTCGAGAATTGATAGTTACCTGGAGTTGGAGTGAAAGTGGTCATAGCAAGCGAACTTTTGTTATCTGTAAGCATAACTACCGGGATTGGCCTAATAATATTCGCAGATGTCGTGATCAAATATTGTAATTCATCTTCTTACAATGATTTGGTCTAGATTTTTATATAATTTTATCCACAGACAATAAAATTAGGCAAATAAAGTGCTTTACAATGTATTTTTTGTGAATGATTATTACATCAATTTCATAAATTGGAACATTAACTCCGTGTGGCGATGAAGTAATACAATTCACCACCCCTTCTTTTACCGAAGTATCATAAAACTGATGTCTCATTACTGCAAGGGAAAAAACTGGCAATAAAAGCCTGCACCAATCTATTTGGATAGCGTAGTATATAGTACATCGATTTCTTTCCCATTAGCATGTCATGTCTACATTACTACATTACGGCCTGTATGAACTGAGAAGAAGAATTATGCTACCACTAAGTTTTCATAATACCTGATTCTCAAATAATTATGAAGTGTAAATAATCTATAAAATACTAGCAAACCCAGTCGGTAGGTTTGTTTGTAGAAGTCAATATATCGCAGCGCCACCTGGTGGTGAGTTACAACAATGAGCATATAAAACTTCTTCGTGGAAAAATACATATACATACCAGTTTTAATAAGGATCGATCAAATAGTTTTTGAGTATAGCGATGTCATATATACAAACAGTATTGTACAAATACATTGAGAAATTTGCTTTTGTTTGTTTCTAATTTTCATTCGCATATTACGACCGATTGACCTAAATTGATTGATATACCATTATTATAATCTGCACACGATGCTTATCACTGAGAAATCCAAAAATAACAATCTTTACACTTAATATGAATCACCGGTTTTACTTAAAAAAAATCAGGCCTATAATAACCATGTACACATTGATCTACTCCTTTTTGTTGTAGCGTGAGTATGTGTGTGTGTTATAGGTTATACTTGTCTAGATAAATAAGTTATCTTATACTTTTTATCTAAGTGGCAGTTCTTGAGATTAACATGTTCATACAAACTGTTCGGCTTTATAATGGCAATAGAGATTAGTATTATCAAGCACCATACAAAAGATATCAACGGCGTCGAGGTTTATACATTAATATGATAGATGAATTCTTTGTAAGAATTCATCTATCATCTCAGCTCATATATGTCCCGCTGTTGGGCTCGAGCCTCCTTCGTAATGGGAGGGAAATTGACCTACTATACCGCGCTGGTCAGACGTGTTGGTATAGGGTTTTGTTTCGAGTTTTCCTTTCCTCGCATAGATGTTATATGCGTTTTATATATATTAGTCTCTTACAATCACTCACAGGTAAGATAAGGGGTGGTGAATTGTATTCTTACTCCGTCATCACACGAAAAATAGTAGTATTATCTACTTATATTACTTTATAAATATAAACCTATATGTCTCATTTTATGTCGAATTTTGTAATTCATATTCATGACCTACTAACCTAAATTCAAAAAAGGTATATAAATAGTATGCTTACATTTTCTCGATCTGTGCTTCCGCATGTCCTTTTATAACTCAAGAACGTTTACACCAATTTTAATAACACACAAAAATAGTATGTAACGTCCATGTAATTGCACACATGATAAGCATTATAGCATTATATATTATATGTATCATATATTATATATATGTATTATTTATTATTATTTGATATGTTTATTATTAGATACTAAATTAATTATTAAATTAAAATACTCGGCTAAGCAGGATTTTTTAAACGAGTTCAGTAAATCATTATATTTACAAATAAAAATATTTTTTATTTATTGATTTATTATATTATATTATTTGGCAAACTTTAACTTATAATGACAACTGGTTTTATATAATAAACATTAAATCATGTATTTCTACTTGTGAAACAAGGTCTATTTAATTTTATTTGTATATATTTTTTTAATAAGTTAGTTATATACCTGACATATAATTCTTTATTTGAAGGTTGTCAGGCAAGGGTTAAACGTTAAAAAGTCAACAAATATTGCATAAAATAAGTGAAAAAACGATTCACCATAGTCTTATTTTCTCACGGGTATAGTAATTACGACCACTAGAAGATATAAGCAAATAACATGCAGAAGAGGAGAAAGAGAAAAAAAAGTCGAAATAAAACGGTATATCAACTATTTTAATCTACATGACATATAGTAAGTTGTTATTGTGGAAGAAAATATATGATCAGAATCATCCCTGATGATATATATTTACATATTTTATTATCTATTCTTGTGTGGGACACTAACGTCAACAAAAGGGAATAGAGTAAGTTTTATTATTGGTTGCATATTACTGAAACTTCATTGCAATATGCATCGTTATAGTTATGAGTGGAAAGAATTATTATTACTTCGGTTTTTTAATATAAATCTCAAAAATATGTAATTTAGTGAGAAATGAATTAATATTAAAAAAGAAATCGAAAGAAATTTAAGAATTAAAAGAAGACCATAATAATTGCTGAAGCCGTTTGCAAAAGAATTTAGATGCGAGCACAGCGTTATTTTATGTGTGGAGATTGAAACTGTATATAGAAGTAACAATAAAAATATATACCTATACAGCACTATGCTCTGGCTATTAATATTAAGATAAACCATAATTTTGGAATGTATAAATATTTATAAACACATTTTTTTTTTCATATTACAGGGAAACCTGGGACAGACTATCCAGTATTAGGCGCTGTGCCATATACAAATTTTTACTGCGACGAACAAGCCTATCCTGGTTTTTTTGCTGATATGGAGACCCGATGTCAAGGTAACGATTAAATTATTTATTAGTTTATAAATGCGGATATTCGTATAAGCAATCAAGTTTTGTATAGTTAATTGCATCAATTTCATTAGGCAAGAGCTTTTTAAGATTTTGTAAAGATGCCGCCACAATAACCGGAGTATAACAACCTGATTAGATCTTTATTAGTTCACCAACTTAATATTGGTTT
Source organism: Lymantria monacha (assembly GCA_905163515.2). Classification (NCBI taxonomy): domain Eukaryota; kingdom Metazoa; phylum Arthropoda; class Insecta; order Lepidoptera; family Erebidae; genus Lymantria; species Lymantria monacha. Next base: position 14,198,339 of record LR991091.1, on the reverse strand, counting down.
CTATTTTATAATTATTGGATAGCGCAATATACATCAATATACTTTATATATATAAGTGAAACCTATGCATGATCACAACATGGGATTGAACGGAACATTTGTGTTGTGACGGAGTAAGAATACAATTCATCACATCTTGCCCATGGATATCGTGACAAATGAGGTCGTGCTACGCGTATAACATCTAGGCAAGAGAAGAAAACTTGAAATAAAATCCAACCCGTCTGACCAGCATGTTATAGTGGGTCAATTTTCCTTTTATTGTTGAGAAGGCTCGAGCCCAGCAATCGGACGTATATTGATATGGTGATGGTGATGATCAATACTGAGAACCGTGTTTCCATCATATTCAAAATATGAATAACATATATTTTTAATATTGAAAACTGCTTAAATTAAACTTCATCATCATCATCATCACAGCCCATAAATGTCCTACTGTTGGACTCGGGCTTCCTCCGTAATGGGAGGAAAATTAACCTACTATACCACGCTGGTCAGACGTGTTGGTATAGGGCTTTATTTCGAGTTTTCCTTCTCTCGCATAGATGTTATATGCGTTTTATATCCCTTAGTCGTCTCGTACGATCACCCACGGGTAAGATATGGGGATGGTGAACAGTATTCTTACTACGTTACCACACGGAAAGATGATGATGAGATGATTTTAAATCAATACCGTCAATACGCAATTCTTCTAAATTCATCTTATCAGCTTATATTTGTTTCACTATGGGTTATGAGTTCGCCACAAAGTGAGAGATTGGCCAAGAGAAATTGGCCTACCATCCCAAACTGTTCAGAAGGGCCATAAGGATTTATTATGAGATTTTCTTCTCTTACAGTGATGTTATCTACTTATATGCTCTAGTAATTTTCTACAATACCGGCGAGAAATGGAGAGGAGGTTTACTCAGCTGTCATAAATTTCTTTTAGATTACATGAGTATGTACTAAATTATGCCTTTGCAATACTAGGGGTACATATAAGCCGCTGCCTATCAACCATAATCCTCGCAGAAAGTTGTGATTCCGGCTTTTTTACTCATCGAACGAAGCGCAACAGCACAATGCCAATGTTGAGTCAATTTTCTGCGGTTCGCGGCTGTAAACAGAAAACTGTCAACATTATAGCTCTAACACTATCCCTTTTCTTGGGACAGGCTATGGTATAAACCCACCCCGCCCGATCCGTTTAGGACGACGGAGAAGGCGGCACGCGACCCCATAACCTGCCATATACACGTATCTCTTTACGTCGTGCGGACGGGGACTTGTTTATTGTGGTAAATCTTAGAGCCTAGGAGCAGGTCAGAAAAAATAATTTAGTGTACCTACGATGATATATCATAACGCTCTCTGAAGTTAATTAACACGGGTAACAGATCTATGAATACTAAAAAGTATACGAGGGTTGAGGAGGTAGAAATGCAGGACGGGTCAACAATTGTAAGGAAGAGTTACCAGTGACCCGCTCATATGGCATTGAGAAATATGTACAGCAGGTTATGGGATCGCGCACTCTCCTTCGTCGCTCCGGATAGATAGGGCAGATTGTGATCATACCATAGCCTGTCCCCAACAAAAGAGGAGAGAACTAACATTAAAACAACAATAATACTTGAAAAATACATTCAATCCATCCAAATCCAAAAAAGTGCAAATTATTACAGATTAAAACAATTCCATAGATTATTTGATAGATCTTTTCGAAGGCTATTTGCTTATATGGTAAGCTGGTCTTAACTGCTAAAACGACTACCGTGAAACTTCGTAATAGATACAGGTCTAGGAAAGGACATAGTATTCAACCGGAATACATTATTGGTCTCGAGGGATAGATCCACTATAGAAATCACTATGTTATGATTAAAGCATTTTTATTTATAACTTAAATACCAAGTATATCGAACGATTAAATGATTGTAACCGAATTCTTTTATTAACAGAATATTAGTACAAAAAATAAACTAAAAAAAAATCTGCAAAAAAATATAAAAACTAATGAAAAGGGTGGGTGTTCATCTTCGATTAAATTACGTGTGAACGTCTTGGTGAGACCTTGGCAATACTATAATGATTAACAACTGACCTTTTGTTACTATGACCTCATCTAATTATAACTTAAAGTGAACCGGAAGATGATCTAACGAAAAATTGTGGATTGGAATCGTGAGGATCTTTATCTAGTTTATATATAACGACTTGGGATTATATTAACATATCATTTGGTTGTTATAATATTCTGATTAATGATTATTATGATTAGGTGTTAAATATATTATTTTGGTTATTTCCACGCCTTGGACCTATGGTAATTTGCCTTATCTCGTATTGTTATTAACAGTCATGTATTATCAGAAATAATAGAGTAAACATGTCATAAGATAGGATATACCACAATCGCCATGTGTAACAAGCAGGTTAGCAATCACAGTTGTTCATCAACTACACATACATAAATTTCTCAGAAAATTGCTGCTGTTCTTTATTCTAGCGCTAACTTGGACAGATTTTACGATCCGCTGGGGAAAGATTTGTTTTCTTTGTTATATTTTGTATACTAGTTTCTGACTGTCACTTCAGTGGCGTATCATAGCATAAAAATCATTTCAGTAGGCCACATTATGCCACCCTTCCGAAAAGCCTATTTTCGTCGCCATGATCGCATCTATCGTTATAGCAAAATTCATAAATATCAATTTAGTTTAGGCGTGAAAACATAGCAAACACAAACCCACTTTCGCATTTGTAATATCAGTGAGAATAAGAATTAATTATTATTGAATTTATGTATTTATCAAAATAAAAAGTAGCTTATAGTATTTATAGATAAATAATCAAATATCCTTATTTTCTTCTGCCCGTTTTCACGAACTATACCTACATTTTAGGTGACTGCTAAGTCAATTTAAACATAAACAGTACCTACCTTCCTGATTAATGACACAAGATCATTATCATATAGATTGCCTCAGGTGCTTGTCCTTAGGTGTCCATGGGGAATATGGTTATTAATTAAATCAGCTCCACTCCTCGCATAGTACTCTCCATCGGTCAGCATGAAATTAAATTAGTATAAGTAGACTGTTGTATCTGTAGACTCAGACGAACATTTCCGGTGAAAGCGAGTGAATATGTTAAGATACTGTAGAATATTGAACATTATGTTGAATACAGAAAATGCATACTCAATCAGTGTGCCTTTTCTGACTGTATAAGTAATCGTCGAGACTACTTAGTAAATATACAGGCCGTACAATATAACCTACCTATTAATAGCCTGCACATTGGATACATATTAAAGTTTAACTTTTTCCGTGTGAAGACGGAGCAAAAATACAATTCACCATCCTATTTCTTACCCGTGTGTGTCGCAAAAGACAACTAAGGAATGTAATGTGTAAATAACATCTACGAAATAAAAGGAAGTCTCGAAATAAAACCCAACCTGTTTAACTAGCGTAGTATGCTAGGACAATTTTCTTCTCGTTGTGGAGGAGGTTCAAGTCTAACAGTGGGATATATATGACCTGAAATGATGAAAAGTTGAGTTAGAAATATTAAAAAAAATATACGTCCTATAATAATATATACACACAGCATAGCATACATACATACATATCATCACGCCATATCCCTTGCAGGGTAGGCAGAGAGAACAGAGTGCCAGAGAACTGCGTAGCATACATTATTAGAGAAATAGTCAATTAGCCATATAAGCCAGTTATAAGGTGTTATATCATGTGATATTATTTGCTTATGTCCATTCGTCGTCGTTTACGATTCCTGCGGAGAAAGTAAGACATAACGACACGTTGTATTCTTAGTCCATCAACAAATGCCAACGTTTAATGTTTATTGATTATTTCCTTTGTTAACTTGCGCTACCCTGTATTTTACATTATTCTTTGTAAGCTTTGCATTTGTTCAAACTATTATTGACCGAATTTGACCGCACGGATGGCGGTTAAGATACCGGACATACCATGCCAAGCGTCGTAGTTCGATTCCCAGGCGTGATACATAAATTGTGGTCTACCTTTAATTATATGTTTGTAAAGTCCCCCGTAATACAAATATTAGTTCCGTAGTGCACGCTGTGGTCTTAAAAAAATCGTGTTGAATTATTCATTAAAATCAAAGTATCTAAAAATATAATACAAGACCGTCAGGTGGAATATAGTTAATTATTTTGCTTATTTTCAGTACCTAAAAGTTGCATAAGATAGTGTATATAGTGACATTGGTTAATTGCTCGATGTTTGACACTGTACTTTAATAATAGCAAGTTGTTTGGCCTTATATTAGTGACAAATACACAAGTCTCAATGTAAGAACTGCATTTATTGTGAGGTAGGCCGCATTGCTGCAGGGTAGACATTATTTGTACATAATAACCTAGAATAATAATAATAATACATTGTCATTTATTAAATTGTGAATGCATGAACTTGGCACGTTTTCATTATTCAAAAGCCCTTTGTAAAAGTGATGATTATTATAAATAAAATGACTAGGCGAATTTCAAAGGATTTTTTAATGTTATATTTGGTATTAGTCTAACATAAATTAATAAATGAGCTCTTTTTTATTATAAAGAAGCTAGCATTTTTCTTCGGTTTAGATTTTTTTAATCTTAACAGCGGCATCTTTACATGTTTTGAGGTCGCTAGTAAGATTAAAACTGAATTAAAATACAGTGCATATTTTAAAAGATCTAAGCGGACAAAGGGCAGCGGCAACATTGTTCTATGCCGAGTAAAGATTCGGCACTAGCCAGTCTTAAAAACGAACGTATGTTGTCGGAATCATTTAACGATAGGACATAACTTGACCCCTCATTGTGTTAAGTCACTAAGAAAATAAATGATTTTGTTAATGGAAAATTACATCACGCCAAAAGAATTAAGTAATTAGTCTGTATTTCACGCGAGTAAAGTTCAAAAAACTAAGTAACTGTGGACACTAAATCCTTTTTGTATCATTGGGTGAATATAAGAAGCGACTAATGGTACGACACTTAGCAAATAATATCACTACAACAGAAGAAAAATCTATACATATAATAAAAATGTAACGGGTCGCTGTCTGTACATGGAAGATATATGAAAAAAAATATTACTGGGACCTTTATCAACACTAATAGAACCCAAAACAATACTTTTCAAAATTTTTGTCTGTTTATCTGTTTGTCTGTTTATCTGTTTGTCTGTGTGTTTGTGCACGCTAATCTCAGAAACGGCTTATCCGATTTAGACGCGGTTTTCACTTATATATTGTGGTAAGCTTCACTTAACATTTAGGCTTATTTTTATGTCAATTGGTTTATAAAAAAAAAGTTATGTCAACTTAAAAAATGTTCGGAGAAAAAAATCTGTACCGATTTTTTTCAAATTACGTACATATTATCTTTAGTAAAAATAAATAAACACGTGTTTCAGCATTTGTTGATTTTCACCCTCTGGGGGTGTAAATTAGGGCCGCCAAGCGGGTTGGACGACTCATTAAATCATTAGCGCCAAGCCGATATTAGTGAAGCTGGCAACTTGAAATGTTGACAGTGGTTTCTTTATATGACGTGGAGATTCACTAAGAAAGGATTTTACGAAATTATACCCCTAAGGGGGTGGAGGAAAGTGGCAAAATTTGTATGAAGAGAAAAAAATCTTTATTGATTCCTTTCCATTTTTTTCCATTTTTTAGATTTCCATTTTGAAATATTTTAGGGTAATATCCGGCATTTGTCAATTTTCACCCTCTGGTTGTGTAAATTAGGCCTGTGAAGCGGGTTGAACGACTCATTACCGCAAAGCCGAAACTATTAAAGCTAGAAACATTAAATTTTGAAGCACGTTTCTATTTATGACATAGAGATTCAATATGAAAGGATTTTATGAATTCCGCCCGTAAGGGGGTGTAACAAAGCGGCAAAGTGTGTATTCTTTTCAAATTACGTACAAATATTCTTCGGTAAAAATAAATAAACACGTGTTTCTCTCTCCCTCTTTATCAACCCTGCACCAGTGCCGTTGTGGCGACCAGTGCTGGCCTGAGAGCTCACACGATATACACATAGTAGACGGCAATAGGTTCTTACCTAAGGGTTTAAGATACAGGTTCAGTTTAGCTTCACAAATGTTCACTCTATAACTCACACTACTAAATCATATCTAACGAGGTCGCAACTCTGCTGGTGAAACAAAACAGTCAAATAAAGGGTGGCGATAATTATATTTTATCCCATGGCCATACCGTAAATAGTATATTAATGGCAATATAATTTGTAGAATGAATAGAACTTTGAACCACCTTTTTTTTTCTTTAGTGACCGTCTGTGTTATATAGACACACGCGCGCCGTACACGTACATCTACGTTGTGCGGGCGGACCACCGCAACCGGGTATCATCTCGAGTGGAAGCCGGACGGTAGAGCGTGTCAACCTAGAGTATTTTCTTTCACCCTATTGCCTAATTCCGTTTGACAACTAACTCGCAGAAGGCGGCGACCGCATCCCAGTTTCTGACGCAGTTGATTATCGTCCTAGCGACAAACCTTCAACACCTTACAGAGCTTTTTCTATTTAAGTCTGTCAGAGATGACTTCTGCGTGGACGAAGTCGCGGGCAAAAGCTAGTACGAAATATATTCCTATAGGAACTTGATTAATGGTGTGTAGTACGTATATATTTCTTCGTAATAATACCTCTAATAATAAAATGTAATGATGATCGACGAGGTTCATCGATTTAAAAATCAATATAACAGACAAGAATAGATATTATCGTAAGACGTTAGTAAACAGATGCTTTTCAACCTTTTATGCCTGTCGTCAATCATTTGTTATTGCTATTCAAAATGCTTAAAAACTCTTTTATTATTTATCGATGACGATAGTCATTGCCTGATGCCATCCGTACCAAATATAGCGACGGTCAGTTAACTATTACTCAATCGAATGTAACACAAGAAGCGTCTTCGCTAACAGGACAATACAGTTATCTGTTTTGTAAGATAGCGACTGATGTAATAGAGATATCTCTGCAGATTTAGAGTTATAATTTACTGCGGTTTTTTTATTAATAAAAGATGTGTCTTTTGTGAGACATTGTGTATTTGTAAAATATTACCGAGTTCAGTCGACCATTTGTTTGTAAAAACCCAAGTAGGTAATTAAGAATTATTATAACATAGATAAAATATAAATAGACAAACCCACTGAGTTTCTTGCCGGATCTTCTCAGTAGCGGTCTCATTCTGATCCGGTGGTAGTTTATTAGATTAACTTTAAATGTAAAAAAAATGACAATATGTAAGTGCCCTCGCAGGGTTTATGCATAATAAATTAATTTGAATTTGAATTAGTATGTCATCATTTCCGTATGGTGACGGACTAAGAATACTATTCACCACCCCATATCATACCCGCGGGTGATCGTACGAGACGACTAAGGGATATAAAACGCATATAACATCTATGCGAGAGAAGGAAAACTCGAAACAAAACCCTATACTAACACGTCTGACCAGCGCGGTATAGTACGTTAATTTCCCTCCCATTACGGAGGAGGCCCGAGCCCAACAGTGGGACATTTATGGACTGTGATGATGATGATAATGAGTATGCCATCAACAAAATAGTTAATAGAAGTATATTAATGACCAGCATGTAGTTCTTTATAAATGCTTAATGTTATGTGCTATGCGACAAAATCAAGTGAGCGATGGTTACCAAGCTAAGCGCTTGTGGTTTTTAATTAGCATATTAACTACATGCGATCTTTTAATATGTGCTATTATTATTTAAATTAATTATTAATATAACTATCGACAATATTGTATCAAAAAATAATTCATTTTCTATTATAAAATAAAATTATTAATTATACAATCATGTCAATAATATAAATTGCATATACTTATCTTCGGTTAGCTGTGTGGTAGCGGCTACGAATACTACCAACCCTTACTTTGCTCGTGGATGTCGCAAAAGACGACTAAGAGCCTTATAACGATCTGGGCCAACACTATCTGATGCCGTTTGGTTAACAATTACATTTCCAATGAGGGTTGACGTCTGGCAGTCGGGCCGGTTATAAAATAATTGCCAATAATTTTTACAATATGTACTATGAAAGAAGAGTAGGTACATATTTTATCGACTCCAAGTAATTGGGATAAGAGTAGGAGAATGATACTTATCTTCGGTAATGCCTCCATAAGTTTCAGTGTTATTCAGAATGGCTGATAGATAGATATAGATATGATATATAAATTGTGTTCGTTCTGCATAAAACTGATCAATGTGTCGTCCACTTGTGGGAACCTATTTGAAACAATAATGAGAAGTCGATAAAAATTCTACATATAAGTATATTATGCTGATTGTGATACATGTATACAGAGGTATGTGTACAGCTAGATATGGAGTTGCACACTGTAGCTTCCGTGGCCCTTTACGGTTTGGGCAGGGTGCAATCATACCATACCTTATCCTAAAAAAAAAAACAAATCTTGGCATATAATACTTTGATAATGTATCTACTACGCAGATGATATATATACCAGAATGAGTTACTATATATATACAATAAATATTCAAGAGGATGTTTGCTCTAATATTTTTTTTTATATTTTCCAGCATGGCACTACTGCGACATCGACGGTCGTCAGGCATCATTCTTATGCCCCAACGGGACGGTATTCTCTCAAGGAGTAGCATCTTGCGACTGGTGGTTTAACGTCCGATGTTCCTTGTCGCCAGCGCTTTACCCATTAAATGCAAGACTTTACCGTCGGCGAAAGAAGCACAGCAAACCAAAACCTCATAGAATTATTGACAAGAAACTTGTTGATGAGATATTCTTGTAAATACTAATTTAAGAAACTAGGCATTTTAGTTTTCTTACATAAGCTCGTTGTTTATCCAAAGTTGATAAATAGCCTAGCCTAGCCTAAAAAACCTAGCTCTTTTCTTGATGAATAAATGTCATATTTTTAAAACCACACTCATTATAAAATGTTAGATGTATTTCACATGTATTCTACAACAGTACTACTTATAAAAACTTTAGTTGATATCACCAAGAAATAAAATCGCCTTTGCCTGTAGGTGTGTCGCGTTATTTTCTCCAACATACATATAATCTCTGCAATGCATACTTGTTGTAATGTTTTCCGAATACTATGAAATCCTTCTATAAACGAGAACAAATAAGACGTGGCTGTGTCTCTATTATTCTTAAGGCTCATATGTGATAGTTACCGCTTTAGATTGGTGGGCTACCTGCTTGTCTCTCATCAAAAGTAATAAAAAAGAAAATAGTTTCTACTGCCATAGGGTGTTTTATTGCGCCAAAGGAAATTTTAACATTTTCTGCTTATCGACTTAAAATACGCAATCACTGTTACGATTTATAGGTGTAATTGTAACCCATTTATTATACAGTCTGTAATTTTTTTTTAAATGAAAAATCTAATTTTTTTCTGTAAATATATAATGTTAGCCGTTGGAGACTTTTTTTGGAAAGAATTCTATTCAGATCAAGTTTTAATAATTAAATAATAATAGATCGCAATATTTTTAGGAATGTTTGCTCCTAATCAATCTTTGGTTACTTTTTACTCAATTATTATATGATTGACCATCAATTTATATTGAACTAAATTTAGTGCAATCAAAATATAATTTATTGCCCAGCCATAATAATTTGCTGTGTATATTGTTGAATATTCTAAAATATTAAGCGTATACTAGTTTAGTACAATCTCATGCACTTAATAGGAATGCTCATGTGGGCATACCTAAGTACGTCTATATTGATTTAAGTAAGTAGTGATTAGTAAGCTCGATTTAAGTACCCATCAGAAAATAAATGCTGAAATCACAATGTATTCTTATAATATGCAAATTCGCCCATTTAGATCGGTCAGTATGAGCAAATTTTAAATTATAAGAGATTTAAAGATCTGTTCAGGAATTATGTCATTGATTTTAGTGACAAAAAAAAAGTCTATATATAGATTTTAATAAACTTGTACTTAGTTCAGAAATCGAATATGGTCTTGAATTATAAAATATAACTTACATTATTAATTAGGTAGGTATTTGCAATGACAATCATTTTGTGAAATACAATATCCTACTCTTTTAGGTAACAATTTTACTATTGCATTTTGTATCTTAAGGTGGTCAATTTGCTTTAAAGCTGACTCTACGGCTGTTCTTACATCTTCAACGGTTTCGTAGGTTGTTTTGTACACTTCATCATAACCCCCACAAGATATAGTCTAGAAGTGTTCAGGTGATCTCGTAGGCCACAAGTTACTGCACCGTTTGTAGCAAGCCGCTTTTGAGGGAGGTTATCATTTAAAAAGTCTTTACTAACTCTTCGACTATTGTAAGCCGCTGCTCCATTCTGTCAAAAATACACTTGTTTCCCTACTTTATTCGTCGGACCTTTCTCCCAGGCCTTCTTAAAGATCTAATATTTTATAGTATTCGAATCTATATTGCATAGATAGGGTGAAATTACAAGTCAAATTGAACACACGAACGAGTTGAATGTTGTTATTAAAAATATAGTAATTTCACCTAGTTAAATTTGAGTAGGTATATGAAAAACAATGCATTTCCATTCATTTTAGATATCATTGTTCATACTATCATTTACTGCTTATGGCCTAAATAATACATACATACATATACGCCATATCCCTTGCAGGGTAGGCAGAGAGAACAGAGTGCCAGATAATTCTCAAAATCTTTGCATACTTCACTCGCTTCCTCAACATTCATAATTCTCTTCATACACGCTCGCCGGTTTCGGAGACTCTTGACTCCACCTTCCTTGAGTACATGACCAATCTGGTCTAGGTAGGTTAGTCTAGGTCTCCCTCGGTACCTACATCCTTCCACTTTCGCATTGTATATCTTCTTAACCAGACGTTCGTTCGGCATTCTTTCCACATGTCCGAACCATCGGAGCATTCCCTTTCGCATCTTTACACCGATACTCTCTTTCATACCTACTCGCTCTCTTACTTCGTCGTTACGAATGCGGTCGGTCAGCCTAACTCCACAGATTTTCCGCAGAGATCGCATTTACACCGCATTAATTTTACTTTCATACTCTTTTCTGCATACCCAACTCTCGCTTCCATACAGTAATGTTGGGACAAGCACTGCGTTATGTATTGCTACACGTGCCTTCTGGCTGAGGTGGTGGCTGCCGAGAAGTTGCCCCAACGCTCCGTTCACTCTATTTCCCGCATTCACTCCTCGCTCTATATCAGTGGTGTACCTTCCATCTCGACTAAATCCACATCCAAGATATACAAATTCATCCACTTGCTCTAGTACAACATTACCTATTGTTACACTTACATCTGTTCTGGCTTCATCTCTTTCAAAGACCATTATTTTGGTTTTTCTCACATTCACGCGTAGACTAGCACGCGCTAGCCTAAATAATCGATATCTAAATAGAATTAATGTAAGTTATTCATTTCAGTATTTCATAGCTTTTCATTATGAACGGATTCGATTCTCGAATTAAGTACTAGTTCTTTTTTTTTAATTCATATATGCAATCTTTCTTATAACTAAAATTGATGACATGATATTTTCAGGTTTGCCCATGCTGACCAATTTCAATGGGCTAACCTATATAGTTTCTTCTTATGGTGGTGTACATATATGGTTTCCATGGTGTGCTCTCATAGAGCGCATTGCACCATAAATGATGCTATTAGATCTTGATAATGGATGGTACTTTGAGCATTGAGTTCCTCGAAATATGCTTAAAGAACATTCCGCAACAAGTGTATAGAAACCTCTTGAAAAGTGTCCCAGGAGCAATATTTACAATGTCTGGAAGCGAAATCTTCAACATTAACCAACTTTTAATTGGGGTGTTATTTGGCTACAATAAAATTTATGGAAACAGAGTTGGATATTCTAAACAAAGCTTTGGTCACGCCCCGCCAAATCGGTCCGCGGCGACGGAAGAGACGGCGCGACCCCATAGACCCACCCTGCAATACGCCTCTTTTCGTCGTGCGAGTTGTTTTAAGCTAAACAATACTTATGATCTACAAATCTTTATTTATGACCTAAAAATTATCATCAAATGAGAAATGAACATATTAGGTAATGTTGGTATATATAATTATGATAATATAGGTTTTACATTATAATAGATACTGTAAATTGAATTAAAAATAAGTCTAGTAACTCTTTTTATTTTGTAATTGTAAAAATGCCACTGCCAATTTGAGAGTATCCATGTGTTAGCGGCAGACCAGGCATAATATAATCATTCTTTAATAAATATAATTAAGATAAATTTATTGTACTGTATTAAATATAATAGTTAATATTAAGAAGACAACAAAACTATACTAAGATGGCCTGCGGATGTATATAATTACGTTATTGTTCAAGCTGGAACTGCGTATTCCTTGGACGTGTCATGAAATATAATACTAGTATATATACCTATTAATCTTACTTAATAAATATGCACACATAATTAGATATTGTAAAAAAAATAACTATAGTACATATACCCGAATATCCTATTCGTATAACTGACTATTACCACTGAATAAGCTAGGAATAAATATTACAAATCGTCGATTAAATGTAGGTATATGCCTATATATAACCGTAATATAGATACCTATGTATACCTATTTATAGATTACATATGTTTGTTAATCGACAATATTCACAATGATCAATTCGCAGGATTGCAAAAATCACAAGCATCAACCACTGCGTACCAATTCGTTGTTAGAACGTTAAGCTGAGCATCAACTATTGATGCCCTCTATGTATGTATTATATTTGTAAACAATTTGCGCAATACAAATTAGATCGCTTTACTAGTAGGTATAAATATAAGATACACCTAATTTTTATATAATTAAAACTAAGTCAAGTATATTAAAGTAGATAATAAATAATGTACTTAAGATATATAATATTATGACGCTGCCTAATTCTTCTCACTGTGATAAAAGAGTTAGATGTCCATTGACATTAGTGTCTAGATTTTATAAAGCTGTGTCTTTATTTATAGTACATATAAAATTAAAGGAATTATCAACCTTAAAATTTGTAATTATTGTAAATATATACTTAGATTGTTGTATTTCATTTAACCAAATCTTCATACTTATAATTGAAAATCCCCTTTGCCGTGGTGTAAATACAGTCGTGACTATCATGTAAATTTTAACCTGCAGGTATCATGGAATGTAATTATGAAATTAGAACTTAGACAAAGTCTGTTCACATAGGATTTAGTTGCGTATATTATCATCCACTTTTTACGATAAGCACGCAAACAAAATTGAAAAAAATGTTTGACTTTCTTTACAATAAACTGAAGCGCCTGGTATAGGCAATTTAATATTGGACTAGTTACATAAAAAAAAACTATTTCCTCGGGATTTGAAGACATCCGAGTACATTATCATCATCATCACATCCCAATGTTGGGGTCTTCCACAATAGGAGCGAAATTGACCTACTATGCCACGCTTGTCACACGGGCTGGTATAGGGTTTCATGTCGAGATTTCCTTCACTTGCATGGATTTAGTCCTCAGTCGTCTTTTACAACACTTACTGGTAAGAAGTGGTTGGTGAATTGTGTTCTTACTTCGTCGCCGCATAGAAAATACATTATAATAGAACGAAACCATCGACACTGGCAGATAACTCTCATCGTGCATGTTATTTTGTAATATGTGGTCTAGCCTGATTATTAAAGTAAACTTTAAAGACGTTCTTAATGTAAATAACACTTATTTCAATAGTTTTAATGCAGCATTTTCATCATTGTTCAGGAAGATTTCCACAGGATTAAATAAAAAATAGAAGCACTCGCTCATTCGAACTCGGTATATTCCTGATTCTGTGCGAAATATCCCTTAAAAATCTATAACAGTAACACATATTTAATGTAGGTAATACATATTATGAATGTATATAATAAATACCTCTAAATCTTATAGGGTAATTCCGGGGGAGATGGCCATACGGTAGAGATGACCAATCGAAATATTTCATTGAACGTTGACTAGATGTCACTAATTACCATTTAGTTCGCTTCGCGCTGTGTGCATGAACAAACGTGAAACAACATTTTAGCGAAAAAAAATCTAAAAGTGAGTAAAATCCTTGTTAATTGTTTTGTCTTACGCATATATTTTTTGATGAGTTCTGTTTTAGATAATTGTGATGTCAGTTTCTTAGAATAATAGTTATATTTGTATTTACGTCAAAGTACATAAAACATGTGGTGATATAACCTCAAAACGCGGCATATCATATTTTTATTTGTTTATGTTTTTTGTGTGGCCATCTCACCCTGAAGAAAAAGGAGAGATGGCCCATTTGAGTCGGTGTGAGATGGCCATATGGCCATCTCATACCGACCGCACATTAAGGACGTTTTCTTGAAATAATTTCTTAATTACGTAATTGTTTTAGATGCCTAATACCTACAAAAGAAAGGCTACAGCCGTAAGAGGAAATTGGACAGAAGAGGCACTCAAGGCTGCTATAAGCGCTGTAAAAAATGATAGATTATCCGTGCGTGCGGCAGCTAATGAGTTCAAAATTCCACGAAAAACATTGGAAAGGAGAATAAAGAAGAATAATGACAAAAAGGGACCCATGGGACCATCTTCTTTATTTGGGGAAGAAAATGAAAAAAAATTGGCTGTTCACATCAAGTCTATGCAAGCCAAAGGTTTTCCACTGACAATGGATGATGTCCGAAAAATAGCTTATGACTTTGCGGAACAGTTAAAATTAAAACATACTTTTAACAAAGAAACTGAGAAAGCGGGATATGACTGGTTGAAAATGTTCTTAAGAAGAAACACGGATATTAAATTAAGAAAGTCAGAAGGTGTCTCCTTGGCTAGAACTAACGCTATGAATAGGTTGGAGGTAAACGCATATTTTGATCTTCTTGAAAGAGTCCTCATGGAAGACGATGAGATTTTACCAGCAAATTGCGTATTCAATATGGACGAGACAGGACTACAATTAAACAGTCGTCCAGGACACGTGCTTGCTCAAAAAGGTTCCAAAGTAGTTCACACAGTAACCTCAACTGAAAAAGGAGAGACTATAACCGTCATAGCTTGTTGCAATGCTGAAGGCACGTTTTTGCCACCGGCATGTATAATTAAGGGTAAAAATAAAAAGGCTGAATTTGAAGATGGTTTGCCTCCAGGCTCAAAACTATTTATGTCACCAAAATCGGCGTATATAACTTCAACAATATTCTTAGAATGGTTAAAAACCCACTTTGTCCCAAGAAAACCTGCCCGGAAAGTTGTACTTTTACTTGACGGGCACTCAACTCATTGTAATTCCGTGGAAATGTTGGAGTTTGCTCATCAGAATGACATTATTTTGATATCAATGCCGAGTCACATGTCTCATTATCTCCAGCCATTAGATCGTTCGGTATTTAAATCATTAAAAACTCACTTTTATGAACAGTGTAGACTTTGGATGAAACAAAACTCAGGACGTCGTATAACAAGACTTTCTTTCAGAGCCTTACTAAATAGAGCTTGGGGAAAAGCAGCATCGGCGGAAAATGCAATATCTGACTTTAGAGCAACGGGAGTATATCCTTTAAATCCAGAAGCAATCCCAGACTACGCTTATATTCAAGACCCTATACCCAACTTGCCGAGTACTCCTATTTCACGAAAGGATTCACACTCCAATAATTCTGCAGTGGAAGATAATGATGTATTTAATCCAAGTTCTTCAAATGAGCTAAATAGAGACCCTAGCTATAGCCCTGAAATGGTTCCCAGGAAATCAAAAACTTCATTGAATGCAGCTACTGTATCTAAGGTTTCAAAACCGAGCGCTTCAAAAGAAGGTACATCCGGTAACATATCAAATTACACTCCTTCGCGAATTTTGCAGGAAATATCTCCTATTCCGCGAAAGCTTATTGAAGTTCGTAAAAGAGCAAAGCAAGTAGGTACACTATTGACTTCAGAAGAACATATCAATGCTAGAAAATGTATTGCAGAAAAAACATTAAAAAAAGAAATTAAAAAAAAGAAAGAACCTAAAGGGTGCACTGTGAACAAAGAAAATGCTATTCGAAAGCTGTCTGATTGTATTGACGATGTTCCTTTAAAAATTTTAGCTGAGAAAACTAAAAAACGAAAAGCTAACAAAGAGGATAACTGTCGCGGATGTGGAGAAAACTATTATGAAACCCAGCTAATCGAAGAGTGGCTTCAGTGTAGATTTTGTCAGTTTTGGGTGCACGAGCATTGCACCGAGTTCGATGACTCATGTTCAAAATGCGGGCAAAAGGAAGATAAGACCAAAAATTACCAAAATAACTAGGAATAAGCTATGGCCATCTTACCTTTAATATTATGGCCATCTTACCTGGATACTCTGGGAGAGATGGCCAATTGTGATTTAAAAAAAATTAAGTTTTTTAGTGTGATCTCGTTATAATTGTTCCTATTTAGTCTCATATCCTCAAAGTTAATTGTTCGAAGTTTAATTACGAATAAATATTTTTGTACTAATTTGCGAGAGTTATTTTTAATAGCGTTTTAGAAAAACTATGGCCAACTCCCCCGGAATTACCCTAATTTAAGTTAATTTATTGTTAAAATTATATTTAAACCAAACACAAACCGCGAATTATAACGAATTTTGAATTGCTCTTTTGGTGGCAGGTGCAGTGCAACAAAAGGATTTCATTCATTCATTATCGAATAGGAGATAATAACATATTCGATATATAGGCAGACACATTAGCAATCGCAGTCACTATTACAAATTTCTGAGGAGAGTGTAGCTACGTATTTGCATAGCCACCCTTCAGCTGATTTTTAGGACTTTAACGGCAAAGCAAGGGATGAGAATATATTGAATTTTAACCTGTTACCAAACGAAGCCTGTACTATAATTGGCTTATTATAATTGTTTACTTGTGCCTAGAATAAATATAACTGTACTATGGAAGTATTACTTAGCCTATAAGTTTAGCCAAGTACTTAGCCTATAAGTTTAGCCAAGTAAAACGAGGTACTCGGGATCGCTAGTTCATCCAAATGGCGATAGAGAGATACAATACTGCAGGTTATGGGGATATACACGCCGTTCTTTCCGACACCCTAAACGGTTTGGTTAGAGTGTTATCGTAGCAGAGCATGTCAAAAAAAACCTATATATATCTAACTGCTGTGCACGGTATTTTTTTGTTTTTGTAGGTCGTGGTCTGTCCAGACCACGCCGTCCGTCCCGTTCAGGGCGACGGAAGGGCGGTGCGTGGCCCCATAACCCGGCCGGCCGCTAGAACCGCTTTCTTGACATCCGTGGACACGGTCTTTCATACAGGACAGTTTAAATAAATTAATTATAACTTATTTATAATATTGTGTAGTAATTTAACAGTAGCATTTTTTATTCTTATTTGTTCTTTTATTATCTTACTTTTCAGCATGGGTGACTTCAATAATTGCCAGAACAGAACATAACAGCTAATCCACCAGGTACTCAAATAACCTACCATACAAATTTTAACGCTGGATATTAACGCAAAATAGGTTTCGCATGCATTTATTGTAACGTTACATAGCTGTGCGTGCAGTTGTATAAGTAGAAGTAAAAACATGTTTGTTTTATAAAATATTTCATTCTTTATATTACTTTACTTTAATAATAAAGTTGCATCCACTTGAAGATTAGCCAAGACGTACACTTCTTACTTTCGTTTAAAGATTTGGAGAAACTGCGAAACCAAATAGAAACAGTCTTTTAGTCTATAATTCCCTACGATATTTTCAACTTTCAACGGTTTGAATCATGAAGAACTTAAAATAATATCCGTGTGCGTGCAGAAATCTCTGTAGTGGAAGCTGTTTATGGTTTGAATGATTTAACCCCTGAAAAAGATTAGATATATTTGTTATAATTATAGATTGATTATCTACTCTCAGAACTGACAGTTATACATGCTCAGCTCGTATATCCAACGCTTGATCAAGCCAAGGTTGCTTATTTCGATTATTGCTTACGAATCACTAACTGTAGTCTGGTAGAGTCGGCGTAGTTTTTTTTTCTTTTTACTATTCCTTTCTTGCAATCTGTCTCATGACATTCAGAAATTTATTGGTAGCATTTTCTTATGACTTGCGTGGAATGGGTCCGTTGACCCGTCCACCTTCCTATTATTAATCTGCAGTTACAGATCTTGTGGGATCTTTCTTTTCAAACGCCGTCGTATAGTTGGTTCATTCATTAAGTACTTTGCAAGTTTGTTAGGATGCTGCTTCAATGGCTTTCTGTAAGTGTCCATTCTGTCTGTAATTTCTTGTTTGATAGTTTTTATATTTAAATCCTGGTGTAGTCGTTCATTTGTTATATACCACGGTGCATCAGCTATCATGCGTAGCGTTTTCGATTGCAATCGTTGTAATATTTCAATGTTTGAGTAGGCCGATGTGCCCCACAGTTGCAGGCCGTAAGTCCAGACTGGTTTGATTATGCACTTATATAGCAGTAATTTATTTTCCATTGAGAGTTGCGACTGCCTTCCAATCATCCAGTGCATTTTGCGCATTTGATGTTCCATCGCGAGGCGCTTTGTAAAAATGTGTTTTCTCCAAGTCAATCGTCTATTAAGGTATATTTCCCAGATATTTAACCTCATTTGCTTGAGTGATTGGAATGTTATTTAAAGCTACAGGTGGGCATGTATTTCTACGCTTGGTAAAAGTGACCTGAATCGACTTAGATTCGTTAGCCTTAATGCGCCAATCTTTGAGCCAGACAGCAATTTCATTTAAGCCATTTTGTAATTTTTGTGATGCAATCTCTGGTGAATCGTCCATCGATAATACAGCAGTGTCATCGGCAAAAGTGCCTGTAAGTACTCCATCCGTTGGAGGCAAATCAGCAGTATAAAGAAGATACAAGGTAGGGTCCAAAACGCTGCCCTGTGGTACTCCTGCCTGTATCATATATAACAGAGTTATATATTCATCTTGTTTGACATAGATGTGTCTTTTTTCTAGGTATGATTTTAGAAACAAGTAATAATTTATTGGGACAGCTTCTTTAATTTTATAGAGGAGTCCATTATGCCATAATGCCTGTGCTATATCTAAGAAGGCTCCTGCACAGTACTGCTTAGTTTCGAAGGCTATGTTAATATTATCAACGAGCCTATGGACTTGCTCTATAGTACTATGATTTTGCGGGAATCCAAACTGGTGGTCAGGAATAAGACGCTTGTTTTCTATTATTGGCATAAGCCTGATCAGGAATAAAATCTCCATAACTTTTGATGTAACTGGCAGCAAACTTATAGGTCTATAAGACCTAATGTCTTCTGGGCTCTTACCAGGTTTGCCAACCATTTTAAATTCTGCATCTTTCCACTGAGATGGGACTGATGCTCTCTGTAGTATAGAGTTATAAATATACGTTAGAAATAGTATTCCTTGTTCTAGTAGTTCTCGTAAAATTTTTACTGTAATCAGGTCATACCCAGGTGCTTTATGTTGATCGAGTTTATATATCGCTCGTTTTATTTTATTTTTGGAGAAAATTTTGATTGGAGGATCCAACTGATGTGTTTGATTTAAGTAATTAGTATTTTTTTCATTCTGAGTAGACCTCAAATCAGGGTTTGGCACGAAAATAGCTTTCAAATGTTCGGCAAACGCTTCAGCCTTTTCATTACCATTTACAGCCCAAGAGTTATCCGTTTTTCGTATAGGTGGAAGGAACGTCCTATACGTTTCAGATGTTTTGTCGCCTTCCAAAGGGAGTAATCCGATGCAGCTGTGATATCTAAGCCTCGCAGATATGTTTCAATGTTCTGATTTCGGTTTACACTTAGTAGTTGTTTCAATTGGGTTGTTAGTGAGTTTAAATATGTCTTATCAGCTGGATATCGAGTTTGTTGCCATCGTTGCCGAGCCTTACGTTTTAGCGCTAAAAGTTCCCTTATTTTAATTGGACATTTATAATCATTGGAATTGAAGTCAACTTCAGGGGTGGCAGTCCAGGCCGCTTGCTGAATGCAGTGATTAAAATGTTCGACAGCCTCCTCTATTTCATTATCTGTTTTTAGTGAAACATTCGTGTTAAGGGATGCTATTACCAATTCACGGAATTCTAACCAGTTTGTCTTACGATTATGGAGTCGACAGGGTACAGGCATACTTCGTAACATAGTTATGGCAAGCAGTACTTCCACAAGTGAATGATCGGATGAAAGTTCACATCTTGACGTACATGTAAGATATGTATTTGCTATTCTCTTGATAACGCAAAAATCAATTAGGTCAGGGATCTTTTTTGCATCGGTCGGCCAATATGTTGGTTCACCAGATGGGACTACATGTAATTTTAGTTTCTCGATGGCTTTGAGTAGCTGGCGACCTTTCGGTGAGATAGTGCGTGAACCCCAAAAGGTGTGTTTGGCATTATAATCTCCACCAGCGATAAATCGCTGACCCAAAGTTGTAAAATATTTCTCATAGTCATCCAATTTAAGTTTATGTTTTGGAGGACAATACACAGCCGAGACTGTGAATGGCCCAGTCCAATCGTCGACAACAATATTTGTTGCCTGGAATTCGCTGGTACGGTAATTAACAGTCTCATGGTGTCTGGTATTATTTTTTATTATCACAGCACTTCCTCCATGTGCAGTTTCGTCAGGATGTGTCGTATGATAAAATTTATATTTGTCAAGTAGAAAGAAGGTCTTTTTAGTAAAGTGCGTCTCAGAAATTAATAGAATGTCAATATTTTGCAAGACCAAAAATGATTTCACCTCGAGGGTGTGTTGTGACAGGCTATTGGCATTCCAAAAGACTATTTTGAGGGAGTCGAATTTGACAGTTTTGTCGTTAGTATTAAAATTAAGTTGGTCATCATGGTAAGTTGTTGCATCATTTGTTTCATTAGTATTAATAAATCCTGTATGCCATTTGAGTTAGATTTGTCTTCGAGTGATCCTCTATTGTCTTTATTTTTAAGCAATGCGTCTCTATATTGCGTGTCCTGTGATTGTTTTTCAAAATTATAGTCGTTCTTATTTTGTGGTTGCACAGTTTGATGCAGCTAGATGTGTCGCCCTAAATATTTTTTCTTCGTTGTGTCGGCTTTGCTAGGTAATTTAATTTGTTGTAGCTCTAGGTATACTTGGCAACCTTTGTAATTTGCGGGATGGTTTCCGTTGCAGAGTACACATTTCACTTGATCTGATCTAGTTTTACGTGGGCATTCTTTAGACAAGTGATCTCCAGCGCATTTAATGCATTTTAGGCTTCGGCGATAGTATGATCTAGTGTGGCCATACTGCTGGCACTTCGCACATTGGGGTATCTCCCGCTTAGGGCGGGGTGGTTCAAATGATACTCGACAATTTAAATAAAAAATAAATAAAATAAGCCTTTATTGCTGTAACTTAATTACATGTAGGTATGGTTTTAAAAACTATATAATACTAAAATTAAACTACATCATACTCTTATAACTATTGTATCAGTAACCAGTTTTTATTTGACAGCTTGTCTTTCGACAAAGGCCTCCTCTAGAGCTTTCCATTTCGTCCTGTCCTTTGCAATGCGTGTCCATTCTGGACCAGCTATCTTTTTCAAATCGTCTGCCCAACGTCTAGTTTGTCTACCCTTATTCCTCTTGCCATCTCGCGGATACCATTCCGTGATATGTCTTGTCCACTTTTCTTTTTCTTCCCTTAACATGTGGCCTGTCCATAACCATTTTAAGCGCTTGCAGACGGTTCCTATATTTCTGAATTTGGTAATGTTCTTTATCTTTATTAATTTCACCTTTTGCCGCCTTTTAACTCCAATTACGCTTCTTTCCATGGCATTCCATGGCAGTATGGAAATTAAACTGGTTTATAGTACTTAGGTCACTAAACATTTGTCGATTGTTGGTCAAGATAAAGTCAATTTCGTTTTTATACTTGCCATTGGGTGACATCCATGTCCATTTCCTAGACTTCTTTTTCTTATAGAAGCTATTTAAAATGCTCAGTTTGTTTTCCAATGCAAAATTGACTAATCTTTTACCGTTTCTACTTCTTTGACCCTGTCCGTATTTTCCTATTGTATATTCTTCTCCTTTATTACATACTCCTATTTGACCGTTAAAATCGCCCATTACAATTAGATTTTTATATGAACCTTGTACCACCGACTGTAGGTCTTCGTAAAATTTATCAATATTTATATTGTCTTCCTTGTTATCGGATTCCGTAGGTGAATATACTTGAATTATAGTCCACGTTTCTTCTTTATATTTGTGTGAAGGCAGTTTGATGTTGAGTAGTGCTATTCTTTCATTAATTCCTTTAATTTCTACAATGCTGTTTACTAATTTGTTTCTAATTAAAAAGCCGACACCATATAGTCCTGGTGTGTTGCCAATGTAGTATAAAATATACTTGCCCTCATAATTTTCTATTTCTTCACCGAATCGTCTCATTTCGCTTATGCCGATTATATCCCATTTAATGTTGTCTATAGCTAGTTCTAGTTCTATTAGTTTTTCAGGTGTTCTTAGTGATCGCGTGTTTAGCGTTGCTATGTATATTTTCGAGGTTGTATTGTTTAATTTTCTTATATCGTTATTTTTGTCTCTTAGAGGGTGGAGGTCTTTTTCTCCCACGATGACCAGTCGGCTTGGGAGAGGATTTTGTTTATCAGTTTTACAGATTTTTTTATTGGTATTTGGTTTAGTTTTCCAGTTACCGTTTAATTCTAGCTATATTTTCGTATTGGTTGGGTAATTAGAAAAAGAGTTTGATCTATTTCTCATTAAATCAAAAGCATTGGTCCGGTGGTCTTTTGACGTACGTGTAAGTTGTTTTTTTGATTGAATATTCATTTGTGGTGATGAGGACAGTTCTCTTTTCCTTTTTTCTATAGTAGAATTCTCTTTTATAATGAGTTTATCATACTTGAAATAAGCAATATTGCCCTTCTTTCTTTCTTCCTCCAATTTTGGCAGCAGCTCCTTCCTTTTGTCTATAACTTGTTTTGAAAAATCATCTTTTACAAACAGCTCCTTCAAATTCTTTTTATTTTTCATGATTTCTCTTTTTTTCCATGCGCTTACAAAGGAAAGAAGAATTGGTCGGGGTTTATCACCTCTACTTATTTTTCCAAGTCGATATATATTGTTTATTTCCCATTCTTCTATAGTGACACCTAGATCATTCTTAAATGCCATCTTTAATTTATCAAATATTTCAGTAATAGATTTTTCCCCCTCCCTCAAACCGTATATGACAATATTATTGCTTTTCTTTTCTCTTTTCAAATATTCTATCTCTTCTTGTAACTTTTCCAATTTTATTTTTAAGCTTTTATTTTCTGTTACAATAGGTTGCAATTTCTCATCTATTGTATTCATGATCGTGTTCGTTATAGATTCCGTTATGGATGCTGTTTGGTTTGTAAGTTCAATTTTCATTTTTTCAAATAAGAGTTGGAACTGTTCTTCCATTTCTACCAAAACAATATTGCGTATTTAGAATAAATGAAATGGAACGTGTTATGGTAAAAATATTTTTTTCCACTGGCAACCTTAGCAGTCCGATCTTGACAGTTGTTACAATGACAATGTTGTTGTAACTAGACAATGACTAACCTGAAGAGATTAAGAACGTGAAGATAATTATAACTCGACACTGGCAAAAATGGCTCGTACAAGTAGCTGATTGCCAATACATAAAAAGAAGAAGAAGTTGTTGTAACTATATGTCACTTTGAACTAAACTCACTTTTGTTAGTTATTTTTGATCGTTGAATCTATAATTAATCGCAACGGGAACACAGAACTTTTTTATTGTCCGCACTTTAGGCACTTTATTTTCTTAAAGTTCGATGGTAATAAGTTTCAAAACGATGTTTTACTACTCGATTATGAACGACTTTTACTACAGTGACAAAGAAGTGATGTTTACTTTACTATGACCGGCACCGGAAAAAGACTCGACAATTTAAGATGGACTTAATGTCGTAAATACTTTTATTATTATCATTCGAATCTACCTCCACAATAAACATAGGCAATGGCCTCTTTGATTGTCTTTGTTTGATGTTCCAGATGTTAGTGCATTTGTGTCCTAGATCTGCTAACGCAATCTTTAATTCGTCGGTATCTACTGATGGTGCTTTTCTTTATGTAGTTGAGGAGGCTCGACATCGAGTTGTGCAAAGCTATTAGTTGTGACGATTGGTTGTGATTGGGAAAGCCAGTATGTACTACGTTTTGATTGCGTTACTGGATCTCCGATATCACTATCTGGGCTTCTTGGTCGTTTCTTACTTGTTACTTGACACCAATTGTGAGTATCCGTGTTGCATGTGTCTTGATTTATTTCGCTTTCACATTGCTGTCCCGCTGTAATTGGTATTTCACTGATTGAGTTTGAACGGGGTCTGCTATCGAACATTCCTTTGTGGAAAATCTGTTGAGTTAGGGTCTTAGGTCCAGTGTTGATTTTTTTGGGTATTTCGTTTTTATTAATAGGGTCATTCATATTGGTCCCATGAGTAGGGTCGATTTCAACGGTCACTCTTGGGGTGACGCCCATTCCCAAAGAGAAGGCTATATATAACGACGGTACGCCTGGGCCATCGAGATCGGTACGCTTATAACTGACTAACCTGTCAGTCATTCATCCCCTTAGCACGCCCCGCACCGTGAGATTAGGAGATTTTTTAAAGAGGTTACCTTCCTCGCAGTCCAAGTGGCGAAGCTCAGACCCCCGTTCCTGTAAGACAAAACTGCAGGTTTACGGTACTGGGGTGACCCTTTCAGGTCACACGCTGGTTTTTCTGTTAGGGTTGTCTCCCTTAGCTAGATTTTCGGTTTTAAGGTACCAAAGACTCGCCTTCACTCTTCTTACTTTGCTATCAAGATCACGAGGTATTAGTAGAGCAAGACTCGATTTGATCAAGACATTGCCCGGGCGATGGGACGATCCACATATCGTGGATCCCCTATCAATCCGCGACGGCAGAATGATAGAGGCGTGGACGTGTAAGATAGGACTTTATGGTGCGTGTCTTATAGCTCAGGCTTGCACCTCTGAGCGCACACTAACAGCTATGAGTCAGCTTTTTATAGGTTTATACCTACTATCATAAGTAAAAACCACCGACGCTAAACACCAACTCCCCTACATAATAGGCGTAGTTTATGCGAATATATGTAGAGCCAATTATACAATATGTTACTTTTCAATAATTCATTCAATTATGTTGTATCCTCAGGCATTACAACGACAACATAAACTAACATATGTGTAATAAATAATGAAATGTTAATTAATTTGCAGATTAAAGATTTTATAAAGCGATATAACAAATATTGTTCTCTTTATTTTTTTGTAGCGATGGCCTAAGAACTATACTTTCTTTTTTGTTGCAGTAGGCGATTGTAGGGTAAAATAAACATCATGGCGAAAACCTCGAAACAAAATCTTTTACAACTTCATTTGCCCAGTGGTATACAAATACAGAAGGGTAGTACATATTATATATAGTAGGACAATTCTACTCGTATTTTATTAGAAGTTCGTGTACTACGATAGGGCGTTTCAGTTATTGAAAAGAAGTAACGGAATTGTGTTATCAGATTCAAGGTAAGATATAGAAGCAATGTTGAATTGGTAGTATTTGCACTCATCATAAATCGGATATACTGCATAATTCATAAAATGTTGCATTCTTAATATTAATAGTTAATAATATTCGTTAAAAACATCTCGGAAGATTTATATATTTAATAATATTTTTTTATAATATATCTTTAATAAAAAATTTTAAATACAAATACTTTAAAATATTTTGTGATTGGCATTGGCATGTTCTAGAAACAGTATTTAAATATGGAAAGAAGCTGGTTGACTGAATCTACAACCGGCCGGTCCAAAACTAGAAACATGAAATTTTGACAGCAGTTTCTTTTTGTGATATAGGTACTCACTAATAAGAAAGGATGTGACGTAATCCAAGGCCAAATAGATTGAAATGCACAGACTGGACGGAAGCATCTCATTACGTATTAATTTCCATTAGCCAGGGATGTAAAAAGATTTTGCGGTAATAGACTAAGATTCTACTTGATTTATTATTAAATTAAAAATAAGCACAAACAAGTATTAGACAGAGTTCTTACTGTTTGCTAGTTTATAATTCGGGATTTCCACTCGGAAATCGTGAGACAAAGATATTATAAGTATTTTACATTCATCATCATCATCATCACAGCCCATAAATGTCCCACTGTTGGGCTCGGGCCTCCTCCGTAATGGGAGGGAAATTTACCTATTATACCGCGCTGGTCAGACGTGTTGGTATAGGGTTTTGTTTCGAGTTTTGCTTCTCTCGCATAGATGTTATATGCGTTTTATATCCCTTAGTCGTCTCGTACGATCACCCACGCGTACGATATGGGGTGGTGAATAATATTCTTACTCCGTCACCACACGGAATTATTTTACATTATATTTTAAGTATTATACTAATTGGAACGAAGTTCCTTATCGCGCGTTGTGAAAGGGGGCTAGACGGAAAAAATTCTTACGAAAAGTTGTCACGACACTTTTTGCTATAGTAAGCTATTGTAAGCTGTGCGGCGTCGCTCGTCGGCTCTCTTATAGAAAGCAAGCCAGATATTTTCATTTCTATTTCGCATTGAACAGTGTGGTGTCGCGACGATTTTTTTTATAGATAGAGTGATTCAAGAGGAAGGTTTATATGTATAATATATGCATAATGTACTACAGAAACACTGATAATTTTAGAGGTTTCTAATGTGATGTCGTAAATAAACACATTATTTTGCGCTTACATTGCAAACGCTGGCTGTAACCTACGAAATAGATCAAAATAAAGTACTACAGTATTATACAGCTTAAAAAGGCCTACAAAAAAGTCCGCGATGGTATATATCTATCTCTTAAGGATAACATACTATATCCATTTTAATACTTTAAAAAATGTTCTATTATAAAACGGTAATTGAAAAGCTATTTACACAAATACTGTATTAATCCTTATCATTTTAAATACATTAGTTGGCTTGAGCATTTCATGAAGATATTTTTTTTCCTTCAGACCATGCAAATTAAATCAATACCTTAAGAGATATAACAAAATCAAAATAATGCGCAACGAAATTATTTTCGCCCGTGACCGGGCCGCGTGGCCGGCTCGCGTTCGAGCTCGGGGCCGAAAAGTTTTGGTAGTCTAGTGGAATGGTATATCCTATTATTAATATTATAAACGTGAAAGTATGTAATAATGTATGGATGTGAACATGTTTGTTGCTCTTTCACGTAAAAACTACTGAATGGATTTTGATGAAATTTATAGTAATATAGCTTACACATCAGAATAACACATAGGCTATAATTTATAAAGATATTTTGCAAATTGGCTAAAATATAACTATAAAAATCGCTTAAGGCAGAAAAAAATTATATAATTAAAATAGAACTTCGTTCCATCCGGGTGTCCCTTGACACCTCCGGTTTTTATTTTATTTTATATTTAGCTTAGCGATTTTATTACTGAGCTAAACCTTTATCTTATGTATTTCAACCATACACTTTTAATACAATAATTGCGAAATTCGATAATAAACACAATTATGTATTCAAAATGCACTTTATTGCTTAATTATACGATTAGGTAACGACTATTTACATATTATATTATTTTAAGATTCTAATTAAAAGTTAATGGTCTGATGATCATCTACGAGCATCTCACGTGTTCGTAATGAAATTGAAAATACCTTATCAAATTTTCTAATTAATGAAATTTGATATCTTTACGTGTGGTGGCGGAGTAAGAGTACAATTCACTAACTCTTTTCTTGTCCGTAACTGGCATAAAAGTTAAGACTAAGGCCATATATTAATATGCATATAATAAGAAATAAAATCCTATAACAACTCGCCTGACCAATGTTATTATATTGGAATTGAAAGAAGAAGAAGAATGGAAAGAAATTGACCTCTATATTTAGTGGTTAATTTCTCGTCTATTTTAGAGGAGGCTCGTGGCCAGCAGTTGGACGTAGGTATATGAGCTGAGATGATGATGATGATGATAAATCCTAATATTTTGAACTTTATTTGTTTTATTTTTGTGTTAGAATTCACCTAGTGTTATGCCTAGATGACCAAGTCCTGGTCATATGTTATATCTCAACTTGCCATCTGGTGAAGAACCTACCTGTCGTCAAAAATTCTCATGAAGTACTAACAAGCAAGTTGTATGTGACAAACGTAATATCCATGACCTTCATACAGTTGCAGAAGAAAAATACCGCAATACCATGGCAGTTACACATGGTTACCTTTTTTAGTCATATTTAACGTAAGAGCTCCAATTACTAAAATAAATTATTTCAATGTACTTGTATTTTATTGTGCAAACCTACAAAACTTGTTTATAAAAGTGCGTGGCAATATATTAAAGGACAGTCACCCGCCAACTCCTCTAACCAATGTTGTACAATAGGTTAATTCTAAAGGTTGGATCTCAAAACTGGAAGGCATACGAATTATAATAATAAATAAAAAAAATAAAGGAGTGGCTCCCGAGAGTAATATAATAAATATTATTTAAAAAAAAAACAACTTAAGGATATATATATATATATATATATATATATATATATATGCATATAACATCTATATATAGCAAGAGAAGGTAAGCCTGAAACAGAATCCTATAATAACTCGTCACAAATAAAAGCCTGTAATAACCAGCATAAATTAATATCCATCTATTGTGGAGCTATAAGCTCGAGCTCAGCATATGGACTGAAAACATGATGATGACGATTACTAAATGCGAAGAGAAGCCACATAGAGTTTTGTAAGGATCCTTATCGCGTTACTATCACCACGTACAACCAAGCGTTCCAAGTTTATTGTTTGCAGACAAATTACACCCAGAGCATAGTCTGGTTGTAATTTGTCTGCGTTGTGTTCTGAAACAACAGTTTGCGATCTATTCGCACAAAATATTGTACTGAGTAGGAAACGAGCCCCACTGGCACAGAAGGTTGGCATCTTATCCACTACGTCACCTGTGCAGTCATAAATAATATATAACAACTATTCTTCTTAAACACTTGGACAATGTAGCGTTACTTGAAATTAGATTTCATATATTAAATGAGAGAAAGTGCATCATATTTACGTAAATGGAATAAATTTATTAGTTTATATCGCTAGACTTGGTTTATATTGCGCCTGACAATACCCTAGCTGAGGTCGCAGGTGAACCGATCTAGGATTAGTCTTACCCGTAGAGAGATCGTCTACCGCGTGAGAGTGACGCTCCAGTAGGTAACACAGTTGTTCTTGTCAGTACAAGTGGTCAATACAGTGGATTATGAGGTCGCAATTCGCCCTTTCTTCACTCCATATGGTACGGCCAAGATGTGTCCAGATCATAGCATAGACAGGATTTTTATACGAATATATTGTACGGATAATAATCTACAAGTGTTTAGGTTAGTTAACTATGTTATCGTACACATGGTCAAAATATTCCAATAAATAATTCTTTATTTTTAAACTCTTTTTTAACTTTTTTTTTGTATCTTTGAGCCTGGGTACCGTTATGCATGTAAAATTAGATATGAACTGAACTGAACTGCTGAATAGCAATGCAAGGACTTGTTACTTAGTGCGGGGTGTTGTCTTTTAAAAAGGTATCCCATAGATACGAATTAAGTTGCATTGTTTTGAATACAATCACTACCAGCATTGTTCTATAGTGTTGATTCATAGGCAAGGGTCGTC
Source organism: Lymantria monacha (assembly GCA_905163515.2). Classification (NCBI taxonomy): domain Eukaryota; kingdom Metazoa; phylum Arthropoda; class Insecta; order Lepidoptera; family Erebidae; genus Lymantria; species Lymantria monacha. The sequence continues at coordinate 14,168,439 of LR991091.1, read as the reverse complement.
GATATGAACTAACAGCTTGTTACATGTGTTAATCGTGGGAAATCTCTCTCTGGGCCACGCTGCAGTTTTTTGTGTTGTTGTAGTAAATATACCTATTGCTAGACATTAAAAATATTTTGCTATATATTTTATTGTCTTTCTATAATAAGACGGCTATTAGCCTACTATTTTATATTGACGAGACTAGTTTACATTGTTTTATTTCGAGTTTTTCTATATTTTTAGTGGTGTTATCTACCTACCTAAATAAACGTACATACTATTTGTCGAATCTTACAATACACGAAAAAAGGAAGGCTGTTGAAATTATATTCTTAGTAGGTACATTACAACATTCCGGAGTGACGGAGTAAAAATACTATTCACCACCCCAAATCTTACCCATGAATGATCGTACGAGACGACTAAGAGATATAAAACGCATATGACATCTATGCAAGAGAAGGAAAACTAGAAACAAAACCTTATCACAACACGTCTGACCAGCGCGGTATAGTAGGTTAATTTCCCTCCCATTACGGAGCAGGCCCGAGCCCAACAGTGGGATATTTATGGGCTGTGATGATGATAATGACATTACAATATGAAGAATCTTTTTTCAGTTAGAAAATTAGAGGGTCTAAGATTTCGTCTAAAAATATCTTCCATGCCTTTATTGTGATGAAACGTATTTAGGTTGTTTTTTTTTAGTCTAGACAGTTTCAGTAGAATATAATTTTCCAACAAAGTATTTGTCGCCAGTTCGCCGTCTCCAAAAGACAGCGATATTTTACGATTCCAGGGATGTCAGGCTGTTTAGAATATTTAAGGACAGTGACTCTCCATATCGATTGTCATAGATGTTGATAACTGTCGGGACTAACTGGTTAACGTGTTAAGGAATTTCATCTTTGAGGTTCTTTTTATATCTATGTTTTTATAGCTGTCCCTGCAGCATGTCATGTAAAGAAAATCAAAAACAAATTAGGACACATTCACTATTAATTAGTGATTCAGAATTATGTGGTATTGACAAATTGACAATAACTTCTAAAATCTTTTTATAACAATTAGCTAGACTTGTTGAAACGTATTTATATTAATTAAGCGATACAAAACTGTTTTGTTCACCCTTCTTATTGTATGTGTTTGGAATTTCGGATACATTGGAAGGTTATATGTGTACGACGAGAAAATTACTACGATAAGTGGCTGCACGTCGCGATTCTTAGCTCGCGCGGTCACTCGTATCGCGAACCGCGCCGGACCTACGCGTGATTTCGGCCGTTGCGTTTTTACGCGGACAATATTTACGACATTAACATCGTGCCTTTTGAATAATACTTTATAAACGACTATGAAATTTATGATATATACATTTAAACATTAAAAATGGATTACAAAATGGAAATACTTGCGCTGCTTCTATGCGGTAAGTGTATTTTAACAGTATATAGCAACATTAATATTTTATTGAAGACCCATGTCATGATTAAAAATTGCCTTTATGATCCATACATAACATACACATACATATCATCACACCATATCCCTTGCAGGGTAGGCAGAGAGAACAGAGTGCCAGAGAACTCTATCTTTGCGTACTTCACTCGCTTCCTCAATTCATAATTCTCTTCATACACGCTCGCCGTCCATACCATAAAGGAAATAATAATCAATACCTTTTTATATAGATATTGTATTTAAAACGCGATAAAATACAATTACGATTTTCTTCGAGATTTTGATGATGATGATACTATAATTACTTATGATATATAGATATATATATATATATATATATATATATATATATATATATATATATATATATATATATATATATAGGTACTTTGCTTTTATGAGTTAGTGTCGTTTATAGTATTTAATCTTTTAACACAAACATGCTATTTATTATAGATGTATATTTATCTACAATTGGTTAGAGCTGACTGTTATTTTTTATTGGCAATAACAGATAGAATTGCTTTAGTCCAAAAAAAATGGTCATAAGGTCAAGTGGTTATATGGATCGATTTGTATTTCCATTGTAAAAAATCTAGCAATTGAAATGAAATGTAAACGATTGTTACTAATAGGTACACAGAATCTTGTCTTATCAACATTAAATTTTCATTAAAATAAACTAAACCGAAAACACTAACTACTATTACTTACACACATACATCTTACTTACACATTAGAACTGTTCAAGTAAGTTTTATGACACAGAAATATTGATAGTTATAGTTTTAAAAATATCGATCCAATTTTTAGGTACCTCGTGGATCACGTAGATGTACAATATGTACATTCAGTCATATGTAACGGTAAAGATTAATAATACTAATATGTATTAATAATGCATAATAATATCATATTTAACATTTAAAAATATTCTCATGCAATTAAAATATTAATATAATGATAAACTTCATGATGAATAACTTCATATTCAATAAAACTTAAAAAAGACGAAATCACCCCTGACGAAGACGAAAACACCCTGAAAAAATGCAAGTTATTTTTGCATCATTGCATTTAATTACAATAATTACCAAGGTTTTCATTTGAAAACAACTAATGCACAACGATTTCACAAAAAATATTTAACTTCAATGAGAGCGCTTAAATTGTTATTGCTGAAAAAATGTGACTTCATTCATAAGCCTATTGACGTCATGGCCTTTCATAGTGACATATGATTATGTGACTATTAAGTATCAAATAATCAAAAATGATATCTTCAACAAATAGTACAATAAAATAAGCACACTATAAAAATATTAATATTTTTTTTCTTGAATGCTACTTGAATTAACTACCTAGGTGCTTTTATTAATGCCTTGTAACAGTGACTAACCTTGTCTTAAATATTTATGTTAGTATAAAAATATAATTTAGAATGTAAAATTTGAAATAATTGAATTTTTATAACATTTATACGATTATAAGATACATGAAATAATACTACTAAATTTCAGTATGTGACGGAATAAGAATACAATTCATACATCCTCTCTTGCCAATGAGTAACGTAGAAGACGATTACGGAATATGGTAGATAGATAACATCGAAGCAATAGAAAACAAATTCGACACAAAACCCTATACCAACACGTTTGACCAGCGTGGTATAGTCGGTCAATTTTTATCCCATTGTGGAGGAGGCTCGAGCCCAACAGTGGGACTCATGTGCGCTGAAATGATGAAATAATACTAATTTCACAGGTTAATTAATAATAAAACGTAGCGATTGCATCATAAAAAAGCAAATTAATTCAGTCGTGCGAAATAGTCTGCACGATACGAACAAACTTACCACCGACAAACACAAAGTACTCTGTTAGAGAATTCTAAAACAGATTAAGCAGTATCCAAGTAACTTGAAGAATTATCAGAAAATGTAACAAAATAATTGTAACTTCAATCGAGTCGATATATAGGTGTACCTTTTTTGGCGTTTGTTTAAAAGATAACATCAACATCCGTGCATTAAGGAAATAACCCTTGTATTTCGGGGGACTTTACATACAGCAATTAATGGTTATAAACTACACCCATCCCGGATTCAAAACAACAGTTCGTGGAATGTATTATCCTGCATGGGAATCGAACCCATGGCACTGGCACAGTAAATCGGTATCTTAATCACTACGCCATCCGTACAGTCGTTAACTGTTCTAGTTATCTTCTTCAGCTTATATAGGTCCTACTATTAGGCACTGAACTCATTCACAATGTGAGGGAAATTCATCTATTTTATCTAAAATTTTATTTAAAATTATTGGTATAAGATTTTATTTCGAGTTTTCTTACTCTTACAATGCTGTCCATCACCTAACCATTGTTACGAGACCCACGGCAATAGGAGGTTTTTTTTAGTAAAGGGTATTAATTAGCCACTGTTTACAATAGTGAACTTATTATATAAGTCACTTTCGATTATATTAATTTACTAAGAAGATAGTACGTCGCCGTCCAATATTGGTCCTAATATAAATTTCAATGCGATATCATCATTTGCCTGCCCGCTTAAAAACAACGCTAAAACATGTACAATTGTAAATACTTAATTACAGGCCTCTGTCATTATTTCTGGAGTGCATGTGCATGCAAATCTTTATTAGATTAAAATTTATTTAGGATGCATTTAATTGACAAACGATGTGTTAAAAATTAAGCATTCAAATTTAAAATAAAGTTGAAAATTAGTGCATTTGACGTAACAATTATTTCGATTTCTACTGGTTATTATTATAATTTATACAAAATAACGCGTGAGGCAAATAATTTTGCAACACAAAATAAATAATACAAAAGTTTAGTTTTTAGGGCACCACAATACATATTTATAAAATTTTGTCGCAATCTAACAATGCTAGTACTAAGTGGCTGTAAACGATGACTAAGGGCTCTAAGCAAATAATATTGCAGCAATAAGTGAAGGGAATACCAATTTGCTTGATCAGCTTAGTGAATTTCCCTCCAATAGCGCCCAGCATTGAGACGTATAAGATTTGTATAAAAAAGGAGAAAGAAAACACATAATTCACACAACGTTAGTATGCTTGACAAAAGCTGGGAATCGAGAAGAGATAATTTCTTAGTAAACAAGACGATTTTATCATCGAGTGCCATCTTAAATATATCTAATCCAATGTACTAAAAACTCATCAATATTTAACTTGACGCCTACAATTGAAAGAAAACTAGTACTTTTCTAACGGAACAAATTTAATGAATGTACATGACAATGTTTTGTACAATTTGTAAGCCGCAATCAGTTTTTATTTTCTAATGTAACATTGACTGCGATCGATGACAATGCAATATAATGAAGCAAGACATGACCTACAATATAAATGAGGTGGTATATAATCTTACTAAACTTAGTTAACTGGTTTTCTTTCATGGTTTTTATCTTGTATTTATTGTGTTTACATATCAATACAATTCTTGTTGTCATAGTTAGTTCATGGTAATGTTACGTTAGTTTTCGTTTTTTTGTTGTATTTAAACATTTTCATTGAAGTTATATTCCTCTCGTTAAGAATATAATTTGTCCTTTGATTATCGCTAATCAAAGTACAGTCGTAAATCCTCCAAGCGTTATGATAGTGGTATATAAGGCTTATGTCCGGCAGTCAACGTCGATGCGCTGATAGATGGATGGATTAACATTTTGTAATTTTAGCTTTTGTATATAGATCAAAACAATGAAATCTATAGACTTGTTTCAGTAGAATGTTTAACAGAATATATATATTATATAATGGCATTATTATGTCTCCAAAGGTTGAACGATATGAATGTGGGAGTCCAGATGGGCGACTCAGTGGTCACTGCTCTGCTTTATGCAGATGATGCAGTCCTGCTGGCAAAGTCAGCGACTGACCTGCAGAACCAAGTCGACACAATGACAGAAGATTGTAAAAAAAGGGGTCTACGCGTGAATGTGAGCAAAACCAAAATAATGGTCTTTGAAAGAGATGAAGCCAGAACAGATGTAAGAGTAACAATAGGCAATGATGTACTAGAGCAAGTGGATGAATTTGTATTTCTTGGATATGGATTTAGCCGAGATGGAAGGTACACCACTGATATAGAGCGAAGAGTGAATGCGGGCAATAGAGTGAACGGAGCGTTGGGGCAACTTCTCGGTAGCCACCACCTCAGCCAGAAGGCACGTGTAGCAATACATAACGCAGTGCTTGTCCCAACATTACTGTATGGAAGCGAGAGTTGGGTATGCAGAAAAGAGTATGAAAGTAAAATTAATGCGGTCGAAATGCGATGTCTGCGGAAAATCAGAGTTAGGCTGACCGACCGCATTCGTAACGACGAGGTAAGAGAGCGAGTAGGTATGAAAGAGAGTATTGGTGTAAAGATGCGAAAGGGAATGCTCCGATGGTTCGGACATGTGGAAAGAATGCCGAACGAACGTCTGGTTAAGAAGATATACAATGCGAAAGTGGAAGGATGTAGGTACCGGGGGAGACCGAGACTAACCTACCTAGACCAGATCGGTCATTTACTGAAGGAAGGTAGAGTCAAGAGTCTCCGAAACCGGCGAGCGTGTATGAAAAGAATTATGAATGTTGAGGAAGCGAGTGAAGTATGCAAAGATAGAGTTCTCTGGCACTCTGTTCTCTCTGCCTACCCTGCAAGGGATATGGCGTGATGATATGTATGTATGTATGTATTATTAGTCAATTTCTTACTTTGCACATATTTAAATAAATATATGTAGAAATTTTCTATAGCTATGAACTACATTATTAAAGAGTTTATTAATTCTTGAGATTTTTATAACATTTACTAGCCGACTCAAAAGAAGCTATTTAGTAGAATTAAAAATAAAAGAATTTCTTGAAATCGATCGTTGTGCCATCCACTGGGTCCCAAATTGCTAATCTAATCCATTCTTATACCAACCAGAATACATTTTTTTATCAATCTGGTCGTTTGCTATGTGGTAGCTACAAATGCCAAGGGGCCAACCCTTACTTTGCTCGCGGGTAAACTAAAATACGTCTAAGAGCTTTACATAGACCTGGGCCAACTCCATATGATGCAGTCTGATCATCAATTAAGATTAATAAGAAAGTTTGACGTCAGGTATGCGTCCGCATAAAACTATAGCTAAAACTTTTGCCATATGTATGATGGAAACGGAGTAGGTACCTACATATTGCGTCGACTCCAAGTAATTGGGAACGCACAGCTCAATGATGATGATGAGTCCGCCGTTTGGAAGGAGTTTAGTCACATACACACGCATAGAAGAATAATATATATAAAGATAAGGTAGTGTTGGATGAAGGTGGCGCGGGACCGTTCTGAATGGCAATCTCGTGGGGAGGCCTATGTGCAATAGTGGACGTTTACGGGCTTATGGATGGATAGATGGAAAGATAAAGTAATATATAGTTTTTAAACTACTAAAAATTTTTAATTTATTCTTAAAAGATAAAAACGGTTTGTTTTGTTTCTTAGTTATTTTTCATAAATACGTAGGTACCTGTTCCTGCGATTGTCATTAATTATTTATATAAATAAAAGCAAACAGTATATTATCAAAATAATATTTCAATTTTTATATATTTAATAATACATTAAATGTTTGATACGAGATCTCAACCGTTTGCTTAATACGATAAGCCTTTCAATTACCCTATAGATCAGGTCTTGTGGAGCGAGTAGACAGTTGCGTAAGATTCTCGACTATGGATTGTGTTGATTTATAGGAAGTTTATTTACTGCCTATATATTCAATATAGCAATCGATAAAATATGCAACGGGATATACAGCGTGACATTTATATCGTCTTACAAAAGAAGTGTCATGAAAGTATCCGACAAAAGAAACATATCTAACATATTTAATTGTTCAATAGTGGTAGTGATAAAAAAATAACAAAATAACATAAATTAAAGTTAATATTTTGTAACAAACTGGTTATAATATTTACATTTTAAACAAAAGAAATAATACGGCATTCCGCATGATAATGATTGGCTAACGTAATTACGTTGGCGAATCACAGCTACGAACTCCACGTGGACTGCTATTCCAAAGCGTACCTACGCATAGGTATAGTAGGTATTACCTACACAGTATGTGGGTTATGTCGAGTAGGTAGCCTACCGCTCGCTACGTGCTGTTCTCTTACTATTTTAATTAGTAATTATTTATAATAATTTTTAGTAAAAAATATTTCAGTAAATATTGTTTTAACCTTTTAATTGTACGAATGAATAGCAGATACTGTAGGTATACGTTAACTGAACTGCTTTTGTAAGACGACATAAATGTGTATATAATTAAAATTAATGATGAAAGAAACAGATATCCCAAAAAAATATGGATAATGTTTCCTAATACGTGTTTAGACTAGTATTAGGTATCTCATCTCAGTCTTCCATTTGGGCAGCACTGTATATAAATGCTTTCCTTATGATGATGGAATAAGAATAGATATAAATCACCACCTTCTATATTAACCATGGGGTGTATAAAAATAACTAAAATATATACCTAATATGCATTTAACATCTATGCAAGAGCAGGAAAACTCAAAAATCATACCTATAGCTATCCGACTGACCTGTGTGGTATAATAGGATAGACGGATAGCTATAGGAATGTTTTTTTGAGATATATACCTATATCTTCCCTTCTACTGCAGAGGCGGCTCGAGCCCAAGACCAACTGTGTCCGCGTGATCTCTATATATGTATATGAAAGAGAAAAGAGTAGAAGGGTTTCACTAATAACAAGACCACTAGCGCCAAGAAGAAACCCCAAAAAGACATGTAGTCACTTAACATCTATGACACATGAATTGCGCTCTTAAAGCTTTAACTGACTGTAATAAGCCACTTCAAGAAAAATAATTTTGTAAACAAACCACCATAACAATTAAATTAAACATAAAAAGAGCACGTACAAAAAGTCTGTGGAATAGTTTAAAATAAATAATAATAAAAAACAGGTAGGTAATTATAAAAAAAAATATTAAAAATAGTGGTGCAGGCGCACCGCGCTCGTTATAATACTAACTGCGCTAATCCACCAAATGTGTGATTATGTATATTCTCTTCAGGGCCTATGTCACACAATTATCTTCGATAGGCTGTAGAATAGGTTACAAGGAAATACCAAGCAGAAAACCCAATCTGTCACCATCACAAATTGAAGCCGGAATACAAAATAAAACCCCACTAATTATCAACCTGGACCATAACTGATTACCTTCAAGACGGTTCATGTCAGAAATGCTACCGGTGGTAAAACTTAAATTAAATTCTAAGTAGGTTGCTATTCTCCTCTACCTGCCTTAGAAGATAAGGAATTGGAATAAGAACAAGAAATAATGTGGATGGTGAATGATGAATGGTGGATCTAAGTTGAAACGATCTATCTACCCACGATTAATTTTTACTGTGGCACAATTCAAAAATACTTAGTATATGAGATATCTATTCCAAGATTAAAAGAAAATAAAAAAAAAAATCTTTGTCGTTAATCTAGTGATATAGGTATACTATTACCATTCGTGAAGTCTTTAATTCAAACCTAGAATTGCACAATTTTTATAATGTCCAGTTAGTTGATAAGTCAGCAACCGACCAGATGGCAAATGATAACTACGGAGCCGCCGCTTACGGAGCCCGGCAATGCCAATATACAGTACCTAATGTCTCTTCTTATATCTATTAACAAGAACTACATTATTTGCAAAATTTTATTAGCAAGTGTGAACTTGTCGATAAAAATCTAATATCATGCGTTTGTTATTAGTTCTTAATAATTAAATGGTAAAATAAAATCCTTGACAACTCTTGTTGGGGTAAAAGCTAACACTATAAAACATTAAAATATCATATATTTAAATACAAATAACGCAATCGTAAAAATACATTTTGTGAAAGTAGGAATTTCCATAATCATAATTAAAATAATTTGACTTGAACTTTATGCTAATAACATAATTAATTAAAAAAAAGAACGCCTTATCTTGCATCCGATTCATATTTCAAAAAACAACTATGATAAGTTCATTAAAGTAATAACTCTACAGTGTTTGTTTTTATATCATAACCAAAATAATTATAATTATTTAGTATTTAATTACAGCTATTCAATTACTTTGCCTCGTCAAAGTAGTGGCATAAGTATATGACTGCTGCAATTTCTGAGTGTGACAATCTATTTAAAACATGTCAACTTATCTGCTCAGCATGCGGATAGTAAGTATTTTTTTTCATCGTGGATGAGAACTATGTCTCTAACTAGTTTGAATCCGCTAAGCTTAGAAATAAAGAATACCAATAATGTTACTGTATTATACAGCCTGTTTACCGAGATAGGTTTTAAGGCTATATACAAAGTTGGGACAAATAGGAGCAGAGCATTGTCTATTAATGGTAGCATATCGATCAAAAGAACTATTCTGCCATAAATATGTAACAAATTAAAAACTTTTGATTTTTATATTTCTTGAATACAAATTTGGAACGAATTTATGTTCAAAAGTTCGATCATTTGCCACCATATCACATATGGTTTTATATATATATATATATTTTTTTATTAAAAATAACTGCACTAAGGGTAATCGGTCAAGATTGCAGCTAATGTGTATCAAGAGACTGTCTTAGATGATGTTGCGAAACTTATTAGCAACAGGCTTTTTTTAAAATGTACCTTAGGCTTTCTAGCAAGTTTGTGGGCCACTGAAGAAATAGACCGCGTTCCAGTGAGCCAACCGCACGGCGTCGAGAGTTATGTTGTAGGGCGGGTCTACGGGGTCGTGCGCCGATTCTCCTGCCGCTCCGGTCAGATTAGCGGGGCGTGACGGACCGTAGCTCGCCGCCAAAAAAGAAACAGCTTTTTAGCAAGACTCACCTGGTCGTGATCACATAGTATGAAGTACCTAAAAAGCTAGCTACCTAAAAACTTTATCTACAAAAGCTAGAAGTTAAAGTTCCGGACTTTATAGAAACTGAATACAATTGAGAGCAAAGTTTAAGTTTCAAGCAGCGCTATGTAACACCTGACATTTTCTCGTAGATAAAAGAAGGAGACTGAGGAGAAGGCGGCAATGAATTCAGCAACAAATAAAATTATAGTTGTTTGTATATCTCAGAGACTTGATACTACGTTTTATTTGTGACTATATTAGGTAGGTACTTACTTATTGGCTTTTTTTGAATTTCACTGATTTATTCTAGAAAGACTAGAGATATTGGCAGACATCCGCATTTTGCTTCTGTAACTATTTTAGTGTTAAAAAAGAACAGATAGATAGCTTATTGCAGTCATTGCTGTTATTTATTAAGCATTATTAATTTCAATAATTATATAAAAGCAGTAATTATGTAAAATAAAAGTAATGATAATATTTGTCACGGTTTCTTGTTCACATGTAAAAGCTATATTAACTCGATACAGCGATGAACACAAGTCTTTTGTGATATAACTGTAATGCACTGGCAATGTAACAATATAATTATTATAAATACGCACTGTCCAAGAATGTAAGATAAAATGATGACAACATAGGTATTTACTTAATCACACCATTCAAAAAAGTGAAAGTTTGTGTATATATTAGGCATTTACGTAGCAACATCTTGGAGTAGTAGTATCGAGGTATTTGGCAAAAATTTAAATTATATTATTGAAATTCGGTATAAATATAAATAAAACATTAGGTCCTAAAACTTACGTAATAAAAACACGGCCTGTGAAAGATTCCATTATGCGAACATTAAAAACACCTATCAATGTCTGATTCTATCCCATATTTCAATAAAACTACATATGTTAAGCGAATGAATTAGATTTGATGCGTAGAAATTTGGAAAAAAAAACAATTTTAAAAAGATAGTAAGTAGTACACTCTATACATATATAGACACTATAGTTACTATAGTAGTCTAGTAGACGATTGATTTCCGAACCGGTTTCATTGCAGTTATTTATTCAAACTTCAATATAAAATATGTTTCATATATTTTTAAGTAAAGTACTACTTCCTTGAACACAAGCGACAAAGAAACTTAAGCTAATATAACAGATAATAATATCAGGAAATATAAAATTTTATATCCTGTAGTTTTTTGTGACCTTTAGAATGGACGTCGATAAAATCTATGCATTTAACGAGATATTGTGACTCAATATGCATTTAACGCTTATTGATACACTAAAATATGAATAATAATATAATTAAAGATATCTGATTGCATAAAGGGCTACGTCGTAAGTTTCACGGATTTGCTGTACCTACAGATAAGACCATACTTTGTGGTATCACAAATGTTTGTTCTAAGTCTGTTCAGTGTAATATACTGCTATTTGAGTATCATATAAGGATTGTATGTTATTCATTATTAAAATACCCGGTAGTAATTATTTTGAAGTATGTAAGTCACTTTTATATCGCTATATATCTACTGAAAAACAAAATCTAAACAGCTTTTGGCAGCGGCCTAGCTATACCTTTGGTATTGCAAAGGTCCATAGGCGTCAGTAACACTTACCATCCGGTGTGCTGCTTGCTTGTTTGCCATCAATAGCAATAAAAAAAAAGCTATAGATTGGCAAATGGCCTATTTAAAATGAGTTAAAAATGTATCTACTTATTAGATCATATCCCGAAAAACGTGGGACGCCGGAATTAAGATTTGTAACTTTTACCTATACCTATGTCTTACCTACGTACGAAACTAGTTCAGGTAAATATGCTTTAGCTCTATATAACATAACGCTAGGTTTCAGCCTATTTTCTTTAAAAAGCCTGTTTCTGCATAACATACAGCTTTAACCTATAGGGAAAGGAAGGTAAAATTAACTCGATTAATAAGACTTATTGCCGCATATTATCCTCTAATTCAACTACATAGTTATATGTCTATAATATTATCACAACATAGATATGATTATAGTGCATAGACTTATGCGGATGTTTTACTTTCACTTTGCCTTGGTCAACGTGCAGTTTGACCTTAGTGACCTTGATGCACGATGTTACGTGTCAAGAACATCTGCACAATTTATTCGATAACTCAAATTTCTCTTTTAAGCAGATGTTGTTTAAGCAGATCTATACCAGTCGTAATAAATATCTTTGTGTGAATACAATTATTGGAGAATGAATCACGAAACTTACAATCGGTTACGATTTCGCATGCCAAACGTTACTTCCGCATCTCGCTAGTAACTGGCCGATCGGGTAGTATTGCGATAGTGATCAACAAACACTTTTGCTGGGCAACAATACAATAAAATCGGTCAAGTTAAAAAAAATATATTTTTACAAGATACATTAGGTACAAGTTATTAGAATTAATTTTATTTCGAGAATTTTTCGTATAAATAATTACTTACACCATATATCTAGTTGATACATAAAAAAATCCGTCAAAAAGAAATATTGCGCCATATTACCGTGTAATAATAACAATAATTGCAATGAAATTCATGAATTTAGAGTTTTTGTCAATCTTATAACTAAATATAAATCTTTAATAACCTCTTCATTTTATATCGGTTATTTTTCACTGCTACACTACACACAACACACTGCTTACACCTAAAAATACTTAGATAAAATTATGGTCTATCTGTGTGGTGACGATATATAATCTGTTACTGATTCATTGTCTCCAACGGATGTCGTAAAAGATCTACTAAGGGAAATAAGCAGATAATATCATTGCAATAGAAGGCAAATTCGAAACCAATCTATATTAATTAACTGTTACAACTTTTTTTTTAACAGCTAGGTCGCTTTCTTCCCGGTGTAATGGCCTTTATTCAATAATCTTACGTATATACTCGTAAGTTCATGAAGAAGTAATATGAATGTAGATAAAGCCGATTTGTGACTGATTATAAATCGTCATAGTCATAGAATGGGATCTTTCATATTTAATACATAGAAAATAGTGACCGATCTTCCTTATTAATGCATGGAAGTTCTGTCACAATTTTACGACCCGTACCGTAGTGGGAAAAATAAAAATCGGCTGTGTGATCACTAGGAAGATGAACAATAGGATAATGCTATAATATCCACGTGAAAAAGGCAGGCAAGTTGGCGACCGTAATTGGTGTTATGAGTAGAGGGCCGTAGACTACCTGCTCACATTTATGGTGCGCCTTGTTGTTTACTCTAAAGGATTATTCTTAATTGATTTATTTTTATGTTCAATTTTTGTTAATTCAAATAGTAAGATGGCAAACCCTACATTTGTTCTAATGATTCATGCCGAGATGGATCCTGACCTTAAACAGAATTTCATATACATATATAGAGATCACGCGGACACAGTCGCAAACAACGACTAATAGATATAACATTTTTGTATCTACAATCAATTGGAAAGCTGTTAGTAACCTCAAATTAATTCTTTAGAAATCCGACATGATTATAGCTCAGACAACATACAAACAAAAACATTGGCGGTACGACATTCAATAGAAACAGATAAATATAATCACTGCGTAAAGTAATACAACTATGAAAGTTGAAAGTGAGAAGTTAACTGTATTAATATGGGGTTATAGTATAATTTAATTAAGAATAATCATATGATCAAACTGCAAGAAGAGTGTAGCGATTATAAATTGTTCAATAATGGGACATTTATTTTAAGATTATTAATTTTTTTATAGTACCGTCATACAATAAATTAGACTTAGTACGTGGTGACATACCAAGTATGCAATGTTATCACTCCTTCCTATACACAATTGTAAGACACGGCTAAAATATGTAAGTAGATAAACCTTACTAATATTATAAATGCGAAAATAACTCTGTCTGTCTGTCGCTCTTTCACTCCAAAACTACTGAACCCATCTAAATGAAATTTGGTACACAGATAATCTAGAGCCTGATACCTTTATCAGGCTTTTTTTTAATGCAAAAAAGGGTTGTAAAGGAGGATGAAAAGTTGTAAGGAAGTATCGTCATTTTAAAAGCCAGAAGCTTGAAACTTATTTTTAGGCTATTGATTAGATGTAAATAAATATGACTATAACAGTTTGTAAAAAATTTACCCTTAAGGGATAAAATAAAAACAGGGGATGAAAAACTTTAAGAAAGTAACACTTTACGCGGGCGAAGCCGCGGGCAGAAGCTAGTATTATTATAAGAGAAGGACCATTTAAAATATAAACCTACATACATTAATTTCTAATTGATTAAATAAAGCGATATATGGTAGAAATGCGTTGTTATTTTGAAATAGAGAAAAGGAATTGGACCTACCACTCGCCCACATTGCGAGACGGTTCTCAAGATGCCTAGTACAACGGCGAAACACGTTTTGAATCAATATTCAAAGTTCTGCGACAAATTGTAAGTTGAAGTTCTGAAAGCCGCTCTTAATATAGAAGTAAGAATTTTTCTTATATCCTATCTTACGTTGATCATCTTCCGTATGTCTTTCTATCTTAAGGTATACGGTATTTTGATTAATCGTGGGAAATTGACCGGTCTTTCTTCCTCTTCCCCATATCAAATTACAGATTAATACCTGATTGCTATCTGATCAAACGGCAGAGTAATCTAAGTAATACTTGCACGTGCCAGTTGTTGTGAGTTTGATTCCTACGTAGGACAAATCTGCTGAGTCTAAGTGTGTTTTATATCCTATAAATATTAATTGTATGTCTATTGTCTCTCGTGACACAAGAATTCATTCCTCAGTGTCGAATGTTATCTTAAAGAAAAATATTTGCATCGTGGATGAGGACCTCAGTCAGCCATGAAATGTAAATAAGTTGAGGAAAAGAAGCAAATAAGTTAACACGTTCGCTGCGTTACGAGATCTATCAGATCTCTTGCAGGACTTTTGTATTGTGCGTTGAGTATGATCGTGTTTTTTCACTCCTTGCGGGAGGATCTAACTTGTAAAGTTCTTTAAGTATGAGTAAGACAAATATACATATTTGCTTCTTACTTAAAGGTGAATTCAGGGACATTAAAAAAGAAATTAGAGATGGATTAGGTCTCTAACGCACAGTACTATAATAACTTTCATTCCTTGCGTTAGGAGATATGTCGATACTCGTGGAATCGTAGGCCTCGTAGACGCAACAGAGGGAGGGTGGGCGGCGCGGGCGCTGCGTGACTCGTTTTAGTGTTGTCCTAGCATCGACGCGGGAGATCGCGCGCCCGTTTTGGAAATAACACTCGCGTATATGCCTACATTTTGATTATTGTTGATAAACAATGAGTGCTTTTAAAAGAAAAAAGTGTAAAAAATCTATTTATTTTGGTGAGATTTCTAAAGAAAAGTCAACGCCGGGTTATACTGCTGCAACGTCTAGTAAAATAAAAGTTTTGGAAAATGTTCAAATTTGCCCGCTACTGACTAGTAGTAGTGACAGTAATTCTGATTATGAAATATTTGACGTACCTAAAAAGAAAACGATGAATCTTTCTACGATGGAGCACACGCAGCTTAATAATGAAAATATATATATTAGCCCATGTACTGAAAAAAGATTTAGTGTGCTTCAGAATATGATATCCAGTCCAAAAAATAATAACAATAATACCACATTAATGATGACCAATACTACGCCGACTATACTTACGGATCCTATGACACCTACTCGTAGATTTTGGGGTACTCTTTCTCGTAACCATAGTGGTTTATCTAGTCCTAACTCATGCACTCAAATGCTAACAGAAGCATCCATCACGAATGTTAAAGCTTCTCCTGCCTCATTGAATGCTTTCTGTACATCAAGTAGATGCTCGTCTTTAAATAATATTTCATGTTCGAACTTATTACCTCTAGAACTTAATGAGAGCAGTATGCAAAAATTGATTACAACAACTATAAACGAAAGAAGAACCACAGGTAATAAAGACAATAGTCCATTTCCTTTTGAGTATACTTTTGAAGATAATGCACTCACTTATGACGAAAAAACAGAAAGAAAAACGTCTAAATGCAACTTGAACAATAATTCACAAACACATTCAAAAGAGAGAAACATTGAAAAGCAAATTGAAAATAATATAATAGGACAAGAAAAAGACCAGAGTGAGCAAAATGGAGTTCTAGAAATACATAATGAAAAAGAGAAAGAACTAGAACAAGACGTAGAAAATGAAGAAATACAAGAAAACGATCCAGAGACGTGGACTGATGAAGTAACCAACACCGAAATAGAAGAAATCGGTTCAAATGGAAGTGATGATGATACAGGTGAAAATCTCTCATCCGATATAATATCTGAAGATGAAGATAGTATATCTGAAAATATATCAGAAATTCAAGGTGGAGAGCTTGAGGGTGACAAAGATTGGATTGACATTCCTGATAATGACGTATTGAGCTTCGATGAGAGCATACTTGATAACGTGATAAATGTACCTATTCGTAATAAATTGCCCGCCGATATTTATAATTTGTTTGTAACTGACGATATTCTTGATAAAATAGTAGAAGAAACTAATAAATACGCCGATAAATATTTATTAGAAAAAGAAATTACGGTAAAATCACGCTCTAAAGCTTGGAAACCTACAAATGCAAATGAAATGCGTCAGTTTTTCAGTGTCATACTTACGATGGGCTTAAACAAGGTTCCACATTTTCACGATTATTGGTCAAAAAAAACCATTTACAGAAATGAATATATATGTTCTCTCATGGGAAGAGACAGATTTATCTTACTTCTAAAGTTTTGGCATTTTAGCGATGAAAAAAATGATACTGGAGATAGACTCTACAAAATTCGACAAATACTTAATAAGTTAAATAATCGTTTTAGAGATATTTTAACTCCCGGCAAATTTGTCGTGATAGACGAATCAATGATTCCCTGGCGCGGGAGACTTGTTTTTCGTCAATACATCAAAAATAAATCTCATAAATATGGAGTTAAAGTATATAAAATATGTACTCCTGCGGGATATACTTTTAAAACTATAGTGTATACAGGTAAAGAAGGAAATAACAGAGATGTGAACCATGGGAAAAATATAGTTATGAAGCTCATAGAGGGTCTAGAAAATGAAGGACGAGTTTTAGTAGCCGACAACTTTTATTCTTCTCTTGATTTAGTAGAGGAACTCTTAGAAAAGAAAACATTTTACTGTGGCACGCTGAGATCAAATCGAAGAAGGCTGCCCAAGCAATTTATGACTAAAAGATTGAAAAAAGGCGAAGTTGAAGGTAAAATGCTGCCTAGTGGTGTGAAAGTTATTAAATGGCACGATAAGCGCCAAGTTTCAATGATAACTTCCTGTAAAGCACATAAAGCGTCTCTAATAGACACAGGTAAGATACATAAGAGAACTAATGAAAAGATCAAAAAGCCACTGTGCATATTAACTTACAATGATAATAAAAAAGGGATAGACTACTCAGATCAAATGGCCGCATACTATACTACTTTACGACGAGGTCTAAAGTGGTACCGGAAAGTGATGATGGAATTTTTATTTGGTACTGTACTCATAAACGCATGGATAATATACAATTCAAACATAAATATGAAAATGTCAAAAAAAGAATTCACAGAATCAATAATCGAAACATTCGGAGGTCGAAAAATTGCCGAAACAGGTATGATTAACTTACTATTGCTCAAATTTCTATTTTTAATACAACTCATGTGACAACAAGCGCGTATAAAACCTACAGGTTTGTTGTGACATGACATCTAATGGAAAGCAGATACACTAGACCACCCCTCTAGCCTAAAAGCGCTCAAAATACCAGACACATACTTGTGTACCTACTGTGTTTTCTCACCCTTTTTGCAGAGTATCATGTTGTAGTCCGCCATTTTTAGAGGAAATACATCTTAATTTGTTCTAAACATAACAGTTTAGGTTCAAGAGTGTGTGGATAAATCCGATGGCGAGCGTGATGGTGTCAGAAGATTGCTGTGGTCAACATACCAAATAGTTCTTCGAAACCAAACGGTTCTTACTTATAAAGGTAGCTAAAATCTCTTCAGAAACTTAGGTAATGGTTCCAGACAACGCATAAGCTTAGCATCATCAACTAACTGCAGCACGCTTCGCATGAGACTGAGATATTATGCACTTTAATCAGTTAGTTTATTGTACAAAAATCTTATTGGATATAATTCAAATAACATAAATTAAAGATGCTTTATTTCCAACTAACTTCTGCCTGCCTTTTTTTCGACTTTACGTATTTTTTTATTTTTTGTGCTTGAAACGCGTTAATGTACTTCTTCTGTTGATTGCCTGAAAATTTTTGGGTGTTTTTGAGATTGTCTTAGCTTAGTAGCATTTCTGGTGGGCTTTACTACTTATCTGTAATGCTAGAGTATTATAATTATGTAAGCATTATTCTACACAGGGAGGGGTCTCACATCTCTCTGGTAAGTTATTGGTAGCCTAAATTTTGGATATTATAACAAAAACGTTGCTATAGTAAACTTACAAGAGACCTGTGAAATCCAGTTTTAGTGTGTGAACTATACAGTATGTCCCATGGCAATGTATTTATATAGGATAGAATTGAATTAACGTCCTTTTTTGAAATATAGTACAGAAGCAATAACTGAACACATTCTGAATAGGTATTTAAATTAGAAATAAAATATATAAAAAAATTAGTTTGTTGCTGATAGTCTGTTATTCTACGCTATACAAAAGTTGAAAAAAAAACTTTCGATTTTGACTTTTATATATCCAGAAAGTGTTCAATTAATGCTTCTGTACTCGTTTCAAAAATGGTCATTACTTAAAAACCACCATATATATTTTTAAAGCAACAACTGCCTAAGAATAAAAATGTACATAACACATACATACACATACATACATATCATCACGCCATATCCCTTGCAGGGTAGGCAGAGAGAACAGAGTGCCAGAGAACTCTATCTCTGCATACTTCACTCGCTTCCTCAACATTCATAATTCTCTTCATACACGCTCGCCGGTTTCGAAGACTCTTGACTCCACCTTCCTTCAGTACATGACCGATCTGGTCTAGGTAGGTTAGTCTCGGTCTCCCTCGGTACCTACATCCTTCCACTTTCGCATTGTATATCTTCTTAACCAGACGTTCTTTCGGCATTCTTTCCACATGTCCGAACCATCGGAGCATTCCCTTTCGCATCTTTACACCAATACTCTCTTTTATACCTACTCGCTCTCTTACGTCGTCGTTACGAATGCGGTCGGTCAGCCTAACTCCACAGATTTTCCGCAGAGATCGCATTTCGACCGCATTAATTTTACTTTCATACTCTTTTCTGCATAGCCAACTCTCGCTTCCATACAGTAATGTTGGGACAAGCACTGTGTTATGTATTGCTACACGTGCCTTCTGGCTGAGGTGGTGGCTGCCGAGAAGTTGCCCCAACGCTCCGTTCACTCTATTTCCCGCATTTACTCTTCGCTCTATATCAGTGGTGTACCTTCCATCTCGGCTAAATCCACATCCAAGATATACAAATTCATCCACTTGCTCTAGTATATCATTACCTATTGTTACTCTTACATCTGTTCTGGCTTCGCCTCTTTCAAAGACCATTATTTTGGTTTTGCTCACATTCACGCGTAGACCCCTTTTCTTACAATCTTCTGTCATTGTGTCGACTAGGGTCTGCAGGTCAGTCGCTGACTGTGCCAGCAGGACTGCATCATCTGCATATAGCAGAGCAGTGACCACTGAGTCGCCCATCTGGACTCCCACATTCATATCGTTCAACCTTTGGAGACATTTATCCAGATATATGATCAACAGCCTGGCTGAACGCACCCCTGCTTAACGCCGATATTGACGTCAAACCTAGGCGACATTCCATCATCCACACATAGGCTCTACAGCCCATGTAACTGGACTGCACAGCCTGCAGCAGTTTACCGTTAATACCATACTCCGGTAAAATGTCCCAAAGTTCCTTTCGTACAACTGTGTCAAATGCTCTCTCCAGATCCACAAAACTGCAGAAAACCCTCTGACCTAGAGCCAGATGCTTCTCCACAATGTTGCGCAGAGAGAACACTTGATCCATGCATCCCCTTCCACTCCTGATACCTCCTTGTGTCTCACACAGTAAACCATCGGACACCATCCTCATTCTCCTTTCAATAATTTTACCATACACTTTTGCTGACAAACTGGTCAAGCTAATGGCTCTGTAATTTGCGCAGTCATAACTTGAACCCTTGTTTTTAAACAAAGGCACGATGACTGCGCTATTCCAGTCCCTGGGAATTCCCGAGCTCCAACATAAATTGAGGAGCAACAGGAACGCCTCCCAGACACAGGCGCCACCAAGCTTGATCATCTCGGCAGACACCATATCAATGCCCGCTGCCTTACCATTTTTCAAACTTCTTATCGCCCATTCAACTTCATCCATACTGATGCCATCGGAGGACGCCGTTGTCGAATGTTGATCTACTAGACCACATGCGACACCGGCGCCAACCGTAGCATCCGCATACATATCGCCAAAATATTCACTCCATCGACTTAACACGTCTTGTGTTTGTGTAAGAATGTCTCCACCTTTAGACCTTATTTTATTCATTCTGAGGGCTGCCCAACCACCCCGAGACTTTTTCACCTCCCTCCAAAAGAGTTTGGTGTTACCCTCGAAATTTTTAGTCAGCCTATCTTCTGCACTCATACTTGCCCTATCACGTTTCTCTTTCACTAAGGCCTTGGTGTCATTCTTACATTGCCGATATATTTCTTTCTTCTGTTCAGTCATACTGTCATTCAGATTCAAAGAAGAAACATAGTCCAGCCACGCTTTCTTCTTTTACTCTACGGAAGCTGCCACTTCCGCATCTCACCATGCATCACCATTTATTTTGCTATGCTTCATTGAACTTCCACATACTTCTTTCGCTGTATCTACAATACTCTCTTTCAATACTCTCCAGCATTCTTCAATGTCCGATTGCGGCTGGCTTGCTATCGTCAACCGTTCTCGGACACCCTCTGCATACTTTTCTCTTACACACTCTTCTTGCAACCTTTCAACCTTTATTCTTTCAAGCCCTCCGAAGTGGACACGTTCTCGCCAGTGCCTCCACTTTCTGAACAGACCACTAAATCTCGCAATAACGAGATAGTGGTCCGTATCGACTGTGGGGCCCCTGTATGCTCTTGCGTCCAATATTTTGCTTCGGAGGCGACTGTCTACCAAAATTAAGTCTATTATACTTTTCTGTTCATTCCTTCTCCATGTATACATATGGATGTCCTTATGTTGGAAAAATGTGTTTGACACAATGAGGTTTCTCTCCATGCATACATCCGCTATGAGTCTACCTGCGTCGTTGACTCTCCTATCACCAAATGGACCAAGTACGTCCTCATAGTCGGGACGCTTGGTCCCCACCCATCCTTTCAAATCTCCGCATACAATCACGCATTCACTGGTTTCTGCCATATCCAGAACTTCCCTAACATTATCCCAAAACTTCTCTAGGTCTGATGCCACCGAGGATCCTACGGGAGCATATGCTACAACCATGAATACCTTGGTGACACCAAGTTTTATACGGACCCAAAGAAGTCTGGGATCATACATTCCGTAATCCTTCACACCTGAGGCCAAGCGAGAGGACAACAGTACTCCTACCCCCATGCTGGCTCGATCGCTCTGTGGTACACCAGACCACAGAGCCATCCCGCCACCAGGAAGATCGCAGGCGTCGCTGCCCCTTCGCTTGGTCTCTGTTACACAGAGCACGTCTAGCTGTTTGTCCGCCATGACGGATATCAGCTCGTGCAACTTCCCTTCCACACAACCTCTTACATTCCACGTGCCCACCCGGCACTCTGCTCTCCTCGTCTCGCCTGACTGGGCAAGGCGTAATGGGTGGCGGCCCCCATCGCCGCAACTGACCAAGTTCGTACCGACGGGGGCGGGTCGGTACGCGTCGCCTCCGGGGGACGCCCTAACCCGCAATGCGGTACGCATTTCGAGCCGGATTAGCAGGCTAATTAGACTGGCAGGGTACGCGAACGAGCACGCTCCGGACTATGCCCCCCGACTGTACATAAAACACTCTTAGAAAAACTAATAACATTAGATTCCATCGCATTTACTTCACTGACGTGGTTGCATGCTGTTTATTTATATAATGCATTTTATTACAGAATTCCCCGAAGGAAGATGTTCAGATCATATTTTTCAACGTGGTGACAAAAAAAGACGTTGTGTGGGTTGTTATGAAAAATTACGACGCACATTGAACAGCATTGATGCTTCTAAAAAAGCTAAAAGAATTGTTACCATTTGCACACAATGCAAACAATCAATGTGCTTACAATGTTTTAATGAAAAACACTTTGCATAGTTTATAAACATAAACGTCTTTAATAAAACTTTTTCAATCGATAACTGAGATATTATTTTATTCCCATCACTACTTACTACACATATTGAACTATCTTTGGTTGCGGTACGAGATACAATCGATATCAAATTTATTTTGGTAATTGTAGTTTATTCTAATGTCCATAACTGCGTGCGAACCTAGCAAAATATAAAGCATTAGGCTATCTTTCACACACAAAAAATTCAAAATTATGTCATTGGTGTTTTGGAAGATATAAATTATTTTCAAAACTGTATCTTTAGGAGACTGATTAGGTCTCAAACGCACCAAAGGATAGGTTAGTTTAGAGATCTTTTAGGTCTCCAAAGCACCAGCTGAAAGTTCTTTAAAAATGATGGCGCAGTGAACGTGTTAAAGAGCATTTATATTTAGTACTACGTAAGGACAACCGAGCGTTAGTTAAGCGTACATGTTAAGTAACCTAATTTATACGGTTACCTAAAGATTGCGTAGAGGTTTGATTTATTCAGTTTTGTTGTTGCTAAGTGTTACATGAGAGGCTGTGGTAGAGAGTCGGCCGAGACGATAATATTAATGTAATAAATGAGAACATACTTTGAAGGTCGTTATTGAAAAGATCATTTTAGTTGCAATTAAATATAAACAATATGTATAACATTATTTCTAGAGCACGTTAATTTATAACCATTACTAAATTGCCTCGACGCCCATCGACCAGTCGATAATCGATTGAGGTTTATTAATTTTTTTTGACAATTCCTTATATCCTTAGCTTCTAAACATTAAAGTTATGCCTAATGACAATATTTTTATCTTTCTATTATAATAGTCTAAAATTATATGTAAATCAAGGAATTAGTAGGTACTGGTGATCAGTCCAATTGGCAATCGGGTGATAGTAGGGCATCGTACTTGCGGCTCCATACTTTTCATCGTCCCAAACGATTCGGGCGAGGCGTGTCCAGATCATAGCTGTCAAAAATAAGACTTGAAATTATAGGGCAAAATGTAGGTGAATTACCCACCCCTATTTAAGTACAAAAGTGTCGCACTATAATTAAAAAATAATAAGCTATAAGTAATTATTTTCAATTAATACTTATGGCTCCAGCTAATGTACAATTTTAAAAAGTAATATTCAGTTTTCATTGAGTACTTTTTGTGTATTGGTTTTATTTCAGCAACGGTAAAATATAGTCATATCAAACGTAACAGCACAATATGTATATAATTTAAATTTCAAAACATTTCAAATCAAATCAAATCAAATCAAATCATTTATTATGCATAAGCCCTAAAATGGCACTTACATATTGTCAATATTACATTTTTTTTTTAAATTAATCTACCACCGGATCGGAAAGCCGCCACAAACTGAGAAGATCCGGCAAGAAACTCAGTGGGCTCGTCATTTTTTTTTAAATTGTATGTTTTCTAATATTATTAGATACATATTTAATCCCCATTAGCTCCAGATTTATATATCCCCATTAGCTAGAGATGCCCTTCGAGTAAAGATTTATTTTTTAAAAGTTAAATACACCATTAACAAAAAACACAAAAAAGAACAGAAATGGTTGGACCAGATTCCACAAGCGGCACTCGATCACGAGTTAACTACTAAAGCAGCCATCACGCCCCTCAACCACATTCGAGGGAAGGGAGAGACCCGCTCACGTAGCTACCGCAGGCAGAGACCTTTTTAGTAAGCATGACCACACCAAGATCTATAAATTACAATCAAATCGCTCAATTAAATCAATAAATAACTCGTTAGGCAAAACACGCTACACTGTACAATTTGTGACAATGATAAATATACAGAGTTCAGACAACAGTGAGGATCAGCACTAAAACAACGTAAAAGATAAAATTATATAAAGTAATTGCTGAGAGAGGAGCAACTCATAACCATTCCGTATTATCATTTAGATAATCCGAAATGTTGTAATATCCTTTTTTACAAAGTCTAGTTTTGATAGCCTTTTTAAACTTATTTATGGGCATATCTCGGATATCTTTAGGTAGTTTATTGTAAAAGCGTATACATTGCCCCATGAAAGACCTACTAATTTTTTGTAGGCGAGTATGATGTATAACTAGATTATCCTTATTCCTAGTATTCACGTGATGAATGTCACTATATTTATCAAATTTATCAATATTTTTTTTTACATATAATATGTTTTCAAATATAAATTGTGATACAACAGTTAGAATGTTTATCTCCCTAAATTTTTCGCGCAGTGATGCTCTTGGGCCTAAATTATAAATCGCGCGGACAGCCCGTTTTTGGAGAACAAAGATATTATTCAAATCTACAGAGCATCCCCAAAGTAGTATGCCATAAGACATAAGACTGTGGAAATAAGCGAAATAAACAATTCTAGCCGTTTCAATATCGGTTAACATTCGAATTTTTCGTTGTCGAAATTCGAATTTTATATTCTATGCTCAAAGATTTTGCTACCATAAAAGCAAACACTAAATTCTAACTAATAAAATATGAGTTTGTTTGTTACGCTTTCATGCTTTAATCACTCAACCGATGATGTTGAAATTTCGCATTTATTGAAAGTTCATCCAGGAGAAAATGAAAACTTGGACATAACAAATTTTAGTTGGCTTACGTAGGTTAAGTACCTACATATATAATACTAGCTTCTGCCCGCGGCATCGCCCGCGTAAAAGGTTACTTTCCTAAAGTATTTCATCCCCTATTTTTATTTTACCCCTTAAGGGTAAATTTTTACAACATGTTAATGTCATGTTATTTATATCTAATCAATAGCCTAAAAATAAATTTCAAGCTTCTGGCTTTAAATATGACGATACTTCCTTACAACTTTTCATCCCCCTTTACAACCCTTTTTTTTTGCATTGAAAAGTAGCCTATGTCCTTTATCAGGCTCTATACTATCTGTGTACCAAATTTCATTTAGATTGGTTCAGTAGTTTTGGCGTGAAAGAGCGACAGACAGACAGACAGAGTTACTATCGCATTTATAATATTAGTAAGGATTTAATATTGTTTAAACATTGAAGTCGTCCCGTGGCATTAATACATAATAATATTAATTTCCATACATTTACAATACGTCAATGATCATGTTATTTGCCAGTGTTGTTTATTGTGAGATGTCTCTTGTTACCAAAATGTACGATTTGAGAACATTTACCCTGCTTCTGTTTATTCTAATATCACTTATTTTAAAACCCATCTCGATGCACAGATTAGCATATAAAAAAAGGATTTTTCAAGTCCAAACAAATTCTTCAGCTTTATTATATCTACTAAAATAAAACTGCAATAGCAGCTTTGAAATATTTAAATTTTACGTATTGCAAATTTTAAATGCATCAACATTATACATTCGCATATTTACGTAAACAATTGTTACCTTGAACTGGTAAGTTAAGAATACGACGCGGGCGTTAGTTACATCGTAACTAGACTAATTAGCATCTGTGTAAACTTGAACGGAACACATAGTGGGATCATAATATTTTATATCCGTTCCGCAACTTGGGGTCAAATATCAAGTAAACGACTATAAAAAAGAGGTGAAGTTCATTGTGAAGGTATAAATTTTTAGCGAGAGGCTTAATTACACAGATGGTGTAGTGATTTAAGTACTAGCCATGCATGTTTAGGGTCGTGGATTCGTTGTCCATGTAGGGTACTAGCGGCCCATCCACATGGCGCTTGAGGGGTACGTTTACGCCAGAGTACTTGTTATGAGGTCGTGCGCTGAACCTTTCGTCATAATATCCCGGATGAATCGGGCGGGGTGATAATTTTGATACAAGGATTTTATTTGTTTGTATGGAGAGTGTCTATGTAAAATATAAATTCGAAACGCCATAGCAAAATTTCTCAACATATCGTCATGTAGGTCCTCATAATGTATCGAAATTGAAAAAGGAATTTGGAGAATATTAAATGAAATTGGGCTTTTAAAAACACTATCCGTTCATTATAAATGAGCTAATTAACTATATTACAGAAACCATACACTATTACACGTAGCATACTACGTTTCGGAGTTCTAATGCCATTTATATTTATTCGCTTCTGCCGGCTTCGTCTCGTAAAAAGTATTTTTTTTTATTGCTTATGGTGGCAAACGAGCAGACAGCACACCTAATAGCAAGTGTCTCTGCCGCCCATGGACCTTTGCAATACCAAGGGTATAGCTAGACCGCTGCCTACCAATACAAACCCCAAACCCACCCCAGTTAGGCTTCCGGCTAATTTTCCGAAGTTGAGCTATTATCTCAAGGATTCCCTTGAATCCCTCAACTTCGGAATGTATGAAATTCACATTACCGAGATAAAAAGTATCCTAGATGTTAATCCAAGAAATGCTCTATGCGCCAATTTTCATCTAAATCTGTTCAACTGTTTACGCGTGATTGAGTTACAAACATCCAAACATCGTCACAAACCTTCAAATGTTTAATAAGTATTAATAAGATTTCTCTATTCATATTTATACATATATTCAGTGCTTTATTTTTTCCTTCTAACCGTGTCGACCTAATACAAAGTGACCTCGAATAAATAGCTCAAGAAAGGCCAATTCTTTCCGGAGACTGAAGGCTTTGTACTTGCTATACAAGATTAAAATATATAGGTATATAGAGTAATAGTATATAGAGTAAATTGTATTAACTTTATTATAAAAATAAAACTAATTAAACTTCCCTGTGTTGTTAATGATCTCCTCACTAAAACATATGTAGTCTCTAAATTTAGGCGTTCGTTAATCTAACGTTAGGTTCAATACTTAACCCAAATCTGAGAGTCCTCCCTTGACCATGAACGCTAAAGTGTTCGAAACGTCGGGTAATTAAAAATCAAATACAAACACGATATACGCGGATAACAGATTTGCGTTCTCTGTACTTAAGCCAGTTCTGGCTTATGACTATATTAGATCACGACTTAATCATGAGTTGACATGTTAAGATGCCAAAGGGAATGCTCCCATGGTTCGGACATCTGGAAACAATGCCGAACGAACATCTGGTTAAGAAGATATACAATGCGAAAGTGGAGGGATGTAGGTACCGGGTGAGACCGAGAGTAACCTACTTAGACCAGATCGGTCACGTACTGAAGGAAGTTGGAGTCAAGAGTCTCCGAAACCGGCGAGCGTGTATGAAGAGAATTATGAATGTTGAGGAAGCGAGTGAAGTATGCAAGGATAGAGTTCTCTGGTACTCTGTTCTCTCTGCCTACCCTGCAAGGGATATGGCGTGTTGATATGTATGTATGTATGTAAACATGTTCAAGAGAACATCTTGTTTTGTCATGTTGCAATGCCTGCTTGTTAACACTCTTTTTGTCTTTCGTCATTTTGTAAGACTCCCGTACTTACAAAAACCATATACATATTTTTATGCAATATACGCTCATTTGCAAAAAAAACGGGCACCTAAGCAATGAACCATTTCAAATGTTAATATTTCTTTGTTTGATAATTATAGGTAGTTTTATCCACACAATTTGGTAAATTAATAAGAAAATAATCGTTTTCATCAGTATTTCATAAAATTTAGATACAATTTATGGGAAATAATGCTAAACCTCGCTAGTAGTGTATATTCGCTAGTAGTGCATATGCTCATGAAGTAAAAATAAAAAAGTTTTTTTGTTTGTTTTTCTTTAATAAAGTAAAAGCAGATAAATGTTTAGCATCGAGTGTGACCCCCTCTAGCTAAAATCACAGCTTGAATTCGTCTGGGCATGCTAGCGAGTATATCCCGGATACTTGCTTGCGGAATACGTTCCCACTCCGCAGTAATCACATTCTTCAGCTCTCTGATGGTCTGCGGAGCCGGGTGTACTGATCTCACACGCCATTTCAGAACGTCCCAGACATGCTCTATGGGATTGAGGTCGGGACTTCGAGCTGGCCAATCCAAACGACGAATGCCGACCTCTTGCACATACGCATTAACATCGCGGGATCGGTGGGCGCGAGCATTGTCGTCCATAAAAATCGAGTCTTCACCTAGAGCGGCCAATGCGGGTTGTGCATGAGAAATTAGAACTTCCGTTATGTATCGATGCCCAGTCAGTGAGCCGTTTTCAATGAAGACTAACTCTGTACGATCCATTGAATTTATTCCTGCCCAAAACATAACAGAGCCCCCACCATAAGGTGTGATTTCTTCGAAACATGCCTCTGCAAAGCGTTCTCCTTGTCTTCTTAGCACTCGCCGACGTCGATCTTCACCGAACAGAGATATCCTGGCTTCATCAGAGAACAAAACCCTATTCCAATCGTCTTGAGTCCATGATTCACAATTTCTAGCGAACCTAAGCCTGTGAACTCTGTGCTCACGGAGTAATTTGGGGCCGCGGGCCGGGCGGTGACTGCGTATATTGGCAGCGAGAAGCCTCCTCCTGACCGTCCATAGACTAATATGCACATTTCTTACTTCTTGGAGGTTGTTCTTAAGATCCACATACGAAGATTTGCGATTTCTCAATGCGCGACTCACAAGAAAACGATCATCCCGTGGTTGGGTACATGGTTTTCTTCCAGAACCAGGCCTTCTCTCGAATCAAATCAAATCTGCAACCCTCTTCAAGCAGCGCGATAATTTTGGTAGCTTTTACCACTTTATCTACCATTTTTGATACAGCCAAACAGCATTAAATAAAGCTTTGACAGTCAAGGATATGAAATTAATCGATAAAAATTGAATAAAAGTTATGAAAGTCGATGTTAACTTCTGGAACTTCGCGCCAAAAATGTAGGATAAAAAGGGGTTTTCTGTAAAAATGAACATCAAATGAAAAATTGAATTTAGAACGTACTTTTTTAAATACCACAGCATTTTTAAAACCGGCCAGTAACGTGTACAAACGATTGAAACCTTTTTGGTATTGTATCTTTTTAAATATGAATGAAAATCAAAACCGCCCGTTTTTTTTGCAAATGAGTTTAGTATCTTATTAGTATTATTCATTTCATGAAAGGAGAAGGAAGTTGTTTTAGTAGTGGTAGGGCCACTATCTACAGCCACAGGCCGGTTCCTCCAGGTTAGTACCACATTCTCGCAGAAAATCGGCGGTCTTTGATTGGTTGGCAGCAGCTTTTTTTTGGCAGAGGGCTATGATGTATTCATCTCATAATCTCAGCGCATATATGATTCACTGTTGGGCTCGAGCCTCCTCCGTAATGGGAGGGAAATTGATCTACTATACCGCGCTGGTCAGACGTGTTGGTATAGGGTTTTGTTTCGAGTTTTCCTTCTCTTACATAGATGTTATATGCGTTATATATCTCTTAGTCGTCTCTTAGGATCACCCACGGGTAAGACAGGGAGTGGTGAATTGTATTCTTACTCCGTCACCACACGGATAATGATGTGTTCACGCCACGTTAATTCCGTCCAGAGCGACAGAAAGAACGGCACACGACCCCATAGACCCGCCCTACATGTACCTTTCTTCGGCGTGCGAGTGGGCCACCGGCACTAAGGTAAGCAGCAGTCTAAATATACCTCTGGTATTGCAAAGGTCCATGAGAGACAGTATCAAGTGATACTGTCTCACCATCAGGTGTACTGCTTGCTTGTTTGGCACCACAAGCAATATAAAAATACTGTGGTATATACACAGTTGTTATGCCCTACGATTAATTAACAGCTGGAAAGTTATTAAGTAAAGAATTAAATAATTTCTCTACTTACAATAATCGCTAAGCTAAACCAAGCAACTAATTATGATAAGTAGAGAAACTACTTATCATAATTAGTTAATCATACAACGTGAAGACAAATATGCCTCATTAATTATAATGTTCATAACTTCAAGCACTTAATATATACTATTTGGATCATTTAGAATGAAAAATATAAAATATACGTAACTTTTTCTTTACTTACGAGTGTTGTAGGAAACGTCTATCTAATAGACATAAGCAGATAACATAACTGCAAGAAAAGGAAAACTCAAAATAAAAACGTATACGTTTAACCTTTTTTTTTATTTTTGCGATGGACTATGGATGTGGTCGCACCCCGCCATATCGGTCCGGGGCGACGGTAGAGGCGGCGCGCATAATATTTTGTTTGGTAACGGAGCTAGAACACAATTCACTACTTCACATTCCGTAGGTATAGTAAATCGACTAAGGGACTATGGGATATATTTATCTAAAACTAAAAAGTAAGAGAAAGAAAACTCAAAAACATATAGATAAGATAATATGCAGATAACATCTAAAATGAAAGAGAAAGAAAACTACTTTTACGGATGCTATCGCGTTTGTATTTGATTTTTAATTATCCGACGTTTCGAATACTCTACAGTGATCACGGTCACGGAAGGACTGACTGTAAAAGTAGTTTTATTTCAAATGCGTAATACTCGCGTAAACATTAGAAACCATTAAGAGAAATAAAATACGAAATTAAATCCTATAACAACCCGTCTGACCAGAATGATATGCAGGTTAGCTTCTCTCCCATTGTAGAGGAGGTTCGGCAGTGAAACATATATGAACTGAAATGATGAATAATATTTTAACATATCCTAATCGATTTTGATGAATTGAATACAATTAAAGTGATGGAACCGATAAGGCTAATTAATCGCTTAGAGCGTAAAGAGAATAATGAAAAATGTATTTTTACCAATGCAATGAATGTTATTGAGATTCTGTGAGATTACATTTATGCAACAGTTTTTTTTATATAATATTTTTACGACCATGAATTAACTAATATATGGTCAAGGATGTGTTATTTAATATTAATGTATATACGTATGAGTTGACATCATATTAATAACATAATCAAGTAAGATGGCGTACCAGTAACACAGTTTCGACTAGAAATCTAATATTCATGTATTGATTACGGAAAGAATAACATAAAAAAATATGTTTTGACGCAATAGAACTTCGTTACATAATAAATGTCTGTACTTTTTGGGCACTCAATAAAACATTGAAATGGGCACGTATTTCTTAACATTAACTAGGTACCTACACATATATTTATTCATAACCTCAAACCCTTACCTCTGAAGAAAAACTAAGGTACAACATAACCATATATTGAAACATACTTAGAAAAGATTTGCCCAGTTTATTATATTCATTCATACTGTTGGGCATAGATCCAGACGAAGGGTAATTTCCTTCATCAGGTCGTCAAAATAAGACAAGTTAGCCTAGGGTTTCATTGATCTTGCCGGGCGGGCCACCGAAGACAAAGATCGGGTACCGGTGGCCCGCTCGCACGGCAAAGAGAGGAGTTTGTATGGTGGGTCTATGGAGTCACGCGCCGCCTCCTCCGTCACCTCAGACCGATTTGGCGAGGCGAGGCGCACCCATAGTCCACCGCAAAAAAAAGGGTTCATTGATCTTATCTGCTTATACTTATCCCTTATTTTATATTTACGATATCCACAAGAAACCTTTCTTTTTTATGATCGACCCCTCGATGAAGTAAGAACACTACTACATCAACACAGACATTTTTTATAGAATCGAAACCGATCGAACCATGTTTTACAATATGGAGGAAATTAAAATTAAATTAAATTTAATCGATTTGAACTTAAGCCGAAAATGTACTTGTACTGCCATCTATTGTTAAGAGCTAGTAAACAATTTTAGGCCGCTGTGGTTTTGTAGATTAACATTTTTAGATTACGCAATTGCAATTAGGTCAAAAGTTGCAAAAATACAGTTAGGCCACTCTGGCTCTAGCAGCCTCATATGCTGTCCCGCTTCATTCGGTGAACAAGAGCCGCAAGCATACCTATCTGAGTGAATTTGGGTTGAGAGGCAGCGACCTTTATAGTTGTACTTTTGGTGTTGCAAACGTCCATAAGCGGCAGTAACACTTATTTTTAGGTATATACTTACTCGTTTGTCACCATAATCAATAAAAAATAAAATAATACCCGTACTTCAAGGACAATTTCATACAAAGGTCATACATAACTCTGTAAAGCAGTTAGACTGTCAAGCACTTCATTAATATCGTCTATCAAATAATGTTATAATTTTGTCGCCTATATATACGAAAAATGTTAGATATAAGTTATATTTCGTCCAATATATACATAATCTTTATAAATTATGGACTATGTATTATTATACTATAGTCTGTCTAATCTAAGAAGTGCACTTTGACAGCTGTCTGAGTAAGTTGTCTACCTAGACAACTATACACATACCTATGTGAACCAAATAATCGCTATCGAAAATATCCGATTTTACTGAGAAATCGATATTGATTCTTTATATTTAATAATCGGTTTATTTTTTATTTTTCAAAAAGGTGATGAATAAGTGCTAAATTAGTACTAAACAAATTTAATTATTTCAGCATAGAATCTATTCATCATATTTAGTAGGATTAGGTTAATTAAAAACAAAAACTGGATTTGAAAATGTCTATTTATTAAGAATTACTACTATTACTTGAATTATCAGCGTCGCGAATATTAATAATTATTTTCTCATCAATCAAAGTGTCGAAATGTACATCTCTGTCAAAATCTCTATTCGATTAATTGTATTATTCTAATATTTTTACTGATTATTTGGATATTCGTGAATTGGAAGTTGTCAAGCACTACTGTATAGAACGTGATGACGTGACATTGTTAGGTCGTCAATGACAATTACTATTTACCATGTTATTTTTATTTTAAATGATTTTTACGAGTTTCAACATTAGATTATTGTACAAGAAAGTCACCCGCAATGTTAATTATGTAAATAACTTAAAAGTTGTTTAAAATTTCAGATTTAGTGTTTACAATCACGTGTATACGTTTGACCGAGGTTATTGTGTATTAAAAAATGCAAAACGTCAAAATGCACTTCTTAGATTAGATGAACTATAAATAATATTTCTAGTGTTTCATTAAAATCAAATCAGTAGTTGTAATATGTCGTTGTTATTCATTGTAAATCCACATGCCGGCTGCAATTTATTAACATGACAAAATTTGATAAAAGTCAATTAAAAAAAAACTTATTGAATAATATTCATTAATTTAAATCAACATGATCTAGATATATAGAAATTTTTTTTTTTAGCCACTTTACGAAACAAATACGGTATTACATTATGGGTCAAAAGTAATATCTAAGAAATAAAGTATGTATATGTATAGGTTATTATTAGTAACCACCTATAATTCAACCCATAGTGGCCCGCTAAAAGAATACTAATAGTGTTTCATTGTATAACTAAAGAACAATAGAATATCTGAGAGAACACCCAAAACTTTGAACTGAAGTAATTGAGGATTACAAATTGTTTGAATAATGAATCTATCTATTAAACGTGATCAATATAACACCGAGGTCGTCGTTTAGTAAAATTGTCTATCCACCAAATTGTCTCACGATGCAACATAATAGAAGTATTAATTATTATGTAAAACTTTGACCATGATATGAATGCGGACGGTGTCGGATGCGTTTACCATTAGACAAAGATAGTAAGATCTTGACACAGTTTCTATGCATAGAACCTTAAGACTTGCAATAACATAAGTAGTAGATATTTGAAAAGATTAGATGGAACACTTTCTCAGAATCATCACAGTGTTTTCTATACTTTTATATCTTTAATTATTGCTTGTGTGTTTTTTGCACGCCTCAACGCGAAGAGTAGACAATATTTTATTCTTATTGCACTTATTGAATAAAATAAATAAACATAAGTCACGAATTCGTTTTTATACTTCGACGGAACTCACAGGAAGCCGTTGGATGCAGTGGCACACGACGGTTTTGAGTGACATTCTCGTGGAGAGGTTCATGTAGTGGATGTCTAGGGCTTGATGAATGGATGGATAGATGGAATATAGAAAATGTACGTGTATCAATTAATATGCTATTAATTGATACGCGTAATGATTTAACGGCTAAGTTAGAATGTAGACATTAATCGTGAAGAAATGGTAGTTGTTATTTTTTTTTAAATATACTGACATTAACCTGAATAAATATTGTTTATTCATTTAATAAAACAATATTTAATAATTGAGTAAATTTTCTAATAATCATACCAATTTTAAGGCGTATCAATTCACGAAAATTCAAGAAAATTAAAATCAGGAAATATTCTAAAATAAAATGGCTTTAGCCTTGTGGTCAACGGTAATGGCCCGAATCTTGACATGGCGATTTAACCGCAAGAAATTAATTAGCGTCTGATGCAGATATGCTTATATTTATTATTTATATTTTAAACCTTTTTTGTTGTTGTAACATACGCAGTGTAGATAATTATTTACGAAACTGTTTACAATTTTTATATTTTTTCAAGGTAACGTAACTGTTTGTAGATTTTGGTGCAGATATACTTATTTTATAATAATATATTATTATTTATTATTATTATCTTATTTTAAAATAATATAATATACTTATTTTGAGAAACGGCTGCATGTAGCAGAGATGCGAATGTTAAGACGGATGTGTGGCCTGACGAGAATGGATAAGGTAAGAAATGAGTATATAAGAGGAAGTTTGAAAGTGGCGCCAGTGACAGAAAAGTTGAAAAGTGAACGCCTGACTTGGTATGGACATGTGATGAGACGGGATGAATGTAATGTTGGGAGAGGAGTTTTAAGTATGAATGTTGAAGGCTTTAGGGTTAAGAGAAGACCGAAGAAAAGATGGATGGATTGCGTGAAGCATGATATGAATAGAAAGGGAGTGAACGCAGAAATGACATCGGATAGGATTGAATGGAAGAAAAGGACATATTGCGTCGACCCCAAGTAATTGGGATAAGAGCAGGGTAATGATGATGATGATATACTTATTTTAAAAATATAAAATTGTAGTATGAAAATCAAACTTAAACCTGGCTTCTTAGATATAAAATTAAATCAATGTTTATTAAGTTTAAAAATTTACTAAACATCTGAGACGTCACACAGATAAATATTCGACTGACAAGTATTTAAGTCATACCACCTTCTAAAGTATACGGTATATACAGTGTTACATTTTGATCATCTAATAGCAGACTATTTCTGTTACAGATAATAAGACAATTTCTATTGTTTCGCTTTGAACACAGCATGAACGGTATCTAATATATATCGGTATATAATATGTATCGGTATAACGGTAAGGATTCCAATAATGCTTTACTCTAAAGTATTAGAATTTATGTAGTTAGATTACTACTCTTTTCAGCCAATATGTATCCGGGTTCAAAAAAGTCTGTGACTAGAATTGTCAACAATAACTTACGGCACAGAAAATGATCTTTAAATTTCGGGTTGAAATAGAAGTTTAATGTGTTCAGTCTGCTATAGAAAGGGATATCGATATATTCGAGATTAAAAGCTAGAACAGAAATCTCCATAGAGGAAAGGATTTACAGACAGCCCGAAGCATGCTGACGACGCAGTGTAAGATAGGCCCTCACTAGGTGGACTAACATCGTCAAAGTTGGAGGAAGTCGTTGGATGCAAGCAATAATGGATCGCGACCGTCTCAGGTATTTTTGTCTTTTATGCCAAGCAATTTATTATGGTTGACGTTATGACTGCGCAAATTACAGAGCCATAAGCTTGACCAGTTTGGCAGCAAAACTGTACGGTAAAATTATTGAAAGGAGAATGAGGATGGTGTCCGATGGTTTGCTGTGTGAGACACAATGACATTTTACCGGAGTATGGTATTAACGGTAAACTGCTACAGGATGTGCAGTCCAGTTACATGGGCTGTAGAGCCTGTGTGCGGCTGGATGATGGAATGTCGCCTTGGTTTGACGTCAATATCGGCGTTAAGCAGGGGAGCGTTCTGTCAGCCAGGCTGTTTATCATATATCTGGATAAATGTCTCCAAAGGTTGAACGATATGAATGTGGGAGTCCAGATGGGCGACTCAGCGGTCACTGCTCTGCTTTATGCAGATGATGCAGTCCTGTTGGCACAGTCAGCGACTGACCTGCAGACCCTAGTCGACACAGTGACAGAAGATTGTAAGAAAAGGGGTCTACGCGTGAATGTGAACAAGACCAAAATAATGTTCTTTGAAAGAGATGAAGCCAGGACAGATGTAAGAGTAACAATAGGTAATGATGTACTAAAGCAAGTGGATGAATTTGTATATCTTGGATGTGGATTTAGCCGATATGGAAGGTACACCACTGATATAGAGCGAAGAGTGAATGCGGGAAATAGAGTGAACGGAGCGTTGGGGCAACTTCTCGGTAGCCACCACCTCAGCCAGAAGACACGTGTAGCAATACATAACGCAGTGCTTGTCCCAACATTACTGTATGGAAGCGAGAGTTGGGTAGGCAGAAAAGAGTATGAAAGTAAAATTAATGCGGTCGAAATGCGATCTCTGCGGAAAATCTGTGGAGTAAGGCTGACCGACCGCATTCGTAACGACGACGTAAGAGAGCGAGTAGGTATGAAAGAGAGTATTGGAGTAAAGATGCGAAAGGGAATGCTCCGATGGTTCGGACATGTGGAAAGAATGCCGAACGAACATCTGGTTAAGAAGATATACAATGCGAAAGTGGAAGGATGTAGGTACCGGGGGAGACCGAGACTAACCTACCTAGACCAGATCGGTCATTTACTGAAGGAAGGTGGAGTCAAGAGTCTCCGAAACCGGCGAGCGTGTATGAAGAGAATTATGAATGTTGAGGAAGCGAGTGAAGTATGCAAAGATAGAGTTCTCTGGCACTCTGTTCTCTCTGCCTACCCTGCAAGGGATATGGCGTGATGATATATATGTATGTATGTATGTCAAGCAATGAACGTTGCAAGGCATTGGATGAACGCATATAAATCTAATAGATTAATAGATCATAATATTACCAGGTTCATATACGATCAAAATTGTTACGATAGACGGCCAAAAAAGATTTACCTATCTCGGATAATTGCGATGATAGAATTATTTTAAAATGATAATGTTAAGCTAAACGTTAGCCAATTTATACAAGTTATTAGTCACACTAGTAGGTTTTCTCACGTGGGCATTCTACGGCTTACGCGGGTCATTGCTTCCGCCATACAATCTCACCTAATCGGTAAACAAGACACGTTTTATGTAATAAGTTTCGGCGTCTGTCCCGACTGTGGTCGAGCTTCACTTTCACTAAACAACACACTTTCCCATAGTTTAGGGAGATCAGTTTATGGTGAGTAACGTGACACGAGGATGGCTTCGGATCACGCTAAAATTGAGTCATGAGCAGCTTGTATAACTGTAACAATTTTATTTATACTTAATGACTGTATCGTGATTGTTCACGGCATTTGTGATATGTTATATCGTCGCTAGATTATAAATATATATGTATCAATGATATAACTGGATGCAAGGATGTTATTTAAACCATGTATAATGGAGAGAAAGTTAGGCCTCCAGTTATTCGAGTATCATGTACGAAATGCCGCTGTATCACTCTGATATGGCAGTATGGTTCAATACATGCAGAAATCAATATAATATGTATATTAATAGATCTCACGTATGCGAGTGTAAGTATATCCACTCACAAACTAATTGCGTCGTTCTGGAAGTGTTGCTTCCGTGCTTGCCGAAACGTGGAAACGTCACTTCCGAAATAACCCACATTAGACAAGTTTGAGCTTATTAATTTACTACTCATAACATTATTATGTCCCGTTTGCAAAATACATGGTTTTAAAATAATTATTAGATAAGTTACGTCATTAATTTAAATATGTAACTAATCATGTATAAAAGAATTTTAAAAATTAATTACGGCCGTCTAAGTGGAACAGAATTTAATTTTACATATTAGAGTATTTTAAAGGCATGCTATACCAACATTAGGTCATAAATTATTAAAGACGATTTAAATCTTAGGGAACGTAATCGTACTAGATGATTAAATTTTTTTAACACCGTCGCCCCTCTCTGTCACCTCTCGTAGTATATGGAAGAGTCTAATTTTGTTCAAGACTAGTATTTCGAAAATCCCCCTTTTTGCCTATACAGGTCTCTTATTTACTTACTCTGCTTAATTTTATTAGTATACACATTAGTTATGTGTAATTTATGATTAGATAAAACATAAACGTATCATCAACAGGAAGCATAATGTAGACTAAATAATACGTAGCTATTTCATCTCATTCGTTTTTACATGTATAATATAATATATATTAATTTTTATACTTATGTTAAATTACCTCTTAACTTCCTTCCTAAAGCCGAGCGAATTTTAATATCGTTTTTATACTTCGGGAATCATCTGAATAATTTTTCAGACCGTTTATTTCGTCGTTCAAATTGACAGAGTTCTTCTGTTGGGTCAACTAATACGACTCTATAGTTGTAGAAAAATCAAATCGCTCGCGCACATATTATTGGTAGGCAAAACAATGCTTTGGACAGCTTAACTAGTCGTAACGACTTTGGTGTTCCAGCCAGGACACTCGAATTTGAACGTATATATACATACAA
Source organism: Lymantria monacha (assembly GCA_905163515.2). Lineage (NCBI taxonomy): Eukaryota > Metazoa > Arthropoda > Insecta > Lepidoptera > Erebidae > Lymantria > Lymantria monacha. The sequence goes on along the minus strand of LR991091.1, from coordinate 14,129,141 downwards.
ATACGCGACCACCTGACTTCTAGTAATGGTGAGTATTTTAATTTGGAGCTCTTTGTCGTAGAGGTCTCTCAACCAAGCTAAATTTGACGAGTGAGGAATATAGAGACAGCTGTGTGATATGTCTTATATATGTGGTGACTATTCAATTTGGTAGATCACAGATATCTCCATTTTATTACTCATTCAGAGGGCTATTATCCATTTAATTAAAAAAATATGCAATATTATTACGATAATCAATATTGATATTTGGGAGGCATTTCTCGCTTTTGCGAGATACATTTTTAAATAGAGTTCACCGTTTGAACACTCCTATTTTGGAGTTCGGAGTGTAGATTTCAATTAAAGATAATTTCAAAGAAAACGAGAGTTGAGGCTCCGTATATTTTCATTTAATATTGTGAAACCTTAATTTTTTTTTCTGGTATATTTTTATTAATGAGATTTGGTACCTACCACCCTCTGGTGACACCAATTTATTTTTATTATTTATCATGATATAATTTTTTTTATAAGTAGATACTATCTAATACGGGTAGGTACATTTTTTTTAAATTCAAACAAACGTACGAACACCCTATTTAGCTTTGTTATAATAGATAATATAGATGTCTCTGTTTAAATCTATTCTTTGAGACGTGTGCATTGTACACGCTCTGTCGTGCGTGCGCCTGCATACCGTGACTGAGCCTCAAGGTACTGTGACTTGACATGTTTTTTTAAAAATAAAGGGTAACGTAACGTAGTGCCACATTACACATTAGACATGTGTAAGTAATGCGAGTGATGCATCACACGTAATATTACCCGACCGCGTACTGTCATATTACACATTACGCGACTAAACATGACATGACATTAAACATCACACATCATATTAAACATGACGCGAACACCCGTGTACTGTTCTGCATTTCTGCAATGTTCGGTAATTTGGTAATGGTTATCTATCTCTCAAACGCGCCGTGTGTCTTTTCGGGAGAGTGAGAGGGATAGAACGACTGGACCACGTTGCGCCTGCGGTCGATAAATATTTATTTTGAGCTTTATTTTCAGAACAAAGGCTTATATTGAATGAAATGTCATGTGTGATGTTTGAAGTGATGGTAAAAAATAATATAACTCGGCACGAAATGTAATGCCATATAACATCACTTCGCGAAGTACTGTTTCGCGCATGTCTATAGTATAGGTATCTATTTGAGTAAGGTAGCATTTGTGAGAAGATGAATTTTGTTTTTTAATAAGTTGCTGGAGGATAAAAGCCTCAATTAATTGAACAATTGCACCTTCATCATTAGATACTGTTTTTTATAAATAAAAGTTATCGCGAAAGAAAAGCTTGTGTCACATAGTATGCGAATGAGGGATAGTGATTGAGAAACATATGTTAGAGGAGAGTGTCACCCAAAACCAGTTTGGATTAATAACAGGTTGCGGGACAACTGATGTAATATTGCAGTACATCAACTGTGAGTAAAATATTGTAGGACATACATACATATGACCTGGTAGTGGTGCAGATAGTGCGCCTAGAACGGTTTTAATGATAGACACTACTCCTGTTAAATATATTTTATCCAATAGATATATAATTAGAGCTGTCCTATGTACCTACGTAAGATCAGTAGTAGACTTGGATAATTCCAAATGACGGTATGTCTGCATCAAACTCTGAGTTATATCCTTATTTCTCTTTTCTTATAAATAATGGTAATATTCTACGATTTCGACGACGAAACCGACCTGGATAGGTAATTGTACGCTTAAATTTCGACGACTTTGATCACATTTATTCAAAATGCATTAAGGTACATAAATTTATGCTAGTTATACACATACCAGCTTTTATGAAGTTGGAAGTTGAAACAGAAATTATTTGGGATTTTTTTTTTAATTGATATCCTGGTTGGTAGTAGATAATAATTGTAGTACATTTTATTCTCAATCTAACATCACTTATGTCAAAAACATGATGCATTTCAAATGTAACTTTATGTAATTACGTTAATGATTTTAATTAACAGGAAGCCGTAAAAGATATACAGGTACCTATATTTAATATAGTTTTATTGAAATTATTATTTATGCTCGTTAATAATTAAGATATTTGTTAAAAGGCTTGCAAAGCAAATTGAAGGATGCACGGAATAAAACAAGATGTCGTTTATATACACTATGCTAAAGGTGAAATCGCTGAGTCATGGAATCGTGATTCATTTAAACAATAACCGTATATTTATTCAATCTTAAAATGAACCATAGATCACGATTTATGGCAATCAGATGAGCATTACGATTAATAGGTGCTAGTGTTAATAGGTGTTAAGTATGAAGTAAAGTATCTCCTTCACCGTATATAGGTAAGCCTGAGCTGTCTTAGCTAGATTACTAATGGTATCTAAAATATCAATTTGTTAAGCTGAAAAATTGTATATTGTTACGATATTATAATATTAAGCGAAGGAAGTTGACGAACTGTGAGTATTGCTGTATAAGAAATGCACAGGTTTTAATGATATTTTGCACAGTTATAACTTAGGTGTGAAATGGTTAGTTAATATAGGAGATGCAAATGCTTTTCGTCTATAGCAAGAGACAATAAAGCAACCTGATCGTCCAGAGTGTATGAATATATATATGAATTCGCATAGAAAGTAAATATGACTTTAAACTTGATGCTACGGTAGGCACACTCTTGTATCATCCGGTACCTTGACGAAATAGAGTCCGATTTGTTGCCCGATTCGACTTTCGAAGGGGGCATTTGATCATCGCGGACTTACTGCGCCTGATGGAGATGGGCACTAAGGCTGTCACCAGCGGAGGAGTGCTGTTAGCAGTGTCTTTGGACATCGTCAAAGCATTTAATAGTCTGCCATTCAGCTGCATCAGGGAGGCGCTCCCATATCACGGGGTGCCTGAGGCGGCTATTGGCAGATTACTTGTACGGGCGCAGTGTCCTCTGCGCGAATTGCGCGACGCCACTGTAGTCTCCCTCCCTGATTGGACTTAATTTGCTATGCTGACAATATGCTCGTCACAGCCCGGGGCAGCACACTAAAAGATCCAGATGAAATATCTGGGTCTGGTGCTTGACGGGTGGTGTTTCTTCCGAGAGTATTACCGTAAACTAGCTTCCGGCCCGTAGGCGCGGCGTTGAGAGGTACATTGTAGGGTGGGTGTACGGGTTCGCGCGCCGTTTCCTCTGTCACCGAGGATGGATCGAGCGGGGTATGACCATACCCACAGCCCGCCGCCAAAAAGACCTGTAACGATAATTGTAATGATGGAGTGCATGACGAGTTAATGAGAAAATTATTGCCAAAGTAGGTAGGTATACATGTTGTTTGAGTGAAGATATAGGCAAAGCTGGATACTAATGTAAAAAACTGTGCGCTAAAAATCTCTAAAAATAGGTTTATGACGCTACGTATTGTTTTATGACTGTGTATATTAATTTAAATATTTTTATTATACTAAAATATTACCACACGTTCAATAACTTGATCTATTTATTACTGACATTGAACTGCGACCGTGAGAGCGTGAAATTAAAATCGACGTTGATCATATCGACAATATCCATCACAGCTAAACTGATCACGTAATATTATTAATATTCAAAAGTAATTGTAATAATAAATAATGAAACGCCTTTTGTATTAACATTTTAATTTTACGATTGTAATTAGTTGCTTGAAAATATATAAATATATAATCACCCAAGTTGCCTTTGTTATTTGCAATTATATTTGAGTCTGCTTTGTAGTCTAAACTAATTCTGTAACACATTGTTCCCAGCAAATGCCATTTGAGTTGCACATGCAAAAGGATCACTAAGGTATAAATAACTACATAACTATAAAAATATGTTTTAAAGTAAATGTTGGTGGATATCTTGCCAAGGCGCATAAGAGTACCTACATTTGTTCAAATCATAGCGAATACAAGACCAGACGTCAGAAAATATGAGGGTACTGAAGAATTATATCTGCTATAAGTACATATTGATGATGTTAGTGACAATCAAAACTTATAGATTAAGCTATTAGCAAGTAACTATTAGTAGGACACTTTCACATAGATTTCTTATAGATTTACTTATTCTATAGATATTTTTTTTTGATGATTTTCACGGTGTTGTCAGTCAAAGTTTGTTTCTTTTTTTTTAGGACTAATCCCCCTACAGATTCCCACCATTGTAACTTCTGTAAGCCAGGATTCACAATGGTCTCCATAAATGACACCGAGATTTGACCCTCAGGCAGTCCCGGTTTTAATTGTCTTGGGACCCGCAACAAATTTAATTAGAAAAGGTTAAATAGGAGGAGTTGGAAAGAGTGATTCCACTTCCCTCCTAGGCAAAGCGGGCGACAGGGAAACAAAATGACTTGTCAGCCAATAATTAAAGAGATGTAGGTACGGCTACGATAAGTGCAGCAGTACGGCACCACGGATATGGAAGAACTTAACGGGGCCTATATGTGAGCGTTAAGATTGATTGCTACAGTAGGTATTGCAGAAACGCATGGAAATTTTCTCGAGTTGCCACAAGGTCCGTATAGTATACTGCTCCACAGGTGGCTTGCTTGAACTTTGACATAGTGGTGAAGGTACGAGTTTAAAAGAAAATAAATTACTTTTAAAGTTGCCATGGCCAGTTAATTGGCTGTATTAAAAAAAAGCAACGCACAGCATCAAAGAATAGAACTTTGTGTATCAACAGTCACGATAATCGGAAGGACAGGTAAACCATGGTAACCCAAACAACTACGCCATTACTTCTCAAATCATTTAGCTCCTAGTACACGCCGTGGGTTAATGGCCTGTACAGACAGGCCTATCATGGCAGAGTATTATACTGCCCTCTAACTGCTGTTATACGAATTTATAATTAACTTGTGTAAGTATTAAAATAGTTACTACCACTTACTATCAAATGTCAACACTGGCATTTATTTAGTTACGTCCTTGTAACTGGAAGTGTGCCAAGTAATATGAGTGACTTGAATCGGATCATATGAATTATTATGGAATAATAATAACGATCGACCTTGGTTGGCTAATAGCCTGCTGTCTTGATTCCGCCATTCACAAGATAAAAATTACTCTCAACTACTTATAAAGATTAATCGCGGTCAACGCGAGTAGAATGACTAAGTAGATTTTATCAATGTATCATTGATCTACAAGTGTTATCTCACACTTCTATTACAGTGATCTTAAGAATATTATTATCTAAGACTATAATTACATTATAAATATTAATTTTTTTTTTGTTATTATTCTCGTCTTAGTCTTATTATACCTAATTAGAATAGCATTATATTAGAATTGAAATTCAAAAGAAATATCAATAAATAGTATCTCCAATTTCACGAACCTTATAGAAGCTATAAATTCTATCTGCGCACATATGCCAGGACTTGAGTTAAGTACCTATATATTAAGTTTCATTAAAACTCGTTGAATGGTTTCTGGTAGGCGAAGTAAAAATTATCAAATAGACATCAATTAGTTTTTTATTGCATGCTGGCAAACGCGCAAGCAGTACACCTGATGGTAAATGTTGCTGCCGTTTATGAATCTTTGCCATACCAGGGGTACAGTTAGGCTGTCTACTAACCAAAACTTACCCAGAAAGTTGGATTGTTGTATATAGAGGGGAACACAACAACTATTTTATATTTCTAGACGTAATTCTTTTTACAACGATGTTTACTATTTCGAAAGCAAACAGATAAAATTATTGTAGGAAATGAAAATGTCACTATTCCGTAAAATGAACAGGAAATTACTATTAATATTGTAGTAAAATTTAAATATACAGTTGGTTCAGGCTGGAATCTGTTTGGTAAAAACGTTATTTGATTTATACATGCATCTAAAGGGCATTTTCGTGCACCTAGGCAGAGGTACTAAAGGCAAACAAAGGCTATTATGTAAGTATTATTGGCATGAATGGTTTAAGTCAGAAAGACGCCATAATTGTCTGCAGGTCAAGGCACTTTTTAATTAGTAGATACGTTACTTGATATTATTCCCACATCCAGTTATAGTAGATATAAGACGATAAGTTTATAAACAACCTTAGTAATGGCCCAGTGTATTTAATCACCCATTGCCACCGGCTAGTGTCGTGGTTACATCACTTTTTAAGAAATAACGCAAGCCTTAAGGAGTTCTCTGTTCAGGACTTGTGTGCTTTGTACCGAAGTATTTGTATAGATGTAGTCTACACAAAGATTTCTCTTACTGGCACTGTTTGCTTTTTAAGATACTTTTAAATAAGCGAAGATTAAGCGAAAACACATCATATTTACGATGATACACTTAATTAACTGAAACATTTTATTACTTGAAATCTAGGCACTATGTGAATGTTTCAATATTAGCGAAAAATACATATTACTTAAAGTCTAGGCACTAAGTATGTGAATGTTTCAATATTAGCGAAAAATACATTTTAATCAATGAATCATCTAAATCACATATTTATTATACTCTGATAACATTAAATGATTAACTGATTCTACTTATAACTCATCATTCTTCTACTCTTATCCCAATTACTTGAGGTCGATACAATATGTACTCTTTTTTCATAGTACATATTGTAAAAGTTATTGGCAATAGTTTTATGACCGGCCGCCTGCCAGACGTCAACCCTCCTTGGGAATGTAATTGTTGACCAAGGCATCAGATGGCGTTTGCCCAGGTCGTTATAAGGCTCTTAGTCGTCTTTTACGACATCCACGAGCAAAGTAAGGGTTGGTAGTATTCGTAGCCGCTACCACACAGCTAAGTGATTCTACTTATAACTATTTTACTTAATTAAGAAATTGAAAATTTCAAGTTGCATCTGTCAAATGCGTTCTCACAGCGGTCGAATTATAGTGTTGTTAGTTGGCTTTATTATATAGGTAGCTGTTTGTATGTCATTCTAAGGTCTCCTTGATATATTATGTATGTATAATTATGCCTGTTCTCACGGTATCAGTGTCAACTTTATATGATTGATAGAGATCATCGACTAAATATTGTCGCATCGTTTGCTAGTTGCGGAGACTACAAGATTATATCGGTCTTTAAAGCTTATTAAAAAAATATTATATAGATATAGGTAAATTTCACGTATTTCTTTTGTCATAGGTATAAGTAAGATGAAAGCTGTGGTAGCGGCTACGAATACTGCCAACCCTTGCTTTGCTCGTGGATGTCGTAAAAGACGACTGAGAGCCTTATAACGACCTGGGCCAAGTCTATCTGATGCCGTTTGGTGAACAGTTACATTCCCAAGGAGGGTTGACGTCTGGCAGGCGGCAGGTCATAACACTATTGCCAATAACTTTTACAATATGTAGTATGAAAGAAGAGTACCTACGTATTGTATCGACCCCAAGTAGTTGGGATAAGAGTAGGAGAATGATGATGATGTACAAGTAAGATGTCGAATTCATTTAAATATTGTATGAAATAAAATTGTGTTTTCGGATTGTACCTAAGTATAGCATTTTTGCTTTATTCCAGGTATTGTACAGTACCTATATGTATATGGTTACGCGATTAGCGTAAAGTAGGTAATATTGTTATCAGAATCGTTTTAACGACTAATGATTACATATCTTTATTACATATATATTATTAACTAACTCGTGCAGCTTCATATTTTTTTGATAGGTAATCATAAAGGTATCGGAAACATATTGAAAAAATAAAACTCATTAAAAACCTTAAAAATAGTTTTACTTCATATAAACTCACACCCACGTAAATACCAGAAATCATTCTATAAATAAATAGCTGAAATAGTACATATGTAATTAATTTGTAATATAAAATTAGTAAAAATGTATAACCGCCGGATAGGTATGTACCTAAGTGTAATTAATGAAATAGATTTAGGTACACGAATAAATGAATTTAATTAACTGCCCATATCATTGATCAATTTCTGAGGTTTAGTTTGTAAGGATACGGATCTCCGTGTGCAGCTGTGCTCAGCCAGTCACTTCTCCAAGGCTCTGCTCGTATTCGACACACGAATGATCCTGCCTTTCTAAAATACTTACCAACCATTTGCATTGCTATCGTTTTGTATAAAATGTGTTTAGGGTTTATAAGTACCTATGTATATTAATAGATTATGTAGGTATACGATTTAAGAGTTAATCTGCAAATATTTTCTTTGTTAGTAGGGGTATTTGTATACAAATACCCCTACTAGCTACTACTTTACTTATTATTTTTTTTTAATGATCGTCATCATCATTTCAGCTTATATACCTACGTTTCACTGCTGAGCTCAAGGCATCTGCACAATATGAGGCAAATTGATCTGCTCTAGCACGCTGATCAGACAGGTTGGTTTAGGGTTCCAATCGAGCATCGAGAATCCACTTGTTTTGCATAGATGTTACCTGGATATTATATCCCTTAGTCGTTTTTAGTTAGGTCCTACCAGGACCACGCTGTTAACGGTTTTCTGTCTGCAGCCGCGGGCCAGTCCGTCCGGGGTAGTACCACACTCTCGTAGAAGATCGACGTCTGAGTAATAATGCGCTACTGCGCTGCGTTCGGAGCCGGCGCCGGAAGCCCAACGGGGCGGGTTTGGAGTTCATATTGGTAGGCAGCGGCCCAGCTATACCCTAGGTATTGCAAATATCCATGGACGGCAGTAACACTTCCCATCAGGTGTGCGCTTGTTCGTTTGCCACAATTAGCAATAAAAAAAAAGAGTTAATATTCAGGACTTTTATTCTTACTCTAACACTACACTGTTGAAATAAGTACAGTTTAAATTAGATCTAAACTATAACAAAATATCGTTTATAACCTTATAACGATTTTAAATATTACATTTGTCGATCAGTGAGAACGTTACTTGGCGCTGCTGTTAAATTACAATATAAAATAGTTGGTAGTTAAATAACTAGTAATTTACAACCACGACCGCTAAGTCATAAATTATATAGTAATCGATTACCTACACATGGAGCGTGCAGATATTAATTAATCAAGATTCGATTGTATCATCAACGATTCTACCGTAGATCTTACGAAATAACATGAAACTATGTGAAAGCGAGATCATAGCTACAACAATTATTACGCAATTAATGAATTGAGAAGGGCATTACGAATAAATAGTAAGAACATGTGATGGACTAAAAATCCTTCACTTTCTACTACATCTGTGAGCAAACCATGTTGTGTGTTTATAGAAATGATAACAAAGTAAGTCAAACCGCCAAATAACGCATTTCATAAACCGTTATAATTAAATAAACTGGAAGTCATAACTTCCAAACTCCATAGAGTTTGCCCATGTTGCCAATTTACCATTAGGGAGGCTCCCACTTTTTCTTTTAGCTGTCTTGTTTAGTCTAGATGTTTGTTTGGTTATAGAACAAGATTAGCTCACAGCAACAGGCCTAAGTCACTCGCCTATACCTACGGCGATAAAAGCCTACAGTGCTCGACAACCCGAGAAATATATTCTGTTACATAAATAAAAAAGTAAAAAGTACCACTTGATGATATCACACTCCTTTTTCTTTTTTAGTACATTGTTATGGCTGTGACAAATTTGACAGCTAAGTGCAATTACTACGGATGTTTGCAGTAGGTACATATAGGTATAGATGCATAGAAATGGTCGCTAAAACAGGAGGTATATTTGTCAACAAATCGAATAAATTACCGATTTATTTTATGTAATATTTTTAAGTATACAGATAGCGTAATAATTCAACAAACAAGCTCTCATGCCTATCCTTCAGGGTTACCTTCCGTTAGGGTCCTACGCAAGATATTTATTTATGCGATTAACAACTGATTGTTCTAAATTTAGGTAGGTAATAGTTTGATGTATCAATAAAGGTTTTTTTTAATAACTTAGAGGCAGACGAGCCAACAGTGTACGTGAATGATAATTGCTCGTGGACGTCCACAATATCTCCAAGATTATGGCTCCCCACTCACAGCACAAAGCGCAGATCTATCTTTACCATAAGCCCGGATGTCTGTTTTTTTCTTTAAGTAACTTATCTAATTTTGATTAAATTATAAACTTTTCATAAATAAAGTTTACAAGGCAACAGAATGCCTCATAGCCCACAAGATATATAATCAATATTTGCCTGTACACCAATAAGTAACTAATTGATTGCATATGTTATGTTAAGCTCTCCGCAATACTAGAATTATTACTTTAATGCAGGGTGTGCTGTCCTAAAAAAATGCTGTTTAAGCAGAAAATTATAAAATTGCTTAAATTGTTACACAACATCATTCGACTAAGTCTTTACCCAATTTTACTATACATTATAATCCTGACTGTTGTTAAAAGTAGAAATATTTGAAATGAAAGCTCAAAAGAATTTGAAATATAGGTATATTAACTAAATTCTACTTATTGAATAGATGAATATCTAGACACTTAAAATCAACCAGTTACAAAAGACTTGATAGTAACTAATGATGAATGCTAAATATGTAGATTGGTAACTGTATCAAAACAATTGTTTAAACTGGAGCACATTTCATAACGCTAACGAAGTACCTACAGACGTTTTATGTAGACTTACGCATATACCATAACATATTTGGTAAGCACTTAGGTACTAGCCTAACAAGTATTCAGATTGTGAAAGTTAAAACTAAATTTATTTATTTTTATAACTAAATGAAGGTCACGATGATCAAGGAAGTTACGAAATAGTGGTAAATAAATACATAGATACGTAAAATTGTTATGAATGAAGAATAAATGTAAAAAACTATATGCTCTGCTTGATCATATTAATTTTAGTTGATTAGTTTAAATGTATAATAATACTGGCTAATATAAAATATAATAGATTATAATACTGTCAGTAAAATTAATAAATAGTTATCACTTGTGGGTGTCGGAAAAGCACGCTATAAACTAAAGGTGCAACAATGCCACTTAGCGACATTTTGCATCAGTAAACTGCCTGTGTCTCGTAGATATCGTTACAATTTGCCGGATACGTTGCTGCTTTACAGTTATGACGCCAATATGGATCGCAACTTTGTTTTATAACACTTGTGTTAATATAGATTTTGTCAATGAAACCTATCCGGATACTGTAATGTTTGCCAGGGTAAAATGTAAGTTATGTGCTATACCAGATTATCTCTACATATGTCAAATATCGTCTAGAACTGTTAAACAGTTCTGGCTTAATAGCGTAAAAAAAAAAAAACAACATCTATCCAAATTTTTGCACATGAGGTAACTATGAGCACGCTGTTTTTTACTTATAACTTATAAAAGACGCACTTAAAAAAAAAAAAAAAAATAGTATTCTAACAATCCGGAATTTCGTGCCGAGTATGTTGGATAACATTGTTAAAGAGGATAGTTTTCTGCGCAAACCACATATATGTAGTTGTTCTAAGTCAGGGTATAATTTGTGTTCGTTGATTCTATAGTTGTATGTGTGGGTGCTTGCTGTGTGGTAGCGGCTACGAATACTGCTAAACATTACTTTGCTCGTGGATATCGTAAAAGAGCGTTATATCGACCTGGGCCTACTTCACCTAATGTCGTTTAAACAACAATTAGGTACATTCTCAAGGAGGGTTGCCGTCAGGCGGCCGGTCATAAAATTATTGCCAATAACTTTTGCAGTACATACTGTATATGTAGGTGCATACCTACCTACATATTGAGTCGACTTCAAGTAATTGGGATAAGAGCAGGAAAATTATGGTTGTATAGTTGCAAAATATCAACTGAAACAAGATTTTATTCTTTAGTGACCTACCAGATAGATCTTTAATTGCAATTTCAAATTTTCATATTTACTACTCAGCAACCTCTTATAAATGCTGCTTTATAAAAACTGTTCTTCAATATTAATAATAAATTTAATTTCAACAGGCACAATGGTTTTATAGAGCTTTGTTAGATAGAGACGAACATAAAAACATTAATTTACATACATACATATCATCACGCCATATCCCTTGCAGGGTAGGCAGAGAGAACAGAGTGCCAGAGAACTCTATCTTTGCATACTTCACTCGCTTGCTCAACATTCATAATTCTCTTCATACATGCACGCCGGTTTCGGAGACTCTTGACTCCACCTTCCTTCAGTACATGACCGATCTGTCCTAGGTAGGTTAGTCTCGGTCTCCCCCGGTACCTACATCCTTCCACTTTCGCATTGTATATCTTCTTAACCAGACGTTCGTTCGGCATTCTTTCCACAATGTCCGAACCATCGGAGCATTCCCTTTCGCATCTTTACACCAATACTCTCTTTCATACCTTAGAAGTTGCCCCAACGCTCCGTTTACTCTATTGCCCGCATTCACTCTTCGCTCTATATCAGTGGTGTACCTTCCATCTCGGCTAAATTCACATCCAAGATATACAAATTCATCCACTTGCTCTAGTACATCATTACCTATTGTTTAGTGTTGCCCAAATTCAGTCTTGGTCTTGCAGTCTTGGTCTTGTTCTTGCGTTTTTGCAAGACCAAGACCAAGAACAAGACCGCGTATTTTTAGCAAGACCAAGACCAAGACTGACCGTGCAAGACTTGAGCAAGAACAAGACTAAGCCTGCAAGACTCTTGCGTCTTGCAGCTAGGACTTAGCGCTATTTCACGGAGTAGTTAGGTATAACAGTTCGGTATATAGGTACGCTTAGGAATTCTATGAGACGCAAAAAACTGTATCAAAGAATATGAAAAACTGGACCTATGCGCATTACGACTAATACCATAAACATACCTACATAGCGAATAAAAAAATATCCATTAAAATCAAACTGAGTGCATGCATAGTTATGTTTTAACCATCGGCACTTTGATAATGCGGCATCAAAGGTTTTGTACTTACTTCTCAAAGAAATTTGCCGCTTTTCGGAAGTACATGGTTATGATACACGCGCCGGCGGCTTCTTTTGAAATCATATACAACAATCGTTGCCGCCGCGCCGAAATCACAACATTTGACACTATTTGATTGCCGCCACAGGGCGTAGGTATACTCATGCAAAATAATTTAAGAGTACCTACAGGTGTTCCAAAGAATAAATAAGTTTCAGAGTGCTTAGAATGAAAATGAATACATTATACTGATCACGCAAGTAGTATTATGATAGGAAAAAATGTTAAGGATAGGTAGTAGATGTCATAATAATTTATTCTAGTAAGTATATATTATAATATTGATTATATGGTTTTAAACTAATTACTTAGGTACTATTATTGTACATTTAGTCATTATATTTCTTAAGTTTTTACAAGAAAAAATAGCAAAAAAGTGTTCAAATATCACCCGTTTGATAAATATTGTAGCCACATTTAAATATACTTGAAACGTGTAAAAAAATTCTACAAAACTAATAAAATAATATAAAAAGCGTAGGTACTTACCTACTAATAAAATAAAAAGCCTGCGATAAGAGTTTTGTATTACTTACCAGCCCGAATATCTCTGAGAGAGATGATGAGAGTAAGTATTTACTAGCAGTGCCCGCGACTTCGTCCACGAGGAATAGTAACTTTGGAGGTATAGTGACGTTCAGGATTTATTTATTTATTTTAAAACTTCTGTCATCAAACATACAAACAAACTCTTCAGCTTTATAATATTAGTATAGATAAGTATAGATGTACGCCAAAACATTCACTTATATGTAAATAATAGTGATTGGCACTAATTCTTTACATATATTTTATTCACGCGTCGCGTCTGTACAAGTAGGTAATAATCTGTGTTTGTACGCCGCACGCGGCATCGTTTGATTTGCGGCGGCATCCTTTTAATAGAGCCGGCACGTGGCGAGGCGGCGCGGTAGAAAGCAAGGAAACGTACTATAAATAAAGGAATTATTTTAATTCCAGTCATTTCCAATTGAGCTGTGCTTCGAGTCTAACTTAATAATTGTTTTTACTAATTCTTGTTGTTTTCTAAAAACGTATCACGTGTACAATTTAATATGAGTGACGAAGATTCAAATTATTCTAGTCCGAGTAACGAGAGTTTGAGTCACAGATCTAAAAGACCCAAAAGCAAATTTGAGGAGTTTTTCGAAATAATTCATGCATCCCAAACTGCCTTGTGTAAATTGTGCCAACATAAAAAGATTGAAATAAAAATGAAAAACAGAAACACTTCAGGCTTAAGGAAACATCTAATATCTTTCCACAAAAAGGAATCACAAATATTTCTTCCTGTTAAACCAAAATTAAGTGGAGATATCACAAGCTTTTTAGTAACCGCTGGAAGAAGTGGACAGGTAAGAATATTTTTTTAACAATGGTCGAAGTTGTCGCTACGGGAATTTTAACTCCGCGTAGCTATTCATGCGATACTTTCAAAAATGCCATTAACTTACGTAAGTATTTTTGAGTTAGTGGTGTTTTCATCTAGGGGTGCGACATATTAAGTATGTAATTATCGTCTTAAATATTTTTTATAAACACCCATATTTTCATTTGTTTTCATAATCGGCCAGTAACAACTAAGTACTTTATTTTGGTAATATAACAAATGTCAATTTAACAATTTTCTCGATTTAACAACAACAAACCTCCTCCTCCTAAACGCTCAAACCTAGTATGTTTTAAATAATAACACAAGATTTATTGTTTTATTTCAGTCGGAAAACAGCAGTGACAACATCACGACAGCTACAGTTGATTGGGTGGTGAAAAAATATCTTCCCTTCTCATTTTTCGATGACGAAGCTACACAAGTATATTTTCGACGTATTTGCCCTAATATGGTGTTTCCTAAAAGGTCTACACTTAGAAGGAAAGTCAAAGAGCGATTTGAAGAGCTCCAATTGAATCTCAAGGAACGACTTCAACAATTATCATCTAAAATGTCGTTTACTATTGATGGGCGGACGTCAATTGCTGGTAGGAGTTACTACGGGGTTACTATGCATTATATAGACAACGAATGGAAGTATCGATCTGTAGTTCTTGATTTTATACCATCACGCGGTCGACATACTGGGGAAGATATTGCAACGATTTCCCATGAATGTTTATTGGAATATGACATAATTGATAAAATACAAGGTATCACGGTCGACAACGCAACTGCAAATACCAAATTTATGTATGAACTGGGCAAACAGCTGCCGCCACACTTTGATTCAGACAATCAACATTTCCGGTGCTTTGCTCACATTTTAAACCTTGGTGTACAAGATTTATTAAAGACCTTAGAATTACACTATGAGTCTGACACTAACGCGCAAGATCAGCAGTATGAAGACTATGCAGACGAAACTGAGGATGAGGAAGATGAAGAATATGCACCAAATATTGCTGACTCGCGTACATCTGTAACAAAGTTACGCAGTATTTCCAGTAAAATAAAAAGAAGTGAGATAGTGAAGAAGAAGTTTCAGTCTGCTTGTGAAGCAGCTGGCGTGCCATCAAATCTAAATGCCATTCTTGACTGTCCAACGAGATGGAATTCCACACATGATATGATTGGATTTGGTTTAAAAGTGAGAGCGGGCATTAACATATTGTGCAGTTCTGTCACCGAATTGAATGATTTTCAAATCACAGCTAGTGAATGGCAGGTACTCGAAAAATTACATAAATTTCTAATAAACTTTAAACTTTTAAGTACAAAACTTGGTGGAGACAAATATGTTACATTACCGCTAGTCATTGTATCATTCAATCTCTTGCTAGATAAAATTGAATCCATGGTAAAACAGTTAGATGAGAAACCTAATCGATCTGAAGTGGATGAAAGGCTCATTCTAGCTTTCCAAGCAGCTCGAGACAAAATGCTTAAACATTATAAGAAGAGCAACTGGATTTATTGTACTTCTTTAATTTTAGACCCAAGGCATAAGGCTCAGACTTTTGACCTGACAATGTGGGGGAAGCAACTTAAAACAGAAAGTCTGCGCAAGTTCAATGAACTTTATGAAGAATATAAAAGTCTACACTCACTGAACAAATCTCTGGAATTACCAAAAAAAAGAAAATAAAGTATGTGATGAAGATGAAGACGTAATAGACTTTGATAAACTCTATGAATGTCCCTCGACGTCATCTGGATCTTGTCTTCAAGGCTTAGTGATAGACGAGTTGGAGGAGTACCTGAGAAAACCAAGAACTGTCAGCTCGGAAGACATTTTAGATTGGTGGAGGACGCATGAGACAGAGTATCCGACTTTATCGAAGATGGCCCGTGATTTTCTCTCACTACCTGCAACTTCAGTACCTGCTGAGAGATTATTTTCTAAAGCATCATTAGTAATTAGAAAACATAGAAATAGGTTAAGTGATGAGTCAGCCAGATGGTTACTTTGTATTAATTCTTGGTCAAAAGAATTGATATAAAGTAACATAACCTAATGATAAAGCTGTTGTGTACTGTTATGTTTGATTTGTGTTGTATTTTATTTTTTATTGAAATAAATGATAAATCGTAAAACTCTTTTATTAAATTTCATATAAGTTGAGGGTTCAATCTCTTTCTAGACAGATATTGTTCTTTAAAATACAGTTAAGTTATTGTAATTAATTTGTTTTTTACATGTTTTAGCAAATGTAAGCTTATAAATCATAAATGTTTATTAAGAAACAGTTACTTCCATGGAAAACGACATATAGGTCAGTTGATTTTTCGAATTTCTTATCAAATCCTCAGTTATTTATTAATCTGCTTGATCTTTACTATGGCTATGTTAATTCAAGCTCACAATGTTTCAATTCTAATACGTTTTTCTAAGATTTAAAGTAAACTTTAATAAATAGTAATAGACTAATAGGTAATTGCAAGACTTGCAAGACTCTTGCTGCAAGACCAAGACCAAGACCAAGACTGGGAGCGCAAGACCAAGACCAAGACCAAGACCAGGTGTATTGGCGCAAGACCAAGACCAAGACTGGCTAAGTCTCGTCTTGTTCTTGCATTTGGGCAACACTACTATTGTTACTCTTACATCTGTTCTGGCTTCATCTCTTTCAAATACCGTTATTTATATATAGATATATTGTCTTTTTTTGGGTGTAAAGGATAAATAATAATAGGCATAAATATTTAATAATAATTAAAAACCTAGTTTGGAAAACAGCAAACTGATTTCAATCTAATTAAATAACAAAGCGTTGCCATTGACTGCTAGTATCGGGCAGGCCAAATAAAAAATAGCTAAAATTTACAACAGCTATTTTGATCTGTGTATTTAAAATTTACTTCCAGTAGTATAAAACAACCAGATATTATTCAATTGAGATAAATAGTATAAGAATACATACATACATATCATCACGCCATATCCCTTGCAGGGTAGGCAGAGAGAACAGAGTGCCAGAGATCTCTATCCTTACATACTTCACTCACTTCCTCAACATTCGTAATTCTCTTCATACACGCTCGCCGGTTTCGGAGACTCTTGACTCCACCTACCTTCAGTACGTGACCAATCTGGTCTAGGTAGGTTAGTCTCGGTCTCTCCCGGTGCCTACATCCTTCCACTTTCGTACGTAGTATAAGAATGATATTGCTAATAGGCCGCTTAAAAATTGCGAGTGAACGTTTCATGAGGCCCCACACTGCTACTGCTGTCATGATGAACTAATATTAATAAGAAATATTGCATTTAAATATTTCTTATTAAAATGAAGCCTTGTGATTAAGTGGGCGTACTGCGATTAATGGAGATGGTCAGACGCAATTAGGTGATTACTCCACAATTAAATTGGGCAACTGTATGAAAGTGATGCTGCCAATTAGTTTGAGAAATATTTCATACCTATAATAGATAAATGTAGGCAAAGGCAAGCAAGTGCACAAAATGAAGTCAATGACATTTCAAATAATTATAAAGTAAAACTCCAAGTCTATCTGTCTGGCGCTCTTGGATACATAATTTAATACAATGATGAACGATTTATAGTTATACCAGTGCGTTTTATTATTACAATTTGTTTTTGTAATATTTACTACAGATAATGTCTGCTAAACAGTCTGTTACTATATCATTATTCAGCACAATGTCAAGTTGAAGAGGCATTCTGACCTCGAAGTGGGCATTGTCTTTTTGTGCTTGGGAAATTGTTGCACAGGTCGTACAGCTAACAATTTATATGTAAGAATTTTAATGAACTATTACAGAATATAACACATAGTTTATCTTGTTTCAGTTATACCCGCTTTCGTCACAACTATTACAATTACATCAAATGGGAACACCCCTAGCATAAAGATGAAACGAGGAATGATGATAGATACACAAAAAGAGTTTGTACCAAAACAACCTGACGTTAAAGGCCCTCCATTAAAAATTATAACGGTGGATAACAAAATAAGCGATAATTCGTCAAAACTTTCAATCAATGAAAGGTACAGAAGGCTGATACCTTACATGACATTTTACTATGCTAACGATTTAGCAATACCAACAACTGACAATGTAAAAGACGTGGAGGTCGAGAAAGCAGAAATCATAGAAACTGGAGAAATAAGCGATGATAACCAGCGAGAACCAAAGAAGATCAATTATTTGAATCAAAATATACCCAGATATCAAGGAAATAGATTAACTCAACACAATATTGCATCAGCAAATCCAACAAAAGTGTTTTATCAGAGTGTACCTTTGTATCAAACACAGAATAAATTTAGTCCAAATTTTAATCCTTTACTATCAGAATACAATGTTTTAGTCCATAATGACTACGAACCTGTTAGAATTATCCATAAACCTGTGTTACCTAAATATCAAAATGTAGCATTTGTTTCAACTACCAGAAAGCCTTTTTTGAGTTTTTATAACGATGACATACCAAACATTAGATACTATTTGTCAGAAAAGGACCAATCACCAAAATATAAACTGGTGCCCTATAAGCAAACGCCTCCCATTAAGATTATTGAAAATGAAAATATATACGAAAGACCGAAAAATCCAGTACCAGTACCTGTCTTAACGACTAAAGAGCATATTTACATTAAACCAAGACCAGCTCGACCACAATATGTGCACGAAGAGGTTAATATTCCACACTCGGTATTCAGGACACCATCTGTAATTGTTTCAGAAAATTATTACGAGAATAAACGCCCAGCCATTCAACCTCAACCGATGATACGAAATGGTTTTAAGCCTATATACAGCTCTCTCCAACACCACAAAGAAGAAACTCGATATACAACCAGTATTCCAGACAGAACCATTTCACATACTCCACATCCAAAGCATCGTGTGCCGTCAAGACCTTTAATTACTATTGATGATTTAAAACCAAACTATTATCAGTATATCGTTGAACAGTCTACGACCACCCCCCCACGGCCGATACCTTCGAACTCGATTCCATTAGCCTCATTGCTGAATTCGTTACAATTAAACAAATCTGTCCCAAAACCAGTAACAAAAGAAAATACCAGTTCATCTATTAGGACTCTTTTACAGGCGTTAAATGCTTTGAAAGCTGTTCCGCTGAACGAAGTCGAAGTTCCACTACTGAGTACACCGAAACCATTTGTGGCTCATAAAGTTATAGAAGTTGCGACCAAACCATTTATAAGCATCGAACCGGTCACTGAACTACCACAATCTGTGAATGATGATGACTTGCATGAAGAACCATATCTTGCTCACGTGAATACTCCATCACAGTTTTTAGATGGTAAGTCATAATTTAATATTTTGTGAATTTAAATTACATAAAACAATATTTTGTAGGTATCTTGTATTTGTACCGATTAAACGTTGTGGCAAATGTTATACCCCTATCGATGGCCCTGTACGGCGCACCGGTGTGGGCGGGGTCCCTGACCGTCCGACTCAGGGCTCTTCTGTGGCGACTACAGAGGGCCATGGCGGTCAGGGCTGTACGCGGGTACCGCACGGTGGCGACGGAGGCAGCGTGCCTGTTGGCCGGGAGTCCCCCGCGGGACCTGCAGGCGGAAATGCTCGCCGATTTGTATCGGCGGGTGTCGGGGGTGCGCGCGGAGGGCGGTGTGGTCTCTTTGAGGGAACTCAACGCCTGGCGCGTTGACGCCCGCCTAGATGTCATTGCCCGTTGGGCAGTCCGGCTGGAGAGGCCTCGGTTCGGTGTGCGGACCGTAGAGGCCTTCCGGCCGGTGCTGATGCAGTGGTTGGAACGGCGGCACGGGGTGCTCTCCTTCCGACTGGTGCAGGTTTTGACGGGACATGGATGCTTCGCCAAATACCTGCACAAGGTCGTCAGGAGGGAGAGTACACCGTCCTGCCACCACTGCGATTGCGACGAAGACACGGCGCAGCATACGCTCGAGGTTTGTGCCGCTTGGGCAGAGCAGCGTCGTGAACTCGTCGCAATCATCGGTGCCGACCTGACGCTGCCGACCATCGCCAGGGCGATGCTCGACAGCATCAGGAACTGGGACGCAGTCGCAACCTTCTGCGAGGCAGTAGTCTCGCGGAAGGAGGCGGCGGAGCGCGTGCGCGAGGAGCGTCTCCTCGACGGCGCGAGCCGCCGCCGGCGACTGGGGCGGCGCAGGCGCGATTACCTGCGCCTGATGCCGCCCTAGCCAAGGCCGCGGGTGACTGGATCGGAGAATTAGTCCGTCACCCGCCGAGAGGCCGACCGCGTGAGGAAAGACCGACATCCTACCCGAGGGGGGGATGTCGGTCGAGGAGAGGGTACTCCTCAGGGGTATTCCGTCGGGCTGACCACTGACGTCAAGTCACTCTGCTCCGGTGGTCGGCCCAACGACGAAGGCGACGTCACGGGTGGGTTACGGGTGTGCGCGCTTACGCCCCTGTCACCCCGGATGGAGTGGTGCGAGGAGTGCGCCGACCGTAGCCCACCCCTCCAAAAAAAAAAAAAAAATACCCCTATAATATTATTATAAATAAGCTTCACACATAAATATTTACTTAGATATATCAAATATTTTGTGATAAGAGACGACTAAAGAAAACTATCTCTATGTTAAACTAGCTGGCCTGGCACACTTCGTTCCGCCAAACAGTTATCTAATTGCGTTACGGCTTTGTCGGGAAAGATTTGATCTTATTGGTCGCGGCATTGTTGATGAAAATATAGACACAATAAAAAAATTCGTAACACTCGCATAAAACGAAAACTGACCGGTCAAATTATTTCAACTTTTCGCGGTATTTTCCAAACAAACCATTACGTAAACTCATGAGCTGTCAGTTGCGCTTTGTTGCATCATCAACAAATGAACGATCAAACTGAAATTTTTTTAATGATTTTTTTTTGTTTATTAAAACATGATATAATCATGTTTTAATATCCTATTCCCGACAATAAACTCAAAAACCTAAAAATTGGTCCAGCCGTTCTCGATTTATAAGTATTATAACTAACACAACTTATATACACTCATTTGCAAAAAAAACGGGCACCTAAGCAATGAACCATTTCAAATGTTAATATTTCTTTGTTTGATAATTATAGGTAGTTTTATCCACACAATTTGGTAAATTAATAAGAAAATAATCGTTTTCATCAGTATTTCATAAAATTTAGATACAATTTATGGGAAATAATGCTAAACCTCGCTAGTAGTGTATATTCGCTAGTAGTGCATATGCTCATGAAGTAAAAATAAAAAAGTTTTTTTGTTTGTTTTTCTTTAATAAAGTAAAAGCAGATAAATGTTTAGTATCGAGTGTGACCCCCTCTAGCTAAAATCACAGCTTGAATTCGTCTGGGCATGCTAGCGAGTATATCCCGGATACTTGCTTGCGGAATACGTTCCCACTCCGCAGTAATCACATTCTTCAGCTCTCTGATGGTCTGCGGAGCCGGGTGTACTGATCTCACACGCCGTTTCAGAACGTCCCAGACATGCTCTATGGGATTGAGGTCGGGACTTCGAGCTGGCCAATCCAAACGACGAATGCCGACCTCTTGCACATACGCATTAACATCGCGGGATCGGTGGGCACGAGCATTGTCGTCCATAAAAATCGAGTCTTCACCTAGAGCGGCCAATGCGGGTTGTGCATGAGAAATTAGAACTTCCGTTATGTATCGATGCCCAGTCAGTGAGCCGTTTTCAATGAAGACTAACTCTGTACGATCCATTGAATTTATTCCTGCCCAAAACATAACAGAGCCCCCACCATAAGGTGTGATTTCTTCGAAACATGCCTCTGCAAAGCGTTCTCCTTGTCTTCTTAGCACTCGCCGACGTCGATCTTCACCGAACAGAGATATCCTGGCTTCATCAGAGAACAAAACCCTATTCCAATCGTCTTGAGTCCATGATTCACAATTTCTAGCGAACCTAAGCCTGTGAACTCTGTGCTCACGGAGTAATTTGGGGCCGCGGGCCGGGCGGTGACTGCGTATATTGGCAGCGAGAAGCCTCCTCCTGACCGTCCATAGACTAATATGCACATTTCTTACTTCTTGGAGGTTGTTCTTAAGATCCACATACGAAGATTTGCGATTTCTCAATGCGCGACTCACAAGAAAACGATCATCCCGTGGTTGGGTACATGGTTTTCTTCCAGAACCAGGCCTTCTCTCGACGGAACCAGTCTCCTGATATCGCTGCCAGGTCCTTTGGACTGTCGAGCGACTAACATTTAGCCTTCTAGCCACGAAACATTGGCTGCAACCCTCTTCAAGCAGCGCGATAATTTTGGTAGCTTTTACCACTTTATCTACCATTTTTGATACAGCCAAACAGCATTAAATAAAGCTTTGACAGTCAAGGATATGAAATTAATCGATAAAAATTGAATAAAAGTTATGAAAGTCGATGTTAACTTCTGGAACTTCGCGCCAAAAATGTAGGATAAAAAGGGGTTTTCTGTAAAAATGAACATCAAATGAAAAATTGAATTTAGAACGTACTTTTTTAAATACCACAGCATTTTTAAAACCGGCCAGTAACGTGTACAAACGATTGAAACCTTTTTGGTATTGTATCTTTTTAAATATGAATGAAAATCAAAACCGCCCGTTTTTTTTGCAAATGAGTTTATATATATATAGATTATTAACGTCGACGAGTACGAGTTCAATAAATGACAGGTATAAAATGATTTTACACATTGGTTCACAGATTGGAGTTTTCGTAAAGATCCTAAAAAATATGACGTGTGTTGAATTTGAATATATATTACACCAAGCCTCAGTGGCGTAACTATACTATCTGGGGCCCGTGGCAAATTCTTTTGATGGGGCCCTATTAGTAAAAATCGTCATGTTGTACTCAGTTTAATTTGAATAAACTTCGAGATTTTCAGCGTACTCAATTGTATATGTCCCACTAATGGCCATAGGCCTCCTCTCTTAGGCGAGAGGGAATGGTCTGTAGTCTCCACGCTAGCCCAATGCGTATTGGAGACTTCACATTCATCCATAGAACATAATATCTCAATACGTTCATCATCTATTCGCTAGCTTTTCGGTGAAGGAACAACATCGTGAGGAAACTTGCATACCTTTACAATGAAATAAAAATAACAATTTAATTTCAATTAGACATTTATCAAGAAAAATCTTTTCGAGCTTTCTGTTCCGCAAAAAGGTCTATAACATCATCAAAGTTTAAAGATCAAACCATAGAATTTTCAATAGAATTTTTTGGATATGGATTTTGGAACTTATAAAAAATATCGGTCGGGGTCGGGGGCCCGTGGCATTCTGCCAGCACTGCCACCCTATTGTTACGCCACTGTCAAGTCTTAAACAAAGGGTCTGTTAATCGCACAAATATTAGTCCTATAAGAGAAGGGAAAATTTTATTTGGGCTATAACTTTACACATCTCAGAAACCGCGATGAGAATAAGCATTAAATGGTCATGTACTATTTATTAACTTCATGTGCCTATCGTTCCTGTATCGTGGTATCGTTTCGCAACAGGAAAATTCTTCAATCTACGAATGTTGTTAAGTCTTGGTGTAGATTGTGTTTGATATTAGATATGCTGGCAGAATGTGTACAAATTTTGGTACAAGGAATTATTGTGTCAGGTTGACTTAAAATCACAGTAATAAAATTGTTAACTAAACTACTATTGTTGTCTTAGAATAAATAACCTAAGATTTTACATTACCTAGTTGTAATATAAAATAACCACATGTTATAAACTTACTTGAACCTTGAAGTTATCCTTTTGCAGAGTAGATCTCACACATCCATATTTTATAATTGATCCTATTGGAGACTAAAAGTATATATAAGTAGTTGTTGTCCATAATTCCAGATGATGTTGCACAAGATTGTGGGAGACAAAAATTAACACTGGTAACTAACCAGTAACTTTGAGCATTAGTTGCATACTTTTAAGTATTGGTATACTTAAAAGTATGCAACTAATGCTCGAAGTTTTCGAACTAAGCAGTGTTCATTTTAACGGAGACATCGAGATGGTTATTTATAACATTCTCACTACTGTATATTGTATTTTCGACAATATTTGCTGACCCAACAGACGTTTTACTGTGCAAAACTACACAAAAAAACATCATAGTTGCCCAGTTCCATAAATATGTATAGAATTACATGTATTAAATAGTAGGAACCTATTAATATTTAAACGTGATGACGGTGAAAGAAAAAAATGAGTCACCATATATATCCTCAAGAAAAGTGTAAAAAAATCAAATAAGGAAAGACCAGGAGGCTAAGCACCATGGATTAATTGCCACTATAACCACCTTTAGCGAAGCATATTATTATGTGTAGCAATAAATATTGATCAGCAAATAGATAGTAGAAGTAACAATATAAGATTAAAAACATTGATATTAATCTTATGTATTATTTCTCTCCCCGTGTAGTGACGGAGTAAGAATACAATTCACCAACCCATCTTGCCCACGGATGTCGTAAAAGACGAATAAGGAATATAATATACATATAACATCTATGTAAGGTAAACTCAAAATAAAATCCTATACCAACACGTCTTACCATCGCTGTATAGTAGGTTTCCTTCATATTGTGAAGGAGCCTCGAGTCCAGCATTGAAAGGTATATTAACCTGGACAATAATAAATTATTTCTCTAGCTTGTTTTTCTGACAGTTCATGAGATGTCTTTTATTCGTGGCGGCTAATGATGAGGAATAGCAGCAGTCAGTGAAAATGAACTGCTTCTCTTACTTTGAGATCTTGATTTGGTACGCATTGCGGATAGCGCACAGATCTCGTTATTATTATTCTGTTCTTTACCAATAAACATTTTATATATACGTTACTTATTATTTCCATAAATGATTACAGATACTCCATCTAGTGGTGGCACCATTCAACAATTTCCACCGCCGGTAACTTCAGATGACGAAGGCGGTACTCCTGGCCAGCCGGGTGTTGACTATCCTATATTGACCGTTATACCACCAACTAGCTTCAACTGCAAAACTCAACGATATAAAGGTTTCTTCGCAGATCCTGAGACCCGCTGTCAGGTAAACAACTATGCAATTTTAATAATAAAAAAGAAAAACGATTTTATGAAAACTAGGTCAACAGCCGTCTTAAGTATGCGCATTAAATTTGTAGTAATTGATTAACAGCCCTGTCGAGGATGTTACCTAAAATGGATAGTTGTAGCACTACTAGGTTTTATAAATCTATACTAATATTATAAAGAGGAAAGGTTTGTATGTAAGTATGTTTGTAATGAATTGGCTCAAAAAGTACTGGACCGATTTAAATAATTCTTTCACCATTTGAATGCAAGATTATCACTGATTATTATAGGCTATTTTAATTGTAAGAAAAATATAAGGATCCCTACTAAAATTACAATAATGTTACCCAAGGTGTAAAAAAACGCCCATCAAATATCTTTCATTGCATGTGCTGCGAAAACTATTGATAATAGAACCAAAATTGTTCCACAATATTAAAGAACATATCAATATCTACAAAAAATGTCGCGATAGCATGTGTCTAACTATTGTAGTTATGTCACTTTAACTACTTTTTAACATTTTAAAATTTATTAGAAATTTCGACCATAATCAGACCAAGTTATTTATACCTTTGCCTTAATCCTTACCTAAATAAATGATTTCTCAAGCAAGGCTGTTTAAATACCTGTAAATAACTTTCTATTTTATTAAAATCGGACACTCCATCCGAAAGATATTACGAGTTTAATAAAATTGAAATAAAATTAATTCGCCGTCGTGACGCGCCGGTGCGGCGGGGGCGGAGTGCAGGAGAGGGGCACATCTATGAAATAGGTAGCCGCGCGGCTCGCTCTGAGAAATTTAAGTCCTCACAATATGTGTAATGCAAGAAGACTTTTGGTTATGGAATTGCGAGACAATGTGATTGTAGCTACTATCATCACCGGCCCCGCGGCCGGACAGCTTGCTCACTTGCCGCGGATACCGATGATACCGACGGATTGTCCTATATCTTTTAAAAGATTACAGTTTCCTGTAAAGATATCGTTTGCCCTTACAATAAATAAATCCCAGGGACAAACTTTTTCTATGGTTGGCATTGATCTAAGAAAAGAGTGCTTTTCTCATGGCCAACTATATGTTGCACTAAATACATTATTATTTAGGTATGTCCTGCATTTACTGTACGTTTATGCCAAAATGTTTAATAAATAAATGTTCACCCGTGCGAAGCCGGGTCGGGCCGCTAGTACTTTATAAGATTAAACTATTAACAGGACATTAAAAATATACTTTGTTAAGAATCATATATATCAGTAATAAAGTATATTTGGTTAAGGATTGTAATACGAATTTATAGTGTGATATTATTAATAGTAGGTACCAATCTTAATTCGCGGAGTTAA
Organism: Lymantria monacha; assembly: GCA_905163515.2. NCBI lineage: Eukaryota > Metazoa > Arthropoda > Insecta > Lepidoptera > Erebidae > Lymantria > Lymantria monacha. Next base: position 14,102,365 of record LR991091.1, on the reverse strand, counting down.
CCGACTACGAACTCACACAATTCTGTGTCAATACTAATCGGTGCCAAGAAATCAATGACTGAGTACCCAATTATCATTGATTTCAGGCCGATCACTGTTCGTAAAGCTTATCCCAGATCTGCGTAGTACCTATGTTTTGCTCTTTTTTCTAAACCAATATAGGTATAAAACAGCACCATATAACTTGCAATAAGCACTGGAGGATGATGAAAGTTATGTGCTTTTACGTTTCTATATTGTGATAGGATACTTTAATGAACCGCTATCTGTAGGTTCTGTTTAATTAATTTTAGCTTCTTTTTAAATTAATTCTGATTTTTCTACCAGGTGATCAGCGATAATGAGATAATAGCTAGTACCTAAAGCATAATAACATAGATGGATTCTATTAAACGATTTCGAAAATGGAGGCTCTCCATTCGTCATTTTTTTTAATTTGTTCACCCATTATTCGAATCCCTTAGTACAATTTCAAAAATATTTTTTGTTCCTTAGGGTTAATGCTTTCCAAGCACTTCCATGGCCAGGTTCCATCCTCAGGTCAGGATTTGATGATGAAATCCTAAAGGTTTCCTACAAAGTTTATATGCACGACATGGGCTTGGTTTTTTTATTTGAGTCTTCCAGAACGGACGAATCCTGCTTGTACAAAGTTCATATTGGTATTTTTATCTAGATTTTGTGATCTATTAATATGATTCTCCTCATACGCATAGATCACAAAATCTACTATAATTGCACCCCCGATTAGAAAATCGTTTTAATTTAGAAATATTAAAGACCAGAGACATAATTATTAGAATTATTAATTAGTTAATTTGCTTTAATACAATTGCAGGTATGGCATTACTGTGACTTGAACGGCGGTCAGGCGTCATTCCTATGTCCTAATGGCACGATCTTCTCTCAAGCTGGATTAACCTGTGACTGGTGGTTCAACGTTCGCTGTGCTTCAACCACACAACTGTACGTGCTCAATGAGAGTCTCTACAAGTATATTTTGCCACATACGCCGAAATTCCCAGAAGACTACAGTGGACCTTTGGTCGATAAGTAAGTGTCACTAAGAAAATAAACTAAATTTACGAGTAAAATTTACCTCCCCTTCCTTTTCTGTAGGTGTCGTAAACAATGAGCAAAAAATGTAAGCAAGCAAATAGCATCAATGCCAAAGGAATACTCGATATGTTGTACAAAAAAATGTTTACGCAAGGTTTTCTTGCATAAAACCGTCTGAACAACCTGGTGTATATATAATAGGTAATTTTTCGAGCATTATAGTGGAGCCTTCAGCTTAGACCGTTTATGAACTTGGAAGTGAAAGGAGCTTGAATTTGTATATTAGCAGCATCATTATATAATGACATTGTAGTTACCTTATTTTAAACGTACTTTCTTTAAAAAGAAGATCTTCGATATACACCTATATAATACTCATTTAAGGCATTTCAACGAAAAAAGGAATCATGAAAAAAGCTTTGATCATCTTATAATCTTTTAATTAGAAACCTTTCTCTTATCATTTTCTTATTAATTTTAGTATTTTTTTAAATGAATGCATTACATAGTAACGTTGTTGAAACCTGAATTTTTGTAAAGGTTTTTTCATTTCTGTAGTTCATGTCTGTACTTTAGTTGATATACTTTATGTTATTTACCATTTGCACTCCGTCGGTAAATATGAAACTCGTAGTAATGGTAGTCAAAGCGATTAATAAAATCTCATATGTTATTAATTTTTAAAATTAACTTGATTTCGTAAACACCACTGATTGAATTCAGATTAGAAGTAGTATCAATACATTCAAATCATAACTCAGATTAGTGAAAATTGTTCATACTTACATATTTTTTATTGCCAGATACCTAACTCTAAAATTCAAAGAAATGGAAGAGCAATTCAAGAAGAACAAAAATAAGCAATCTGCATCAGAGAAAGCAGACTCCGACGAAAAAGAATCAGAACAATCTGATGAGGATCCTTCTGAAAGTAATAGTACTAATAAAATGCCTGATGACGAAACTGAGCAGGATGGTGGGAACGTAGCCAGTGAGCCTAGCGTAATTGTAGAGTCGCCTGGGACCAGCGGCAATGTAGAAAGATTACATGAATGAATATCTTGTCATTTGTAATTAAAATTAAGTATACCGTAGCACACGGGTATATGGCAATGGAATATACAGCAGTTAATGACTGCTGCATTTCTAATGCAGGTTATAACATTACCAAGATTGCAACCATGAGAACTAAGGTAATTTATAATGCTTCAAGTGGATGCATTTAATTAAGTATTTAGATAGTATTATAAATTAATTTACTGTAATCGTAAATGTATCAGTTACACATTCATAAAAGTTGTAAATTGTGCAGCAAGTTGCTTCATAAAAAAAAATTGGTATTTTTCATCGTGACCTAAAAATGCGTTACGAAATGTCTTTGTTGTTTGTTAAAGATTAATAATATGCATTTTGTGCATTAATATAATGCAACTTTTAAAATTAATATACTGTTACCTTGTTTTGTAAAACTGTTGTGTAATAATTAAGTGCTAACTGGTAAATTTAAACGAAAAATACCTTCTTTACAAGAAATTATGTATTATCTGAAACTGTGATAGCTGGCATTTCATGCATTATATAACCCCTAGTAAATTTTCATATACAATTGAGACGTATCGTGAGTGATTGTTGCCAGTTATATAGAAATTATTAATAACGTATGCAGTAGGAATGTTTTTATGCCATTTTTATATTTTTCTAGCGAATTAGATATTAATAAGTAAAGGCTTCGAGATGATTAAGCTGACTTACATTATTATTAGTATATAAGTGTGATTTGAATGTGTTTTTGGAAATTATATTTGTTCAACTAGTGTATGTTGATCAGACGGTACTCAGTCATTTTTGCTGATCACTGTGCTATTAAGTGTATTGTTAAATTACGTTTGATATTTTCGACAATTAATTAAGAATTAATTAATTGTCAAATATTAACATAATTACTAATAACATTAGTTACACTAAACAGCTCAACCGTCAAAGCCTTTTAGAGAATTAAACTTGCCATATTTTGCCATGTTTAATTCAGTTACAGTGTACTAGTAGTTTTGAATCGATTATAATTTAAATAGTAATAATATTATTTATAGTTGAATACTCAATGACGTTTGTGCAATGCATTATATACACCTAATATTTTGCCATTAGTGATAATTAAATGTGCAATAAATTTATTTTAGTCAACAATTTTTGTATAATTTTTACGTTAAAAAAAAAACAATAGTTTGAAGTGATGTAGTTGTGTATTTATTTATATCAATAAATTAGTGAATTAATTTCAATAATATAATATATATATGTATTATATAGTTGATCCTTAAAATATTACAGCGACTGAAACTAAACAACAAAACTGGATTGAGAATTTTATAAAAATAAATAACATTTAAAGAACCTCCTCCTTTTTGAAGTCGGTTAAAAATATAACTTAGATAAGTGAATGTGACTAGTAAGCTTAACAGATGACGTCGCGAACCTACACTTAATAACCTACATTCTTAGATTGGGACTTAAAACATCAATTAATTACTATCTACGATGATATAATGCTGACAAATGAATGATAACATTGATGAGATTCCATGAAACGTTGTTGTAACTAGATTAAAAGAGACATACAATTAATACGATTATCAATATTTATTGGACCTTTATACTAGATATTCATATAGACAATTAACATTTCAAATAACACATATTTGTCTGAGAATGTGACAATTACGCAGGGAAATAATTTACAATCGCATTGATATTATTCAATCAACGTACATGATTATTAACTAACATCGCGTTTGGAATTATGCTTACTGCGTTATATAATTTCGTAAAACGCTATATAATTACAGAATAAGAATTATAATAGCCGCTTACGTAAGTCAAAATTAGACACCCTAAATCTATGCGATATCATCTTAACAAATATGCGTTAATCGCACACAATATTTATACAAAAATATATAATACACAAAGACTACTTTTAAAACGTGTTTTATGTAATAATTTTGAACACGCATTTTAAATTCCAAATATTTTTTCTAACTAAAAATTTATTTATAACAAATTATTTACAATCAGACCATAATCTCCATATTAAATTCAATCACAAGTTGTTGCCGTTTCAGTCTTCCCATTCCTTTAATTTGGTATAATAATTACAACGTAATATCTTACCTTAAACATTTACCTATATTATAAATACGAACATGGCTAACACTGAATGTATGCAATACTTATTACATGTAAAGAAACGACTAAAATCACTAACTGCAATTTTCCATACCTGTAACGAAAATTATATCTATAGCTACTACAAAATATAATAAAATGCTGCCTTTATATAAATAAAATTAACTAAATGTTCAAAATCTGTAGATACAAGCTCTCAAGTAGCTTACTCTTTAATTTACCCTGTTAGTTAAAATTAGCCGTAACATAAATATCTTATAGAGAATATAAATACAACGCACAAAACCGTGCGATTATACATACGTCACACTATTAATTGAATACAGCGTGGCGTATGTCGATACAAGGTGCCACATTTAACACTGCGTGTATTTAAAGCATTGATTTATTTTCGATATATAATCAATATCAATGAAATAGTACTATCATGACATTTGTAATTTACTCTAATTAAAACACCTGGTTAGAGGTTAAGAAGCCAGGATTCCTTTACGCAAATTCAAACAAATAGAGCCATGTATTAATTCATGTACAGGGAAATAATATCAAACCAAAAGATATTCTATACACAATAAATATATAATTATAAAATATATAAAATATATATATAAAATATATAAAAAAAAATATATATATATAAAATATATATATATATATATACCTACATAGTACAATGAACAATAGCTCAAGGTAATTTATAAATTAATCATCTTGTTAATTATATAGAATTACGGTAAAATACATTGGTTTGTAAATAATACCATAAATTACTAATACGTCACCAAAAACGCTAACTTTTAAAGCATTCAGTATGATTATATTTTAATTTGGCCATCTTTCTTAGACGACAAGTTATTTGTCAAAAGTTACTATACTATAAAGTATCTAGAAAGAAAAGCACTCTACACCAAAAAGTATCGGTGCTTTCTCGTGTCGCCAATAATACAAAATATTCAATATTTTAGATGTATTGGCACACGTATATGTATTTGTCTGCGCACAACCGTAGATAAACCTTCTCGTTAAGTCTAATATTCGTTATCATAAATATGCGACAGATTGCTTTAAATGATGGCAGGTTATTAAACAGGCACCTGGCACTTGATAAAGACAATCAAATGTTTTAATAAGTTAAAAATAGTACAGCTCTGATGTGTGGCGAGCTCGATAGGGGTCGGGGGGCGTTTATCGTGGTCCAATTAATGTTTGAGCAGCATAGCGGCGTGCTTGAGGCGCAAGTGTGAGCGCAGCGTGTCGATGCGGCTGTATGTGGCAGGGCAGTAGGGGCACGGCGAGCGTTGCGCCGTATGCGAATGGAAGTGGTGCCAGCGGTTGGACACCTCCTTGCCGCATGACTTGCAGCGCCACAGCGCCGCGCTCTCCGCCACCGCCACGAACATGCTGTGGTACGAGTAGGGCGCGCGTACTGCAACAAATGCGCGACCTGCATCACAACCGCACCGCGCACACGCACCCCGCGCCCCGTTCACGCCGTTACAACAACATCAATGCGCTAAATATGCGGGTAGGTGTAAAACGTACAACTGAAACTACACGGATTTGTAACATACCACAATTTAATGTAAAAATTAGTAATAAATACAACAGATAAATGCAGGAGTTTGCAACATGTTAAAATTGCATTACATAACATCAAACAATGTGAAAAAAAAAATTGCATTAACTGCTTGCATAAAACAAAATTATTTAAATTAAACTCTTACGGAGGCATCAAACCAGACATCAAACAAAATATTCATAAACAACAAATCGTTCATAAAATTTCATGTAATAATATAACAAGAGTGGATAGTGAGGTACGCGATTTGACACCCCCTTCCTATTAATATTACACTATTGTGATATACGACACTATAACAAATTGGCTAATGTTATAAAGAAGAAACAAAATTAACATAACTAGACCATTGCTATCCTGAAAATAATTTTATAGAGCTTGTCCTGCACTCCATTCCATTGATTCAAATGATAAAATCACATCTTTGTGATACAATGTAAATTTTAATATACAATAAATTGGAATATTCAATAGATTGGCCAAACAAGTGACTAGGCCTACAAGACCTTGATTTCATAAGACTAAATTTAGTAATTCGTTAACCTTATGTATAAAATTCCATATGGCATAAAGTTAGCTTTCATTAAGTCCAAATGTGGTCACCATTACAATAATTAAGTTGCATACTTTTTGAAAGCTGAAAAGAGATCAAAGGTAGATATTTTCTGAGCCAAACGGTGTGATACTCCAAAATATTCTGGCCAGACACTATCATAGTATCCTAACCTAAAATATCTAAAATAATATTCTATGTTACTAATCAATCAATTTGCTATAGCAAATTCAATATTAAAAATTGGTCTCGAGTGATTGTAATGTAAAAATGCATTCACGATTAGATGATGCGTTTAACGCGTGGGCAGACTGGGAGATCAGCACGATCATCGACTCGCCGGCTAATGGGACCCCGTAATGGATAGCTATGATCTATTTCAACAATAGACGACAACTTGCGCGACAATAAATTATTAAACAGTACATAACTATTATGATTGGCAGAGGTAAACAAGCTAATTCTTAATATTACCAGCTATAAAACCTGTACATCACTGTAACCCAACTGTGAGTTTTACTTAATAGAAATTAGGAGTAGTTCACTTATGCAATTACAAATAGGTACTTACTCTCTCTCAATGATATTAATTACATACTTTTAAAATATCATTTAGTTTGGTTACGTAATTAAATAACTAGTAATATTGCACTGAGTATGAAATGCTATCAAATAATAAGCGCCCACAATAAAACGTACAGTGGCTGTATATAAAACATTGATAACTTAAAGTAAATATAAAATCTTTATGGAAGAAATGTTTGGTGACTTAATATTAATATATAAAGGGACACGTGAGCACCGTGCTTACATTCGAGTGGGCCCCTATATTCAATAGTCAATTGTATAATCTAGCTAAAAGTTATGACTATTTTCAAAAAATTGCACAAGTGGAATTGCATGTTCACAGCTATTAAACAGCACTAAATACCCACAACACGAGTTATGGACAACGATCACGGATTCGCTATTTGGATGTGACACTTCCTAACATTATTGAACGTTTATTATATTTGGTAGGCAAGGATCAGATACATGTAAATGTCTTATTCATAGTTATTTTTTATGTAATAGTTAATTTGAAGATCTCTGAAAATTAGTGTAAAATATTTCGAGTGATACTGTAATCTCTACGGCGTGTAACAATCCATACATTATTTACCCGTTGACCAGACAGATGCGACCTCAACTGGATGCTAGATGCCTTACATTTTATGCAAAGTAACTAATCATTAAAACATTAATAATATTATAATAGGAGTCGAATCGTAGCGTGTTAACACTCTTGGTTCTCTAGCACCATTCCATTTTATCACATTTCTGTTACCGTACCACTCTATAAGTGTTTAGCTAAAAATGTAACAATCTTAAACCTTAATTGAAAAATACATACATAAACGCTAGGTTAGTCCCAATCGTAGAATGCCAATATTAGTTACTAAATGCGCAACCTCCAAACGTTCCATCTTAACTTATATTAATTGATTGAAAGAGGTCTTTGACCCCATGCACCGATCACGCAAGTGGGCGACAATACTAGGGTTGCCTATTTTTTTTATTAAATTCACGAACTAACATTTTAGAATACATAAAAACTACTCGTAATAAAAAAAAAAATGTGAAGTTATATAATATCTTAAACGTGATACAATTTGAGTTTCTATTTTTAAAAAAGGCAAACGGTGATAATAATCAATGTGTCTTTATATTTAAAAAAGTGACAGCTTAAATATATTACAAATGTAAAGCTATACATATATATTAAATAAATGAATATGTTTTTATAAAGTTTATGGAAGCTCATGATTTTTTCTAATCGCAATTATATATTAATTTCAAATATTTTCCACATGAAAAAGTTACAGTATATTTATAAAAAGTAGAACACGTTATTTTAATTTAGGGTCGGCAACCCTAGACGGGACATATTGCGTCACCCATTATGACAACTAAACACCTACCAACGATAAAATAATAAAACATGTTAACATCTCAACTCTATTACTTTTAACCGACAACACAATATAAACGAAATCAATGTTACTAATTATGATGAATCGATTAAAACAAACAACACTAATAAATCATATTATATATGCAGTTATATAAATATAAAAGTATATTAAATCAGACAATAGAATATATCTAAATATAAAAAAAAACAATCTCCGTAAATAGATCAACTAGTCTAGTATAAAAATCTTTTCGTATGTTTCCTTAGGCGCTATCCTTTTAATACATCACAAATCCTTAATAATTATCCATCTTGCAAAGGCCTCATAGAGTCAAAAATGCATCTACACTGAGATTCAGTCAATATTTATATGTCGTTGACCAACGACAAATCACAATCCCTTGCCAGTCCCCAAATATCCTTCCGATGTCGTTCCTACCACCCACAGGATTCAATAATAACATAAATACAATTAGCTACAGGAAACTCATAATTTCCTATCTAATGAATAAATATAACAAGAAAGTGTGAGCCCATAGTTGGGTCACTGCTAATAGCCAGCATCACTTCGCGGTCGCACCGCTACTCGATAATTATAATGTAACATCCTTAATATTTTAAGATTCCTATCGATACAATATAAAAAATAATATGGTAATAGTAAATTAACATCATATTATTGCTTTTGCCCGTTCCCGTATAGCGATTGGTATAGAAAAAAATTTGCTTACCTACTATATACGCTTCGAGTTATTATTCAGTAACATCGACATAGGTACATTCCAGACGTGGAATCAATCTTATGAAAAATCACACTGGGGCAAGTCAAACGCACAACCGATACTATAACGAGTCGCCCGCAGCGCGGGCTACACCAAGAAAGGCCCGTTTAAGTAATAGCACTTCAGCTTAATCCTAAATAGGAAGCGGTATCGACGTGAGACGGTCCATAAAACTTTGACACATCAACAAAGGTAGAGTCTGTGCGAGCTGGCTAAGGCGAGCGCGCTCACAGAGCGTCGAGGCCGAGCCAGTACATGGACAATCAATCGAAGGCTGTATCCAGCGGGTTGGCGAAGAGCGGGGCGTGCGGCGCGGGTGCGGGCGGCGCGGGAGGCGGCTCGAACTTGCGCGTGTCGGGGTTGTACGCGGGATGTTTGAACTTGCAGTGCGTGCGCAGGTTGTCAGAGCGCGTGTACGTGGCGCGGCACAGCGGGCACTCGAATCGCCCCGGGAAGTGCACGTGATAGTGATTCCGGATGTGTGTCACCACCTTGCCGCACAGCTTGCACCGGTGCAGGTTGAGCGCGCCCGCCACCCGCTCGAACGTCAGCCGCATGTGCCAGCCCTTTGAGCCTGCAACCAGCGATGCGTCACTCCCACTGCGACCTCACGCGACCCATGCCGCAGTGCCAACTGCCACGCTCGCCATCTGAGCGTCATCTCACTAACTAACGTGCAGCTAGGAGATCGTGCGTCCGACATTGGTACTGGGGCATTTGATACGTGATGCGAGTTAATGAGGGGTTCACAAGTAGCTTCGTTACGATCCACTTCAAAATATTTTACAAAAAAGAATTGGACATTTTATTGTAATTTAGCACTATTTAAGCCTTATATTAATTGTTATCGCTGTACTATGCCTTTCCTAGAACTATTATATTATAAAAGCGTTTAATAAGAGTTAAAATAAAACTTTGGAAATTATTTATTTATAACAAAATAGTATAAGTAATATATCCAATGGAGATCCATGCAAAAATGAATCAATGATATTGAAGAAATGGTGTTTGTTATTTGTCAATGTTACATTTGCATGAAGTTTTGTTAATTACTTTCACCAAGCCTGTAAATGCGGAAGGCAATTTTTAGAGAGAAATAGGTCTGCTATATAAATAGATATTTACGTATATATATACTTATAAACAAAAGCATGGATAGAAGGATGAAATGAAAAGAAGTGGTATAAATAAAGGAGTATATTTGCAACAAACACACAATAACGATAGATTTACATACAAACTAATAGAATTAAAGGGGAAATAAATTAAAATTAAGAGGTATATATTCCTTAATCATAAATTCAGTCTCAGACACCAGTGATTATGACCGATATCCTTTCATTACACTACATAAAAGGAACATTATTAGGAGATCACAAGTTTGTACGTACAACGTTTTGGGTCGGAATTGTTATTATATAAGGCACCTCAATTGATCGGCTTTTCCTAATTTAAGAATATGAATAAGGACATATACTCGACACTACATTGTACTTCTGGCACAATGATATAAGGCCAGTTCATCATGTTAGACAATATTATTTTAATTTATTCTATCTGGATGATCTGTTGCATAGAGTCAATAGTTTAGAAAAAGTATATAACAAAGTATTATTTAAATAAAAATAAAAAACTAAGACGATCACTTGAGATGGTATTATTCTATGACACATAATACCACGTTCACAGCAAAATAGTACACACCTAGGTTTCACACAAATACTGCGATAAATAGAATACATACAATGTTAATACATCTTTGTTTGAGCACATGAAAATTTATCACAATACAGAAAGTTTCAAGGTTCATGATAAAAGAAAATTAGTATTACCTATATATACATATAAGCTATGTTTAGTTATAACTACACCTGATTTTTCGTACTTTAAAAGAACACTGGGACATATAGTGAAATATTGTATAATGAAATATAAATAAATTTATTCAATAAATCGTTTCGAAATTAATTCAAATTCTATCAAAGTTATATTGGAAAAGAGTACCGATTTCACTTATACTTTTTTTTTAAATTTTAAAAAAGACAACCTATTAAACTTTATATGGCGAAGATATTTAGCAATATGCAATTAACGGATAGAAATTACAACTCGACCTAAAACAATTGTGGAATGTAGAAACAAATATCATGTGTGAAATATGAACTTATAATTCGAACGAGTCCCTAAAAAAAAATCTTAAAGAATTAATCAGTCCAGTTTAGCATGACGAAACATAAATATCATTGCATTTATCAGCCTACAATGTTATTAATTTAAATCAATCAATTTATGATACGAAAGTAAATAGCTACAGACCATAATGCTACATCTTAGCATATTAAGTGATATTATTACACCGAATTAATACTTACGTCAGTTACTATCCTGGATTTAATAATAGGTAAGTTATAAAGTAAATGGCGCTCCCCAACAGGTATTGTGAAAGTGGATGTAGATCAAAGGATCCACTCCCTAAATTAATAATTACAACACCTGCAGAAGAACGTTGTATGATTTAATTTTTCCCTATACGTCTAACTATTGAAGAATTTATTAGCAACAATTAGAAGGAAATTAGCATATTATACCACGATTGTCAAATTGTTCGGTATTGAGTTATATTTCAAGATTCGCATATCGTGGAATAATGTTACATCTAATTTATCAAAAGACTGATTAATTAACTATTTCTAAGGTAAAACTTAATTAGAAGTGGAAAAGACCTTTGCCCAACATGAAGAATTGGTACATTTTACAAGACTCTTGGTTATTACAATCTTCGAAAATATTACTATTTGCTATTCCTCATTTACAAAAAAATTAAAAATGATAAATATTAATATAAACATACATTGACTGGCAAATAAAACTAAGTATTTTTTGTAATAAAAAAAAAACCATTGTTATAGTATGTCATTCTTTAAGGTTTTACTTTTTTATTTTAAATAAGACCTATTATTTAAAAAAAAATATAGATGTGCGTTTTATCCTAGTGTTGTTTTTACTTTTAAGAGCCTGAATATCAAACTTTTTATGGTAACATTGTAAGTCTAATTCGAGGTTGAATTAACGGCTCTTAAAATATTTAAAAAATGAAGGTGAAATGTTTAATTTTTTTAATCATTTTCCATAGACACTCTATCTATCATACGTTCCCAATGTCCTTTTATTATTCACTAGCGTAATATTTGTTGCTTCTTCTTATTATAAAAGTGAGATCAAAATGATAAAATACTAAATATTTTAACATAAGGAAATGTAGTAAAAACACACGTACACTAATAATTAGTAATAATCTGCTGAATCTGATTCATTTACTAATATCAAATTATCATTTTGATCTTACAATTAAGTCAAAACTTACAAAAATAAATAATTCATGTCGAAATTATTATTTGAGTAATGTTACTTGATTAACATATATATCTTGAAATGACACAGTAATGTGTAATGAAAATAAAGTATAAATACCATGGACCTTTAACTATGTGTGTAATAGACACATTCATACAAGGATTTGCATCAAAGAGATAAAAACGATAACCAAACATAATTAGTCACACCACACCTTAATCTAGTTACAATATTAATTAGAACCAATGAAGCAGCGTACATTATTGGATTAATGTATTTTATTAAAAGTGTAAGGAACAGTCTCCATTATTACAATAACTATAAGCTAACCACCTATGAGTATGCAGTGTAAGAAAACGTATGTGTTAATTTCGTAATGTATTAAAAGCGTAAATTTATTAGACGCTGAGCTTCTTAACTTTTACGTATGCCAATTATAATGACTTTGCTAGGTTAGTTCGCATTTTTTTTGGATATTAGATATATTAGATTTTAAAATCGAACAGTGCTTCATGCGAAGATGCCTTTTAAGATTGTCGGCTCGCGTAAGAATGATGGGACACATAGGACATTTATGCTGTTCAGGATTATGGGATTTCAAATGCTTTTTTATATTATTTACCAGTTTACCGCATATATTACACGGTTCTGGAACAACGTAAGGCTTATTGTTTAATGTCAAACCGAACGACTTAACAATATTCCCAACATTAACTAGCTTATTGGTGAACGGTTCCCATGGTTTTTTATTTTCGTCAACGCCATAGCTTTCACCTGTAATATATGTAAACGTATTCACTGCTGTTTCATTACATTTACACCATGCTTATCTTTTTAACATTCACGTTTCAAGCTTTTCGTCAAAGCAATAAAACATTCTTCAAAGAACTTTTAACCACTCTGTAATTTTTTTCTCACATGCAACCCCAATTTATGTAATACTTATTGGTGACATAAACATAGTAGTTGACTGTCTCTATAGCTAAAACTATCAGTAAATCGAATACAATATTGCACGACCTATAACCCTCGGGGGAGCCAAATCGTTCAAAAGAAATCTTATGACACCGAATTCTTCATAAAGAAATTAGAAAATATTCTTAAAGCACATAATAAAAAAAAGAATTGAAGCAGAAATAATAAGTGAATATTAAACAATGAAATGATTAAGCAATGATGGGTAACATGCTGCGTGTGTTACTAACATGCAAATACCAATGATTTTAATCTAGAAATTCAATTGCAATATAAGGCTTTAAACTTCTAGATTGAAATATGATAAGCAAATAATATGTTAAAAAGCACTAATCAAAGCATATAAAATTGAAATACAAAACGTAATCTTCTTCAGGTTTTATTGCAACTTTTAAATCTGGGTTGAACAATAATTGTATAAATTTCTGAAAAAGATTATATATCATAATTCAATAATAAAAATTCAAAATGACGACTACCTTGATATGAATTCTTGACATATAAATGCGATTGTTAATTAGTTATGTACTGTTTAAATAAATATTATTTGCATTTTAAGAACTTTACAAGATGGTCGTCCTTGGTGGGCTAATGAGTTGAAACAAAACTTACCATCTATGGTGTCCGTCTGGTCCGGATGTTGATGCAAGATAGGCTCATTATCGTTGCATTCATTGTTATGGCCTTGCTGTGTTAACATTGTAGCCATATCAGCAACAGGCATGCCCTGCAAATATTAGCACATTTCTAAGCGAATGCTATCATTACTTATAAGAGGAACTGGTAGTGAAAAACGTAATTAGATGTATACAAGATATAAGTTTGGGAGATTTAAATGAGGTAAATAAAATTATTACTATTAGAGGAAAACAAACGTTTTAACGTTTCAAGAGAAGAAGCAATCCAGTACAGTTATCAGTATCGGTGTAATTAAAATCTTCGTATTTTTCACACTACCGGCATAATATGTAGCCTGACGCATGGGTCTCCCACACAAGAAGAAGGAATATATCACGCTAGCCGTATGGATTTTATTTCCACTTTGCCGTCTCTTGTGGTGATTTTTATTTACTTACATCCCTTAGTGTGTTAAAATATTATATTTTTAATCCGTCATCAGACAAGCAGATTTAATTTTATTACATATTATTGTAGTTTGTATTTTTCAACCTTATCTGCGTTAAAAGTTTGAACAGGAGGATAGTCCCAAATCAAAATCACAAGTTATGAAATTTTTAACCATAGCAGAAGCGCAATGTTAGACCAAAAAAACCTTTTTTTACTAAAATTGAAAATTAGATATATCTTCATTGTATATCAACATTAAAAATCGGCCAAGTGCAAGTTGTACTCGCGCACGAAGGGTTCCGTAAAACTAAAAAAAAATATGTGATGTAACTAAAAATTTAAGGTTTTCGGAATTTTTTTTTATAATATATGCTATAAATCGTTGCTTCATACGAAATTTCAAGATTCTAAGTCCAGTCGACCTAAATTTCGCATGAATGACCCTTTAGGTTTTGATTCCCTTGCGATTAGTTGCGTGTTTGAAAATATGCGGCTTAAATTGCTGTTTTTTTTTATTGCGTGGACATAGAAGTTTGATTTTGTTACAGCTTAAAAGTCTTGTTGATCTGAGTATTTGATATGAATTTCAATTCAATACCTCCACGCGTTCATGAGGAAAGGGGTAGTAAGTTTAAAATTATTAAAAATATTTTTATTATATGATGTAATTAAAAATATACGGTTTTTGCAATTTTTCCTTTATCTGTGCTATAAGACGTTGCGTCGTACCAAATTTCAAGATTCTGACTTCACGGGCAGTACCCTGTTTGATTCCCTCGCGAGTGTCGAAAATTTGCGGCATAAACGCCTGTATCTTTTGATTGCATTGGCTTAGAAGTTTAATTTTTTCACAGCTTTAAGGGACAGTACCCTTACAAAAGGAATTTGGTACCGAACTATTCAGAATCAAACCCTTAGGCACCCATGGTTCGATTATCACCAACTGAGTAGGAAACAGATAGTAACGATTATGAGGCTACGTTCCGGACATATTCCATCACAAAAATTTAAATTTTTAATGGGAATTTCTAATTCACCCAACTGTTCAATTTGTAACATAATAGAAGACGTGCATCATGTGCTCATGGAATGTGTTCGTAACGAGGCTGTGAGACAGAAAATAAAATCTCAAAGTGATCAAAATGTGGGTATCTGCAATAGTATCCTTGCATACCCACTATCTGAAGAATCTAGTACACTTGTGGAACTATACATTAGAGTAAGCTAAAAGTGTTAAGTAATTTAGGTATTATATAGTTAAATAAGTGAAAATGTATAGATATATATTTTATTTGTATACATACGGGGGTGACATAGTCACTGAGTGACAAAGCCCCTTTTCAAAAATAAAGATTTAAAAAAAAAAAAAAAAAAAAGGGACAGTAGACTTGAGTATTTGATATAAATTTCAGCTTGATACCCTCCACACGTTCCCGAGAAAAAGGGTCTTGACAGACAGACATACGGACGGACGGACGGGCAGACGGACAGACAACAAAGTCTTCCTATAAGGGTTCCGTTTTTTTCCTTTTGAGGTACGGAACCCTAAAAATAGATAAAATAATATATGTCTACGTTTTATCTATTTTTAGGGTTCCGTACCTCAAAAGGAAAAAACGTAAACATATATTATTACAGCGTTTAACTCTTTTGAAAGAACTCTTTCAGTATTACTTATCACATATTCGTGTAACTTTAACAATTGACGCAGCGCATGTCGTGGATGCGCTCAAGTCATGATTTTTTCCTACATATAAAAAATGTTAGCGAGCAAAAATGATGACCACAAATGGAACTAGAACCCATATCTGTAGGAAATTCGTATCAACCGCCTTACTTATTAATAGGCTAGCGTGGGTAGGTACGTATGGTACCCAAATTATTATTTACATTCTCGTCTTTGCGGTAGACATTTAACACATTTTTATATCAAAAAAAGGTATTAAAATTTGTTTGATCGATGATGTGTTCAAGTTCGGTGTGGTAATCATTTTTCAATCAGAAATATTTTTATTTATAAATAGCCCAGCATGGCAATACTAGATCAATAAAAAAAAGTTATCAACAATTTTCCTACTTGATTGAAGAATACTATCATCAACTTTAGGTCATAATAAACTCATTATGCAGCATATTTCTTCCAATTTCTGTAACATTTTTTTGACTAGCTGCAGTTGTTCAATAGATGATTGTACATGTGACTTTTGGCGGGAATCTAAAAAGTCATGTAGTGCTCTTGTATTATATGGGATATCTTAGTATTTTAATGTGTTATATTAGATAATTTTGATGACATTATCTGTAATGTGATGTGACGAAGTGCTGGGATGTAGTGATATTATATAAAAGTGCAAGTGTTTTCGTTTTCTATCAAAATACCCACAAGATACCATAACAGTGTGGCCATAACACAGTTGATGGCGACGATTTGACTTACTGACGGACAATGACTAACATGAAGAGACTAAGAACGTAAAGATAATTATAACTCGACACTGGCAACAATGGCTCGTATAAGTAGCTGATTGCCAATACAAAAAAAGAAGAAGATTGTACATGAAAACTACAAATTCACTCTAAAATATTAGTTCCTAATTTGTAATTATGTATAATTATATGAAAAGAAATCCGAAATTAAAAAATAAAAAGCAGCTTAAGTTTAATAAAATGTCATTTTAATAAATTTTCACAAATCAATTTTTAAATTTTGACCTTGTAAATGCCATATCATTAGTTTAAATTGTTACACTGCCTACTATCGATATTCTTATATTTTTAAACACTTTTCGTTACAAAATTGTATCCTACTTTATTATAATCACATGCATGTGCCTATATATATTGCCAAAACAATTATTCTTCAGGTATAAGTTAATTTTAATTGATTTTTGAAAAGGAAAAGATATCTCGACTTCAATAGCCGAATGAATTGTCAATATTATTTATTACTTTACCCTTTTATTCTCTTACTTACTTTATGTATAATGCCTTACTTACGTTACTACTCACATCCTTATATTATCATTCCTTATACCGTTATTAAAGTATGCAGTCAGTATAAAGTAAAACATCTTCAATGATAACAGTACATATATGTACATATCTTTATAAATATTTTATAAAATTTATATGTTGTCATGAATTATTTTCACAGCCATTTTAAGCACTATTTATTAAGAAAATATGTATTTTTAAATTTAATATATCTTTTAATTATAATTTGCATCATGTTTACAACGTGAAACAGTATTAAGGGCGCGTTAGTATGGCACTGAAAAACTCAATAAATAACGAGACAATGTAAAAAGATACCATTTTACTATTAATATGTTGAATATTACTTTAATGTAAATTGCAAAAAAACAGTAGGATATTAATTAGTAAGGTTCAATAGAGTTCTTGAATCTTATTAGATACCAGGGTTCTCAACCCGTTTTATTATATTTTGAAACTAATGTTTTCATGAAATGCTGAACATTACAACAACACAGGAACAAAGGAACAACAAAGGAAGTACCTTTCAAATATTTTGAAAATAAAATTTTAGATTCTTTTAGATTATCTGTGCAGTGTGCTAATAATTAAATTTGAGAATGTGACAATATTCACACTAGCAACAACCTAAACATGTTAAAACATGCTTAAATTATATTTGGACCTTTGGCTGTACTTTGAATTTCCTTAAAAGATTTATTAGAATTTTCCCGATCTCTACAGAATTTGTGAGCTTTGCATTTATCGTGATGGTTTACTATTTCTAGCCTAAAATTAGCGTTGCCTTCTATAAAAGAAGTTCTGCTTACTGACAATTCATGTGACCATTTTCGACAGTAAATGCAATACATAATGTTTAGAGATTTATCATATTTTAACCACGGGTATAGAGTCAACCAATTTGAACGAAATTTGCCGGTCTTTTTAGAATTGGTCAGCTTTAAAGACGGGCTGATGGGTTGGGGCGGAAAAGCGAGGATCGAAGCGAGAATGTTGCTAGTGGGTTGGTTAAGGCTGAGATCCAACAACCGGCAGTTAGATTCTTCCAGTTTGGCCGCATGAACCTGGTCTGTTTTCTGCCAACAAAGAAGGAAAGGATCTGCTTTAAAATTTTGTTGCATTATATTCTTAAATGGGGCAGATCCTTTCCTTTCTGTTGTAGACAGGCAGATGATACATACAGCAAATGCATAAAAATAACAGAAGAAAAAGATCATCCTCGTAACAAAGAAAATAGTATTGAATTGTGTCTACGCAACACATCAAAGCGAAAAGAATATATAAAGTATTAGGGATTCCGATTTCGTCATTCTATCATACATGTCCTTTCCGAAAGTATTTGAGAAAGACTTTAAAGCTTTATGACTTTAAAGATTTACTTTTTTATAAGATTACCAGAAAGGACAAGTATAACGGTTTGATGCCTGAAATAGAGTGATTGGGAAGATGAGAATACAAGGGACGAGTAAAAGATGCTGACTCAGGGCGATTGTACTGTATATAGCCATGGAAGACTGTTAATAACTTTTTAAAAACACCATCATGCACTAAGAAAATAATTCTTGTATTGAGGAGCACTTTACAAACATATAATTAACAAATGCTACCAAACTACACTCAGACTCAGAACAAAGTATGTGCATCACACGAAGTATGGACAATGCTTGTAGGATCGAACCCACATCACTGGCACGGAAGATGGTATCTTAACCACTATGCTATCTGAGCGGTCGGCATAAGAAAAATGACGGTAAATATCATTTCAATACTAGTCTCTCATTGTATATTCCAGCGGTCACTATTGTTGACCTTCTCAGTATATATACTTTCTACTGTTGGACCCAGACCTCCTCCAGATGAGGAAAATGAGCCTACTTATCCTGAAGGATAGATGGATTAGAATAAGTTTTAATTTCAACAAGTCAAGGTATCAATTAATTCCGGTGGTAACATAGAGTGATAATACTGCAGTTTATTGTATCCAGCTGAGCCCGTTCATAACTTTGGACGGTTAAGTGTGGTGTGGCCAAACCATAGGCGGTACGAAGACTTTCATTTCGAGTTTTCCTTCAGTTATTGTATTGTTATCTGCTTACATTCTTGAACCAATTTTTACAATACCACGGGAAATGAAGTATTAATGATCAATGTATTCTTATCATTCGCCATGCAGAATGGTTATTACTATTTCTTGCAAACCTAGATTAAAAGGCCATTTTATTTAAAGCAATTTTACCTGTAGATGTGATTGATCGAAGTGTGGCGGCGCATGTAGTGGCGGTGCATGGGGCACGTGCGGCGCATACGGTGAGTCGGGCTCCTGCTTGACGTGAGGAGCTGGTGAGCGCGCCACAGCACGATGCGGTGTGTGCGCCGGCGGTGGCGTCGAGGGCTCCGACCCGGATCCCGTTGAACCGCTCTTGCCCTTCACGTGACTCTACATCATAATAACATCCATCCATCACAAACGATACTATACATATTCGCCATTGTGAAGTTAATAGAAACACTGCAGAGTACAATGGGTGTACTGAAAGACGGTATGAGACTTCTGAGAAGCAATTTTGCAAGGCACAAATTGACTACCGACTAACCAATAATAGTGAATTATGTGGTCATGGCGATTTTTTCCTCTTTGTGAGCCTACCACTGACACCGTGGATAATCCACAGTACATCAGTTTCAATGTTCCCTCCGGCTGTTAGCCTTTCGGGTACCTACCTAACTCATTAGAGCATTAGGGGTAACCTAAGGCGAAAACGCTATCTTAATTTACATTTTTTGGTTTATCATGTTTTCCTTTCATACTCTAAAACTAATGAAAATGGCTGTTTGCCTGAAATTTCCTTGGGAAGGCAATTTTGATCATAAACCAATAAGAGAAATTCACAAATGTGGTCGAATTTTACAATATCCACGAACAATGTTGGGATTTCTAGTTAGTTAAATTACTATAGGGCACAGAAGCATTTAAAACAATACTATACATACATACATATCATCACGCCATATCCCTTGCAGGGTAGGCAGAGAGAACAGAGTGCCAGAGAACTCTATCCTTGCATACTTCACTCGCTTCCTCAACATTCATAATTCTCTTGACTCCACCTTCCTTCAGTACGTGACCAATCTGGTCTAAGTAGGTGAGTCTCTGTCTCCCCCGGCACCTACATCCTTCCACTTTTGCATTGTATATCCTCTTAACCAGACGTTCGTTCGGTATTCTTTCCACATGTCCGAACCATCGGAGCATTCCCTTTCGCATCTTTACACCAATACTCTCTTTCATACCCACTCGCTCGTTACGAACAATACTATAAATAACTAAAAGACACCGTGCGAATATTTAGCACCGTTAATAGATACAAGATTTTTATGCATATAAACCCAACAGTCATGTGGTTAATACACTTTGATAATTATACATTCTTAAAACAACTTGTAATAGAATCAATTATCCACCAGATGGCGTGTCAAAATGTATAAAAGCCAAAATTTTTAATTCAAATAATAATTTTGAGATATTTACTCAATTACAGTCATCTAAAGAAAAATTAAACTTCAAAATGGCAAATCAAACATTAATATTGATGCAGCATAATAAAAAAATGCACAAATAGAAAAAATCCTTTCAGAAATAGTACGTATACATATATAGATGGATATATGTATCATATGCGTACCTCGTAGTGTCGATAGGGCAGGTCAACATCATCTCTTGGCACAGTGGAGTTCTTTCTGCGTCTCTTCTCTGGTGGTAGTGATGGGTGTACTGGCGTGGACGACAACGGCGTGTGCGGGGCAGGCGGAGCACAATGAGCGATCGGAGGAGTGGCGTATGACTCCGTGCGGGAAAGATTCTCCGCACTCACCGACGGTGTCGACCGGTCTTCCGACTGAGAATTATTGAACATCCAAAGTCACAAACAGGTTATTTCATGGCTTAAAATAGTGAAAATATTGGAAACAAAATTATTTTAACAGGTTTTATGAGTATATTTTATAGTTTCGAACACTACAGCGTTCATAATCACGGCAAGACATTTCTTCAGTGATCGTGAACGCTGTAAAGGTAACCAAAGGATAATGCTGCACATGATATCTTGAATTATTACTAAATATATATTTGTGTTCGCTTAAAACGTCCATTTATAGCGCTACTTTTATCATTATAAATATTGCTCACTCAGCTATTAATATAAAGAAAGCTCAATCAAACTGACAGTGATTTCTGAATAGAAATTCGCTTTGAAGTAAAAAAGAAACTTAAGCGACAGATTTTATTGTACATGGTTATAATTTCCGCTAGTAAGATTATATTGGTGATTGATTAGGTAGCATAAATGGTATAATTGATGAGAGGCCATCTCCTCCCTTGGAAGTTCGTCGACTATCTCCAAAATGGATAGCGATTAATAGCCCAATAAAAATTAAAACAGAAAACAGTTTTTTTTATTAATCGTATACTGCATATCATCGTCGACGGCCATTTTGAATATAAAGGACCACCACCACATCAGTGTTGTGGCTTATTAAGCCAAAAGGTTCTGGCGATCCAATGTCATAGAACTTTCGAAACTGTTTAGACGATCTATTTTTGTCATTATTTTCATAACTAAAAAGTTATCGCGAACATTTTTCGTTATTCGCTTTTTAAATAAAATGAAATCCGGGATATTTGCTCCACCTAAAGTACCAAATTCACACCTATAGAATTGTGTATCACAGAGTATTAATCATGAGTCTTTATAAAAAGATTTGAATTTAACTCAACGACACTAATAAATAATAACACTTTTAAAGTGCTTTCTAAAATATTCTTACTTTATTTCACAAAACAAGTACTGCAAACTATTATCTTGAAATGAGGAAAGGAAAGTCGTTACTTTTGCAACAAAATAAAAACATAAAATTTTATCCGTTAAATTTGTATATTAGGTAAAGCAGGGCTATATGTCGAATATATTTCCTGTTTACTCAGGTCTAATAAATAACACTCAGAAACACATTCATATTCCAACGGTTTTTATCGAGTTGATGCGTTTATGGATGCATATCTTTTTTATTTCTGTGTAGTTTAACGGTATCGTGACGCCACCGCTTTAATTTTATATTAGGTGGATATTTTATATATAGCGAGTGTATAAATGACACATTATAATATTAAACTATTAGTCCTAATTTTTGCGCTAGAATTAATTATTATACTTTTTTTATATATACCTATTATTTAAGTGCAAAAATTTAAATGTCTAATTTTGAGGTACAACTACCGTATCAAGTAATTTCAAGGCTAACCTGCGATAAAAGAAGTTATTTAACAAACGCTACCAGCATTTTAAGTGATGCCATGCAAAATAGTTATGGAATAATTTATTATTTTACAAAAATTGACCTCTTGCCTTTTTACGAATCATATACCATTTGTTAAACATCTATTAAACTAAATAGCACTATTACATAGCTATGAAAGTTTTGGTGTTTATTATTCAGTCGTGCCGATTCAGGTATATAAAATTTTATTACAGAAAAAGTCTTAGAATAAGCCATAAGATAATTATAAAGTTACATGTAAGAGTAAGAATAATGCCTCATTCTCACAGTAAAAGTTAAAAAAAACGTGATATTGAAATTTAGGCCAGGTTTTTAATTTAGTGGTCGAGATTGAGAAATATAACAAATATATTAGTTATTATAAATTATAATCATCATCATCATCACTATCCTGCTTTTATCCCAATTTCTTGGTGATGACGCAATATGTACTCATCTTCCATCGTTCATATTGCAAAATTTATTAGCAGTTGTTTTATGTCCGCCTACATAACGTCAAATCCTCCATGGGAATATAATTGTTGATCAGATGACTTCAGGTGAAGTTTCTCCAAATGAATATAAAACTCTTAGTCGTCTTTTACGACATCTACGAGTGAAAGTAAGTGTTGGTATTAGTCGTAGGCGCTACCACATAGCAGATTAATAATTATAAATATATTCTAATTAATTTTCCGTGTAGTGACGGAGTAAGAATACAGTTCACCACCCCCTATCTTACCCGTGGATATCGTAAAAGACGATTAAGGGATATAATATGCATATATCATCTGTGTAAGAGAAGGAAACTCGAAATAAAACCCTTTACCATCACGGTATAGCAGGTCAATTTCCCTCCCATTGTAGAGGAGGCCCGAGCCCAACAGTGGGACATATGTGAGCTGAGATGATGATATATCTATTAACGTCTATATGAATGAATCAGAGTGTAGGGCTACATAGAAAAATGAAAAACGTATAGTATACGAAGCTAATACATGCATAAAATGAATGAGTGAAAATTATTCTTGCCCGGATTAAATAGAATATTTATATACAAATAGTATATAGGCAAACCAGATTTAAACGGCCCTTGTAATATAAAATAGAGCGGGAAACCAATGATAATATGACAATTGATTTGTTTATTTAAGCTATATTATTAATGATAATTAGGCATTTTAAGGAACGACTTTAAATATATTCATCCAACTATATACGTTTCTTTTAAATGTTGAATTATTTGATTATAATATAACATATCATCGTTGTCATCATCATCATGGATATTTTGTTTCAATAAATACTTTTAATTTATATTATTATATCATACTTTATATTGATCTTTGTAAATAATCAGATTATTTTTTTAAATCTAAATAATTCTTAATGACATTTGTTTAACGTAAAATATAGCTATAAAAATCCATAGCAAAGCAACTGGATATGAGGGCAGATATATATTTAAACAAGCTTACCTTAGGATTTAATGTATTATTCTCTGTCAAACCTCTAACTTGTAAACTTTCAGCCGTTTTTAGGAACATTGGTAGCATATTTTGGCCAACATTCACTTCACCCTGAAAACAGAAGTAACAAAATATACCTATGATACTTCTATCTTTTACTCATATCACACAATGGTCAATTAATTTAAAAGCTAATATTTACCTTGTACATGAAATCCAAAAGAGATTTAATTTCTGAAAATCTAACATCTTTGAGGAATATTATCGGATGTGGATGTGAATTCTGCAGGAATATACTTTCAAAATATGGGGAACATGCGGAGAGTATTGTTTGGTGTGCCTGAAACAAACCAAAAAATTATATATTTTCAATAGGTACCAAGTTTCTTTACAAATAGAACAATTTAAACAAAAGAAAATTATTCTACACAAATAGAGCTATGTGAAGGTCTTCAGTATTCTTTTGGTATTATATAGAAACAGTGCATAACTACCATTTTGCTAGACTTATTGTTATTACAATTATGTAGCAAATGTTTTACCATGAACTAGGTTTTCAAAGCGCTGCTTAATATTTACTTGACGTAAATATTAAGTGCTGCTTAATATTTTATCATATATTATTTTGAGTACATACATTGAAAATTAAATATATGTGTATTTTTTTTCTTGATTGTAACGACTGAGAACAAATTCATCGCCTTTATCTGCCTTATTATACAGGGCATTTAGAAAAAAAAACGAGTCCTCTTCGTCGTCAGTTCATTTTACACATTATTTAGCCGAGGACATTGATACTTTTGTAATAATATAATGAATATTACATAGTTATTTATCGTGCATTTGGCGACATGGCTTGTCAGCTCCGTTATCAAATAGCGCAAATTGTATTCCAATGTGAAATCGGTGCTATCCCTATCTCAAATCTTGTATTGTGCCATCTAGAACCTTATTAATGGCTACATTCGTCAAATCATCAGTGCGGTGATGGAGTAAGAATACAATTTACCACCCCCTTTCTTACTTGTAGGTGATTACGACTAAGGGGACGCAATCAAATCACTTCAAGAGAATGCACACTCAATTTAAATATGTATACCCACCCGTATGACCAGCATAGTATAGTATGCCAATTCCCCTCTGACTGTGTTGGAGACGCTAGCCTAGAATTGGGGCACTTAAGCGGAGACTACGTTAAATTAAATATAATCTACCTTCTTATTTCCTTTATGAATAACAAACAATTTTAGAAAATCAAAAATATACTATTCTATCAATAGTATTACTAAAATTTAGATAAAAGAACTAATCGGTATGGTACCAAACAAAACTACGATGTTGTAGTAACATTGTGTTGGTCGATTCTTTTTCAGCGAGTGTCGTTTGAGGCAATTAAGAGACATCAGATAATATCGCTGCAAATAAAAACACTCGAAACAAAACCTTTTGCGAACACGACTGTCAAATGGTTGGTACAGTAGCATAAGTTCCTTTACATTGTGGAGGAAGTTGTTGCTCATCAGTATGATATATTTGTGATGTAAAGGAGAAAGAAGAGTAATCAGTAGCATAATTCTCGTTGTTATTGATCAACATAACTTTAATAAAAAAAATCCTATGCAATAGTAAGACATCTGGTACTGCGTCGAGTAAACGGCCAGTCTTGATCACTATTACGCTAGATTATACAGTAACATAACAAAATGTACTGTGTTGGTGGTTGTCTGTTTACCCCGTTGGGTATAACGGCGTGTAACTCTAATAACAATACTATAAACTGATTTATATCGTAAACAAATTGATGATGATCGTACGCATGAATAGTGGTACCTACCATTCGTCTTAGTTAAATAAATGAATGCGCAAAATGCAATAGGTTGTTGGCAAGTGTTTCAATTTCTTAATTGTTTCTTAAATTATATAAAAGTCTGTTATTTGCGTGCCCTTGAGGTTTAGCGAATTTATGATAACGTATAATAATGAACCTAACTATACACACATATCAATTAATTGATCGGCTTAATGTGTACGGTAAAATGTAATACGGCACATTAAAATTGAAGAACTTGCTATATTAGAATCGATTAGTATCGAACTTTCGTTTTACTGTACTATGCAAGCAATGATATAAAACTTTCTCTCTAAAGTTTATTTATGATTGGCTTACTGAAGATTGCCCTACATACCTAAGACTTTTTTTAAATCTATCGCCTAGGTATGCTCTATTTTCATAAGCGCTTTTCATTGAATCGCGGAGCATCAATGTTAAGGAAATAAATGTTCGACACACACGTGAACTGTAACACATTCACTTTAAGAATGTGGAAGCCGATAGCGGTATCTAAGCCGAGTAGGTAGCAGGTTTACTAGTCCTGCCTCCCACAGACTTTAACGTTACACTTAATTAACTTTTATCCGCTATTTCGCACGAAATACATATTTCTTTACGAGAACGTTAGGTATATATGCTTCTTCAAAATTGCAACAATATCTATTATTTACGCGAAAACGTTTGATAATAATGGATTTCTTATTGGTTATGTTGTATTGGAATCTCAATATGAAATTTTATGGCTCTATGTTTAAAATGTATAAAAATCCGAATCAAGTTATTAGAAAGCCAATATTAATCATTGCGAAGTTACACGATTATTTTGTAGGTTTTCTGGGGAAATTGTGCACCTTTTGAAATTTATGTGTGGTACTATATAACGGAGCTTTGTAGAATGCCTTGGTAGAAGCGTATAAATAGAGCGGTGCCGTTAGCGCTTATAAAAGTGATTTAAGAATATCTACGTACCTAAATTACAGTTGAGATGTTTTTTACAGAATCATTATTTTATCTCTATGAACGAAATTATAACAATAAACCTACATTTCCCCAAGTATTTTTTTCTCGCAAGTAATGATGAGTAAACCTATTTCAATTCATCAGACATTTGAGCACAGTTCAAAAGCTTAGAGCAGTCTATGGAGAAATTTACGTGTAAATAACACATACACTAGAGGTTTGGAGTCCTATGGAAATCTCTGGAGTAATTGTACAGTCAAATGCTACTGAACCAATGGTCAGATAAGAAAGAATAGCGTTAAGTGTGTATTAAGCTAAAAAATGTAGATTATATTTCAATATAACTCTTGTTAGCAGCTGCTAAGTAGAGATAAAATGGATTAAAGAATGATTCATGAAGGCGTGCCAAATTGATAGCTTTCCATACAAATTCTGGGGGCTTTTTACTGATTTGTATTTTAGCATAGAGTCCAATTTTTAAATACAATATTTATCTAGTATTTGTGTTATGTTGAGCAGAGGCAGAATGGGAAATGAAAATCTAATTTAAAAGTTACAGACGTATAAACATTTGAAATTTTGCAAGAACGTTAAGGAAATTACGGATGTATTATTTTAAGTCGTCATCATTAGATATACCTACACTCAGGGGTATAAATTCATTCGACAGGTAGCCCAATGTAGGTACGTAGGATTTGTAGTGTTTTGAATAATTGTTTTAATTTAATAGATGATGACCTTAATAATTAGAGATAAAGGCTCATACCCACTTAGACATATATGTACCAAACTACGTAACTTATTGAGTTCTCTAATGAAGTGATGTTGCTAATAGGAAACACACGAGTTCTTAATCGAGTACATGGCTATAACTACAGAGTTTCAATAAACCAGCTTCATTTTAACGAATAGGCTATTATAAAATTTGAATGCACAGATGGCGTACTGGATAAGGTGCCGATCTACCGTGGGTTCGATAACCACGTGGGACAAACAAATTGTTGACCCGAGTCTGGGTGTAATTTGTGTCCGTCCGTCCGTCCCGCAATACAAGGACTATTTCCTCACTGAAAGGTGTATTTAAAAAAAAAAAAATTGCCTGCTAGAATAGTTTAGTCAACTGCGAAGTTGAGTTGTTTCTACACGCCATCATCATCATCACGTCCTTATTCTAATAACATGGAGTAGGCCCAACAGATTTATCCCAATTGTGTTCTCTGCGCTCATCATTTCTCTTGAAATCATTATTCATAGAATCCATGAATATTTTTTGTGTTACTTTATATATTATAGACATTCCTATATAGGTGTACCCATTATTACATAAAGTAGGTAGTTGACTTTACTTAAACATAAAAGACACATTTTATATTTTTATATACATACTAAAAACAACTTCGAAGTTTCATAGTAAACTTTAGGTCAAAGAAAATCACGTATTTAATTTTATATATTTTATCCATGAGATTATCGACGGCCACTGTTGGACATAAGGATTCTAAGACGGCAAAATGCCATAATTTCCGGTGATGGAATTAAAATACAAAGAATACAGTGCGTATCGTAAGATACGCAGTGATATAGGTAGATAACATTACAGCAAGAGATAGGCAAATCACACTTTCATTGTGGAAAATAATCTGTCCACCAGTGGGCATAAACAGAGAATTCTTTATTTTAAAATAATAATAGACACTAAAATCTAGCCAGCTAGCCAAACATTATAAATATCTAGACCCTAAAACCTGCTCAACAACAGCTATAAAAATTAGAAAGTCAGATCTTCTGCATAGCTCCTTTCAACCTACCAAACAAATTGCATTTTATTAGCATAAAACTTTAGCTTTCATAGTTAATTGTTGAATTTAAATTTAAATGGTATATAAAGGAAGTTGCGAGTGTGTATGTGTTATTGACCTTAAGATTCATCAAAATAAAATTAGTTAAATGGAATAAAATTTTCACATTGAAATTTTAGGGCGTTAAGAGTTATTATTATACATACAATTTAATTATTTTCTGTCTATTTGTAATAATGAACCATTATCAAAATAATAAATTAATATTCCATATTATACAAGAATGATAGTATATTTAAATGATTTTTCGTTTTTTGATAATTTTACTTTTGAAATGATGGGTGATTTATAAAATTTATTTGTGAGGCTGAAAAAAGACCACTACGGACAGTATTTGAACCTAGATATATTAGAAGTTCATTTGAAATTCCTTTTTGTTAAAAACATATTTATAAAATTTGCACACCTGTCTAATTAAAAACAAAATATATAGGAATATAGCTATATAACACTAATTCATGTAGAATAACCTTGCAAAATTAACAAATATTTAAATATCTACAATGAAGACTACCTTGACTTGATGGCCTAAGGTAGCAATTTGGTTGTAATGACAATCAAGATTTTGTCTTATCTTAGCTGTTATGTAGGCACATATCGTTAGACATTTATATTACCCGTCCTTGGAATTAATTAATCATTAGCAATAATTTTGGAATAAAATAATCTTATTTTATCATTGTATGAAAACAATATTTAAATAACATATAACTAAAACTAATCTTTATATTTTAAAATAGGATTCAAGAAACAGGTTTTAGGTACAATAATAGACTACTAGTAGTAGTGTTTATTTAATTATTAGTCAATTATATATATATCTACTACTGAAATTTGTACATTCTAGACCCTTTAAAAGTAAACAATAATTAGTAAAGAAAATCATTCATAAGATGTTGTCAACAACACATGATTGTATTACTCATGTTTGTTTACTATTTAATGTATTTTGTTGTCGCATAATAATAAATTGTTGCCTGTTAGTGAAACAAACACAATATTAATATTTACATACACTTCCTAGTGACATAATATTAATAATATTATATGTGTTATGTTTAATATAAGCATTATTGGATTTATCTAGGTCTTAAGATAGAAAATGATTTTATTTGGAAATGTTTGAAAGATGCTATTAAATATTTTTAAAAACATATCATTAAAATGATGCATATAAAAAGTATCTCAATGTTAAATAGCTTTAATCTTTATAATAAAATGTCTATGCTAGGACTAGCTATAGAAATTGTAATACTTTTCATACAGTATTGATGTGCCTAACATTATTAAATAAATAAGGTATTGTACCTTAACTGTTTCTCCATCACATGCAAGGGTGACATCACATAGAGCCTCTCTCTGTAGCAGGCTTGCAAGCACATCAGTCAGGTTGTTTGGGTGGTTGTTCCAGCGCAAGCAGAATTGCTGGTCCATTGTTGGTGCTAATGTCAGTGACCGTGCTGCAAATAATAGTCATATCACTATACTATTATTGGGCCTCATTGCTATAATAATACAATATTCAAAAGCATAAAAATTACAAGGTTATATCAATGTAAGGACAAAAATTTAAATACATTAACAGTTGTTGTAAACGAATCTAGATTTGCATCACATAGTATTTAAACAAGTGGTAATTAGAGACGTGCGGCGGTTATCAAATTTACATTAAGATACTATGTGCAAAAAATTGGCGGCCATAGGGCCTAGATAGGAGATCGAGATAAGTGACATCAGCGGCTCGAATTAATGGGGGCCGCGGGCAGTGAGCTTACTGTACTCCTCATTGACAGTTAACCCGCCGACATATATCTACTTGTTGCATGTTTCAAACAGATATATTATGTAATTTAGCTCCAGAAGCTAGTTTGCGGGGCCACCGACCCTACGGGACGCGGAAACCTCTAGCCGCCTCTATAAACGAGTTTAAAAAAGTAGTACCGCTCGCCAAAAAAATCGCAACATGCTGACACCGTTATAATCGCCAAGCTGGATGTCCCAGTTGCTAGGTCCATACGCGTGATATGAAGAAATTTAGGATGCACCATTACTTGTTGTTTATCACAGATCATGCCGCGTGCCTAAAAATTAGCAACCGAAGGTGTATGGGATTTCTAAACGCGTAGTTGTGTCAACTTTGGCTATTCGTAGCGCCATTTGCCGATTCCGTATCACAAATCTAAGAATTTTAATATCAATAAACACCAAATATTTCTCTAAGCACACAATTAATTCACTATCACACAATCTAACAAAATCCGAAGCGCGACAAGTCAATAATTCCTAACTCACCATTTGCAAAATTTTTGCCATCACAAACGCCACCCGACCCCTACCTTGCACTGTCTTTTTGACCACACACACATCTCGATTTCCGTGTTCACTCACGGCCTTCGGAATATCTTTCACATCAATCGGCCAGATTCGCAACGCGAACTTCATGCGTTTATCGCTTTGTGGCGGCAAATTCAAATTTTGCAATGTTGATTTTGAAAGATATACTTTGATTTTTTTATTTTACATTACTCAAAATGTATCTTGTAGGAATATATATTGATTGCAGATATAATTTACATATAAATATTAGCTATTTCATTCTGAAATCAAGCAATATTTACCATAAATTGTGTATCCATAGATATTATTTGCACAGAGGTTATGTTGCGGAAGCAACCTGTTATTTTGGCAAAATATGATGAAGATTGAGATTATTGGTTTTTAATTTATTTATTACCCAAATACATTTAATAAACCAACGATTCCTTCTTTATGACAGGACGAAATAAGCAAAACTGTCAATTTTAACATTGGCCTTGACATTATTATCGTAATTTTTGCACATGCACATCGTATTATCTAGCGCCATCTATAATAGTTTGTGGTAGAAAAGATAAGGAAACTACTTTTTAAGCCCTTGTTGTATCATGTTAGACAAAGATGGCGTTACTTTTACTATTTTAACAAAATTGTGTAACTAACTAGATACTTACCTACGTATCCACCTACCTATCAATAGTTCAATGATCCCGCGTCGTACATTTTTTAAGTTACGATTACGTATTACTATAATAGATCGATGTACCTATGTAAGTACGTACAGTGCGTTGACTGTCATTTATAAATAGATCGATATCAAGCGCGTTATACGGAACAGAATAAATAATAAATGGATTATTATTAAATATCAAGAATTGGATTTAGAGATAGGCATTTCATAGTCTATGTTCTAATCTAAGACCGTCTATGTTCTAATCCAACCTATAGAAACAAATATAACTGTCTCAGTGTGAACTTTATGTACCTACCTAATAAACTATTTCGGTAGGTACCTACCTTGTCTATAAGAAATTTGTTCAGCCATATTTGTAAAAAGTACCTAGTTCTATCGCTAGGTAGATACTTACGTCGGGTAAATGCACCAGATCTCCGTCCACCCACAGTATATTCTCAAGGATTTGACGAATCGTTCGCACAAAACGTCGTAAAATAGCAGTACTAACAATCTTACAACAACAAAAAATATTTATCCATTGCAGGCGATGACTTAGCCACATACACAAACAAGTATTCTAACTCAAATGTACACACGTTGATTAGTCAAAAAATCAGACGTTGACCCTTTATAACAACCCTTTACGAGCGCGTAAATAATAGCACTCTGCGACTTTTGCAGTCGGTACCTATTTTTTGGTTTCTTTTTTTATTATTTCGGGTTATTTACCATTCGTAGAATTTGCTTTATACCTACCTAGATTGTATAAAACAGTTTTTTTTTCGTATACCATTGTTATACAATTAAAATTAAGTAGTCCAAGATATAATTACCTTATTCTTAAAACATTCAGCCCTCGAAGAGCAAGATTCGAGGCCAGTAAATTAAAATTAAGTATTTTAATATTATAAATTGAATCTTTGCATGGATTCGATATAAGAGTTAATTTTTTAAATGAATAACACAAAATTAGCTAACTTCACGTGGTCGAAAATTGAACATGTTGGTAACTAGGAACGCTGGTTTTTCACCAACTTATTAAGTGTCGTGTTTAGTGCATAATTTGAACGATTTAGAACTTATTTGAATATTGTTGTTGTCGTTAGGAATATATCTAAAACTTCTTTCGATGAATTATTCGTTCTCTACATAGAGAACTAAAACTGCATTGACAGCTTCAATAACTGGATGAGAATTAGCACATTGACCCTGCTTAGAACCGTAGCTACATTTGGCAGTTTTATTACAAATTAATTTAGATAAATACCTTTGTAAATACATTGGTAAGTGCCTGTTACTAAGCTAACCTAGGTGCTTTGATTTAATGACTCGTCAAATTCTAGGAAAGTACCTAATTAATGTTATTACCTACCGGAATACCTACATCTAGAATAATACCTAGGTACATAGAATAGTTGAGGTAATGTAGATTTATAGTGAATTTCTATTGATTTAGTTACGTTTGCAACATACTTAAGGTGGGTAGGTAGAGAACGTTAATGTTTGTCTACAGTTCAAGAGTGAAGGCGTTATATTACTTAGGTATAGGTATGCTAGGTAAAAAACTTTTGCGTTTTTTTTATAGATAGAATAAATTGTGTTCGAATTATGAGTAGATTATATTATACCGGTCATTAATTTTGATACTAACTGGGTAGGTAGGTACATACAGCCTTGTACTCAAGATCGTATCAAATAAAAATGAAGATCTATCTAGGTATTTATTTACCTATATACTTTTTGTTAGCTACTACGTTAGCTAGATATTAGTAGCCGCAACGGCGTATGACGATATGATGCCTTGGACCCAGATTTATTCACTACTCACAATCAAGGCGACTGAGACGCTGAAAGACGAGGAAAGATAACGAAGAGGGTGATTTGACAAGAAGGCCATTGATGTCAAATACACTTGTTACTGATGAACTGTTCAAAAGACAGAGCAGGAGCGCGGCAACATTTGAGGTTTCACGTTAACCATTTGGCTCTTTGGTCTTTATGAAAAAATGCAGCTTTATGTAAAATTGATATTTTAGAAAAAGTGCAATAGTACCTCCTATTTTACCCAAATGATTATTATTATGCTGTGTGGTAGCGCCTACGAATACTACAATCCTTACTTTGCTCGTGGATGTCGTAAAAGACGACTAAGAGCCTTATAATGACCTGGGCCAACTCCATATGATGTCGTTTGGTCAGCAATTACATTCCCAAGGAGGGTTGATGGTTAATTAAGTCTATGGGTGCTAATTTGTTCCATTCATGTATGAAGTATCTAGGTAGGTACCAATTACTGTTACAATAGTCCAAATGTTGCTGTTGACAAAAGGTGATCCTAATCTATACGACAGTAAAATCAAGCAATGTTCCTACCGTTAGTTTTAGTAAACAAGATCTGTTAGACATTTTTAAAAAAATTCAAGGTATATTAGTGAAGCAAGAGCATGAAAGCAAAATTAATGCGGTTGAAATGCGATCTGTACGGCAAATCTGTGGAGTTAGGCTGACCGACCGCATTCCCAACGACGACGTAAGAGAGCGAGTAGGTATGAAAGAGAGTATTGGTGTAAAGATGCGAAAGAAAATGCTCCGATGATTCGGACATGTGGAAAGAATGCCGAACGAACGTCTGGTTAAGAAGATATACAATGCGAAAGTGGAAGGATGTAGGTACCGGGGGAGACTGAGACTCACCTACCTAAACCAGATTGGTCACGTACTGAAGGAAGGTGGAGTCAAGAGTCGCCGAAACCGGCGAGCGTGTATGAAGAGAATTATGAATGTTAAGGAAGCGAGTGAAGTATGCAAGGATAGAGTTCTCTGGTACTCTGTTCTCTCTGCCTACCCTGTCAAGGTATTAGGCTGTCCAGTGGACCTATCACCCACATATGGAAACAATAAAGTTTCAAGAACGTTTTTTTTCCACCTATTTTTTGTTCTCTGGCACTGTTCTCTATGCCTACCCTGCAACGGACATGGCGTGATGTATGTTTTTTTTTATTGGTGTAAACGAGCAAGCAGCACAACTCATGTGCCACTGTAACTGTCACTGCTGCCCATGGACCTTTGCTATACCAAGGGTATAGCTAGACCGCTGCCTACCATTACAAATCCCAAACCCACCCAGTTGGGCTTCCGGCTCTCTCGCTCACCGAACGAAGCGCAATAGCACATTGCTATTACTCAGACGTCGATCTTCTGCGAGAGTGTGGTACTACCCCGGACGGACCGGCCCGCGGCTGTAGACAGAGAACTGTCAACAGCGTGGTCCTACCACTAATAAAATAATACCTATTATTTAGTTTTATACTAAGATCTCTAAAAAGAACATACCTATTACTGTTTTCAGATCGTAGAATGAACCATATAATTGATAACTAGGTACTTGCCAATCAAAACACGAGATAAAATAGGCCCAATAAATTATAAGTGATAAAATCAAAAAGAAAGCTGTTATAAAAAAAACAATAAAGCACTTCAGAAGGACTGCACTGCTATGGGTGCATGGAATAAATAGGTGAATTTATTAATATGAAGCTTGATTTAATTTGGATAGAAATATTTAAGTTTTGGTTAAAAGTCATTATGGTACCCAGTATTTGAGTTAAACAGAATTTAATCAATGAGTTCTGGTGCTCCTCTCAATACGCGGAGAGGGCAAATACGGCGATAGATGGATGTATATTGATGCTGCTCTTTCTTCATCTGAGGCGGTTAAGTGGGATGATGTTACCGGTCAGAGCTAGCATATTCATCAGGTGTTGCCTAGGCCGTGTGGTGACGGAGAAAAAAACAATTCACCACCCCATATCTTACCCGTGGGTATCGTAAAATACGATTAAGGGATTATTAATATACAAATTTTTTTTTTCCCCCGCAAGGTGGACAGTGAATGTGGTCGCGCCCCGACAAAAACGTCCGGGGCGACAGAAGAGGCGGCACGCAACCCCATGGACCCACCCTGCAAACTCCTCTCTTCGCCGTGCGAGCGGGCCACCGGTACCCGATCTTTGACTTCGGTGGCCCGCCCGGCGGTATACTCTTGCGGGTTCCTCTCTTGTCGATGCCCCGACAGCTTTCACCGTCGGGGCGTCGTCCTCACGCGGTGGCCTCACGTCGGGTGACCGGACAATTCCCCGGTCCGATCACCCGAAGGTCCCACTGAGGTCACCCGCCGGTATAGGTCGGAGAGCATCTCCGACCTATACCTCTCTCTCTATGTCCCACGGGGATGTCCCGGACAACACGCCTGCCGCCTCGGTCGACACCGTGCGGTACCCGCGGATGGCTCTGACCGTCATGATTCTCTGAGGGCGCCACAGAAAAGCTCTCAGCCGGAGGGTCAGAGACCTCGCTCACACGGGTGCGCCGTACATGGCCATCGAGCGGATCACCCCCGCATACAGCCGTCGGCCCTCAAAGCTGGGTCCGCCCACGTTCGGCATGAGCCGTGAAAGGGCGGACGCCGCGCCGACCAGCCGGGGAGCAATTCGGCGGAAATGCTCCCAGAACGCCCATCGCCCGTCCAGCACCAGGCCCAAGTACTTCATATGGGCCTGGATACCAATGTGGAATATAATATGCATATGGCATCTGTGCAAGAGAAGGAAAACTCGAAATAAAACCCTATATCAACACGTCTGACCAGCGCAGTACAGTAGGTTAATTCCGCTCCCATTACGGAGGAGGCCCTAGCCCAACAGTGGGACATATATGGGATGTGATGATGCTGATGATGTTGCCTAGGAGTTTTGGTGGGAGCGTTAATTTTTATGTTTCTGTCTTAAATATTGTATCTACTCAACTTAGTGTTATAACGTGTGTAAAACTACAACACTGGGCACGGGCTCCTTAGATCACGTCGCCATTTGTGTAGGTACTTTACTGAGTTGCAGTCCATTCATCTTACAAAATACCATTCAATATTACCAAAAGTTTAGTTAACAAATTAAACATTACGATGTCCATTAAATTACTAAAGTAGTCCGAACAAGGATTTACTGACAGACAGTGTCTACCTAAATCTTTAGGGACAATCGTGATAGCTATGTGTATAACAAATCTCACTATAATATATATGGTATGGCTAACCTAACCTAACCCACCCGCTCTAACTACATCACAGAGGACAACAACATCTACAAGTAGAAGGGTTTCACTAATAACAAGACCACCAGCGCCAAGAAGAAACTCCAAAAAGATATGTTGTCATCTATGACACATGAATTGCGCTCTTAAAGCTTTAACCAACTGTAATAAAGCCACTTCAAAAAAAATAATTTTGTAAACAAACCACCATAACAATGAAATTAAACATAAAAAGAGCACGGACAAAAAGTCTGTGGAATAGCTTAAAATAAAATTTAAAAAAGAAGACCACCCGCTCTATCCAGAGCGACGGATGGGGTGGCGCGACCCCATTATCTGCCGTACACCTAACTCGCCTACGCCATATGAGTGGGCCATGCGGTAACCGGTACTTGTCATCAGTAACCCATCCAAGTAAATGACTTTATTGCTAACTAGCTTCCGCCCGCGACTTCGTCCGCGTGGAATAGGTACTTTGGGCTAACGTTAACTTCATCTCGCGAATTCGTTTACGTAACAGATGGAAATATTTTAAATAATACATACGTTAAAGTTGTTTTAGGTACCTACATGACGCTTTTATTAGTAAGAGTGGAACATTAAACCTTAAGTAAAAGTATTGGGTCTTATCTATACTTTTTATAGATACATACATACATACACTTACGCCTATTTTCAATTACGCATACTTTTAATGTGTATGACCTCGCTGTGTGGTAGCGGCTACGAATACTACGAATCCTCATTTTGCTCGTGGATGTCGTAAAAGACAACTAAGAGCCTTAGAACGACCTGGGCCAACTCCATCTGATGCCGTTTAGTCAACAATTATATTCCCAAGGAGAGTTGACGTCTGGCAGGCAGCCGGTCATAAAACTATTGCCTATAACTTTTACAATATGTACTATGAATGAAGAGTACTTATTGTATGGACCCCAAGAGTAGGAGAATGATGATGATGATAAACTCTCGTGCAGGAGCGGCTCTAGCACATGCAGCGCCCGGGTGCAATCAATTACCTGGCGCCCTCTTGTATCAAAATTCGTGAAAAAAATGGAATAGGTTGAAAGTTTTGGACACACAATCAGGTAAACGCGATCGCATTATGAAGTAACAGTGAGCATGGCGACAAAGCAACCTACCCAAACCTGTCAAATAACGCACCCACTATGACTATAGATGGTTAGGCACCCAATGTGGCGCCCCCTGACACCCGGCGCCCGGGTGCACCGCACCCTCTGCACTATAGGTAAAGCCGGCCTTGCTCTCGTGAACAAATCTACAATTTGGTCCAGAAAAGTATGACGTGGTCTTCCCCTTGTATTCGTCGCATTCATGATAGCTTTATATGTTTGCTTCGTCAACCTCTGCCCACTCATTCTTTCTTCCGCTTCGTGTCCAACCCACCTCAGCATACCAGCGCTCTTTTATAACATTATACCTAATTTTATCTTTCATACTTACATCACACAAGTTACGAAGAGCTGTCAGCTCTACAGCATTTATTATACTTTCATGTCTTCACCGCCAAATCTAACTTTCACTGTCATACATGAGGGCAGACACTAATACGTCCTATACTCATTATTATTATTTAGGATGTGTAAAGCCGACGGAAGGTCATGAGAAGAAAACAAAACTAAAAATGTAGTGTGTGCAGAAGTACTATGAAATAACATTAGTTTGAGTTTTTTTTAATATAAGATTATAGGACCCAATATTTTTACCGTAAATGCGCACTCAGTACTTGATCATTATTTTGCTGCGATGTTATTTTTAAACTGCGATATTTCCTCAGATATTCATTGAAATCAAATAATGTAAAGGGCAATTTTGTTTTAAATTAAATACTTGTGATGAATAACTCAATTATTTGGATAAGGAATTAAGGATTAATATTATGTTTATAAAAACACCTTCGAAAATATCATATTATTTTAAAACAAATTTGATTAGTATAAAAAAGGTTATAGTGAGCCAATCTTAAAAGATAGACATATGCTCTTGCGGACTTTTATTTAGAACTTTGTAAGGGAAACTATTATGTAGTACATAATTTTCACGCAACTTTAACCGTTTACGCAGCGGAAGCTCTCAAAAGGAAACAAAACCCCGATTTAGAAACATTCTTCATTGTTGCTCTGCTCCTATTAGTCTTAGCGTGGCCTTCCTCGATAAATGAGGTATTTAACACTGAAAGAATTTTTCAAATCGGACCTGTAATTCCTGAGATTAGCGCGTTCAAACAAACAAACAAATAAACTCTTCAGCTTTATAATATTATATGATATATGATGATGATGATGATGATATGATTATTATTACAGGTAGGTATATTTATTTAGCTAAGTTATTATAAAATGACATAGATATACGTATCTGAGTTTTAGTAAATATAGATTCTCTAACAACAAAAAACCCAATGGCAATAAATACTCAATAGCTGTGTAGGTACTCGTATGATACCTGCGTAGGTACTTTTCTCATATTGAATTTTTCACAAATAACTAGATATTAACAATATTAAAATACCAACTAAATTACATTATTAATAATTAATTAAATTATGTTTTGTTTTCTTAACAGGTAATATTTTTTTCTTAATAGCTTTATGTTTATACCCTTTCATTAGATATTCAATTGTACTAGCTTCATGTTTATACATATCGCACTTTCATTAGATATTCAATTCTACGCGGTTTCTTACGTCGCGTAGGTACAATGAGATTTGGCGGGGTCAAATTGCTCCTTATCATTTGACCAAACTGAACTTGATAAAAATAAACAAGTTCTTAAGTGGGCTAATCGTTTTAACTATTTACTTATACCACTTTAAAATATTCTTGAAATTTAAACCTATGATGAATTTTCTAATGATTGTCTTTCGCAACGATTCCTCAATTTAGATAAGTAGCATCTAAAGCAATTTAAACATTAATATTTGAAGGACACGATGATATTAAGTAGGTATCATACATGTTTTTTATGGCAGGCTATGGTTCTGGACACACTGACTGAATCGTCTGGGGCCACGGAATTACCTGCCCATCGCCACCGTTACATCAGATATCGATTCTTTGACCTTGGTGACTCGCCCGGTGGGATATAGATTGCTTTAGATGCTATCTATAGTAGTTGCTAAAACAGCTGTATAAAACTTATTAATAATCATTTTTTTTCCCTTTTGGTACGAGCTTCAACGATAAAAGAGAAATTGGCCAATTCTACTGCGTTATTCAGACGGGTTGAACAAAGCACAAAATACGAATTTTTGAGTTTTTTTCTTTATAAAATGATAGGTATTATTGGCTTAGTCCATGCTTACAATGTCCATAGGAAAGGAAGAAGTCGTGCACATATTTTTGCACCATCATCATACAGTTAAATCAAGACCGGTATCTGTGTAGGTCTGCCTACAATACAAATACAAATAAAGGACAAAATATTTCGATTGTAAAGTTCTTGGTCTTATAATATAATAAATACGGTTATTGCTATTCTTAGAACAATATAGATTGGTTACAAGTAGGTATTATTAAATATGTTTAAAAATAAAACTAATTGATAAGTTAAGATTGCAAATTAACCCTAGACTTGCTAAAGAAGTTATAAACAGTCTTGTTACATTACAAACTGAGATTACGTTCATAATAATATTTTCTTAATTATAATTTAGGTAGGTATTAATGTATTTTAAATTATGATATATTTTCTAATATTTCAACTTTAATATAAGTTAATAGTACCTATCTACTAAATTAATTTTGTAATAAAACTCGAGACCGGGTAAAGACAAACAATAGAGGCCTATTTTTGTATTCCAAGAAAATATTTTAGTTATTGATCAATCTCTTTTGATTACCATAGATCGTTTTTATCATTCATTTATTTACAAAAAAAATATGGAAGCAAGAAGAACGTATTGGCTTCTAATATTTACGCGACTATTACACATTTGAAATAAAACTACTTTTACGGATTCTATCGCGTTTGTATTTGATTTTTAATTTCCCGACGTTTTAAACAATTTACAGCGTTTATGATTATGTCGGGAAATTAAAAAGCAAATAAAAACGCGATAGAATCCGTAAAACTAGTTTTACTTCAAAAAGAAGAGCGTATATCTCACTCTTTTCAGGTTAGAGAGAAAAAGAACTTTAGCGATTGGTATATCCAGTACTTACGCGTATTCAAACTATGCTTTGAAACGCCTGGCGAATAGGCACAAGTACGCTATGTAACAGCCGTTTAAGCCCTTTTTCTCGAAAACTTTTCTTCACATAATACCTTGCGGATTAGAATTTTCCATTCCCATAACGCCTTACGCTTCAAAAAGCGAAGTACTTAACCTTGTAAAATTAATCAACTCTTAATGCATAACATATTATTATGTATGTTATTATCGAATATTAAAGCATATAAATATTAGGTATCTAGAAGTCATCAAGATAATGTATCAATATTACCTGTTTATATTCAGTATATTCAGTTTATACCTGCTTGTATTCAGTTAAGCGATCTAAGGTAGGTCTAGTGTCATATTCTGTCTCTAGAGCGTTACACGAGTCAATGTATACGACATGATATTGAGATCAAGTAACTAACAGGTCTGACACTTCTGTTCTCACTATATCAAACGTTCTGAATTATAAGCCCCTGTGTTACTTGATATTATACGTGTATTTAGTGCTAACTAAAGTGATTAACATATTTTTATGTATGTAATACTTCTATAGACGTGTATGTGACTGAACTAGTCTAAAATGGCTGAACAGATTTTGATTAAATTTTATGTATTCAGGTGGATTCAACAATGGTTTACATTAACAATTGGACATAGTAGTTGGCGCTGCGATCGACCTCATGAAAATGTTTTTTTTTTTAGATTTATATACATATATGTATATAACTAATGAGTTATGACCCACCCTTGTATAGCTTCGGTTTCGGCCTCTTTGACCTCGCAATTTAAATCTCTGATAACTTCTAGGACTTGTTTTTAATGATACTGTAATGGGCCATTTTAATCTACATTAAGTGTAGGTTAGTAGTAGTAGTAGTTAGTGTAGGGTAGGCTAACCTAACCTAACGTATTTAATTGGATAAGAAATAATACAATATTATTTAAAATCGTTTCCTAAATAACCCATTATTTTTTATTAATACGTATAAATATATATGTGTTACTGCGGGTTATTCTTAGGAGATAGATATATAACACCCCAATATTTTTAAGATATATCTACAATTTCGTAGTGTGTGTATTACATATTGATTTAGCTCGTACGGCCTAGCCAGAATTTGCAATGAAAGCGCTTAAAATATGTTTTTATGACGTCACATTGCAAACCTTTTAAATTTTCGGCTTATCTATACTATAATATACATGTACTATATATATAAACCTTCCCCTTGAATGACTCTGTCTATTGAGAAGAATCGCTTTAAAATCCGTTGCGTAGATTAAAAGATCTAAACGTTCAGACGCCGCAACTTTATTTTTATGTTATATCTATCTATATATATATCTATACATATAATAAATGAGTAGAAACCCTGTGTCTGTACATTTGATAAATTTATTAAAAAATGAATATAGACAGTAAGAAAACACTAATAGAACACAAAAAACATTTTTTAGATTTTTTTTGTCTGTCTGTATGTCTGTGCTGTGTATTGTGCAGTTTTCACAAATAGATTAGGCCCAACTTTGAGCAACATTTAGTTTTTATTTCATTCAAATCTGATGTCAATAAAAAAAGTTATGGTCATTTAAGATTTTAAAATCGGCGCTCGCCTTTATGTCACTAGAAGGGTTAATTCGAAATAATTATTTAATGTATCTGTGATGTAAGAAAAATATTTGTATTACTTAATATATAGTAGTTTCATCAGTTCAGTTAATATACATCCCACTGCTAAGCTCAACCCTCCCTCAAAGTAGAGGGGAAGTTGACATCCTATATAACGTTAGTTAGGTTTTCCAAATGACTATTAAAACTATTAGTGATGCAATTTTTTTTTATTTGATTATAATATATAGTTTAACTATAAAGTAATTAAATGCATGATTTATTTAGTTTGTTAAATGAACAATAGATGGCTCTAAAATTTTGTTTAATTCATTCTTTCGCTTTATTTTCAAAAGT
Source organism: Lymantria monacha (assembly GCA_905163515.2). NCBI lineage: Eukaryota > Metazoa > Arthropoda > Insecta > Lepidoptera > Erebidae > Lymantria > Lymantria monacha. The sequence continues at coordinate 14,059,200 of LR991091.1, read as the reverse complement.
TACTATATTAACTTCTTGAGCTTAGTAAAGGTACATGGGTTGAAAGCCCTTAGCGCTTACCCAACAGTATGTGTAAAGTTTTCTCTGTTATTGACAACAACTAAGTCTTATACGAAAAAGAAAAGTAAAGATCACATCAAGAGCGTGCAAAACGTACTTTCTTAGGTAAGACGCTATTCGCCAGGCTTGCCACGTATGTCAAGGACACGGTTCCTGTGGACGGCCAAATGACGACGGGAAGGGAATACTGTGGGTTATGGGGCCACGCGCCGCTCTCCGGTCGCTCCGGACGGAATGGATGGCGTACGTCCAGACCATAGTCTACCAAAAAAAAGTTAAGACGTTACTTTGGATCGAGTATCACAGTGCACCCATTTTTTTGTTTTTGTTTGGTAGGCTATGGTATGGACACACGCATCGCCCTCACGCGGTCAGCCGCTCTACAGGTGGCTGATTAATCCCTGATCCATCCACCCGTGACTTCGGAAAGGCCGGCATCTGGCGCAGGTACACGCGCCTGTGCCGTGCGTTGCGCCAGCGGCAGAGTGTGTAAGCGTGGAGAGTGTCCTCTGTAACACGCCCCAGCGGGCGGCTCTTTCTGTGAGACGACTGTCTCGCAAAAGGCCGCGACCGAGTCCCAGTTGCGCACATTATCGCGCATAGTATCTTAGTGACAGCCGGCAGCGCTGGGTCGAAACCAATGATTGCGACAAATTGAGGGCGCTAATCTATCATGGCTGCGTAAACCTCGAGCATCAGCTGCCGCGTATCCACCTCGCAATCGCAGTAGTAGTAGAATGGTGTGGTGTCCTTCCTCGCAACTGTGTGCACATGCCATGTGGTATATACTGAACTAATTATGCCCCATCAATACCTGCATCAGTCGAAAGGAGAAGACCCCGTGCCGCTGACCCAACCACTCCATCAGCATCGGTGGAAAAGCCTCCACGGTCTAAACACCGAACCAAGGCCTCTTCAGCCCTCGCGACAGTACACCCTTATTTTTTGGGACTGGGTTACGGTCGGCGCATTCCTCGCACCACTCCGTCTGGGGCGACAGAGGGACGTAAGCACGCACACCCGTAACCCACGTTCGCGAGGGCCTACTTTTTACATTTTTATACACTGTTGTTTGCACAGTTGTTTCAAGTAGCTTACAGAACACTTGAGAGTGATCCGCGCTGGGACGATACCCTTGAGGAGACATGTAACAGTAAAAGCCCCATTGATCTGAATCTTTTGTTTTTAATGATGTTAGTTTTTAATGGTGTTGTAGTCTTTCAAATCCTTTGAAATTATAAAAAAATGTAAGAGATATTAATCTGAAGATCCTACCTACTAAAGTGTGACATGCACCAAGAAATTCATTTCTCCTAATGATTGCCATTTTTCTTAGATATCCCAAGCAACTCTGAAAAGACTTATCTGAGAAGAGCAATCTTACCAAAATCAGGAGACAGCATAAAATAGCTTTGTCAATGGCTTTGTCAGAAACTGCAGCTCCATTGCTTCCTGGCGGTAAAACAGCTCAGTTTTTAAAATCTGACCGATTTAGAGAGTAATAAAATACGGAGTTCAATCACACACAACTGCGACAAAAATTAAAGTATTTTTTTTTAACCAACTTCTAAAAGGAGGAGGTTCTCAATTCGATTGGATTGGATTTTTTATGTGTGTACACCGATTTCACTGAGATTTATAATCCGATATACGTGATTTTTCTTTAGTATAATGCGGAATATCTGCCATTTGGTCCCATAAAATTTTAACATACTTTGATCAGATAGTTTTCATTTTATGAACCTTTTTTTATTTATGGTGTCGGAAGCGCCTATGTAAAACTACATAGCAAGATGTCGCGACAAATGAGATTCACCCCGCTTCAAATTATAATGCCATATCAAGTACTTTTTCATGTAACCTTCATTAAATTCATTAAACTTACTGCAATAGCGTATACCTTTCTTAGACCTACCCATAGCTACTTAAAAAACTTACTAAGTATTTAATATATGACAATAAAAAGCAAAGAATGTTACAGTTACCTAACGAAATCTAGAAAAGTCCTACTTTAGTTTATAGAACAACCTATTACAGACACTGAAAAGTAAAAATAAAAAAGTACGTTTAAAAAAACCGACTTCAAAAACTAGAAGTACAAAATAACTTAAAATACTATCATTTGTGTGTGCTATCTATTGAGGTTTGAAGTCAGTGCCGGTGTCGGTATCTTTAGTGTAGGAATTTCATTACAGTAAGTAAGCTGTTTATAATTTTGTTTAGGGCTTGGCACCGATTTCAAACCTATTAATAGATAGCATATACAAATGATAGTAGGTATTTTAAGTTATTTTGTACTTTTTAGTTTTTGAAGTCGGTTTTTTTATTGTTTACGGTGGTAATCGAGCAAGCAGCGCAACTGATGGTATGTGTTACTGCCGTTCATGAAACTTTGTAATATCAAGGTTACAACTAAACGATTGCCTACCAACCAAAACCCACCCAAGTTGAGCATCCGGCTTTCTCAATCCCGAACGTAGCGAAAATAACACATTGCCACTGCTCAGATATTGATTTTCTGCGAAAGTGGGTACTACTCTAGTCGGACCGACCCGTGGCTGTAGACAGAATACTGTCAACAGTGTATCTCTTTTACTATTCGTGTTTTAGGATTGCTGTCTAATCCTTTGGGATGAATGGACAATGGTAAGTAAAAAAAGCCGTAGAGGCCGTGGATCGGGCACCACGGGATATTCATCGTAATAAAAAGCCAATGGTGCTTTTCTTCAGGGATTTTCGGCAAATCTTTCCTAATAAAACTCAAGGAACTAGAGCCGATGAGATCAATGTTCCACTGAAGCATTCTTATCTGTGGCCACAAGTAGAAATGCTGACCCTAACCATCAACATGCGAGCAGAACCATAGCAACCATTCACATGCTCAAGAATGTGCTATTTTAATGACAATTGGAGACAGCAAGGAGGATTGATCAAAATGGCAAAGTAGCTGCCGGAAATACTAGGCCGCATATTTTTAGTTTTCAAACAGGGGTGCGTAGTAAAACTGAATGTCACGCGGATGAAGTCGCGAACATCAGCTAGTAAATACAATAAAATATCATTTCTACATCTGTAAGGTCTTTGGAAATAGAGTGCCCTAAGTAATTATGTGATCATCAACTTTATCGTCTTGATTTTATTCCAATTACTTGTGATCGACGTAAGAAGTATTGTTCTACTATCGTACATATTGCTTAAGTTTTGGCAATAATTTATGACCGGCCGCCTGCCTGACCAACCCTCCTTGGTAATGTAATTGTTAACCAGAATGAGATGAAGTCGGCCCAGGTCCGATGTAAAGTTCTTAGTCATCTTTTACGACACTCACGAGCAATGTAAGGGATGGTAGTAGTCATGAAAGACACCACACAGCACTAATTAGTTCTATGATATGCGGTATTAATATGTGACAGCCAGTCATAATTCGAGCCCGGAGTCCAAGGTGAACTTGAAGATATATTGGTTTTCAATGTCAATTTTAGATTTGCACTTGGATGCGGCAATTTGTGGTTAACCTGATAAAATATTATAGTTATTTCTTGTTCTTTTTGATATTAATTATTGGCACCGTTACTTTTTCGGATCGTATAGTAATTAAACTCTACCATGAGCAAGGCAAGTTCACTTACATTTTACAAGAACCTCTACTATGCTTGCATTTTCATGCCCTACATTACTGCACTACGATTTCTGATTTACAAAGATCTCCCCGTTGTACATATATTGATGAGATGGTGAGGTCGACAGATATCCTACTGATGTCTCGACTATCTTAAGTATAGGTACAGAGGCATTTCAATTAATTAGAGACATAACATCTTAGAAGTTGGTTACAGCTAAATAAACTATTACACAGAAACTATTCTTTGATGTGTTTACAATTTTAATACTCTCTCTTGATATATGAAGTAAAATACCACAACCGAAACAATAAGAATATATTGAGGTATTGTTCTTAGATATGGTACTGTTTAATTGCCCTTCATATCCAAAGGAATGGGGAACCAGATTATGTGGTAAAGTATAGAGTTGAGGCGCGGTGGATCAAATGGCGGCAGAACGCGGTTACTTGTGCGATATCCTATACAGTCATAAATTTAAAGAGAATCATTTACATAGTAAGGCCTTTTTATTGCCTTGGCTATGATTATTTTTTATGAGTATTTCTTAGGTTCAATAGGAAAAATAATACCTAGCTTAAAAGAAAAATAACATATATTCTAAGACATAACTTACATTCATTTAAATCTATCCAGATTTAAATGATTGTAAGTTATATCTTAGAATATATGAAATTTTACATATTGAAATATGATAGGATTATCATTATCATACTTCAATATGTAAAATTTTAATGATAATATATTTTATTGCATTATACCGCTTAGAACTTTAATATTTTGAGACAACTTGTATTAAATGAATTATTAATTGAATAATGATATATTTATTTTTATACCTACATAAGATAGCTGTAAGATTCAATTGAAATGTGTCTAATGGTAATTCAGATTGGAATTATATTGTGAATAAATTGTTAATTAACGTGATGATGAGAGTGGATGTCCATGTCACTCGGTAATGTAATGCAGTGCAAATGAGTCAATCTCCACGGGGTCGGGTGGCCACAGAGCCATTAGGTAATCGATTCCTCAACTATATCTAGGTAGCGTCTTTATCTGGTTGTACAGAATACTAAAATTCTTGTATTATTGGCTCAATATTTAGATTGAATGTTTATTTATATCAACTTGTCTTATACGAGCTCGAAGTTTAATTTAATCAGTTTACTTTAGCGAAGAGATTTTAAATAAAAAATATTTACTTAATTGTATTTTTTGGCGTAACAGAAATAATTTGGTAATATAATAAGTTATTATTACTTAAAATAATTACGCATGCAATCCTAAATTAATCCAAGGAATTAAGATAGAAAAGAACACCTATGTGATTTTATTATAAAGTTGGAAGTATGTGCACGTTAAAATTTTACGTTCTTTTTCCATATATATTTTTTAAAATGGTTGACTTTGATCACAGTTATTCGATCATAAATTGAAGTAATTTAAATGTTTAAATTATACCAGAAAAAAATAACAAACAATGGTCACTACTGAGCAGTGAAAAATTAAAGCTATAACAGTGTTTTACGTTTGAATTTCTATAAAATCATTATTCTATAAAATTAATTACATGATTTATAAATTAAACCTACTAACATTACTTTAGTTTTACATTTATTGGCACTTAATATACATTATACGTGTGGTGACGGAGTAAGAATACAATTCACCAACCCTATCTTACACGTTGGTGATCGTAAGAGACGACTAAGGGATATAAACGCATATAACATCTATGCATGCGAAGGAAAACTCGAATCAAAATCCTATACCAACACGTCTGACCAGCGTGGTATAGTAGGCCAATTTTCCTTCCATTACGAAGGAGGCTCGAGCTCAACAGTGGGACATACATGAGCTGAAATAATGATGAATATACATTCTTATAATAATGAAATAAAGTATATTACAAACCTGATAAGGGCAGTACAATTTATACAACAAAAATAACTTGGCCTATACTTACTCATTTATATTATACCCATACAAAGCGCATATCATATGCACAACAAATTATAACTGCAGATATGCTATTAATATTACCATATCGGTAACTTAACCTATATTTGCGCATCAAATATCGCGCAATGAACTTCAGATAGTGTTGACCAAATGCAAGACTTTTGCGAGTCTCGCAAGTCTTACAGCGCTCGCTGTTAGAATAACACAGAGCCAGTTGTTTTGATAGAAATGAAAAAACCACATAGAAATGAAAAATCCAAGTAAATTAATGAAATTCCATTCATCTAGTGGCACTAACTGTACCTATAACTATTAATAATTAGGTACATACCACTTAACGGGAGTGGGGCTATAGTGACACTTAACTATCATGAGACTGTTTAAAATAACATTAAATTATTTCCCCATGTACTGGTATTAAGAATAACAAAGGTCAACAATCCTTTCTTTGCCCAAGGAATCATAAAATGCTGTTTAAGGGAGCACGCGAGACTCTTGCAGTGAGTCTTGGTTTTGCATTTGGGCAACACTAACTTCAGAGATACTGTCAAGAATTTGTCTGTAAAGTTAATATGTATTTAGATTCATACATTATAACCGCAAACTTTATTAATTGTAAATTATTACTTTACAGATATAAATATTTTCAAAAATACAATTGTATTTTACCTAGGCATCATCTAATATTTTAATACGGATTTTTTTTATAAAATCATCAAAATTCAAATCTTACAATCAACGTGCCTTGGAATTATATAGGTAAATTTAATACATTTGTTATGTCAACACCTGCGACTAATAATGACGTGAGAGGAAAGTCGACCATTGGCGCACTTAGTTTTCCAATCTAAACAATAGAAATTCAACGGGTGCGCGTCCCACGGGACGCTGATCTATCTCTATGTAAATTATGCTGCAAATAACACCGACTAAGCTCGTGTTCATCAGGTCGGTCACGTGGCACTCAGTTGACAACGAGCCATGATACATCTTTTAAATCATATTTGAGAACCTACGATCATTGGCTAATTTAGAGAATTACAAAATTTGATTTATGTAACAACAATGTTTACGATCCGGCTTGTATTTAATATGAGTTACCTTCTGGTTTAAGCCACGTTTAAGGCATCACTTATCCGAACCGATACTACTAAAATAAAAATTCTGAAATTTTGATAGGGGTCTCTTATTGTGACGTAGAGACTTACTAAGAAATAATTTTTCAAAATTCAATCCCAAAGAAAAGTTTGTAGAATAAAACTTTGGTCATTATCTTCAAACCGTTCACTAAACATATATAAATACGTGTTTCGAAATTTTTAAATTTTATTCTCTAAGAATGTTAAATAGGGAATTCAATTTTATAATGTACACTTACTTGATTTACCGGAATGGTGTAAAGTAGGGTGAATTATCTTTAATATTTGTTACTCAAATAATGAAGACCATATTTAACGGAGACATTCCATATGATTTCTACGCGGATGAAGACGCGGGTAAAAACTATTACAGCATACCTAACTATAGTAGTATATTTATATATTTATGGTTCTCATAATTTCATTAATGTATCGATAATTTGAACATAAAAAGTATTAATTAATATAATTAATATTTCAATTATAGCTCACCTTTTCATCTTAGAAGGAAATAGGACACATTTGCAAAAGCAGGTTCCGCTCAGCATAAAAATAAAGGTTGTTCTCGACGAGTTGTTTCCTGTTGAGTTTGTCTTCTCCATGTTTTCAGCTGGGCTATCTATATAACAATAATAAAAATCGCGCAGCGTTATATTGTCTGTTTTGCTTGAGCATATATGTTTGCGTGTATTTGAGTTTGTGTATATATCTATCTGAGTATATGTATGTTTATCTAAAAATATGAGGTTGTGACAATTTCGAGTAATATAACTACCTACATATTATCCACTGCTCCTACACTAAGTGGGGTAATAGGTTTCATATGACGTCTAGGCTTTATCTAACGTATTACGTAAGAAATTAAAAATATAGTAAGTAGCATAGACTACCTTTTAATGTTATGGAAAAATTTACATGTCTCTATCTATATTTAAATAAGTTTAATCAACAAACGCCCATTTTAAATGATTTGTCACGTCGTAGTTGAACTATTAATTGATCTGCAAAATGCCACAATTTCTATCGATTGCTTCAAATTGCTGTCTAACTGTGTGGGTTCTACTTTGATTCAAGCTTATTTAAGGTATCTGTTGTATTTTATAATAACATTAATAACAGCGATCATTATTTAATGAGTATATTTAAAAAAAAAATCAATTTCAGATAATTATAAGATTTAATACAGTTTTCTCGTCATTGTTATACAAACAATCCATATCCAAAATATATATGTGACGTTCTTCTTTTTTATCGACAATCACTTGTCTTCTCCGCAAAAAAATAAATATATTGCTCCTAAATACTAAATTTCTTATTTTTTTATTTATAAAAATACACTTGACAATGCAATAAGTATAATATCCTCAAAAGTAGATTTTAATTATTAATATTTTTTACAAAATTAGTGTGACATAGTATACAAAAAGCGTGACGGAGGTGTTTTACATACAAATAAAGTGTGTCTCTCTATGACCACTAATGTAAACAAATTGCTCTCGTAAAAAAAAAATACATTAAAAGTTTCTATCCAAAAACATTTACTGAACTACTTGACCTTTGTTATTAAATTAATAAGAAGAAATAATTTTTAATGTTTCTATTATTAAATAAAAAAAATATTTTATTGGCTGTCTCCTCACGTGTATGATTTTTGTAGCTACCTTCTGTCACTCATTTCATGGTGCAAAATAATGTGCGTTAGGAATTTTGGCCTTGGTCACTAGACAACACAACAGCCCCACTCCACCCCGGACCCACGGTATGCGTCCCTACGCCCCGGAAATACCAGTCAGTCACTCGCAAACAGTAAAAGGAGGTGCGTGTGTTTATTTAGCGACCGCTCTGTCACGTAAGTTACTACTTCCAAATGTTATTGTAATTTCTGTGTTTTAATATTATTTTATTGATTCCTGATAAGTATTTCATATATGCCCAGTTTTATGCGTAAATTATAATTAGGAAAATGCTGAGAGTCTCGAACACTACTATTTTACACCTCTGTCACGAAGCACCTCTGTCACAAAAATGTGACGGAGTGGTATAACTTGTGACGAAGTGGTCATTTTTGCTTGGAACTTAGAGCCTTAGTTAATATTCATAATAGATGTTGATGATTATATCGGATGTTGGTTATTATATCGTCGATTATTTTCTTAGTTTAAGGTGTTACCATCAGTTAAATGGAAAAATGGCATTATCTGCGGCTGAATGACAGCGACGGTGTCGTGAAAAAAGGAAACTTAACGCTGAAATCGTTTCAGAAGTGAAACGTAAAGATTTAGAAAGATATCATGTTCGTAAAAAGTTAGTTAAAGATATGACACCAAAAGAGCATAAAAAATAAAGAGACAATGGCAGATTAGAAATAAGAAGAGAAGAGAACGACAGAAAGCTTTGCAGAACTTTTTGATGAACACTCCAGCTTCAACACCACCTCTTTCTCTGTCTTAAAAATCAAAAATGTGACAGAGTGGTATTGGATATATTTTTTTAAATGTTTATTTTAATAATTCCAATAGGTGGTGTTGAACACCACCTCTTTCAAGTCCCAGACTACTTCCATTAAGTCCTAGATCTCGTTCACTGACTCCACCCTCGTCTACTGCCAGTGCAAGCGGAAGAAAATAAGTTAGACGGGATAGATCACGACTTTTTAGACAAAATATTTCACTTTAAGACCAAATACAAGAATTACTAAGAAAAGTACAGAAATACAAGAAAATACTTCAGCAAAAGAAAAAGAAAGAAAATAAAGTGCATAATACAACCTATAGTGAAAAGGCAAATGAACATGGCGAAGAAGAAAACAGAAAATATACTATTTTATCAAATACCATTAAGAAACATTACAAGGACACAAAAGACCACAAAAAACTTGAAAACCCAACAATTCAACGTTCCGGACTAAAACTTCAGCTGGCAAAAGAAACCATGGGAATTAAGAGAGTGACGAAGTATAGTTCCGTCTTACCAAAAAATACTATATTAAAACAAAAAAATCATGATTTTTATCTCAGTTCTGTTGATAATACTGGAAAATTATTTAAATTGTTAGAATCTGATGTGTCGGATGTGATGTTTGAAAATTTGTTACAAATTATTCCACCTCCTAAGGTAGTTAAAAGAGGAAGACGCGTGTTTTACGAATACGATCAACCAATAGAAGTTTTTGAAAATAGAGTAAGTGAAAAGATATTGTGAAACTAAATTAATATCCACCAAAGAATGGATACCAATCAAAAGACTTTATAGTAATATTTTAAGGAAATATTATAATTTGTTATTGTTTTCTAAAATTAAAAATTGTTATAAGGTTAACGCGGGTAAACATTATTTACCACTCCGTCACTTCGTTTACCACTTTGTCACAATTTTGTCCCCCTTATAATTGAAGTTCAAAGTAATGTATGAACCACTTTATTGGTAATATTTACAAAAATAACGTGTTCTAGTATTACATGCTAAACAATAAAGGTGTTCACTAGATTTTCAAGTTACTTTATTGGGTGACTTTCATAATATTAAATAGTATTTTGTCTTAAAAATCAAAAATGTGACAGAGTGGTATTGGATATATTTTTTTAAATGTTTATTTTAATAATTCCGTCCAATGGAGCTAGGTAAAACTAAATGTTTATATTCTTGATAAGAAAGTAATAAGAAACTGAAGATCTGATTTTAAATGAGAAATAAAAAAAATAAACATTTCTGTGACTGAGGTGTTATTTTTTTGATACCATTCCTACTAAATTTGAAATAAAACAAAAATTACAAGTAATACTTCGATGCATTATATGTTTTTGAAATCTACAATAACGAGGCAATAATTTAAATCACATTTTACTAAACAAATCACATTTTTACTTTTTTAACAAATATAAAAATTTGCCGGTCAGATTGTTGGTAAAAAAGAAGAATGTCCCATATACATTGATGTTTATAATGCAAATTATACTAAATTAATGAGATTTAGCATTTCATATACTAAACTAATGAGATTTAGCATTAGCCTTTTTATAAAAGCTTTTCCGAAAATTGAATTGAAATTAATAGATTTCATTGATAAAACGTTACATTTATTCATCATCATCATCAGAATCCATCTTAAAGTTCACATACATGCATCTTGCTTGCATTATTCTCAGCTGGTATACTTTTCAGTACTTGGTACGACCAATCTCTCTAAAGAAAGGAGATTTGGCCTATTACTTCACGCTTGCCAGGCAAATTTACTTAAAGTTTTACTCGGAATTTCAGTTCTATTGTAGCAATATCATCTGCTTGTACTTCTGTACTTTACTTATTTAAATCCGCGGATAAGATAGGGCCAGTAACATACTTTATGAAACAAGTATAGTGAATCACTATACACTATCACTATTAGTGATAGTCTATGGTGTGGTCGTATGAGTATAATAATCATGAATGTGAAATGTATATGCAGACTTTCGCGTGGCATCGTAGTTTCGCAAGCATGATCTGTAAAAAAAAACTGTTTTTAATATTATTTATATTTTATACTTTATTGCCATAGGTTGATACCCGTGGCACTACGTACATCTAACGAGTTTATCACAAACGAAATTTATTAAAGTATGTTTGTGTCAACATCATAAAAGTAATTATTTATTGAAAATTTATAAACATTATGCAAAACAATTATGATTTTTTTAAGTTTTCTTATTTTTCATTTTAATGAGAAGTTGCCATAATTCATGCATGCCTAATTATTGTGACTAGAAACTGATGAAGATATTTTACGTATTTTCATTAATAATTAGAACTAGGTACTATAGTTTAGTTTTAATTTTGAAATATTTTGCTAACCACCAACAGATGTTTCAAAGATATTTTCTATCTTCTATCTATTCGGTTTCATTTTAATGGAGTACAATTTATTAAATTCGCAGTCCTTAGTTTATGTCACGAATGTTGAGCTATTTTCTAAACCTAGACTCCTTGTGGTTATAATAACAAGAAGCTTTATGGTTTCGGATTTAATCCGGTCGATATGTTGGATACATGATTACATTCATGATCACGAGGGGACTGTATTGTTTTTATGTTATCATGATAATTAAGATTTTATCTACATAGGTACTATAGTTACGGAATATCATCTTAGTCTCGCATTTTTTATTATTAATCATCATATATAAAAAATTCCCAGATATACCTATTCTCAACAATATGATATTAGTTTTAATTATTCATATAATATTCGTTGATATAATTATTATCATAAAAATCATCTATTTTAAATATTTTTAAAACCAAATCCTAATAATGTGTTTCTACCAGATCAAAATGAACCGCTTATGTCAGAATGATCCCTTACTGGGCTAAATGCAGTAGACATGATTCTAACTAAGGGCATTCATAATTCAAGCTGCCAAATGACTCTTCTTATACTACGGAATCATATACCAAGTTGTTAAGCTCTAGTTTTAATTTACAAAAAGAACAGACAATTAATATGATTAATTTTATAAATTAGTTTTTGAAAAGTTTAGTGCTGGGATGTAGGACGCGTATTGTGTACCGAAGTCACGGTTTCGAAACAGCGGGTTATGGAACGCTATGCTGCCCTTGCCTAGCCTGCGATAGTTGGGTGGGATTAGAGCCGAGCCATAACAGGCCCAAAATAGTACGTATTGTACTAAATAATGTTTACAAATATCTTTATTTAATATATGTATTTTTGCGACTAAATTATTTACATTTAAAAATGAAACGGAGACTTAAGAAATATTCTGTTGCTATGAATTTTTCATAGAGACAAAGTAGACGACGACATTGTCAGAACATCCGTTTTTGCACATATTGTGCTATGTGGAATTAGTTGTATATAGTTATAAAAATAGCAAACTATGTCTCGTCGTATCCATATATTCTTTTTAGTATTGTATGTTTATTTAACTTGCTTTTACCTGCAGCTTTAAGAGTCTAATAGTTCCGATAAACACTACAAAGAGATGTCTAGTTTCGGGGCAATATGATGCATGTATGTATCTATCTATGTCTAAAAAAAATCCTGACTTATAACTGTTGATGATTCATGGAAAAATAAAAAAAAACTGTGTGTGTGTACTTATGTACACGCGTTAGAAGTTATACCTCTTTGGCGTAACAATATAAATATCTTTTCAAAAATTTTATCTTTTGCCTTATTCTACGTTTGTAGAAAAACGACACTAACAATAGAAAAAGGTATTTAATACATTGAAAGTTTTATTATAACGCATTATCTAGTTAAAAAAACTAAAATGTTGACTATAGCTAAATTCAGGAAGTCGGTTTTTCGTGACGGTGTGCGCGCGAATCGAAAAATATCACTCTCATCATTTTTCCCTAACGCGCCAAAAGAAGTATAACTTCAGAGAGAAATTAAATTTTTTTTCAAATTAAATTTTAAGAAAATACGTCTATAGAATTGAGTGAACAACGTTACATAGAATTAATATGTATATGTACTCGTATATTTATACATGCTAGATTTGAATCTTTGAAGGTACAACAGCTCTTTTTTACTGGAACAAAAACGTTAAAATGCCTAAGTAATTCGAAGTCAGACCACTTAAACAAAACCCACATCTGAATTAGTATCCGTTACAGGGCTGGCAGATACTGACTATGCTGAGGCTGTTCAAACGGTATAATAGCCTTGGTGCACCATTCCAATGAAAAGAAATGTGAAAAATGTTTTCTGAGTAGGAGTGTGTGGTTAGAGAAAAATCAAAAAACGTTAGTAATTTCAAATATAACAAAAACATTAAACGATTCACACCGAATTGGCATGTGATAATATAGTCAATTTAGTACTATATATGGTCTCTAAATGGTGGTTCCTAAATGTCGGCCTCATAAAAAGGCTCAAAGTCGCTCAGCGTGCTATGGAGAGGGATAGCCCTCTCCATAGCTGGTATTTCTTTACGTGATAAAATTCTGAATACGGAAATCCGTAGAAGAACGGGTGTAACCGACATAGCCCGAAGAATTAGCAGGTTGAAATGGCAATGGGCAGGCCACAGCGCTCGACTAACCGACAACCGTTGGGAAGAAAGGTTCTCGAGTGGCGACCACGAATCGGACGACGCAGCGTAGGACGACCCTCCACTAGGTGGACTGATGACATTATCAAGGTCACAGGAAACCGTTGGATGCAGGTGGCACAGGACCGTTGTAAAGGGCATTCTTGTGGGGAGTACTATGTCCAACAATGGTCGTTTAAGGACTAATGGATGGATGGATGAGTACTATATACTACATAACTGCAACAATATTAAGTATTTGAACATTAAGAGGACGTTAGACATTTTTACCAGACTGTGAGGAGTAATGTGAATTGTTTTAGACCAGTATGTATCTGGGTATATACGTATCTCATAAATACTAAATTGCTTCGAGATTTCTAATGTTTACGCAATAAAATAAAACGATTTTTTTTTTAGATTTTGCCATGTTTGTGTTTGATTTTTACTTTTTCACATTGAGGAACATCGCTGACGGGGCATATAGTCGAGGTGTCGCTTGCGAATTAAACGTAAACTAGATTAGATATTTCGTTCATACAAGTAAAGATAATTTAAATACAAAATATAAAAAATATTGAATCTGAGCAGGCCATCACTGTTTCTTGAAACTAGTTTACCCTGAAACTTCTGAATGGTGATAACTGTTGATCGAATCAATATTCAACCTCGGGCCCCGGAATTGTGGAGAGCCACCCGAGCCCTTCTATATTCTAAGATTAAACTAGGGCAGACTATTTGCAGGAATTGCATTCGCAAAGTAATTTTAATACAGAAACTATCTTCGCATATTCATTTATTTTTATAAAGATAGCGATGATTTTTTAAAGAAAATCTTTCCATAAACACATATTATACTACATAATGGATCATAACAACTATTTTATATACATTTGAAGTATATGTATAACAATTTAACATTTATTAACTCAAATGGTATATATTATGTTGTATGTCAATCGAGCCATATAGAAGTTTTAGTTGAGTGGATATTGTCCAAATTGCTTGCGGCATCGGTGCGATTATTCAAAATAGACGCACTAACGAATTAGCGATGTGTATTCATTGGTTGGATACCTAACTCACATATTTCATTATACCTAAATACACAAGCAGTTGAAGTTACTATATCGCAATGTGTTTTTTATATATGAGTATAGTCATTATGTACACAATATAGCGTTGTATGATCGCTAAGAAAATTATTCTAGCTTTCAAATTTGGTCAAGTAAGAAATATTTACAAAATGTTATTAAAATCGGTTACACGAATATTAATTGCACAAATGAATATCGTGTTACGAAATGTATGCCTAAATAAAATTCAATCCAATTAATACAGGTTAGAAAAAATTGTTGTTAAGGATTTTTTGCAGATTTCTTCGGTTTTATAAGATTTTCTTCATACATTCTCATCAAGCTCGATATATGGAAATGTGCCTGATTGAAAGTAATCAGCTAGCCCTCTTTTACCATATACCTTATCGACTATTTGTATTGGATTAAATAATAGACTTAAAAGTTGTTCTTGTGGAGCTGGATAGAAGAACTGGACCAGAGTGCCGAAAGTGATTCTTTTTATAAAAGATAATCCATCTCATGTATTAAGCTCTTATGTAAAGAGATTCATTATAAACATCACTCTGAACTCCATAATAATCGCACAAATACTTTTTACATGTGTGGCTATCACTTTGATCTTTAAGCTGTCTATAGTCATAGGTACTTTATAGAACAAACTGTACATAAAAAGGAGCAGAATAGTTGTATGTTATCTATAAATTTTCATTTTATTCTTTGAAAACCACTTCATATAGCAGCAGATCATTTTTTTGTTTGCTATAGGGATATAAGTGTAAAATAGTAGCACGCTGTCGTTGTTGCAGTTGTTCATTGGATCGTGGCAAATCTTGTAAAGTGCACTTACAGCCCGCTGGTCCGGCTGCCACGAGCTCCTATCAATATCGCCCCCTTTACTAGGAGGGTGTATTGACGTATGGTATAAGGTCAATTTAATCGTTAATTGATTGGAAAATATTGACATGAAACCTTTATACACATATAGTTTTGTTGCCAGTAACTACGAATAATTTACAGTTATTTAGCCTTTTCATTATACCATTTCTTTATTATTTCAGATATAATCAAACACATACTTTTATTATAGTATGATACCTTTATGAGTGTTATATTAAAAAAATATTCTAGCAAATGAACTACAGCTATGTCATCGCAAAGAATTTTAACGATTTACAATACTAGTGACAGAATTATGTACTGTATTGGTGAAATATATTTGTAATTTGCTATTAGAACACTAATAGTAGAATTTAATGGTTGGATAATTCTTTTTACTCGTGGGGCGATGGAATAGGAATAAAATTTCTTTTTTTTCTCATGAGTATTTTAAGACGCGAGTTGGACTTGGAACGTTAACAAGTTACTTTATTACAAGAAAAAGCTGTAGGTAAGCAAAACACCTCTTTGCCTATAGTACAAAACGCTCTTTGCCTAAAGTACACCATTTTAGAAAAGGCTTATGACATCCAATGGTGGACGTATTACAGCTGTGATGAAGAAAAAACTATTTATTCCTTATGGGATCGAAAACGCTAAACACTACCAGGATCTCTCTAAAATTTATAATACAATCGACATTGCAAAAACTGAAATAATGACCACCCACACTAGAAATATTTAAACACAACTTATTTTAATATATTTCTTTATATATACATACCTAACTTATTACAAAAAACAAGAAAACATTCATTTTGTTGCATTAGGTTTATAAAATAGAATATAGAAGCTTTGTAGGTATATATTTATTTATAAATTATTAACAATATCGTAATGGATGTCAGTTCTCCTTATGAGCGGATTTAAACTAAAAAACACGTAAAACTTTTTAAAGGGGTGAAACTAATGAAGTTGCAGGTAAAAAAAAGGTTTTGTAAAGTGCATACAATATATTTTGGATATTTTTTTATTTGTCAGTGTGCACCACGTTATACGTCACACGATCGGGGCATAGTCCTCGTATAATCTGACATAAATCGTTTTCCCAATTTAGGTCAAGGTTAATTGAGATTTTTAGGTCAACTTTTTATTTAAAATTTTGTTTGAATGGTTTTTTGATATTCACAAACTTCTCTTATTATTTAATTTGAAAACCTAAGATATTTTTAATATAAATTTATATGATACATTATTTATTTTTTAGTAGAAATGTGTCCTTTTTAATCGTTTATCTAATGTCATTGTTGGTTTTATTATTTTGAAATGGGTTTTTATTTCATTTAATTTAAAACATTTAACTAAAAACATTTGCTATTTGCATGAAATTATCACATTTAATAGATGAACTCACCTTTTGTAGTTAAATTCATCCGGTCCCTCTTCAGTATTCGCAATCAATCAGCACCGATTTACGTCGGTTGCGGCCTTATTAATTTTGGTATGTCGGTTAATTACCCTGTGAATTTGCGAAATACTCATTCAAGTACCATAAATTAGGATCTATCTATATTAGTGTGTGTGTATGTGTGTAGTTATATTCAACGTAACTGACACAAGTGGCAATTGTACTACCTCTTCGTTACACCGAATACCAGGCGAGCATGCCGCATGAAGAGCTCTCGTTTAACGCACACAAGTATGTAGTGACTGATATCTGTATGCAAATAAGCATTTTCGGTGTGGGTGTCATGATGTGTATGTGAGACAGTGTCGTTGCTACAGTATGTGTAGGCTTACGTGCTTCCCTTCAGTGACGTAATGTCCCCGCTCAAAGTTGAGTCGACGTTTGTTTGCCACGTTTCCAGATAGTTTGAATGAAAAGTAGTTTGTGTGTTTCATATGGTTTTGTTAAGCTAACGAAATCTGGTTGATAGTGTTTGTGAAGTGTTTGTCTGTGAGTAATAGATATATTCCATACGTTTGCGGTGAAGTTTCCCACGAAGCTTATCTGCAACAAAGAATAAAACATTTTAGAACTAAAAATAAATCTAAAACTAAAAACATTATTTATTAAATCGCAAAGAATCAGATCATTAATCTATGTACTTATTATTTATGAATCGAGTGTACACTTTTCAAAAATACTTAAATTTTAGGTGTTGATCGTACCAAGTCTTTAATGCCCACGCCACGTGGTTACCTGTATAAGAAGAAAACCTGTTGAATTTCAAGATCCATATTATACGCGCTTCTTACTGAACTATTTCGTTAGTTTTCACTTTAGCGTGGGAAGTAGTAACACAAACAAGTCCACTTTAGTTTCACATAGGATGCATTTTCACGTTATACAACTTAAAGCCTTCGTACCTACCGATTATATTTTTATATATTGTATAAAGGTTATTTTTCATAGCTTCTCGTTTATATACTCATAGGGGAAAACAGAGGCACAGAATCGCTTCCAGGTGTCCGCTCAATATGCTTGGAAGGATAATATCAAGAATTATGGAGCTCCACGGCATCTTTCGTGAATTTGGACAATAAGAGGGCCAGAAATAGATATAAATATAGGCGTAAAATAACATTTAAACAACATCAATAGTGAAGGAGGTTCTAATTCGACTTATTTTATGTATGTCTCTAAGTATTTATTGGGTATTGTATTATAATGGCCGATTATGAACATTATTTTTTTGTTTAAAATACTATCGATGTTATCTTATATAATAAAGCCGTATACGAGGACGAGATTTGTTTAACGTATAAGAATTCTCAATTTTATATAAATTTTCAGATTGTAAAATATATATGTAACTAGCTAACAAGTAGCTAAATAGTTATTGGTATTTTTTTTACAATGCATGTGGTGGCAAACGAACTAGCACCACACCTGATGGTAAGTGTTACTGCCACCTATGGAGCTTTGCAATACCAAGGGTAGGTATAGTTCGTTAGTTAGTTCAATATAATAATGCGTTCAGGGTACTGGTGGGGCTGCCTCGCTACTGTAGTGCATCGGGGATGTTCGCAGACGCGCATGTTGATTGTTTCTATTCAACAATGCGTAAGCGGTGTGCATCCCTGGTGCGCAGGGTGCGTGGCAGCGCTAACAGTATCCTGAATATGATATCGAGTAGACTGGACTGTACATTCATGGGCCGCTGCTGCGCCATCTCTCATGGGATGTTGTGGCGGTGACATGCCTATGTCTTGTGATGTGCCGTTTGTAATTTTATTTTTATTACTAACATAGGTGTAAGTCGTACTAATCATTTGAGTCTTGGTCACTTTAATAAATATTATTATTATTATAGCTAGGCTGCTGCCTACTAATACAAATCCCAAACCCACCCAGTTGAGCTTCCGGCTCTCTCGCTCACCGAACCAAGCACAATAGCACGTTGCCATTACTCAGACGTCGATCTTCTGTGAGAGTGTGGTACTATTCCGGACGGACAGGCCCACGGTTAGAAGACAGAAAACTATCAACAACATGATCCTACCACTACTAAAAACTTGGTTAATTAAATACCTATATTAAATTAATTGTTGCTAACTTAGAGGACAGGCCTATAATGCCAAAAAGATCTAAAATGCAGTCTTTTTTTTTGTTTTTGCGTTGGGCTATGGATGCGTCTCGCCCCGCCATGTCAGGCCGGGTTGACGGAAGAGGCGGCGCGTGACCTCGTAGACCCACCATGCAAACTCTTCTCTTCGCAGTGCGAGCGGGCCGCTGGTACCCAATCTTTGTCTTCGGTGGGCCGTCTAAAATGCAGCCTGCATGTAGGAAAATAGAAAATCGTAAGTGACTTAGGCCAAGTGAATATTGCTCCATATTGAGTCATCTTTTTCAACAGTTGGGAGCAATTCGATCATCAATTACAGAACCGACTTGCCTCCTCGAATTATTACAAGAAATAGAAACATAAAACGATTGTTTTACATATTTAGGTTCTATTCAATAACAGCTATGTAGTATTTGGTCCATACATTGCAGTTATTTCTTTAACTCATAATATAATTATTAACTAACGAATGCCGAAGCTTGCATCATTACTTCATTAGAACAAAGGATGAATCTCAGATTCAAATACTTGAATCGGTAAGCAACAGTGTAAATTTGTAATATTTCATGTAATGTGTAGTATTTTTATATTCATCATCATCATCATCACAGCCCATATATGTCCCAATGTTGGGCTCGGGCCTCCTCCGTAATGAGAGTGAAATTGACATACCACGCTTTTCACCTCCCTGCACTAAGGAAAATAATCCTTGTATCGCAGAGGACTTTACAAACATGCAATTAACGCAGACAAATTACACCCAGACTCAGAATAATACTTTGTGGATCGCACAAAGTATTGTCCTGCGTGGGAATCGAACCCACGGCACTGGCACGGAAGGTCGGTATCTTAACCACTACGCCATCTGTGCAGCTTTCCTTCTCTTGCTTAGATGTTATATGCGTTTTATATCCGTTAGCCGTCTCTTACGATCACCCACGGGTAAGATAAGGTGTGGGGAATTGTAATCTTACTCTGTCACCACACGGATAATTTTTATATTGCTTTAAAGGAATATTAAGGTTAACATCGCAAGGATCGTTGGATACACCTGCCACCTGACATGTCATAGCGCTTGGAAACAATGCAGTAGGTAGTTTATTTCAGATCCTGCACATAGATACGTGAACGGAGAAATGATCACTGAAGACCTAAAGTTGAGGACCATAACGTTTCCAGGTAAAATGGATGATATAAATATTAAATAAATGCGTAGTTACAAAAATGAAAAGTAATTCAACTATGCCGTGGTTGACGAGAACTCTTGATTAAGTCGCAAAAACCACTTCCTTTTCGAGATTCATGACGTCATTTACTTTTTTATATAGAATGATAGCTATAAAAGCTATTACCTATTTTTAAAATGTAAATCTATTAACTGTTATCAGATATAGTGCCAGATTTTGTGCTTATAATGTGAAATCCAATAATACTTTACATAACGCCATAATCAAATTTAAGGATTAGCGGTCGTATAAATAATAAAATTAGGTATCAAATATTATTACTGTTATTCTTACTAATATTATAAATGTGAATGTAAACTTGTTTGTTACGCTTTCACGCTAAAACTACTTTACCGATTATAATGAAACTTTATACACATAGTCTTTGAGGTATTAGAAAGTACATAGGATAATTATTATTAAAAAAAATCGGAGGGTAAAACACATTATTTTGGCAGGCATGATAGTTATCATCTTTTATATTTATTCTGCTGCTTCACTCACGTGGAAGCCCTTAAGGCTTCAACGCGAGTGAAGCCGCGGGTAAAAGCTAGTTAAATTATAACTCAGACCCATATAGAACTCTTTGTCTGTGAAATAATGCTTCCTTTATTACATTCCAACCAATTTAATTTAATAATTGTCCTTGAAAGTAATAAAATAGACATTGGAAAACAAATTGGAAGAAATTTGCAGTCTTCAATAAAATTACACATACATACATATCATCACGCCATATCCCTTGCAGGCTAGGCAGAGAGAACAGAGTGCTAGAGAACTCTATCTTTGCATACTTCACTCGCTTCCTCAACATTCATAATTCTCTTCATACACGCTCGCCGGTTTCGGAGACTCTTGACTCCACCTTCCTTCAGTACATGACCGATCTGGTCTAGGTAGGTTAGTCTCGGTCTCCCTCGGTACCTACATCCTTCCACTTTCGCATTGTATATCTTCTTAACCAGACGTTCGTTCGGCATTCTTTCCACATGTCCGAACCATCGGAGCATTCCCTTTCGCATCTTTACACCAATACTCTCTTTCATACCTACTCGCTCTCTTACGTCGTCGTTACGAATGCGGTCGGTCAGCCTAACTCCACAGATTTTCCGCAGAGATCGCATTTCGACCGTATTAATTTTACTTTCATACTCTTTTCTGCATACCCAACTCTCGCTTCCATACAGTAATGTTGGGACAAGCACTGCGTTATGTATTGCTACATGTGCCTTCTGGCTGAGGTGGTGGCTGCCGAGAAGTTGCCCCAACGCTCCGTTCACTCTGTTTCCCGCATTCACTCTTCGCTCTATATCAGTGGTGTACCTTCCATCTCGGCTAAATCCACATCCAAGATATACAAATTCATCCACTTGCTCTAGTATATCATTACCTATTGTTACTCTTACATCTGTTCTGGCTTCGTCTCTTTCAAAGACCATTATTTTGGTTGTGCTTACATTCACGCGTAGACCCCTTTTCTTACAATCTTCTGTCATTGTAGTCAAATCATTCTATTTATTAAACAAAAGAAAAACTTGTCTAATCAGGGGGCACGGCAGAGCCCCCGCCAAGTCGAGCGCGAAGCAAACACTGCCGTACCATCCTTTACTGGAACCATTTCGCCGCATTTTCAGGCCCCTATTTGAGAACCTCTGGATAAGACTAGAACGCAGAAATTCGAAGACGGCCAAGCCACACAACATTAAATATAATAATACAGAAATCGCAGTAAGGAACCTTAGACTTGGCACGACTTTGTCTAGATTTCATTACTTTTTAGAGATAAACAAGCAGCTCCATCGAGACTTGGCTAGTTTTTCTACAGAATGTTTTTGGTTATATTCTTGGTTCGTCAGTGATTGCAACCCATGAATGAATACTGAATAAATTAACTGACTTGGTTCTATATTAAAGTTCACAATTATTTTGCTATAAGCGAAGATAGATAATGTACATTTTTGAAGGGATAATTATTACAGTTAATACTCTAGAATACTTCACCATTGTAATAACATGTTATTGTATCATAGCATTTCCAATGTCACGTCTATAAAGCTAGTATGACAAAGTAAGCAGAATCGCTTAAAGAAAAGTGCAAAAATTAGTGCTCATTTAGTGCTAATTTAGTGCCAAAAACTTAAATTTGATGCTCTCATAGATTCGCAAAAAATGAGAACACTGCTAGCTTGTAATTAAGCTAGCAGTGTATTCCTTAAAACGCCTATATTAACGCGGTATAGGACTAAAAAAGCAATGTATAGGGAATTTAGTGCTCGATTAGTGCTGGCAGTATGTGATAAAAATTTGACAAAAAAAATTGTTTTTAATTTTTGTCAATCAAAACTGCCAGTATGACAGTCTGAGCAAGTGACCGAATTGAATACGTCAATCTGGATCAAAAATCTATGATTGTCAAGGGTTAATAATTTAGTGCTCGATTAGTGCTGGCAGTATGTAATTAGTAATTTGAAAAAAAATGTTTTTTTTATTTTTATCCTTATGGCCATACCTGTAGCCACAGCCACATTTTCCATATTAAGGATGTTTTTTATTTGAATGAAAGATTAATTTAGAATCATAGAGACATATTACTATTGAAGAAGCTACATCAAAATCTCTGTATATTATCCAAGTGGTTCCTTTGTTTTCATATAAATAAATATTTAAACTCTAAAGCACTAAATTATTAACCGTTGACAATTATAGATTTTTAATCCTGATTGACGTATTCAATCCAGTCACTTACCCAGACTGTCATGCTGGCACTTTTGATTGATAAAAAATAAAAAAATATTTTTTTTCAAATTTTTATCACATACTGCCAGCACTAATCGAGCACTAAATTATTAACCGTTGACAATCATAGATTTTTAATCCTGATTGACGTATTCAATCCGGTCACTTGCTCAGATTGTCATACTGGCTATTTTGATTGAAAAAAATAAAAAATATTTTGTTTTTCCAATATTTTATCACATACTGCTAGCACTAATCGAGCACTAAATTATTAACCATTGACAATCATAGATTTTTAATCCCGATGGACGTATTTAACCCGGTCACTTGCTCATACTGCCAAACTGGCAGTTTTGATTGACAAAAAATAAAATATTTTTTAAAATTTTTGATTGACAAAAAATAAAAAAAATATTTGTTTTTAAAATTTTTTATCACATACTGCTAGCACTAATCGAGTACTAAATTATTAATCGTTGAAAATCATAGATTTTTAATCCTGATTGACGTATTCAATCCGGTCACTTACTCAGACTGTCATACTGGCAGTTTCGATTGACAAAAATTAAAAAAATAAACTTGTCAATTTTTTTATCACATACTGCCAGCACTAATCGAGCACTAAATTCCCTATACATTGCTTTTTTAGTCCTATACCGCGTTAATATAGGCATTTTAAGGAATACACTGCTAGCTTAATTACAAGCTAGCAGTGTTCTCATTTTTTGCGAATCTATGAGAGCATCAAATTTAAGTTTTTGGCACTAAATTAGCACTAAATGAGCACTAATTTTTGCACTTTTCTTTAAGTAATGCTGCTTACTTTGTCATGCTAGCTTTATAGACGTCATATGTGGCCATAAATTGTAGGTATATTTGTATTTTCTGCGACACAAGAATTTATTCTTTAGCGCGGATGGTAGGTACCTAATGGTTTTTAATTCAATTTCTATGTTTGACATTGTTACAAGTATTACCTCAATTTGAATCTAATGGAGTATGATTTTAATGATTTCTGTATTTAAATTTTAATGTAATTTAGTACTAATGTAATGACTATTAGCGCTTCCTCTCAAAGGCCCTAGGGGTATAAGCACAGTGAATTTGCCCTTGAAAGATATTGGGACAATACTGTGAGGATTTTTAGGTACTAATAAGATAATAAGATCCTGAAAGTTTCAGATCCCTAACCCAATTGGTATTCGGGAAAAAGCAAACTATGTAATAATCAGAAAAAATGATAATTCTCGGAAACGCGTGAATCGATTAATTTGAATTTTGGATATATTTTGGGGGCTGATAGTACCTTTTAGGAAAAAAATTAAGAGCTATTTCGGTTGATAAAAACCACAATAAAAATGACATTTTTGTTTTAATTTTGATTTTTAACTATGATACGAGTTTGGTACATTTATAAAACTATTTTTTTTGGATTCCTCATCCATTTTTCTATGGAATTATGAATTTTTAAGATTTTTAAAAAAGGTACGCCATATTACAAAAAAATAAAAACCATTTTTTATACCCAAATTCTATTTATTTGTTGTTTTAAGCTCAAGCCTCGATGTTGTCACTTATATACATTTCTTATATTAGTTCGCCTCCTTTCATTCTACTAATAAGATAATAAGATCCTGAAAGTTTCAGATCCCTAACCCAATTGGTATTCGGGAAAAAGCAAACTATGTAATAATCAGAAAAAATGATAATTCTCGGCAACGCGTGAATCGATTAATTTTAATTTTGGATATGTTTTGGGGGCTGATAGTACCTTTTAGGAAAAAAATTAAGAGCTATATCGGTTGATAAGAACCACAATAAAAATGACATTTTTGTTTTAATTTTGATTTTTAACTATGATACGAGTTTGGTACATTTATAAAACTATTTTTTTGGATTCCTCATCCATTTTTCTATGGAATTATGAATTTTTAAGATTTTTAATAAAGGTACGCCATATTACAAAAAAATTAAAAACCATTTTTATACAATATCGTAAACATAATAAACATTATCATAAACGTAAAGTAAACATAATCGTATGTATGATACTAATATACGTTAGTATAGTATTGAATCATAAAATACCTATCTTATTATATAGTTCACGAGAGCACAAAAATAACATTACACGCACACCGCACGGGTCACCAAGGTCAAGTGTGCATTAAAACTCTCCAATAATTAAAAAAATCTATTTTACAAACACAAAACTTAAACTATCATTAAGTATTGTGTAATATTATCATGGAAGTAGTTGCATTCTGATATAGATCTTATTCCCTGCCCCTTGTAATTCTGTTTCGTTTCAATCTTCCATTCATAGTTTCTTAGAAACCGTTAAAATCCAAAAGTGATGACAATTCGCTTCATCTCTTTCACTACACTAAACGATCGCTTAGTTAGAATGAAAGGAGGCGAACTAATATGAGAAATGTATATAAGTGACAACATCGAGGCTTGAGCTTAAAACAACAAATAAATAGAATTTTTGTATAAAAAATGGTTTTTATTTTTTTGTAATATGGCGTACCTTTTTTAAAAATCTTAAAAATTCATAATTCCATAGAAAAATGGATGAGGAATCCAAAAAAAATAGTTTTATAAATGTACCAAACTCGTATCATAGTTAAAAATCAAAATTAAAACAAAAATGTCATTTTTATTGTGGTTTTTATCAACCGAAATAGCTCTTAATTTTTTTCCTAAAAGGTACTATCAGCCCCCAAAATATATCCAAAATTCAAATTAATCGATTCACGCGTTTCCGAGAATTATCATTTTTTCTGATTATTACATAGTTTGCTTTTTCCCGAATACCAATTGGGTTAGGGATCTGAAACTTTCAGGATCTTATTATCTTATTAGTACCTAAAAATCCTCACAGTATCGTGCCAATATCTTTCAAGGGCAAATTCACTATGCTTATAGCCCTAGGGCCTTTGTACGCCTTAGTATGAGGCTGAACATGACAGGACCATTGTACGCTATTTTGTATCTTGCATTTATATGTATACTATGTTTAAAGAGATAAATTATTGTCTTACCTCATCTTAATGGTAGGTGTCCTTTAAAAATAATATGTATATGTCATGTGCTAGTAACACAATTCAATCAAAACAAAATTCTGCGAGTGTTGACAGTAGAATAAGAGCTTTATACCGATGTAGGCGAATTGTACCACCAATATGTTAAGATCCAATGTTTTTTTATTTTTCTCAAGATTTTGTTTTTCTCTTTGTTTAAGCAATTCTTACGTTTTCACCAGCCTATATACTTCTACTATTGAATAAAGGAATCCTCATGGCAAGATAATATTGCAATCACCACACTTGGCAGACGGGTTGGCGTTTTATAACATTCCCATTAAAATGCTGAAGCTCATTCTTTTGATGATAATAAAACCATTCTTTTCTATGGAAAAAAATTGATATGTCAAATGGGCAAGAAAGGTGTGGTAATAATTGTGGGCTCAACTTATCACCACACGAGAGCAAATAAACATATCCATTTACCTTTATTATGTTGTACTCTCCCGTTTATAAATATTAAAAATTAACATATGTATGTTATACTTGTAGCTTAAATTTATGTGCACCATGTCTTTTTGTTGATCGAATAACGTAATAATGTCTATCAAATGGTTCGAAAGTTATTGAAGTTGTCCATAAATAAACTTACACTAGTAGTTTTAAGTTTGGCATCGTGACCTTTTTTTTTTTGGTGGACTATGGATGTGTCTCGCCCCGCCAAATCGGTCCGGGGTGACGGAAAGGCGGCGCGTGACCCCATAGACCCACCGTAAAAATCCTCTCTCTTCGCCGTGCGAGCGGGCCACCGGTACCCGATTTTTGTCTTCGGTGGCCAAGTTTGGCATCGTGACCTAAGATGTTGATTGATGGTATTAAACTCGCAACCTTTGACGTTGACATAACAAATCGTGTAGGTATTTCCACAAAATTTATGTGCTGTACTGAGTTGTTGGTATGCTATTAATAATAATAATATTTCTTAAATTTAAAACCTCCTTTTTAGGGTTCTGTACCCAAAAGGTAAAACGGGGCCCTATTACTAAGATTCCGCTGTCTATTCGTCCGTCCGTTTGTCATAAGGCTGTATCTCGTAAACCGTGATAGTTACAGTTGAACTTTTCACAGATTACATGTTTGTTGCCGCTATAACAACTAATACTTAAAAACAGAATAAAATAAATATTTAAAGGGGATTTCCAAACAACACTCGTATTTTTTTTTGCCGTTTTTATTGATAATGGTAACTGGTGGTGGTGGTTTTATTGATAATGGAACCCTTCGTGCGCGAGTTTGAATCGTACTTCGCCGATTGTCCTATATGTATACATGTGCAAATAACATATTTATGTTATAGAAACTAATTTTTAAAATAAAAGCTGTGTGGTAGCGGCTACGAATACTACCAACCCTTACTTTAAAAGACGACTAAGAGCTTTATAACGACCTGGGCCAACTCCATCTGATGCCGTTTGGTTAACAATTATATTCCCAAGGAGGGTTGACATCTGGCAGGCGGCCGGTCATAAAACTTTTGCCAATAACTTTTACAATATGTACTATGAAAGAAGAGTACATATTGTATCGACCCCAAGTGGTTGGGATGAGAGTAGGAGAATGATGTTATAGAAACTAATTGAACATAAATCCATATATTATATTGTGTATTTATAAGTGTACTTCCTCGTTTCATCGCAAAAGATGTCACCTAACAAAGGAATTGACATTAGAATTAATAAAGATATGATGGCCAGACGTAGAATGGTATTGGCATTCACCACACGTATACCATCTACTTACGTCAATTTAACTGTATCGAGTCTGTTGCACACTTCCGTCTATCTGATTTAATACTATCATCAAGATTTGCATGTCACAGGACGCGTGCTACCCGGGGCAAATGCCGTTGTATTACGTAACAGATTGTATCTATTGTGTTCCAATATACCTGGATAAATTAATTTTCCTAGCATTAACAAGTCCTATCTGTATTCTATCCTAATGATGAAAGGGTTGGATAAATCCAAAGTTATTGATTTTTAATTTACGTTTTCAACCCTCTTTTTCTTTTCACTTGATGTCGTTAGAGACGAATAGGATAGATAGTACCTATTACTAAAAGAGAAAGAAAATATTTATATCCTGTATCAACGTGGTGTTTTGCTAGATCAATTTGGGACTTTCTTATTATTGAGGAAGCTCTTGTTCAATACTGGAAGCATATATTGGAAAGAAGAAAATTATATTTGTTTCTTGGTAATAATGAAAATATGATTTTACATAAATAATTATTATAAGTTTCAAATTATATCAATCATTTAAAGCGTTTCTGATTCATTTAGAAGGTCATAT
This sequence comes from Lymantria monacha, assembly GCA_905163515.2. NCBI lineage: Eukaryota > Metazoa > Arthropoda > Insecta > Lepidoptera > Erebidae > Lymantria > Lymantria monacha. Next base: position 14,030,518 of record LR991091.1, on the reverse strand, counting down.
CGAATCTATAATCTGTAATATAAAAAAAAGACAATTAAATACAGAATTTTCTTATGTACTTCACATTCATGTAGTTATCATCGTCTAAGTTAGAATATGAACCTACAACTAATTTATGCAGCCATTGTAAAGTCAAATTACATACTATATACAAATTGGTATAATGACATTGCAAGTCTATGTTCTGAGTTTTTTTCATTAAGTGAATATAGTGAATACATAACAAGCATAAAACAAATATTTCCTATCTTTATGAATTACTACAAAAAGCGACAGCAATTCAGTGATTTTAAATACTAGCTGAATTGTCGTCGCTTCTTTATTTTCAAGGACTACGAGTTACACTTTTTTGGATGTGATCCAGTTTAAAAGACGTGGCTGACTTTTCAATGCCTTTCATACGCTGAAATAACGATTTCGGCTTTAAACTTTAGCAAAGTATACTGTAATAAAGACTTAAGATACGAACCTCTAATATCTACATAGATACATATTAATAACTGGGAAAAATTAACAAGTTGGTCAATAGATATTCTGGTTATATAGATTGGAATAGCACATTTGTACAAGCCTTTGTATTCATGTGGTCGGCTTAGTCACATAATTGACCATTTAGCTTGTAGCAGGTTACAGGTAACGGAGCCATAGCCTTCAGCGGTACGATGGACAGAGCTCGGCCATCAACCGAGGGGACATACATGTATTTGCATAACAAAGAAACATCTGTCTGTACCATGGGCTGTATGTTTGTTTAACAACGGATTTGTTATCATGGACAATAATGAAATCATGCATGTAGAAAGATTTCCATGCATGTTGTTAATTAAGGCTGTTATGTACAAAATTGGTCCCTTTTAAAATTTATAATTGTTATTTTGATATGTGTATCTGCAAATTATGACCACAAATATTTTTTGTTGGTTCGAAGAAAACTAGCTGAAGATTACTAGAACAATGTTCAGTAACATACTTCTGGGAGAATTACATCAGCATCTGCAATCTCCATTCAGTCCATCAGGAAAATAGTATAATAAGGAAATTTAGTCAGTCTATAAAAAAAATTGCAAATTTGTACTTAGTATTCAAGTATTTCGTGCTTTGGACGGTACCGAAAGATGACGTTCTGCATCTGTCTTTTCAAGACGTACCTATGATGTACGCTTATAGTACGTTTTCAAGACCTAATAATGTAAACATCACATTTAAAAAAATAAATAAATAATAAGTATAGCTTACTAAAGCGTTACCCTCCACCAAACTCCTGCTATGTTCGAAAAATGTGCAGAAAAATACGTTATGAGTCCACATAACATTACACAAAATTCTCGATTATACTATAACTCATTTTTTTATTAGCACTGTTTAGTCGTCACCACACGGGTGACAGCAGTCACTTTATACTCATTACTACTATCATTAAAGTATAATTCTATTCGCTATAATCCTATGGTAAAATTATTGAAAGGAGAATGAGGATGGTGTCCGATGGTTTACTGTGTGAGGCACAAGGAGGTTTCAGGAGTGGAAGGGTATGCATGGATCCAGTGTTCTCTCTGCGCAACATTGAGTAGAAGCATCTGGCTCTAGGTCAGAGAGTTTTCTGCAGTTTTGTAGATCTGGAGAGGGCATTTGACACAACTGACACGGTTGTACGAAAGGAACTGTGGGACATTTTACCGGAGTATGGTATTAACGGGAAACTGCTGCAAGCTGTGCAATCCAGTTACATGGGCTGTAGAGCTTGTGTGCGGCTGGATGATGGAATGTCGCCTTGGTTTGACGTCAATATCGGCGTTAAGCAGGGGTGCGTTCTATCAGCCAGGCTATTTATCATATATCTGGATGTATGTCTCCAAAGGTTGAACGATATGAATGTGGGAGTCCAGATGGGCGACTCAGTGGTCACTGCTCTGCTCTATACAGAAGATGCAGTCCTGCTGGCGCAGTCAGCGACTGACCTTCAGACCCTAGTCGACAGCGACATAATGACAGAAGATTGTAAGAAAAGGGGTCTACGCGTGAATGTGAGCAAAACCAAAATAATGGTCTTCGAAAGAGATGAAGCCAGAACAGATGTAAGAGTAACAATAGGTAATGACGTACTAGAGCAAGTGAATGAATTTGTATATCTTGGATGTGGATTTAGCCGAGATGGAAGGTACACCACTGATATAGAGTGAAGACTGAATGCGGGAAATAGAGTTTACTCTCGGAGCGTTGGGATAATTTCTCGGTAGCCACTACCTCAGCCAAAAGGCACGTGTAGTAATACATAACGCTGTGCTTGTCCCAACATTACTATATCGCAGCGAGAGTTGGGTATGCAGAAAAGAGCATGAAAGTAAAATTAATGCGATCTCTACGGAAAATCTGTGGAGTTAGGCTGACCGATCGCATTCGTAACGACGACGTAAGAGAGCGAGGAAGTATGAAAGAGAGTATTGGTGTAAAGATGCAAAAGGAAATGCTCCGATGGTTCGGACATGTGGAAAGAATGCCGAACGAACGTCTGGTTAAGAAGATATACAATGCAAAAGTGGAAGGATGTAGGTACCGGGGCAGACCGTGACTCACCTACCTAGACCAGATTGATCACGTACTGAAGGAAGGTGGAGTCAAGAGTCTCCGAAACCGGCGAGCGTGTATGAAGAGAATTATGAATGTTGAGGAAGCGAGTGAAGTATGCAAGGATAGAGTTCTCTGGCACTCTGTTCTCTCTGCCTACCCTGCAAGGGATATGGCGTGATGATATGTATGTATGTATGTATAATCCAATCTTTGCAGTAATCGCATTTAAATATTACGTTAAATGATCCATATATCTAAAGGTTATGTAACTAGCATCAATTCAGTCTTACGTTTTTAAAAAAAATACGAAGGAAAACCGATTGACGCACACGATACGCTGCCAAATCTCATGTCAGGAAAGTTCGATGTAATATGTACTGGATCCGACTTACTCGAAGTTCCTTCTATTCTTTTGACATTTTTATTGTGAAATATACGGTAGAGAATTTTATTTATATAAGATTTTATCGGCTATGTAGTGACTCTGATGTTATAAGTTAATTATAATTGACGTGTTTCTCTTTTACCTTATTAGATATAGATTCCTTATTATTTTCTTAACCACGAATATCGTTATTTCTTTATACTACAAATTAAAGTCAAGACATAAGTTGCTTCATGAAAATAATTTTCTATAAATTGAGTAAAATAGCATTAAGAAAAAGAAAGAAGGGCTAAGGGAATAATTTTGTTAGATTAAGCTTTCTATATTAAAAAAACCTTATTAGTTTTCATTAATCACTTCACTTCATTGATTTTGTTATGCAAGTATGTTATTGTATGAGTTTAAAATTTCTATTCTGAATTATCGATGTATGTTTACTGACGTATCATTGTCTCGTTATCTGCTTTAGGGAAAATGAGGCTGCATCATTTTTATTCGATGTATATTTAATCCAATTCTGCAACGCAAATATTTTTATCATCATTATCATCATATTGCCCTTATCTCAATTATTTGGGGTGGACGCAATATGTACTTCTCTTCCACATAATGCATAAGTTAGTGGCAAGAGTTAACCGGCCGCTTGGCTGACGTTAACCCTCCTTGGGAATGTAATTGTTGACCAGATGATATCAGGTGAAGTTGGCCCAGGTAACAGCTCTTAGTCGTCTTTTACGACATCCACAAGCATAATAAGGTTGGTAGTATTCGTAGCCGCTACCACACAGAAATTTTATCAAACTCCTATTATTGTGAAACGTATAAGTTATTCAGTTATAGGCAAAATAGTAATTAAATACATGAATAACACTGAATAAAAAAAACTTTCATTTGCAATTGAGTTGATGGAAGCCACGATGTAGCTATATTGTCAATTAAAACCACGGACGGACTCGTTAATGTAAAATTGTTATTTTCATCACGTGAGGCAATAATCCTGTGTCCACTCTCCACAAGTAATAAACTACGATTCATTAACCATAACTTCATTTTTTTAGTTGTAATAAATTTACAAATTAGTGATTTCTAATGTTTACGCGGGTATTACACATTTGAAATAAAACTACTATAACGGATTCTATCGCGTTTGTATTTGATTTTTAATTTTCCGACGTTTCGAACACTTTTCAGTGATCATGGTCACGGGAGGACAGTCCTCGTGACCATGCTCACTGAAAAGTGTTTGAAATGTCGGGAAATTAAAATTCAAATACAAACGCGATAGAATCCGTTATAGTAGTTTTATTTCAAATGTGTATTACCCGCGTAAACATTAGAAATCACTAATTTGTAAATTTATTACAACTAATCTGAATAAATAGTTTCGTTTGGACGTACTAATCTCAATCACCGTTAGTATGATTTGAATAAGTATTTAATTTGTATTTAATAATATATTTTTCTAGAAATATTATAAGATGTCGAACTTAAAACTGAAATTAGTAGGAGCGCAGCAATAATAATAAATCCCAACAAAGAAATAGAAGTGATTGAAGTATTTACGTAACTATTACGTTTAAATTCAATCTAAGATTATAGGTAAATGAATTTTAGATGTTTATAAATCTATCATGACCTAATGGAAGAGTTAATTTATGTAATAGGTAATCCGGTGAAAAATTGCGATCATAAGTGATACTTCACAATTTAGAATTATTGGTTATCCATTTATTACAATAGAATTTGATAGCATTATAATAAAACTATATTCGTGTGGTGACGGAGTAAGAATACAATTCACCACCCCGTATCTTATCCGTGGGTGATCGTAAAAGACGACTAAAGGGAAGAGAAGGAAAACTCGAAACAAAACCCTACACCAACACGTTTGACCAGCATCGTATAGTAGGTTTATTTCCCTTTCATTACGTAGGAGGCCCGAGCCCAACAGTGGGACATATATGGGTTGTGATGACGATGATAATAAAACTGCGTATATTTAACCAGAATCGATCTAGTGAATGTTGAGATATCTCCTCATTTTTGAATTTAGAGTATTTTCGATTGCAACCCAGTTAGATAATTTAATTATAAGTACCAGGTACCGAATTAGCTTGGACTGTGTAAAATAATAGGTGGTTGTATATATATTAATTATGCAGATCATTCTATGACTGAGAGTTAGTTGAAGATGTTGACAGCGGAAGCAAATCTATCATTGCATTTTTAATTCAAATTTACACTAAATCATATTGCATCATCATTCTCCTACTATTCCAATTACTTGGAGTCGATACAATATGTACTCTTCTTTCATATAACATATTGTAAAAGTTATTGGCAATAGTTTTATGACTGGCCGCCTCCCAGACGTCAACCCTCTTTGTGAATGTAATTGTTGACCAAACAGCATCAGACGGAGTTGGCCCAGGTCGTTATAAGGCTCTTAGTCGTCTTTTACGACATCCACGAGCAAAGTAAGGGTTGGTAGTATTCGTAGCCGCTACCACACAGCAAAACCTAACTAAATCATACATATACTCGTATTTATAAAATACTAGCTTCTGCCCGCGGCTATGCCCGCGTAAAAGGTTACTTTCCTAAAGTTTTTCATCCCCTATTTTTATTTTATCCCTTAAGGGTAAATTTTTACAACATGTTAATGTCATATTTATTTATATCTAATCAATAGCCTAAAACTAAGTTTCAAGCTTCTGGCTTTAAAAATGACGATACTTCCTTACAACTTTTCATCCCCCTTTACAACCCTTTTTTGTATTAAAAAGTAGCCTATGTTCTTTATAAGGCTCTAGACTATCTGTGTACCAAATTTCATTTAGATCGGTTTAATAGTTTTAGCGTGAAAGAGCGACAGATAGACAGACTGACAGAGTTACTTTCGCATTTATAATATTAGTAAGGATTGGCCGAAAAATGATAATTCTTATTTTCTCCCCGCCAGTTTTATACTGCAGAGGTAGAAAGTAGATGATAAGGGTGTTAGTTTTTATAAAAAAATCTATTAATGCTATTTTAACATACATACATACATATCATCACGGCATATCCCTTGCAGGGTAGGCAGAGAGAACAGAGTGCCAGAGAACTCTATCTCTGCATACTTCACTCGCTTCCTCAACATTCATAATTCTCTTCATACACGCTCGCCGGTTTCGGAGACTCTTGACTCCACCTTCCTTCAGTACATGACCGATCTGGTCTAGGTAGGTTAGTCTCGGTCTCCCTCGGTACCTACATCCTTCCACGTTCGCATTGTATATCTTCTTAACCAGACGTTCGTTCGGCATTCTTACCACATGTCCGAACCATCGGAGCATTCCCTTTCGCATCTTTACACCAATACTCTCTTTCATACCTACTCGCTCTCTTACGTCGTCATTACGAATGCGGTCGGTCAGCCTAACTCCACAGATTTTCCGCAGAGATCGCATTTCGACCGCATTAATTAATGCTATTTTAAAATTTTGTATATATTAGATTTAAGTAATTATTCTAGTTAATATATAATTACGTATTATGTGCAAATAAAGTCTTTAATCTATTAAACCTATTAAATATTATTTGATCATAAGTAGGAACTGTTACGGAAAACAAACATAATGTAATTGTTTGAAAGACTATTATTGAAAATGGAAAATTTTTGTAGTGCTAGAACCATGCTGTTGACAGTTTGCTGTCTACAGCCGCGTGCCTGTCCGTTCGGTGTAGTACCACACTCTCGCAGAAGATTGACGTTTGAGCAATGGCAATGTGCTATCGCGCTTCGTTCGGTGAGTGGGAGAGCCGGATGGCTAACTGGATGGGTTTGGGTTTTGTATTGGTAGCCAGCGGCCTAGCTGTACCCCTGGTATTGCAAAGGTCCATGGGTGGCAGTAACACTTACCATCAGGTGTGCTGCTTGCTCTTTTGCCACCACAAGCAACAATAAGGAAAAAAGGTTGGTGGTACGGGTGTTAGCTTTTTTATACTATTAAAAACTTATTAAAACTTCTTCAAACAGTGACAGATATAAAATATATATGTTTACACTAGTTAGTATCTGCAGACGCATCGTGTATGCATAGTCTGTAAGTTATTATTTCATCACAAGTTCTGTTGTGGCAAACCAATGTTATGTAATTCTCGTGAAAACCGCGACATTCAATTGCCTGCCAAGTAGAAAATATATGAAAATACGCTGGTTTAACATTTTCATAGAAAATATATTTTTCTGTAATAATACTAAACCAGTTAAGAATATTTATTACTCGAACTTTCGGACTTAAAATTCTGTACACGTAATGAAATTAAAAAAGTAGTTTTACAACACACATTATTCATAAGAAATGTAAAATAAAATGTTTATATGTTAAGACTGCAAAGAATCGTTATCTCGCAGAGACTTAAACATTCGCTGTTATATGAGAATATTTATAAAGTTATATAGAACATAGTATAGTCATTTGTGAGATGCTCTAATGTTATAACAAGACGGAGATCAGAATCATAACGCTCGGCAAAGATCACTTTGATTTCATCGTGAGTGCAGTCATTCAAAACTCAAACATATTGTAAAAACGTATTGAGTCCATTTCAAGGATGTGTATATTAAAATAAGAACAAAATAGAAAATACATTGAGGATATGTAAAGAACAATCTTACTTTATGTAAATACGTTTTAACAAAATTTGTAAGCAACAACAGCTTATTAAGACATCAATACTGGTAGGGGAGACCGGGGCTGCTTGTGACATTTTATTTATAAAGTGTCATATCTTTTCATTTATTTAATCGTTTTACCTGAGTAAAGGTTTTTTGGTTGAGTAACTATTCAGTATTAAATATTGCTTTATGTACTAAATAATTACAATAGACATAAACGACCAAATTCTGAGAAAGAAGGCCTGTCACTTTTAACCCCGAGTCAGGGGCTGGTTGTTACAGTACATAGGGTAAAATGTTACAAACATAGACAAATGTTATTAAACACTTTTTATTAGGAACAATCATCACACATAGTTGGTTTTCTTTATTAATTATAATATCACAATGTCTAGAATGCAGTCCTATGCCTTATTAAATTAAAACTTAGAATAAAACAAATCTTTAACATTATTTACCGCTACGCAAAGAGTCACAAGAATCCCTCTCTCGGCTGTTGTAATTGAACCAACTTGCTTAGAAGCTTTTTCAGCTAAAATTTTTCTGGGTTTCACCACCGCTGTGACACCTGTCTCGTCTATATTCCATATACGTGATGCAGAAAACGTATCTCTTTCTAATCGTCAGCCAACTGAGAAAAGAAATTGTCAATATTCGTTTTATTGAATGATGTGGCGCTGCTCAAGCTTGTAGCTTCTGGCGACCATATAGATAAATACGGGTTGCGTTTTAAAAACGCTGTTAGCCATTCTACACTTCTACATCTTTCCTTTTCTTCATATATCTCTTAACGACATATGACACAAGCCGAAACCTTTTGCGATGCCACGATTTTTTTATGTTTCATCCTCCTCCAATATAACCACGGCTTGTACGTAAACATCTTTGGATATTTTGCCACGCTCCGTTTTCTTTTATGTGTCCTCATCCTACAAAAAAAACTTTAAGTTATATGGTTTACATTATATCAGTTAGAACGAGAAATCAAGGGGCAGAATGTGACATGTAACAACCTACCCCGAGCAAATGTAACTTTTAGCCCCGACACCAAAATTTATACTTTGAGGTTAAGTAATAAAAACACAAATTAATATAACAATATAAACGTAATTCCAACGCAAAAAGGAAGCATTAAGACGCAAAAATTACACTACAAACTTCTCTGATTAGTTGAAATACAGGTTATAGACCATAATTACTAAAAATCGAAAATGTTACAAACCTGTGGTTTTTTTGGCGACACACACGTACTCCTGTCACAATAACTCTGGCGCTACTAACTCTCGCATTGAATGAGCCAGTAGTAGCAACGTCATTTTTCTCTTTTTAGCATTACTTTAGCGTTCCTTGTTTCGCCACCAATGCCACTGTAACTACTTACCCGTGTCACAACCAGCCCCGGTCTCCCCTACAGATAATGTCTGATGTTTACGCGAGTGTTACACATTTGAAATAAAACTACTTTTGCGGATTCTATCGCAATCAAATACAAACGTATTTGATTTTTAATTTCTCGACGTTTCGAACACTTCGTAGTGATCATGGTCCTGGGAGGACTGTCCTTCCATTCAGACAGTCAGTCCTCCCGTGACCATCATCACTGCAAAGTGTTCGAAACGTTGGAAAATTAAAAATCAAATACAAACGCGATAAAATCTGTAAAACTGGCAGGTAAAGTTATTATTCGAAAAAATAAAATAAAAGGAACTTACCATTTATTTTATTTAATTTATTTTTTTAAACGACAACACGACGACGAAATATTATACGGGGAACTTTAGGAACATATAATAGTACGAGAGCCAGTAACAGATATATATGACCAAGTTCCTCTCAAGTGATAATTAGTAAAATGCATCAGAAAATCGAACCATAAAGTCTCGTGAACGTCAGCTGCGGCTCGGTGGGTGGGATGAGCAGTTGTAACCTCCCACGCTCGAAGAAAAAAAAAATACATTCACTCATTTCCTCTCGGCTAAAAATTTATCAAATTATAGTTAACCCAATATCTCAACAAAAAAATAAAATCAGCTGGCTATAACATAGTGTATTGTACGTCAGCTGATGTCTCGATCATGAGAAAAAAAACTTCACTTTCAGTGATATCCTCTCAAATAAAAATTTACCTGATGATAGCTTATATGTAACTATTGATAAATATATACGTCAGCTGGCTGTATCTCGGTGGAAAAATCGTCAGCTGATAATTTGAAGGTCGTTACGTAGAAGTTAGCCAGAAGCATTTACTGACTATTTAAATGCATCAGCTGACTAAGTTTCCCTCGACTTACTGCTAGCTGATTTTTTTTATTTATCACAGAAATATATTTAAAATCAGCTCACAAATTTTCATGTGAGAGGAAATGACGTCTTTTTAATTATTCTTGTTATTTTTAAAGATTCAAACAATACACGCTAGCATAGCATAGACAGTATTAAGGTACGCTTGGAGGGGGTTAGTTGTACGCATGCTCGGGGTACCCTTTTGTTGAGGGCACTGGAAAACATTTTTAGAAGTAGAAAAGAAGGGTACTAATCATAGAGTAATATAATACATTGGAAATAGAGAGGCCACTCTCGATTTTTTTGTCGCCACTAATGTCAATGAAAGCGCCATCTATTACGCGACTCAATAATTATTTCCTTTGCGCATGCGTGGGTAGGAAATAATACACACACACATATTTCTCACACACGCATAGATACTTCTCACACACAGATATATCTCTCACACACACACTCTTAATTTATCGTTTTAAATAAGGTAATTTCTGCCATCTAGTTTTAGTTATTAACATTATTAGTGTCAAAGCAAACAAAACACTCAGAAACGTGATCTAGATAGCGCTATATTAAAAAACGACTGTGTATGGTACTAATGTACGTTTAGAATAGACGAGCAAACGTAGTCAGACGAAAAGAATATTCTAGAAATATTGTTGTAGTATCTGTGAAAAATCTATAAAAATGTCTAATGTAACGCCTTTTTGCGTTTTTTGCAAAAAAAAACAAAATCTATTTCTAATTTAAAATCGTTCAGTGAAGAAAATCTCATTAAGTATCCCATATTGAGTGTAAGAAAATATAATAAACTAAGTGGACACGAGGCTGTACTTCCGACAGAAAAAAACAATTTTCAGCTGTACCACAGTGAGTGTTATAGACGCTTTACGGCTTTGCCCCCAAAGTATCGCAAAATAATACCAGAAGATGCATCTGCTGCGAGATTACAGTATGTATATAAATTATTATTTTCTTGGGTGGGTAGGAAATAATTATTGAGTCGCGTAATAGATGGCGCTTTCATTGACATTAGTGGCGACAAAAAAAATCGAGACTGGCCTCTCTATTTCCAATGTATTATATTACTCTATGATTAGTACCTTTCTTTTCTACTTCTAAAAATGTTTTCCAGTGCCCTCAACAAAAGGGTACCCCGAGCATGCGTACAACTAACCCCCTCCAAGCGTACCTTAATACTGTCTATGCTATGCTAGCGTGTATTGTTTGAATCTTTAAAAATAACAAGAGTAATTAAAAAGACGTCATTTCCTCTCACATGAAAATTTGTGAGCTGATTTTAAATATATTTCTGTGATAAATAAAAAAAATCAGCTAGCAGTAAGTCGAGGGAAACTTAGTCAGCTGATGCATTTAAATAGTCAGTAAATGCTTCTGGCTAACTTCTACGTAACGACCTTCAAATTATCAGCTGACGATTTTTCCACCGAGATACAGCCAGCTGACGTATATATTTATCAATAATTACATATAAGCTATCATCAGGTAAATTTTTATTTGAGAGGATATCACTGAAAGTGAAGTTTTTTTTCCCATGATCGAGACATCAGCTGACGTACAATACACTATGTTATAGCCAGCTGATTTTATTTTTTTGTTGAGATATTGGGTTAACTATAATTTGATAAATTTTTAGCCGAGAGGAAATGAGTGAATGTATTTTTTTTTTCTTCGAGCGTGGGAGGTTACAACTGCTCATCCCACCCACCGAGCCGCAGCTGACGGTCATAAGGCTTCATGATACTATTGTCTGATGCGTATCATCAATTATCTCTCGAGAAGAAATAATTAACCAAATTTTCACCTGGCTCTTGGACCATAATTAAGGGACACAATTTGCACCTTTTCTTTTTTTTTTCTTTTTTCTCTGTGTAGGGTGGACCAAGGATGTGTGGGCATGTGCATGATTTTGTCACCCCGGATCAATCCGGGGTGATAAAAGAGGCGGCGCGCAACCCCATGGACCCACCGTGGACCAGGACCCAGCATGGACTTCCTCTCTCGTCGATGCCCCGACAGCTTTCGCCGTCGGGGCGTCGCCCTCACGCGGTGGCCTCACGTCGGGTGACTGGACAATTCGCCGGTCCGCCCCACCGGGGAGCAATCCTGCGGAAATGCTCCCGGAACCACCAACGCCCGTCGAGCACCAGACCCAAATACTTCATATGGGCCTGGATACTGATGTGGATGGAGTTGACGACTAACGAGGCGCCGACAGGCTGCCTTACGCGGGGCCCATGGAATAGAAGGGCCTCCGTCTTATTTAGGGCCACCCTGAGCCCCAGCGCCTCGATTCGCTTGACAATCTCCTCGGTGCCGAAAGTGGCCAGGCTCGCCGCCTCCTCGAGTGTCCTGCCCCGGGCTGTGACGAGAGTGTCGTCAGCATAGCATATCACGCTCAGCCCGGGGGGGAGACTCCCTCTCAACGTCCAGTCGTAACCGATGTCCCACAGAGTCGGCCCCAATACCGACCCCTGCGGAACACCGCACGACATGGGCGTCCGCACAATGTCCCCTGCGGGACTCGCGCAGAGAACACTGCGCCCCTCCAAATAGTCTGCCACCAGCCGCCTCAGGTATAAGGGCACTCCATGGAATCGGAGCGCCTCCCTGATGCAGCTGAATGGCAGACTATTGAATGCGTTGGCGATGTCCAATGACACCGCCGACAGCACTCTTCTGCCGGTGATAGCCTCCGCGGCCGTCTGCCTCAGGCGTAACAGGGCCCCGATGGTCAAACGCCCCCTTCGAAAGCCGAATTGAGCGTCCGACAGTTCGGGCCCCACCTCTTCTAGATGTCGGACGATGCGGGCAGCGAGGACACGCTCCAATGGGTCTGTAGGCCGACGGCGAATCCGGGGACCGTCCCAGCTTTGGCAGGAGAACCAACCTCCCTTCCTTCCAGCACTCGGGGAACTGTCCAGACGTCAGACAAGCGTTGTACAGTCACCTGAGGCGAGGTTCGAGGTGCTCGAAGAGCAACGTCAACACCCGGACTGGTATTCCCTCCGGGCCGGGGGCCGTGGTGGCGGAACGAATCTTCGCCACAGCCGCCCCCACTTCTGATTCCGTCACGGGCAGAACACTCTCGTCGGCCTCCCGGTCGCGATCTGGTGAAGCCATAACCGGGGGCGTGTGTTCCGACTGCCGCGGGAACAGCTCCTCAACCACCCTACGAAGGAGGTCGGGCTGGAGGGTCTCGGTGAGGGGGGGACCCTGCGCGCGAAGCTTATTCAGCGACGCGCGATACGGGCGACCCCAGGGGTCACGGTCGCGACCGTCCAGCATCTCCTACCAACTCCAGCATCCTTGGCGGACCGGATGGCCAGCCGAAAGGCAGTCCGCGCACTGCGGTACTCCTCATACAGCTGGCCCTCCCGCTCAGCATCGCGGCGACGCCACCGGCTGCGGGTGTAGGACCTTCGGGCACTAATACACGCCGTACGAAAGTCCGCCAGTCTGGGGGACCACCAGTAGACCCCCTGCCTCGGAGGCAGACGCCGTACCCTGGGCATAACCGCATCGCATATCTGCGTTAACGCATCGCGAATCCAGAATCCAGAATCCGAGCCCCTGTCCGGGCCTTGCGGATCCTAGCTTCGACGCCTCCTATGTTGGAGACGTCGAGCTCCCGCCGGGCTTTCTGCAGGACGGCCTCATAGCTGAGGCCCATTTCTGCCGCCTCAGGCAGCACAGTGATCACCACTGCGGTTGTCTTCGGCGGCCGGAGCCCCTTGCGCGGCCTCTTCCTCTTCGTTCCGCCTCCTCCGACTCCTGCTTGAGGAGCAGCGACCTCAACGGCGCGATTGGCCGCCGCTCTCTTCCTCTGGCCGCAACTCTTCCTGCCACGCTCGGCCACCTGCCAACCCTGTTCAGGCGTAGCGGGCGTGCTAGGCGCGGAAGGTGCAGTCGCGGGCGCGCTAGTCGTCGCTGGCGGTGTTGGTGCTGGCGACGACTGCGGTCCAGCAGGAGCCAGTGCCGCCTTCCGTTTCTTTGTCGTGGGAGTGGGAGCAGGCCCCTTGGACTTGGGCCCAGCCGCGGCCGCGGCGTAGCTGTCCCCCACGCGGTCACCCTGACAAGGCAGCGGGTGGAGGCTGGTGCCGCATATGGCCTCTTATCCGCGGCGAGAGGCGGCTGAACTCGTGGTTCTGGAGGCAGCCTTGCCTCCAGAACGTCCAAGCGCGCATCGACCAGGTTTCCCACTGTGTCGATGATGGCGCGCAAGGCCTCGTCCGGCACGCCTGCCTTCGCGCGCAGCGGGGTTGGTGTTACCGTCTGGGCAATTGCCGGGGCCCGCTCCACGACGTTGGGTGGGCTGGCGACAGTCGGCGGCGCACGCTGCGTGGACGGAGGCTTCTTTGGCGTGGTGGCTACCACTGGCCGACCAGCTCCTCGGGGCGGCTTGGCTGCGGTGACGTCTCGGCGGCCGTCATTGGCCGGCGACGCAGGCGGCATGAGCCGCGCCATTTGCACCTTTAGCTCGGCCACGTCCTTCGTGAGGAGGCGGTTTTCTCGTCGTACCGTGGCCAGCTCCGACTTCAGACGGCGGTTTTGGGCCCACAGGCCTGACACCTCGCCACCTAGGCGGGCATTTTCGGCCTGCAGGGCCTCCATGTCCGGGGCGTCACCGCTCGCGCGGGCACCAGCAGCCGCCACTTCTGTGGGAGGGATGCCGGACAACACCTCCAGCACTCTCGCGGCGGCCGCCTCGTCGTCGGCCCGCTTACGAGCCTCCGCCCCTCCACGTGCTCCGCCGGCTGGGGAGTGAGTCACCCGACCCGACGCCGCAGCCCCTCGCCCTCTGTGAGAGGCCATAACCTTGGGAGGAGGCATGATGGAATCGGTGCCCGAGCTGCCATCCCTGCTCAGGGGGCGCTTCTGCACCTTCGAGGGGAGGGCCTCCTCCCTTGCCGTCAGTATCTCGCGACTTCCTTGGACGGCTCCGCGGAACTACCGCACTCGTCCATTTTATCGGCAGATCCACTGCCCTCATCTTTGGATGGCTCTGCGACACTACTGTCGCCCTCGTCCATTGACGGCTCTGCAGTGGATCTGCCGCCGTCTTCCTCCAGTTTGGCGGCAGCGGCCTCCTTCTTCGCCTTCCGCTCCGCCAAACGCTTCCTTTCAGTCGGGGAAGCCTTTCCCGTCACCCAATTTGACCGTTTCTGGTCCTTCCTCGGCTTCTTCTTTTGGGCCTCCGTGGTCTGTGCCGGGCCCTCGGCGGATGCCTCAAGTCCTGCGGACGAGGCGTCGTTGTCAGTTTTACGTTGGCTTGACAAGGCTGTGATGTGGCAATCCGCTGGATTCCCGTCTGGTGTAGGTAAAATAGGTAAATCCATGTGGTTCCCACGATTTTGGGAGAAATAAATCGTCGACCCGGGCAAGCCTACATTTACCAACCAGGGGGTCAGCCGGTACCCTAGCTGGAGCGTGCTAACGACAGAACAACCCATCTGCCATGCATCTTCTCGCCGCACGCCAAAACTTAAGATTCTGGGTGATTTCTGAATTCGAATGTTGATTCAAATTCTTTATAGAGGTTGTCTTCTTCGCGGTCCGGGCGGTTAAGCCAAGACCCTCGTTCTTGAAACTACGCCTCATACAACTTGTCTTGAAGCAAGACATCAGGTTTACGATATGTCGGCGGTGGCATAAGCCTGCCCAGCCCTCAAATTAATGAGTGACCGGGCCCGTCCGAAATTTCGCCTCCTGTACCCTCTACAACTAGAGGGTCAGGAGCGAATTGGGGCTCAACCCATTGCTGGGGAACCCCCCCTCGCGCCAGAGATTCGCTACGGGCGACAATTCGACAGAAGGATCTGGGGGACTGTCGCTCGCACCCAGGGTACACCACGCGGAGGTTTCTGGCATCGTACCCCACACAAATTGCACCTAGACTCAAAACAACAGTTTGTGGATCGCACAAAGTATTGTTCTGCGTAGAATTAAACCTATGAAACTGCCACGGTAGGTCGGTTTTTAATCACAAGACGATCTGTACAGTTATTTACCTGTAGTAAAAAGAAAACGTTATATCCAAGAGTTTCTTATTAAAGGTTGATAAACGATATGTGAAATCATTGTCTTAAAATCAATGTCACAAGTTAATTCAGAAATTCTGACATCTGATCTAAATCGTTTTAGGTTGTAAAATAGAGTGCTAGTAGGTTTATTATTTTTATTTATTGCTTATTATGGCAAACGACCAAACAGCACACCTGATAGTAAGTGCTGCTGCCACCCATGGACTTTTGTAATACCAAAAGTATAGTTAGGCCGTTGCCTACCAATACAAACCTCAAACCCACCCCAGTTGGGCTTCCGGCTCTCTCGCTCATCGAACGAAGCGCAATAGCACATTGACATTACTCAAACGTCGATCTTCTGCGAGAGAGTGGTAGGTACTACCCCGGACGGACCGGCCCGCGGCTGTAGACAGAGAACTGTCAACAGCGTGGTCCTACCACTAATAAATTAATAAAACAAAATTAAATCTAGAAGGCAAAAGGAATTGGCTCAGCTTTTGCTGTCACAAGTAAATCTTCTGCTATTACAAGTACAGCTTCGCTACGCTGATTTTCAGCCATTTACATGAGAAGGAAAACGTACATATCTGACTAGCATGGATTAACTTTATTCCTTTTGTGATGGAGGTTTGAGCCCAGTAGTGGGACACTTATAGACTAAATGAGATGAGATGAAGTCATATTAGAATTAAAAAATATATATTGATAAATACTATAATAATATATATGGATTGATAGTAATTAAATATAAATTTTTCGATATCTTTTTGTTTTTTGTTAAATGAATGATTGTAATATGGCACAATTTATAATATTTTTTTTAATTTCTTTTTATTTTTTTTTTGACTACAAACATATTTTGGTTTGGTATTGTAATGTTGCCAAAATATTAATGTATGAAATGCAAATTTTATTTAAAACTAATTTATTTTAATTTTATTATTTGTATAAAAATGACTGTATTTCACATGCCAAAGCAAGGCTAAATAGATAGATCTATGTAGGTAAAAATGACTGTAACATCTGACTATTGTACTCTATTTAAGGTGAATAAATGTATTTGATTTGATTTGTATTTGATTTACTGTAACAACAGTTATCATTCATCATTCTCCTACTCTTATCCTTGGGGTCGATACAATATGTACTCTTCTTTCATAGTAGGTACATATTGTAAAAGTTATTGGCAATAGTTTTATGACTGGCCGCCAGGCGCCACCCTCCTTGGGTATGTAATTGTTAACCAAACGGCATCAGATGGAGTTGGCCCAGGTCGTTATAAGGCTCTTAGTTGTTTTTTACGACAACCAGCAAGGTAAGGGTTGGTAGTATTAGCTAATGTAACAACAGTATTAGTAATATATCAAGATGAATGGTAGCGTATACCATGTCCTACTTACTAGCAGTCAAGTGCATACTATCGCGAGACGCTCGTGCCGTATTACTGTTCGTATGTATGTACATCCAACAAAGTGGTAATACGAAACATGTTCTTGTACTTTGGTAAATCAGCCGGAGCGTTCCGTGACGTAAGCATTTGACTGCTGGTTACTTTTTTACTGAAAACATTGCTACCGTAACGCATTTCCGATCATGGAGAAAGCCTTGAGTTAATTCTTAGTTGCGCTTAAAAAAGTTTTACTTTGAAAATTCCAACTGCGATTGTTCAAGAAATCGATTCACCTATATGATTATGTTATTGTAACTTACTACTTTAACAACTATACTTTTTTAAACATGCATTAACAAGTATATAACAAGTTTCACTACTAATAATCAACTACGAGTTATCTACTAGTAATCCATTACAAGAATATATCTAAACTCGAAACAGTAATGCTATGCAACTATCATTAAATGATGTTTGATTTTTATCGATCTATTTGAATTTCAGTTGCTGCTGTTATTTTACAAACCATATAACATTTGTAACAATGGAACAAATTGACCGACGCATCGGTCGACGAAACAATGGACGTAATTATGAACGCTGTTTGGTGCTACACAACCAGCCGCTATGCAATTATATTAACCGAAATCGAAGAAAACTTACAAATCATAGTCAATATCATACATTATTGAAACAGATTCGGCTTGTAATGTAATTTTAAGACATTGCTTTTTTCATTAATTCTTACTTGCGAGCATACGGCACGTAATTTTGACTTTTAATGTATACAAAACCATCTATTCAAACCATTTATTATATATATTGTATTCTTATTTTAGCGTGTAGTAATTTCATTTTAACTACATCCGTTAGGACTCACTCTATTTCACCTTCGGAATGACATCAGACCGGCGTGATGTTCTACAATCCCATCAGTAATTTTTTTTACCGCCATTTCAGCAGGCTATTAGTATTTTTTTTTATTATACCCGGTCCAATTTGTGCCTGCTGTGCATGTACCTCTTCTAGCACCATGTGGGTGGGCCACCAGTTCCCTGTCTTGGTCATTCATGGCGCGTAACCCTTTTGGATATCATCTCAAGTCGTCATCCTTAAGCGGTCGGCCTCGCTCCGGGTGACGGATTAATCCCTGGTGACCGATTAATTGCGGGTGACGGACTAAACCCCGGCGTCCTGCGCCTAACTCAATCTTTTGAGTAATTCGTTGATATTGTCGTATTATTCAACTTAAAGTGAATATTATATATTTCCAAATGCCTTGCATAGTCATGATTGTACATACATAAATACATATCATCACGCCATATCCCTTGCAGTGTAGGCAGAGAGAACAGAGTGCCAGAGAACTCTATCTTTGCATACTTCACTCGCTTCCTCAACATTCATAATTCCCTTCATACACGCTCGCCGGTTTCGGAGACTCTTGACTCCACCTTCCTTCAGTACATGACCGATCTGGTCTAGGTAGGTTAGTCTCGGTCTCCCCCGGTACCTACATCCTTCCACTTTCGCATTGTATATCTTCTTAACCAGACGTCCGTTCGGCATTTTTTCCACATGTCCGAACCATCGGAGCATTCCCTTTTGCATCTTTACACCAATACTCTCTCTCTCTCTCTCTCCATACCTACTCGCTCTCTTACGTCGTCGTTACGAATGCGGTCGGTTAGCCTAACTCCACAGATTTTCCGCAGAGATCGCATTTCGACCGCATTAATTTTACTTTCATACTCTTTTCTGCATACCCAACTCTCGCTTGCTCGCTACCCAACGCTCGTCATGATTGTATTTTGTGAAAAAAAGGAACATCAAATAGAATTGTTTACACCTTTAGGTTTTACCGATTATATACTTATCTCAAGCAAGGTTTCACACCTTAATGACTAAATGGCTTTCAGCTGTAATTCTTATATTGGTATTATCGTGGAAAGATATCTAATAGTGGAAGTGGATTGTCTGCTGCATGAATGTATGGAACTTTTATACTTGAAAATTATAACATTCCAATACAATAGGCAAAATTTATGAATTAATATCATTTTATAGATTCAACATATTTTATTTCTTCTACAATTTTTACATTAAGTCACTGTAAAACCATTGAAAAGAAAATATTTATATTCTTAAAAGCAAAATCTGTGATAGGTATATGTGCATTTTCAAAGCATAGAATTTTTCACGTCATTCCATATTTTTAAGTTACTAGTGCTGCTAAGTTATTTCCGCTGGGGTCACTCCTGTCATACGAAGTACCTATCAAAGTTTTGCCGCATTGTGAAAGAAAACAATGTTTTATTTAATAGAGGCTGAGATAAGTTTAAAATGATAAAATAAAATTGTATTTAAAAACATTAGATTAAGCTTAAAAAAGTTAGTTTATTGTAAGGCTTTTTAAAACGTAATATATCCCACTGCTGGGCTCGAGCCTCTTTCGTAATGGGAGGGAAATTAACCTACTATACCGCGTTAGTTAGACGTGTTGATAAAGGGTTTTGTTTCTACTTTGCCTTCTCTTGCATAGATGTTGTATCTGTTTTATATTTCTTAGTCGACGTCGCTCAAGGAGAGGGTACCCCTCAGAGGTATTCCGTCGGGCCAGCCACTGACGACAAGTTCACGCTGCTCCGGTGGCCGTTGGCCGACCTCCGCCCAAAAAAGAAGTGAATATTTTTTTAGTTTTAAATAATATAAAAGTAAGCGTAATCCTAAATGATAGATAGATACCATCTATATAGAATATTATTTAAAGAACATCTTAATATAAAAGTAGGCGAAGTTCCCTTGAAACTGAAGTTATCGCCACTATGTATAAAGATACATAAAGCTATGCAGCTATTTCAACTCATTGCAGGTATTCTTATACCGTACGCCTAGGGCAGACTTCACCGCTATGCTGAGGTTACAAAGATGATAATTAGTTTATTAACAAGGGAAGTATGTTTGAATTTGGTTTTTTTGTATTGCTTGTAGGCAAACTAGCAAGCAGCATACCTGATGTTAAGTGTTGAGTGTGATATTTGCTATTGCAAAGATCCGGCAGTAACACTTAACGGCCTAGCTGTACCCATGGTATTCCATGGGTACAGCTAGGCCGCTGTCTACCAATGTAAATCCCCAACAGCTCAGATATTATCTCTCTACGTGAGTATTATTACCCCGGACGTACCGGCCCGCGACTGTTAACAGAAACTTTCAACAGTCTGGTCTATAGGCTAAGTAAATGTTACTATAGGCTAAGTAAAGGGTAAACCTTACGGGGAGAGCCTTCATGAACTTATAATTTAAGTAATATTGAATACTCTCCTGTCGCAACGCAGCGCAGTCAGTGAAAGAAGCCAACACTAAACCAATATATGTCATAGTAAACTGTATTGTTTTAACGTAGAATGTACAGAATGTAAACCAGGACAATAAAAACAGCAAATTGCATTCTGTCAGTGCAAAGTTTCTTCACTCGGTTTCCATTTTTCATCAAGCACGCAGTAGACAGTGTAAAATTGCATAAGCCTTATCCTTTATTCAGTGCACGTTTGTAAATGTAAAGTCACACAACTCGCCACTTTGGCGTCGATTCAAGAAATCAGCAGAAGGGCTGAAAAACGTTCTACTTCAGGAAAATTACATTTTTGTATTCCATTGCAGAAAGGTGCATTTAAAATGGAAATGGAGCTATTATTTTAATTTATGAGTACAAGCAATAATAACATTATTCACTCAGGGTACTTAGATATGCAAGCAATTATGGGAACCATCGGCTGACCTTATTAATTAAGTAAAAGATCAATTGATCAATTTATAATAATATGATATAAAAGTAAAAAAGCTGAGTATTAATTTAAATATTATAGAACGAAAGAAAGAAAAGAAAAATAATTCAATTCCAAGTAGTGTGGTTTATTTAAAGTTACTCGCATTCGTAAATGTATACTTAGCAATATTTTGAACAACTTAGACTGATCAAAGAAGTCACATTCATAAAAAAAGTGTGCCATATACTCGGCGGATATGAAACCTAAAAATTGATGACTAATTAATAATTATAATAAAATACAGTAAGTATATAAATAATAATAAATAAGTACATAAAAATAAACAACATAGTGTTATTATTTTATATATACGGGCGTAAGATAAACTCTAAATAATTTTATGTAGCCTCATATTACTTTTATCTCTAACGTGGGCTAAAAAATGTTTCGGATCAAAATTAGTGTGTTCGAATTTTAATAAATTGACTGAATTATAGGCAAAGAAATACGTAATCAGTATATAGCATGTACTTTATATTTTAATCCACGTCACATTGATCAGGATGGTTAGCATTAGAATGTTTATCGATTTTTCTATAAGGGTATTTAATTCTTTCTAGCTTTTATAATAACAGTATCTAATCTCTGTAAGAACATATCTTGTCATTTATTAGGACTACTATTTAATTGTGGTAAAATTGTAAAACATATTTCGCCCAACTCTGGGTCACTGGATGAAGATAAGCAGACGCAAAACTAAGCAACTGTTGTTATAGTCAATCAGTTCAAATATTACAATACAACTGCGATTATTAAATAATTCCTATGATGATGGATTAACAATATAATGTGTCATGGCAAATAAGGGGTTTATTTGCCTTTGGATATCATAACACCAGCTAAAAAATTACAAGAATTGTTATCAACAGAACTTTCAATGGAATCAATATTTTCAATCTGATGCAAGCATATATGTTTTTAATTTTCAAAATGACTAAATCAGTATCTACATTTTCATTAATTGGATTTCAGTAAAAGTTATTATATTAAATAGCTTTTGTATGGGGCAAGGTCGACAAAGTATATATAATTATACCACGCTGGAGCCACCGAAGACAAAGACCGAGTCCGGTGGCCCGCTCGCTAAGCGTGGAGAGGTACATCTATGGGGTCGCGCGCCTCTTCTTCTGTCGCCCCGGATGGATTTAGCGGGGCGTCTCTCCATAGCCTGCCGCCAAAGAAAAAAAGGTCGACAAACTTATAAAATATAAAGTGGTCACAAATAGTAGGGATCATAAATGTTATCAAATCAGACAATAGCAAGTTACTGTGAGAAATTATTCATGCATTGCCATAGACAGCCCCTGTTATCACTACAAATGCTGTGATAATGAATTGGTATGAAATAGTCTTTTATATAAACGTCATTTAAACACATACTCCAACCTAGGAAACAATAATTATATATTGTTGTCTCAAAAGTCTATGGGGTATTGCATAATATACGAGAAATTTCTTGATATTTATAAAATCCGATTACGAAATGAAAAATGATGAATGAAATGAGAAATCATTTCGTAATCGGATTTTATAAATAATTAAGCATATTAAATGCTAAATTTCAGTAATTTAAATTTCTTGATAGTTAAATAAAATAAATGCAAAAAGCGCTGTATAAGAAGTTGTCTCAAAATTTTTTTTAAAAAAGTAAACGAAAGTAACTCTGTGTGTCTGTCGCTCTTTCACGCCAAAACCACTGAATCGATCTAAATAAAATTTGGTACACAGATCGTCTAGAGTCCTGATAAAGGACCTAGGCTACATTTTAATGCGAAAAAAGGGTTGTAAAGGGGGACGAAAAGTTGTAAGAAAGCATCGTCATTTTTAAAGCCAGAAGCTTGAAACTTATTTTTAGGCTGTTGATTAGATATAAATAAATATGACATTAAAATCTTGTAAAAAAATACCTGTAAGGGGGTAAAATAAAAATAGGAGATGAAAGTTTATATGGAAGTTGACGAAACATTATTATTTGGCTTTTGATTAGATATAAATAAAAATGGCTACTTTTATCCCGGTAATGTGTTCCCTTGGGATAATAGTTCAACTTTAGGAAAGCAACCTTTTACGCGGGCGAAGCCGCGGGCAGAAGCCAGTAATAAATAAAGTATCGAAATTGAAATGCAGCAGTACACTGCTACTATTTTATAAAACTTTCGTATATCGTTTGAAAATTTATGAATAAAGACATGTCACTATAATTATATATATTTTTCATTTTTAAAGACTTGTGACACTAAGATATTGAACCCACGACATTTGGCGTTCTAGGTCCGAACTACTATGCCATATTTGAAGTAAATGTGTAGATTAAATTTTCTAGTCCTCTGTACAGGAATAATGAAAACGATATTTTGCAGATAGTAATGTTATTTTGTAATTCGGCCAATTTCTGTAATGGTAGTGTCGTAAATAATGTGGATATACTCTACTTTTTAATTTTTAATTTAGGCAGTATACAATGCTGATAAAATTCATTAATAGCAGTGATGAATATATGCTAAGATATAGGATAATATTTAGTTTATTCCTCAATTCTACATTATTAGAATTGAGGAATTATTTACTTGACATTTTACAAGATATTTTCGCTAATAGCTTTGGTATTCCATCGTATTAACTTTGTATTAGAGTTTAATATTGTATTTCTTGTCAATAATCATAATTAATACGAATGAACCGATTAAGATATTCATAAATACCATTATATAAGTTAAATATTTTCATCTATAAATATTTAAGTGTCAGTCTGACACAAATAAAAGTTAAATTTAAACTCGAAATAGCAATTAATAGTATAGGAAAAAGAGTTGAAAATACTGTGAAAGTTCACTTTGTTCTATTTAAGAATATCTGTACCCGTTTACTGTCAACCAACAATCGGTACATTGAATCTTTTATGTTGCCAACACATTGATATTAAAATAATAATTCAGGAAAACGACATCGTAGTTTCAATCAAAACAGTGATCAAGCTTGTCAATTAAATATGTAACTCATCACTAGCGAGTCTAGTCCATTATTTATCCAATTTATTTATCCAATTTATTAACAAGGTTTTATAATAGAAACTTAATTCCTTTTCTCATGCAGGCTATCTATATATGCACAGGATCTAAGAAACATCTACGAGCGTAGAGGCGTAGCGGTTTCGCTAGTTTGCCTAGCTTTAACGTAGCTGGGTGTAACCGCGGTTCATGGTCATCAGTGAAGAGGCTTGATTGCAGCCCTCTCTAGCTTACATACACATAAATTATGCACGTAGTGTACAAATTCTATTTACAGTAGCTGTAATTATTTAGATTTAGTCTAAATTATTAATTATATTCACATATTATCATATATTATTATATCTTGATTTTTTTTAATTAGATGCTGCCAATAAAATTTTCCATGTGGTGACGAAGTAAGAATACAATTCACTACCCCCCTATCTTACCCGTGGGTGATCGTACGAGACGACTAAGGGATATAAAACGCATTAATATCTATGTGAGAAAAGGAAAACTCGAGGCAAAACCCTATACCAACACGTCTGACCAGCGTGGTATAGTAGGTCAATTACCCTCCCATTATGGAGGAGGCTCGAGCCCAACAGTGGGATATATATGAGCTGAGATGATGAAGGTGATGATGAATAAAATTAAAAATATTAATATAACGCTACAGGCTTAATATTTTATGAAGAGATTCTACGAAGGATTAACAAAAACTGTATCAAATCTATATACGAGTATGTTTGTTGCTAATTGTACATATACTTTGGCGTTTGTTACTTGTACATACACTATGGCGTATAGATGTGTAGCTTATAAAGAATCACTCCGGATAAAATACACACAAGCAAAGTATGTCTTCAATATTTGTCGCTGGTTTAGTGCAGGCTGTTTATTGCGAGAGGCCATATATCATGACCACGAGCAAGTTCAACTGCGTAATATTTGATGAGCAATTAAAGCTGTTGTAACACTATTTCTCTGCCTATACTACCAAATTAAGTTGTGCTGTGGTATCATCTCAGCTCATATATATCCCATTGTTGGGCTCGAGCCTCCTCCATAATGGGAGGGAAATTAACGCACTGTACAACTCTGGTCAGACGTGTTGGTATAGAGTTAGGTTTCTAGTTGCCCTTCTCTTGCATAGATGTTATATGCATTTTATATCCCTTAGAGTTCTCTTACGATCGCCGACAGGTAAGAGAGACAGGGGGTGGTGAATTGTAGTCTTACTCCGTCACCACACGGAGCTGTGGTATAGGTAAAAGTTAAACACAAAACTAGTTTTTTAAACTTATGATTCCATTCTAATTACATAATGAGTAAATTATCAAAACAATATTGCTAGGCCTTTTTGATAAAGTAAAATATGATTGCATCTCTCAAACGCTGTAATGTCAAACCTTTAAGCGCACACAGACATGTGTACGCTTATAACGCTTGTTTGACATGTGTAGGTACTGTATAACTATCTCATTCTCTCGCAGACTGAAATCTATATATGTTTGTTTCATTTTACTGTTATATTTTTGTTGCATCTAGTTTTACAGCGGTGTTAAATTTTCATTTAAGAGCATGATTAAGTTAATCGTATAATATTTTTTTTTATAAGGAACTACCGTGCGCTAAGGAATTAATCCTTGTATTGAGTGGACTTTATAAACATGCAATTAACGCAGACAAATTGCACAAACATTGTGGATGGCACATTCCCAAACAGGATATTACTTATGTCTTGTTTGGGAATCGAACCCACGGAACTGGCACGGGAGGTCAGTATCTTAACCACTACGCCATCTGTGCAGTCAAAATCAATACATTGATTTTAGACAACATCTATTATTGTTAATTTTCATCATGAATTAGTACTGAGATTTAACATTTGATATTCTAGGTTATTTATATAAACTTATTTACAGATAAAAATAATTAGCAAAAATGGGAGTTCAATCCACATCTATTGGAACGTCACTCATAAAGACGATAATGGAAGACACAATTTGTTTATCTTACGAATTTCCTCATACTGGCTAAGGTTGTTGGAAAGAATTTCAATCATTTCTCTTGGTTCTTTCTAAATTGATTCTGCAGTCTAGCAATTAGCAAATCCTAACTGATTTTTAATGAATAAAGTTAATTGGAAAAAGCTATTAGGTATATTATGTTCTTGATCATTGTCAAGTTCTTGACCATTTACTTAATGTAGTAAATATTTTTTTTACTCCTTGATTCCAACCTACGTTTTTAGTCCAATTGCTTAAGTAAGCAACTAGCAATAGTGAGGTTTTTGTAATCTATGGTCGTGAAAAAGCGTTGGGTGTTGCTACAGATTTCTTGAAATTTCGAGTCTTATTTCTCAAGAAACATTCAATAGTAAATTAGAGGTTTAAAATTCCGCCCACGTTTCGAAATTTAGGGTAATATTTGCTCTGCATTTCATGCTAAAAGCTAAAAATATGTGGGTGTGATGTATAATTATGTTTTTTGATGAAAATAAATATATATAATAATAATATAAATTAAGAATAACTTTACAAAGACACAAGTAATAAATTTAATTCAGTGTTTATTTCATTTAGATTCACAACGCTTAATGGATCACACAAAGAATTGTCCTGCATGGGAATCAAATTCACAAACCATGCCACGGGAGGTACGAAGTTATATCTCTACGACATCTGTACAATCATATTGCAATATTTGCTCCTATCCGTGAAAAAATAAAGTGTCTCTAAAGAGATAGGCGAAGATGTAACACATGATATTTTTTTAAGTGAATCTTTTGACGCGACAACCTCGAAAAAAATGCTAACATATTCCAGAACCCTATCGTTATCCTCTAAAAGCTAAATTGTATTTTCAACTCATCATCACATGGTGGGATTTCTATTATATATTCAAATGAATGAATGATACTTATTATTATTCGCTCTGTCAATATAAACGAAACAAATTCCTATTCAATAGGTTATTTGAATTCAAAATTATGATGTCATAAATTAAAGTTATGTACGCACATAATTTATCAAATTTAAATAATTTTTCATGGACTTACGGGTTTTCAATGCACGTGTAATTAGCATCCATATTAATTAGTTTACCACGTACACATTTCATAATAATTTTATAATTCTGTGACTAGTTTTTATAGCACCGTCGGTTTTATATTTGAACGAAGTCTTTAATAGATGAGGCTTTTGTTGGTGATGGTAATAATTGATTTGTGACTGCTTTTATGATGGAGTGTTCTAAGTATCGATCGCCCATGCAAAACGTTATTAATTCCATGTCAAAGCAGGCTAATTCTTTAAGCGAACTATAAATGATTGTACCTTTTTCGAATATATGTAAAGTGCTTGGCGAACATGGCGTTATACTTTAATAAGGGGTGTAGTGTATGCGTGTAATATTACAATTACACGCTTAACTTCTAGAATAGTTGCACGATTGTTCTCTACGATCCGCAACGCACAAGTGTCGCGCGACAAGTATCTACCGAGCTCTTATACCCACGTATTATTCGATCTACCCGCATTTACGAATTATATTAATTATGCATACACTATAAGGGGTAAAGTCTTTTAAAATCAAAAAAATATCACATAAAGCAGACTATAGTATGGTTACATTCCACCCAGTCCATCCAAGGTGGAAGAAAGAACTAATACCCCATAACGCCTAACGCCATATGGGCGCGTCAACGGTACCCGTGCCTTTTCATCGGTAGCTTCATCATATATGCCTAGAGTAGATACGATATCTTATTATATCATGTATAAGGAACAGTGGTTAAAGGATAAGAATTTATAATTTTTCATCATTAAAAAATATATTTGTGAAATATAAAGATATTTTTTATTTAAAGTTCAAATATTTATTTTTTGCATAGTATCTGTGGATGGATTATTCAATAATACTGTTTTTAAAATTAGTAAAATGTAAAGTAACGATTAAAATTTTAGTGGCTAAGGAATAAGCAATATCAACTACACTGTACTGATATCTATAAACTTTTGCCTATAGTGTCTTATAGTATGAATAATTTCTGTATAAAAAGTATATTAAAATTTGTTAAAATCCCTTCAGTAAAATTTGTTTAATGTAACCCACTTGTTTATCTGTAGAAATGGAAAATTGTAGGCAATAAATGCACATAAATCGAGTGCCAAGCAAATTTATGTGTTGTGTGTACACTTCGCTTAACTGTCAGATAAATTTTCCGCTTCAAAGTCCTCGCAAACTAGATCGTTTACAGCGTAGAGATCGCGCTACCAGGAGCGTAGAGGCGCAAGGGGACCCTGTTACATATGTTGCACCCACACACCTACACCCACCACCCACAAATACACACGCCACCATATTTAATATACATGGACAATTCACAAACGTTGGAAAATGCATTTAACCGAAAACGATAGAATTATAATTGTTACAGCAACTAATGATTATATATTTAAAATAAAACTTTGTTTACTCTAATTAAATATAATGTCCTTTTTGTTTTTTATGATTTTTAATATCAAGATAATCAAGATTTAACAAATATAAGGTGAGATGGTGCTGTTCTTCAAGACGGGCGATAAAAGTCTTCTGAACAACTATACACCCATTTCATTCATGAGCCATGTCTACAAGTTGGATTACAAAGCGATTCACGTGCAAGCTTGGTGATTTCCAGCCGCCTGAATAAGCTGGTTACCGAAAAGACTATAGTATCATAGAGCATATCCACATACTTCGGCAGATTATCCATAAGAGCGTAGAGTACAATCGGTCTCTGTGTTTAGTTTAGTACTGGTGGAATATGAGAAAACAAGCGATGCTCCAGTACCTTCAGTGGTTCCAAATCGGCTGTCGTTATATTGAAATACTGGTGTGTTTATATAGTAACACTATAATGTTAGTCGGTATTCGGGATAAGATACAAAACCGATTCAGCTACAGAAAGGCGTGAGACAGGGACACGTAATTTCGCCGAAAATGTTCACCACTGCGTTGGTAAATGTTTTCAAACTCTTAGACTAGACTGGACTCGGCATCAACGTCAACGGCGAATACATCACTAATTTTCGACTGACTGCAGACAATATAGTCGTTATGGCAGAATTCATGGCAGACCTTGGCATCATGCGCAACGATCTGAACAGGGTAACCCAACAAAGAGTTTACGAATGAGTATGGACAATATGAAACACATGTCAAATGCTCATATCATTCCAGTATCGCTCTTAATTAGCAATACAATTCCCATAGTTGTCAATCATTATATTTACCTTGGAAAATAATCTAATTATGTAGATCCAATTTCAAGAAAGAGGTCAGGTGACGAATACAAATCGGATAGCAGCGTTCGGGAAATTTAAGAGTATCTTCTTATCAAAGATACCGGAGTGTCTAAAAGCGCAGATCTATGACGTGTATGTGTTATCGGTAAGGAATTACGGCATGGAAACGTGATCCTTAAATGTAGGTCTCATAACTAAGCTCAGTGTCCCTCTGAGTACTATGGAGCTGGCTATGATCGGGAATTCTCTGCAAGATGGGATTCGTAAAATGGATCTGGCTCTGCTCGGGATTTCTCTGCAAGATGGGATTTGTAATATAGAAATCCGCAGAAGAGCGGATGTAACTGACATACTGAAGATTTAATAGGCAGGCCATATCGCTTGACGACTCGATAACCGCTATCTATATACAGCAGTGGACGCCAAAAGGCTGTATGAATAATGATGGAAAACTTTAATTGAATTTAATTTCAGTTTCGTTTGGGGGCGTGATGGCTGCTCTAGTAGTTAACTCGTGATCGGGTGCCGCTTGTGGGATCTGGTCCATTTATTTTTGTTTCTTTTTATTTTATATATAAAATTAATTCTTAGTTTAGTTTAGTTTAAATTCTTAGTTTAATTTAGTATATAACTTTTAAAAAAATCATTCTTACTCGCAGACCATCTCACTGGAGCTAATATAAATGAAATGTGTAACCAATCATTTACGTGAAAATATATAATTTAAAAAAAAAGACGAGCCCACTGAGTTTCTTACTGGATCTTCTCAGTTTGTGGGTTCGTTCCTTCTTCGGTAGATTAATTAAAAATAATTTTGAAAAGTAATGTAAAATTGACAATATGTAAGTGCCCCTATGGGGCTTATGCATAATAAATGATTTGATTTGATATAATCTTAGACATTTAAATGGACAATTTTAATTCAAATTTAGTAAACTAGTTAAAATGCGCAAAAGCTTATTATTAAAATACAGCAACATTTCCTTTGAGATTGAGGTAAATTTTACAAACATACAGAAAATGTGTTTACCAGTCATAAAAGCACCACCTCAGATTTGAACATAAATGAAAATCTGTAAGTAGAAATCTTGACTTTCTTTTCAATTCTAAAGCGCAGTTAACTACTTCCTAGTTGCGTTCATAGCCTTATTAACTAATGTAAATCGAAAAGACCGGATGTGACATTCAATTAATAATTTTATTTGAAGTTTTATATAAAATTTTTAGTACGTTCACATAAAGGCTACTCAACAAAATTTAATATCATATGAAATTTCAAACTTTTAATTATGTGAATTCGGAAAGAATAAACCTATTTTTTTAAATCTGCTTTAAGTAGTAACCTTTGCATTGCAAGGATTTTACAAACATACAAACTACCAGACACAAATTACAGTCAAATCCAGAATAGTGTAATGTAGAATACCAAATCCGATTTGTGGATCGTACAAACATTGTCCTGCATGGGAATCGAACCTGTGACACTTAGTATAGTGGATGGGTAGATTACACAACTATCCGTGTGGAGATGGAGTAAGAATAAATTCACCACACTATATCTTACCTGCTGTAAAAGAAGGAATAATATGCATATGACATCTATGCAATAGAAGGAAAGCTCGAAATAAAACCTTATACCAACACATCTGACCATTCTGGTATAGTAAGATCAATTGCCCTCTCGATAGGCAGGAGGCTTAAGTCTAGCAGTGGAACGTGTATGAGCTGAGATGATGATAATGATGATGAAATTCACCACTATATCATCTATTTTTTTTATTGCTCTTGGTAACAAACGAGCAAGCAGTACACCTGATGGTAAGTGTTACTGCCTCCCACGGACCTTTGCCATACCAGGGTATAGCTAAGCCGCTGCCTACCAAATAAAACCCCAAACCCGCTCAGAAAGTCGGGCTTCCGGCTCTTTTGCTGACCGAACGAAGCACAGCAGCACATTCCCACTGCTCAGATGTCGATTTTCACCGAGAATGTGGCGCTACCCCGGACGGATCGGCCCGCGGCTGTAGACAGAAAACTGTCAACAGTGTGATCCTATCAATATTAAATTCGGACGAATTTTTATTTGTACCGAACATGTATTAACCTATTCTAATATTTTCATGTTTTAATGCGTGACAGTATTCTATATACTAGCATGACTTACTGAGGTCTTTAAATTTTTTTTAAAGGTTGTATCTAGTAGTTTTAATACATTCACACACGGTATTCGGCTCATTCATTTATTTTTTGATACAGATGCTATAGTATGATGAAATAATATTAATCTTTTTAGGTGATCGACCCATTATCCTAATTAGTGAGGCGACATTCTATTTAATACTAAGCCTCTGCTGTACGCTTGTTCATCCGTCTATTTATACGTTTATTTATTAATTCGCACATTTGATAGGGGCCTGTATATCATTGAAATAAGTGGACAGTCGAATTTTTTAGTAAATATGTATTTCTATTGCCGATGTTAAAACAATAAAAATAATTTTCGTTTTATACACTTGTTTTTTTAATACTATTTCAAATCTATTACCCTTTGTCATCTGAGTTCATATACGTCTCACTGTTTGGCTTAAGCCTCCCCTACTATAGGAGGGTAATTGACCTACTATATCATGATGGTCGGATGGGTTGGTATAGGACTTTATCTCAACACCCTGGAGGTATGTCCCGCCTGGGGGCCTCAGCGCCACGACCTGTCGGCGGTCATAGAAATAGACCTGTCGTTGTTGACCATCATTTCTAAGATGCTTGACAGTGACAGGTGCTTGTTGTCGATAACCTCCTTCTGCAAGATGGTCATCTTTTCGGAGGAGGCCGCGGAGCAGGAACGCGAGGCATTTGCATCCGCAGACTCGCTCCGCAGGCTGCGACCAGGGAAGGGGAGGCGCCGTTACGCGCATCTACTCCCACCGCCTTGACGGTCGACTGGGCGTGGCCAGATTGACTAGCAGGGATAGAATGTCAATAGACGATCTTTCTGGCACTCTGGTGTGGTTTTAGAGGGTATTTCGATCGAGAAGTCTGTCGGCGAGTTCCACAACACATCCCCCTCCTCCCGTCTGTCATAGTGCCCAAATGCATTTCCACCCATAGCGTGAACAAGTTTCGAGTTATCCTGTATAGATGTTATCTGCACATTATATTCTTTTGTGGTCTTTTTCAGTACCCACAAGGGTGGTAAATTATATTCTTACTCCATAATGGATAACGTGTGATAACACACGAAGCAAAAAAGACTTAAAATTACATAGAATTAAATCTTGTACCGTACGAAATTCAGCAAGCGAGTCTGACTCACTGTTGGCTGTTGTTTTCAAAATCTCTTATCTCTGTCATGTTTACAATTATTTTTATTCATTTTATTTCAAAAGCTTCAAGCATATTTGTGGCCGTAATTCTGAAACACTATTTGTTATTTACACAGTTTCACATCCTGCAAATAACTATTCTATTTCAAACGAATAGATTAAAAGGCTAAAAATGATTAAACGGTAACACTACACATCTCTGTCTAAAACCTTTTAAAAATTACAGAGATATGTGGCTAACATTAAACCAATCAATCTTTATACAGGCCAACTGTATAAATAATTAATTATCACCAAAATGGCTTTTATGCCAAATAAATTTCAATATACATATATAAAACTTTATTAACTTCAATCCTATTATATTATATGCAAAGTTCTACGTTATCCTAAAAACTTTAGATTAACATTCAAAATTATAATTGAATTAGTGGCTTAAAGCACATAAATACTGATTGTCAGTTACTGGATTTTTGTATCTAGACACGAACAAAAAATGTTACTGAAGTTTGCCTCGGTTTTCTCATAAAGAAAATTTTCTTAAAAACGTCTAAGTTTGGAACTGTATCTTATTACTCTAAATATAATTATGTTATGCCTATAACTACGTCACCCGGGGATAAATCCGTAATATTTAATCGAAATCAAACTGTGATATTTAAAATCTAAAAATATATTATAACAATATTATCTAGTCATGCTAAATTATATTGTATAAATGTATTTAATATAAGTTGTGTTTTAGTGTACATATATATGTTCATTCATCACGGAATTCATAGAGGTGACGCTTACAGCGATATGGTTATATTTATATTTCATCATCTCAGCTCATATATGTCCCACTGTTGAGCTCGAGCCTCCTCCATAATAGGAGGGAAATTAACCTACTATACCGCTGGTCAGACGTGTTAATATAGACTTTGGTTTTGAGTTTTCCTTCTCTCGCTATGTGTGTATATCTGCGTTTTATATCCCTTAGTCGACTCTTACGATCACCCACGGGTAAGATAAGGGATGGTGAATTATATTCTTACTCAGTCACGACACGGAAAATTTATTTTTATAATATTTGTATTTATTATGTTTATATTATATTTATATGATCGATATGGTTATATTTATATTTATTATGGTTATACTTATTAGGCCTATTATTACCATTAAGCATACAAGAGAGCAACGATAATATTTCGCGAAATGAGCCTATAATCAAAATCCCCTGCAGTCATCAAAACCCTGCTCGTTTACAATCATACCCTTCACGGGGCCGCTGCTTATTAATTATTCAATTCCTTAATAGTGCTGGTAAATAATTCAATTCAAGGGCAGTCTGTAGACTATAAACGACTAGACTATAAATAAGCGGACATATTTTTATTTTAATATAATAAGAAGTAATAATTTGCATAAAACTTAGTGTAACAATTGTTCAAAGAAAACTTTTTTGAAACAATTTTGCGGTGATACATTTCAATGAGAACTACGAGGTACAAATAAGTATTAATAGTTTAAACGTTTATAAGTGTCAAATATCCACTCTTCCCACTTTGATACGTTCTGCTTTATAATACGAATACTGAAATGTTCATTTACTATTTTTACTTATATCATAAATTAATTAATTTGAAACGTCAATAATAAATAAAACTTCTTATTTTTCAAAACAGCAACGCAAATTTGTTTTTTGTTAGTGGCCATTGGTAAAGTTCCGGATGATAGCGCCTCTGAACGATATCCACTCGATTATTATTTAGTTACAGTTGTGTTCGAGCTCTTAACTACATGAAGTGCTTAGTTCTTTAACTTTTATAGTTCATTTGAGTTTTAGTTTAATTATTGTTCTTTGTTTTGTATTACTGTAGTCACGTAAATAATTGAATCTTATTTTAAATTTAATTAAATTTTATAATAATAGTTATGCACGTTATTTTTATGAAATAGTGATATAAAGTAAAAAATCTGTCCTGTTGATGGTTGCTGCATCCTTAGTAAGAGTATATATAACTGTTGATTGCGACGTCGCGATTGTTTTTTCAGGTCTGATAAAGTATTAATAAAATTTTCCATTTGTACATTCTTCAAGTAGTAATACAATAAAAATACAGTATACTATCCCTTTTTGACTAAGGACTGTATGATATGATCAAAAGAGGTGAGCAGATAAATCACTAACACAGAAGAGAAGCTCGAAGAAGAAAAGAGCAATTCTATATCAAGCCATCTGCCAAGCGGAATGTAGGTATGCTTATTTCTATTCTCACAAAGGATTGAACTTAATAGTAGTAGCACATTTGATCTAAATAAATATTCCAGATAATAGTCAGTGAGCGTTAAAGAGTAATAAGATCACTTGGTTTATGTAAGACAAAAAAGTTTTATCGCGACATGTGCATGTAAATACATGCACCCCTATGAGGTGGAAAACTTATAATATTAACTGGAATAGTCAACCCCCTTGCCAAGCGTAGCAATTGTGGCATTAACTTTTGGTTAGGTCTGTATCCAACATAGAACGTTGATATGCTGAAGGATGGATAGATTAATGTAAATGTATTGCTAAATTGTCTCCTTCTTGCGGCATGAAGTGTAAGGTAAAATAAAAAATAATAAAAAGTTATTATCTACATCTGTTTTTACAATATTCACTATCATCATTCGCCTATTCTTATCCCAATTACTTGTGGTCGGTACAATATGTACTCTTCTTTCATAGTACATAAGTTATTGGCAATAGTTTTATGACCGGCTGTCTGCCAGACGTCAAGCCTCCTTGGGAATGTAATTGTGGACTAAACGGCATCAGATGGAGTTGGCCCAGGTCGTTATAAGGCTCTTACTCGTCTTTTACAACATCCACGAGCAACGTAAGGGTTGATAGTATTCGTAGCCGCTACCGCACAGCTATTTTTGCAGTATTCACCATTTTACTTAAATAATGTAATTGTATATTTTATGATAGTTTCAACCTCTCAACCAATGAAGACATTTGATAAAATAAATGTATTTTTTTATTCTGTATTGTAGATATCGCTATAGGAATGGTGCAAATGATTTAAAAAGTGGCTCAAAAGAATTTCTAATAAATGCCTGAATCGTATTAGTTCTATTGATGTTATATTAAATTCTAAGTTTTTAGTCATCGAGAATAGTGGGGAAGGTCTTAGAAGGCTTCTTAATACTTCTACATTATTAACAATAACGATAGACCCTTATTGCAAAGATGCAACTTTATACAATAAGATAATATTTACCAGTATTTTTTTTGTCTTTAAAAATTAACAAGGTACCTACTCGTACAATAATTATATAGTAAATTATCCTTGGACATTAAATAAATAACGAGGATCCCGATGGGGATTGTCTGCTGCGTACTCGACCTGATCGCGAGTATCAGATAAAACTTATGTGAACGTAATCGCTTTCAAACGTGAGTTACTTATCGATTACAAATTAAATATTTCTTTCCTCCTCGAGTTAAAGACTATCCTCTGTTGACCATGAAGATCTTCCACAATGAGAGAAATTTAACTATTATCACACGTTGATCAACGGATTATTTTTTAAAAATTACACTGCGTAATAAGGAATAAATCTTTGTATCGCGTGGGAATTTTTTCAAACTTGCAATTGACGGACACAAATTACATTCAGACTCAATACTGTCCTGCTTAGAGATTGACGTCCCTCACCACTAGAAGTCCAGTGCTTTGATCAATACACCATCTGTGTGCTTTATAGGTTTTCATTTTAAATATTGCTTCTCTTGAAGTGATATTGCCTGATTATATCCTTTAGTGACTATCATCATAGCCGCGGTAAAGTAAAGGGTAGTTAACACCACACGTAAATGATTAAATATTAACTAAATTTATAATGATTTAATAATTAATTTTAAAGACTTAATGCGTTACCGCGTAATTGTCTATGATAAATAGATTGAAAATTTATAGCTGATAACAGGACCATTGTAGATTAGCTCTGCAATTCAGTTCTTTATTGAGTTAATAGCGTGATATTCAAACATACATAAATACAAATAAACATTCATAAGAGAATTTATGTCATTAAACTGTGTCATGTCTAAATTATGCGATGAGATATTTTTATTAATTTTCAATTTCAGTTTTTTACATTATTACAATTATGTCATCATTGTACTATCCTACTCTTATCCCAATTACTTGGGGTCGATACCATATGTACTCTTCTTTTATAGTACATATTGTAAAAGTTATTGGCAATAGTTTTATAACCGGCCGACTGCCAGACATCAACCCTCCTTGAGAATGTAATTGTTGACCAAACGGCATTAGATAGAGTTGGTCTAGGTCGTTATAAGGCTTAGATGCTTATGTTGGAAGCTATACATAGAAGGCCATATATGTATGGTTGAGCAGGTTTCACAAATGTAACAATATTTAGAACCGTAAACTAGATGATAATTACCTGTTACTACTGTAACATATTTAGTTACCTTGAGGTAACTCAAGCACGTAATGTATAAAGGAATATGGCTACCAAAAATGTAAAGCATAAATGCTATATAATAATTAATATGTATTAAGTAGCCAAAACAAATGTAAATTTTTCTTTTTAAATAAAAACTACCCAGTTGTCTCTCCTTCAATACAAAAAATCCCTGATCATGTTAGGGGCTACGCGGGCCGGGTCCAGTACCCGGACAAAAAAAAAAAAAAAAAAAAAAAAAAAAAAAAAAGGCTCTTAGTAGGCTTTCGATATCCACGAGAAAAGTAAGGGTTGGTAGTATTCATAGCCGCTAACCACACAGCACACACATTATTACAATTATGTACACTTAGTAATTATTATCTGTTGAATAGATCGCTGTGATCTCATGGTGAGCATTCGTACGCTGTAAAGTATTCGAAATATCGGGAAATTTAAAATCATATTTAAATGCGATAGAATCTTAATCATCTTTTATTACACCAAGAAATGTAAGGCTTGGTAGTATAAAGTTTCAAAAATTTCTCGGACAACTGTGCAATGGTAAACATAGTGTGTGAGGGGCGTTCATTAGATGAACAGGCGACCTAGTCAAAGTGGCACAGGCAGTTGGATGTAAACGATGCGACATCGATCGCTTCACGAGTCTATAGACGAGTTTCATTATATATGCTTACGTTTACACAAAGGTTGGTTACATACTGGTTCAAACTACATCATATAGAATTTATTGCATTTTATTTATTTCTGATGCTAGAAATAGTTTTATTACTGATATTTAGTTCGCATATAAACTACCTTTCTGTTATTTTTTTTTATTGCTTATAGTGGTAAATGAGCAAGCAGCACACTTGATGTTAAGTGTCACTGCGCCCATCAACCTTTCCAAGGGTATAGCTAGGTCACTGCCTACCAATACAAACCCCAAACGTTTTGTACACGTAAAACGTGTACGTTTTTAGCGATCATTTCTCTTCAGGAAGAGCATATCTTCACGGTAGGCAGCGGCCTAGCTATAACCTGGTATTGCAAAGGTCCATGAGCGACAGTGTCGCTAACCGAACGAAGCGTAATAGCATATTGCCATTACTCAGACGTCGATCTTCTACGAGAGTGTGGTACTACCCCAGACGGACCGGCATGCGGCTCGCCAGCTTTTATTTTCCTCAAGACATAAAATCGGACAAGGATGCAATGATGATATGGTATATAGGTAGATATGGATAGAGAAATAAAACGGTAGGTTGTGAGTAGAGGATTCGATAATTTATGAAACCAACAATTAACTTCAAAAAATCAACTTCTTTCCGCTTATGTTTATGGATACTTACATTTTAAATTAAATTGGCCAGAAACTTTAATAATTTAATTTTCGTGGTTTAAATAAGTAATCTATACATATTTCAACCAAGAAAATTAAATCATTAATGCATTTTTGTTTTTTAATATATTTTTTTATTGCTAATGGTGGCAAACGAGTAAGCAGCACACCTGATCGTAAGTGTCACTGCCGCCCATAGACCTTTGCAATACCAAGTGTATAACTAGGGCGCTGCCTACCAATATAAACTCGGGCTTCCGGCGCTCTTGCTCACCGAACGAAGTGCAATAGCACATTGCTATTACTCTACGTCGATCTTCTGCGAGAGTGTGGTATTACCCCGGACGGACCGGCCCGCGGCTGCAGACAGAGAACTGTTAACAACGTGGTCCTACCACTATTAAATGATGATTATCACTAATTAACAGAAAAACATCAATACTTACACGAAGTAAAGCGGAAATTTTTACACACTTTTACGCATAATCCGGTCATTAACAAAAACAAATGAAATTACTTAGTTTTAATCAATTAATAATATGTGTATTCTAAGTAAAATCAGCCGTGTAAACAAGGTGGCTGTTAAAACGTTATATCAAGGTAAGTGCGTTTCGTCTCACGCACATTTTTATTGACTAATTTAAAAAAAATCATCAATCCCGAAAATCCCGGGATTCATTAAATTTGATCCCGAAAATTTCGGGACTAAAATATGACCGGGATCCCGGGATTAACTGTAGATAATCCCGAAATCCCGGGATTAGAAAAATCGACCGGGATTGAATCCTCTAGTTGTGAGGCCTCACGCCGCCCTTCCGTAGCCCCAAACAATACGCCCGTGGTGTGTCGTTCTGAATGGTATGATTAGTACCAGACAGTCTTCATCATGTCAGCTCATATATATCCACTTACGTCCACTGTTCAGCTTAAGCCTTCATCGCTAAGTGAAGGAAATTGACTCACTATACCGGGTTGGTATAGGATTTTATTTCGAATTTTCTTTTCCTTGCATAAATGTTATTTTGATCACGGGTAAAAAATGGACTGGTGAATAATATTCTTGCGTAATTAAATTTAAAAAGAGGATCCACCGAAGGATTGGACAGTAATTCTACTGTCCACCGTCCTTCGGCCTAATTCCCTCAACGTGGGGGTTATATTTAACAGTGGACGTCTATATTTATTTCTTGTTTGCTTTTTCTTGTGTGGTTTTACCTTAGCTGTATTTGTATATGTGTATATGTGCTGTGTGGTAGCGGCTACGAATACTACAAACCCTTACTTTGATCGTGGATGTCGTAATGGACGACTAAGAACCTTATAACGACCTGGGCCAACTATCTGATGCCGTTTGGTCAACAATTACATTTCCAAGGAGGGTTGACATCTGGCAGGCGGCCGATCATAAAACTATTGCCTAACTTTTACAATATGTACTATGAAAGAAGAGTACATATTGCATCGACCCCAAGCAATTGAGATAAGTGTAGGAGAATGATGATGATACCGTAGATGTATTTAACGAAACCCACGGCAAAGGGAAGGAGGTTCTTCTTTTAATTATATTGTAATTTCATACGGCAAATGTAATAGTGTATTATGTAATATATATTGTACGTAAAATTATCTCCAAGACCCACCCAATCAATCTAGTTAATTCTACGTTGAATATTTATAGACTACCTCATTGGACCTACTAGATCTGAACTGCAAAGTCATATAACTATCGATGATAGTTTTTGTACCTAAGTGTATTTTCGATCATTTAAAAATATTTTTAGATTAAAAAACCAAAATATTATTTAAGTAAGTTTACCGATATCGATAACTTCTCTTAAACGATAGACACATTTTAATGAAAATTTTCGTGGGTATTAGAGTGAGTTGGTCCTAGATAGTCTTAAAATTGCCTCAATAGTTGCGCTAGGACTGAGTTTGAAATATTTTTGTTTTTTATGATATGACAAAGTCTTTCGAGTCAGCTAATCCTTCAAAGTATATATAGCGTTAATGAGAATATCTTATTGCCATAACCCAATAACAAACAAATAATAATTGCAATCTAAAAGCACCTTCAACAGTCGATACTTATTTATATCTGTGTTATGTTTATAGTATTAAAATAAGAACCAACCATCTTACGATTTAGCAGCGAGTATAAATATTCTATATACAATTTTTACAGCTAATGAAGTTAAATTTGAATATAACAGAATTATAATGTCATGTATTTTAAGACTAAATATTTATGATATCGTATTTAATAATACAAAGTGATTCTTGAGGTTGTAATACTACAAATAAACAGAGGCATATCTACTTGAAGATGAAGGTACATGTAGCATCCAGTTAACGATATTGCTGTTCAAACGACACACGGTTGACCTACTTTTACATTAAATCACAAATAACATCGATACCTACGTCGTCATATCGAATACCTAGAAATCTCTTATATTTTGTTATATAAAATTATGTTAAAATTACTATTAACAATGACGAAAGAAATTCATATTATTTATGGTATGTGTGGTATTAATGTTTAATTTTCTAAGATTATCAATGGATCAGCTCATTGACCTA
This sequence comes from Lymantria monacha, assembly GCA_905163515.2. Taxonomy (NCBI): domain Eukaryota; kingdom Metazoa; phylum Arthropoda; class Insecta; order Lepidoptera; family Erebidae; genus Lymantria; species Lymantria monacha. The sequence continues at coordinate 13,989,374 of LR991091.1, read as the reverse complement.
AAGCTCAGTGACTAATTTCATGCGTGGAAAAGAAAGTATTTTAGTTTACAGACTTCCTCGTAATGTTTGCCTTCGCAATTTAAAGCTATAGATTATTTAAAAATATTCTTTAATGTCTATGAAGGTTGACGAGCTACCCAATCGTAAATTGTAACAATAACTTATGGTTGTTAGCTATGTCAGGGGCGTAGCGGAATCACCACTAAAATCAATGAAATAATTCCCATCTTTAGTGTAACTAAGAGAAATGAACGCTAAAATCATTTTAAAACCTAGGTACTCATACGTGGGAGAAAAGCGCTTAATTAATTCCAGACCTCATAACGTAAAGAAGCGCTTAATTCATATCAGGGCTTACACGCATACAGAGAAGAGATCGCTTAATTCACTCCAGAGCCCAGACGCAAGTGAGAGAAGTGCTTAACTTATTTGAGAGTCTATATCTACATGGGAGAAAAGATCGTTTATTCATTGTAAAGCCAAGATATACACGGAATAAAAGAACGCTTAATTCATTCTAGAGAATGCATATATATGGCAGAAAAGAGTTACTTAATTCATTTTAGTGTGTATGCATATGTATTGTTGGAAAGGAACATTTAGTTCATTACAGAAGTTATATACATATGATCATGAGAGCATTTGAATTTTAATTTTATTCAAAAATTAATTTGTATGAAAAACAAATACTATTTCATATTATTGGTATTCGGTGAATTTATTATTAGGCTATTGCTGCTCTTTTACATGAGACTAACATTAAATAATTTTACAAATACGTCAACTTGGCATCACGCCAAGGCCCTGTAGTGAATTGTCCCATTATTGAAATGGTCGGTAAAGGACTGTAATGTAAGTAATAGAATATAGTGCTATAGAAAGCAGTTTCGTTTGGACTGCACCAATAAGAAAACAAGTAAAATATACTACCAAAGTATTACCGACTGCCTACAACCCACTTTAAGTAATAAGTAAGAATTGGAAATGGTCCATTAATGTACATGAAAGATTTGCGCAATAATGAGATGTGGCATGCCTATGAAGTCAGTCAGTCATCACAAAGCCAACACGGTGGGTTTATAGTACTACGGTCTACAAAAATTGGCATAGTGGCAATTACCATGGAAATTTATTGGCGCACTTCGAGTTTCACTATGAAACTTTCTACATTTATTTTCTATCCACGTGATGACGAAAAAATAATATAATATAGCACCCATTTTTTTACTCGTGGGCGTCGTAAAAGATTAGTATCATCATATGCACATAGTATCACTGCAAGGGAAGGATAACTCGAAACATAACCATTTACCAACCTGTAATCACGGTTGCAGAGGCTTCAGTTCAGTTCTCGTCGGACAATGGAGGCCCTCCGTCCGGTGCTGATCGAGTGAATGCAGCGGCGGCACGGAGCCCGCTCTTTCCGACTTTTGCAAGTTTTGTCGGGGTATGTATACTCGGACGGAATTAACGAGGCGTGACCACACCATAGCCCACCACCAAAATAAAAATACCAACCTGTCTGACCGACGTGCTATTGTAGGTCAATTGCCCACCGATGTAGAGGCGACTTGAGCCCAGTAGTGGGACGTATATGAGCTGTGATGATGATAATTAATTTTCTGTTATTTGAGACTTGCATATGCGAAATGTGTGTATGACATATTTTGAGAATACATGTATAAGAAAATTAAAAAAAAAACACACACACTCAAGATATTAGATTTGTTTACGTCATCAGCATAAACAATTTCATGCCTGAATAGTTTTTACTCGCTTTTTAGCAGACTAAGCGCGTCAAGAGCTGGCACACAGCATATACGTAATCATTGTAACTGGGCTTCTGCCAACTACATGTACAGTTTTGCCAGAATTGTTACAGAACGTCCGAAATAAAAAAAAAATAGCAGAGATATGGCATTGGTAGAATTCCAATAATCTGCATCCACATCTCATATTTTATAATAAACATATTTAGTATAAATGGATGCATCAGTATTTCACATGCCTCATATATGCTTCACTGGATATATAAAATTGACCGAGTTACGAGCGCCACATATCTGGCAAATCGGAAAGAATATTACCAGTCACTTATCGGAGTTTATCGTGCGACTGAAACGAAATCCCTCTACTAGAGAATTATTTGTTACCTACAATTGTGCATGTTACAAACTGTGAAATAACAACGCCAATTAGTTTCACTGGCTCCTTTCTATGTGAGAAGAATATTCGTAATGAAGCTCGTACTCCATGAATATGATGGTAATTAGTTCACTTTGTATCATCCTTTACGTCAGAGGATGGCCTCTGTATTCGCCATTTATTGTTCATGTAGCAGACAGTAGTAGCAATTGTGACAAACGTTAGCAGCACACCGCAACAGAATTAACAAGTTAAGTTACAGTTAACAAGCCCCCTCTGTTTGTGTAAACTCCGGACTAGCTAGTTTTTACGTTTGTCGGGCAGCCGCAATGTACATTTTACACTGTTCGCATACATAAACTTTTAGGTACACAATAATCCGATCTAAAGTTGCTGTATTTTTGTTTGCCATTTGAGGTTAAAGTTTTTATATTTGTGTGTATGTACTACTACTATTATATAGTTGTTACATAAAATAACAGGAACTAGTTAAAAATGTTTTAATTGTTTCTTTAAATTTTATAAATATATTCAAAGAATTTTTCAAATTAATTATAAATATTAATGTGACTAATTAATAAGAGGTTAGATTTTGATTTTAGTTCCTCATTACTTAGAAGATGTATTTGTTTATTAGTTTTAACATAACTATTAATTGAATGGTGTACATATGATTTGAAATAATGCGGAAAAGTTCAGAGTCACTTTTTTACATACATACATACATATCATCACGCCATATCCCTTGCAGGGTAGGCAGAGAGAACAGAGTGCCAGAGAACTCTATCTCTGCATACTTCACTCGCTTCCTCAACATTCATAATTCTCTTCATACACGCTCGCCGGTTTCGGAGACTTTTGACTCCACCTTCCTTCAGTACATGACCGATCTGGTCTAGGTAGGTTTGTCTCGGTCTCCCTCGGTACCTACATCCTTCCACTTTCGCATTGTATATCTTCTTAACCAGGCGTTCGTTCGGCATTCTTTCCACATGTCCGAACCATCGGAGCATTCCCTTTCGCATCTTTACACCAATACTCTCTTTCATACCTACTCGCTCGCTTACGTCGTCGTTACGAATGCGGTCGGTCAGCCTAACTCTACAGATTTTCCGCAGAGATCGCATTTCGACCCCATTAATTTTACTATCATACTCTTTTCTGCATACCCAACTCTCGCTTCCATACAGTAATGTTGGGACAAGCACTGCGTTATGTATTGCTACACGTGCCTTCTGGCTGAGGTGGTGGCTGCCGAGAAGTTGCCCCAACGCTCCATTCACTCTATTTCCCGCATTCACTCTTCGCTCTATATCAGTGGTGTACCTTCCATCTCGGCTAAATCCACATCCAAGATATACAAATTCATCCACTTGCTCTAGTACATCATTACCTATTGTTATTCTTACATCTATTCTGATTTTATCTCTTTCAAAGACCATTATTTTGGTTTTGCTCACATTCACGCGTAGACATTCACTTTTTTACTTTAACTAAATGAATAGAATATATTAAAATGCTAAAGATATCTAACTATCAAATACTCGCATAACCTCTATACTTTTATCTCTCTATCTATCAAGTATAATCTATCTATCCTCCTCGCATAACCTCTATAATTTTATCTATCTCTATCAAGTATAATTTGATTTCTAAAACACATTACCTATCAATGAGATTGATTCGGTTATCAAAATGATCCAATCACACAAAAATATTAAGCAATTTCGTACTTATTCTACGAAATGCAAATGGTTATTTCATCAGAATTATTTTTATTAAATTTATATTGGTTTAAATTCTTCATTTCATTAATTTTGAAATTATGTATAATTATTTTGTTTAAATTATCATTTTGTGTAATTATACGGTTTTGTGACGAAATAAGAACACGATATGTCACTATCACTTACTATCTCATTAGAATCCAAAAAGCCGACTGTGGGCTCAATAGGAGAATGAATCACGTACGTATTCTCTTGGTTAACTTATAACCTTACAACATCAACTGCGATCGCTAATCCAAGCGCTATTATGGCATTAGCCCCTAGGGAAGGCCTATCTCCAGCAGTTAACGTTCTATAGGTTGATGGATTGAATATATAATTTTGGCAAATCTGTCATTTGCGTAGCACCGTTGTTTGTATCTAACATATTCGTTTAAGTATAAATAAGATATAGCCATACCGTGTCTTGCGATCAAATCTAGAACACATAGGTAGGTATATACATATAAGTTTGTACTGTAAGTACGAGTACTGTGATGTTCCATTCTTTATAAGTTTTTTTTTACAGTAATCTGTTTTTTTTCGTTTTTTTTTGTAACTTACAAAAGATTCATCGACTATTAATACTTCTTCCTTCTTTTTCGTCTTACTTCTTTGCAGATATTTCTAGTTCAAAGTTATGACTGTATTTTATTTATGTATTCTGTAAAAATTATGTTTACATTTTTTTGAAGAATATAAAATAGAATCATTATTCATCATTCCCCTCGTCCCAATTACTTGGGGTCGATGCAAAATCTACGAGTACATATTACAAAAGTTATTGGCAATAGTTTTATGACCGGCCGCCTGCCTGACGTGAACCCTCTTTGGGAATGTAATTGTTCACCAAACAGGATCAAGTAGAGTTGGCTCAGTTCTATAAAAAAAAAAAAATAGTCGTCTTTTACAACATCCACGAGCAAAGTAAGGGTTGGTAGTATATTCGTACCCGTATCACACAGCAATTGGTTAGATACTTTTTATTAGACATTGAATAGCTCCTCGCACCTGATTTGAGCGGGTACTAGTTTCTAACAAAAATAATTAAAAGCAAAAAAACTATTTCTGTAATAATTTTCAAAAAAATATTTATTTTCTACGTATGACTAATATAAATGGCGTATAGTGATGGTTACGAGTATTATCAACCCTAAAATTACTTGTAGGTATTTTAAAAGTTAACTAGAGCCTAAGATTGTTTTATGCCAATTCCAGCTAGTGTCATAAATGTGTTACTATGGAGGACGGATATAACCTAAGTGGCTAGGTTATAGCCAAAATTCTATGCACCGTCTTATGCTCTCTTCCAATCTATGTTAAAAGAAAAGAAGTGGTACTGTTTTAACTCCACATAAAGAATGATGTAGTTAAGAGAATTTAATATAAGTATATGTTTAATTTATATATATTTATAATAATTTAATTAAGTTAATATTTGATTAATATGATATTCTCTTAATAAAATGATCGCTGTATGCTGAAATATGTTTACTTTAGACGTATAAACAAAAGTTAAATAAATAATAATAGCAAAATTTAAACTTAATCAAGATCATAATTCGCGAGTAACATAGTTAACAAATGAACAAACCTTCATTTTAATCCATAAAAAAGTTGTAAATAATACATAAATCAAATGATATTGCGCAAAATTCATTGACATATGTGTAATATTTTCATAAATATTTCAGTGCGCTAACGTGACATCCCAGCAGATTTATTGTTATCGCCGGGATAATGCAATTGGGGTCATAATTTGAGAGACGCCTATTCGAGCTCCCGTTTAAATGTTAAAGTTCAGGCCTTAGCTAGTGCTAGTAACTTTTTGCTATACTTATAATAAATATTACAAATAGGAAGGGAAACTTGATATGAATCCCTATATCAACTCATCTGTCCAATATGATATAGTAGGACAATTTCCCTCTCACTATAGAGAAGGCACAGCAGTGGAACGTATATGAGTTGAAATGATGATGATAATGAAAATTAGTTTTATTCTTTTTCTCTTACTGAGCTTATCAAATGTTTATAAGAGTTTAGTTTTATTAAATACATAGACACACTAATTTTGGTGTTACCCATCAGGGTATGGTTGCGCGTCAGAGTACGGAATTTAACTCGCCTACATAGAATATAATGTTATGTTCTTTTGAGTACGGCTATAGTAAACATTGATATATTGAGAAATGTAATAACACAAAAAAAATGGATTTACAGAAACCGTTTAACTCTATAGATATCATGGTCATCTTCCCTTCTTTTCCAGCAGTAATGGTAAGAATTTAATATATTTACATTCATTATTGCAGATTATATATGTAGATCCCACTGCCGGGGACGAGCCTCCTTCGCAATGGGAGAGAAATTAATCTACTAAACCGCGCTGGTCAGACGTGCTGGTAAAAGGTTTTGTTTCAAGTTTTTCTTCTTTTGCATAGATATTATATGCATTTTATATCCCTTAGTCTTCTCTTACGATCACCCACAAGTAAAATAGGGAGTGGTGAATTGTATTCTTAATCCGTCACCACAAGCAAAACTTTTAGGATTATTATACGCTGTCAAAAAATAACATATCAGTAAGAAAGGAAAGTCGATATATAATCCTATACTACCTTGTCAAACTATTATACTAATGTGAGTTACTTATCCCTATCTGGAGAACGTAAGGGCCAAACGTGTGTGAACTGAGAAGAAAAATAATAAAATAATGTAATTTTTTAAGACTCGTAATTTTAATTTAATATCAGAGAGCTTACTTGAAGAAAGTTACAGTCAATTTAGCGCTCACAGGCCCCGTGACCGCGCTCAGATTAAGGACAGCCTTTAGTTTATTAGCTGATAGATCCTTTTAAGGATTAGCTGGGGTGATACAGTTTGACTTCGCTCCCATTCGTGTTTATCTAGTTATAGACAATTTGTGAAGCTTAAGCTCTATTACAGAAACTGAAACTACTCGTACTCTTACATAAAAGTTTGCAAGCCATTCTGAGGTATACATTTTTAGATGATATTATGTCACTATATGTAATTTTTAAGATTAGTAGTATAAATTTAAAAAAATATGGCAATTAGTATAATATATCTATAATGCATTTTGTCTAGTTATACGCTACGTTGCTGTACTCGATTGTTCTTTCTTAAGAGAACAGTATGACATTAAGTGGAATATAGACAAATATAGACAGCTGGAAAAATGTGTGCACATCAAAAAGAGAGTAAAAGAAGTGAATTAGTTTAAAGCTGTTGGTGAGTATGTGAGTTAGGGGTGGCGGACGTGATGATGCGGGGGCGCGCCCCGATAATAATTAGGTGCCAACGTAATACGGACGTGTACGCCTGTGGAAACGCACACACTCCATGCTACTTATCTTTTATAAGCCATATGGAATTATTATCTTCTATATTCTAAATAACTACGGTAAGCTAACTAAAGACTGGTTGGTATATAATTTAAATCTAAATTAAACCAAAAAAGTGCCATAAGCACTTTTTTATTTTTAATAAGCAGTGTACCTAGTGTTTTGTTTTTACTTACCAGAAAGATATTTGATAAATGTATATTTTTCTGTATGATAAAGCATAGGCATATAAGCGAGTATTAAAACAATTTTTTTTACGGTTTATATGAATTTCATGAACGTTGTAAAGTGCTCAAAACGTCGGGAAATTAAAAATTAAATACAAACGTGTTAGAATCCGTAAAAAATAGTTTAATTACAAAACTTTTTTCAAATTAAAAAATAATGTAGTTTTATTAAAAAAGAACAATACATTATTTCATCTTCTCCGTGACCTCATCTATGAGATTCATAAAAGGCGACTAAGAAAGGTGGGCATGTAAAATTACCAAAGAATAAAAATGCAAAGTATGAACCTATGCTAATCTATCCGACTAGCGTGATATAGTCGGTTAATTTACTTGTCATTATAGAAGATGCTCGAGTCAGACAGTGAGACATAGAAGGGAGTATGACGTAGCTCATAAAAAGAAAAATAAATATGTAATATAAGGGTTTCTATCGGCACACTATCGATAAATCTAAGTGTCAAAAGATGCAAGGTATTTTTGAACAGCAGTGAACAGTACATAATTCAAAGATGCTTCTTGGTGATCGCAAACATTTATAAAATTCTGGTTCAATACAATATCGTTTTATGAATATTATATCTGTAGGTTGAAAGTATTCTATTGGCGGGGTGTTGACAGTAAATAGCATCCGAATGGTCAAACCGACGGATGGGCAATTGATAACAAGGACTCGATATTGGTGGGTCACCCATATATCCATCGCCACCGGCAATTTCGGCGGCTTTCACCGGACCACATACTGCCCAAAACAAAAACAAAAAGACGCGATGTAAGGATATAATGGTCACCACTGTTTACTTAGTCTTAGGTTTACCTCCCTAATCTCAAGCAGAACTATGTCTAAGAGAGGGTCTCAAATATGTTATCAACACATTTGAAAAAGAAGAATTTTATGCTACGGTTCGAAATGATTAATTTCCTGTAATACTCATACTCGCTGTATCTCACCAATCGCCCTTGATCGTAATTTAATTTTGTTTTATGGTTAAAATTAACATCTAAAAGATTTTTTAACAAAATACAACGTTTTTTTACAACATCAGTGAAACTGAAGAAAAGTGTATATCTACATATTTTATTAAATAATACGTAATTTATACACAACTACTTTATATACTTAATATTCATTATTACTAAAGACAGGTAAGATAAATGCACTAAAGTTAAGGTCTAGCATTTACCTCCTAAACAAGCGCTCAAACTCAAAGCTTGCCAGTGTTTAGAAATAGTTTTCTAAATTCACTTTAGCGCAAAACAAAGTCAATAGAAATAAAGTGAATTCCTTCCATCCAAAGCCCTTTTACAGTTTGTAAAACCAAGTTTTCTTATTCGGAGCATTGTAATTAATTACTTTGTTTTCGTGTTTATTATGTTTATTATTTTTTAAATTTCAGGTTGTTACAGCATCTTAAGTATCTTACGCCATCTTAAATACTACTACCTAGATAGCGTTCTGTTAATATTTTTTACAGGTTTATGGTCTGAGCTGGTGGTGCCTGCGAGTACGTTCCTAATGATACCTACTCACAAGCAATGTAAGTGTTAGTAACACTTCATTGCTTATTTAAAGTAATAAATAAAGAACAGTATTTATAAATTATAAATTAACACTATTTATAAATTCTTCATATATTATTGTTAAAAAAAAAAAAAAAACAATAATAAAAAATAAATGTATATAATAAAAAAAAATACAAGAAATATATATATATATATATATATATATATATATATATATATATATATATATATATATATAAATAATAATAGTTAATATTACTCCCTCATTATCTAGTTTTAATTTCCTGTATTCTACTTAACCTTGTTCTAATATTTGAAATAAAACTACTTTTACGGATTCTATCGCGTTTGTATTTGATTTATAATTTCCCGACGTTTCGAACACTTTACAGTGATCATGGTCACGGGAGGACTGAGGTGTCTTACGTCCAATATGTCATTGTTATTACAGAAATTTATTTATATCTACCCTATAAGATATTAAATTTTGACCCACATTTTTATACAAAATTAATACAATTCATTGCCAGTACAAAAAGAGAATGATTCTATATATAAAATTTATGTTGTTTATGATTTTTTATTATTAAGGTATTTAATTTATGATAATTATTATTGTGGCAATTTTACAATTTTTACAAAACTAACAAAAACTATTCAGCTACTACCGGATCGGAACGCGGCCACTCTGAGAAAAGATCCGGCGAGAAAACTCAGGAGGCATGATACTAATTTTATTATTGAATTTTTGAGTGGCGGCCTACTTTATCTTACTAAAATTAATTAAATTAAAATTTAACTATTATTGTGGGTCAAATCTATACAATAAGTGCTCACAGTGTCTTGCAGTCTTGTGGTGGTTTTCTTAGTTTTATTTTTAATTAAGTGAATGACAGGATCCCAGCTTGATGATAATACCCAGCCATCCTCCCTATTGAAATTTTTATGTTTTTTGATTTCAATAGCCTCGCGAACCATTCTAGGAAGGTATCGGTGTTCTTTTGCGAGGATTTGTGGTTTATCAAACCTGATATAATGGCGGGCGCGGTCCTGACTATGCTCACAGACTGCAGACTTAGTGTGACGGCGGTGTTTCACATCAGCTATGTGTTCCTTGATCCGAGTTCTTACAGATCTCTTTGTTTGGCCTACATAAGAGAGACCACAGTCACAGTCTAATTTATAAACTCCTGCATCCTGTAGAGGGATCTGGCACTTGACAGGTGGTAAGAACTGACTAATCCTCTTCAGTGGCTTGAAATAGGTTTTTATAGAAGCATGTTTTAGGATATAGCCAATCTTGTCAGTGACTCCTTTTACATAAGGTAGGACTGCAGGGAGACGTTCAACTGTTGGTGGTTTCACACGGTCTCCGTGACGGGGGCGAGGAACTTGCAGCTTGTTTGCACGTAGAACCTGCTTGACATGCTGCAGCTCCCCAGCCAGGTGTTCATCGTCACAGATTCCTCGTGCTCTCTGTAACAAAGATTTTGAAACGGTAGCTAACTGTGAAGGGGGGTGGTGAGAATCACCATTCAAGTATTTGTCTGTATGGGTTGCTTTGCGATACACTGTATGACTCAAGGTGTTATTGGGTTTACGGATAACCAAAATATCTAAGAAAGCTAAAGAGTTATTTGACTCCAGTTCCATAGTGAATTGAATTTTTGGATTAATGGAGTTAAGATGGTTAAGGAATATGGTTACTTTGTCTGATGGTAATATTGTGAATGTGTCATCTACGTACCGCTTATAGAACCTGGGTGTGACAGGCGAGCTTCTTAGGGCAGTCTCCTCGAAGTCCTCCACGAATATATCGGCAACAACGGGAGAGACTGGCGAGCCCATGGCCACTCCATCTATTTGCTTGTAGAATTCATCATTCCACAATAAATAGCCAGTTGTTAGGCATTGACGTAACAGTTCAGCATATTCCAAGGGCATATTATTGTCAGATAGCTTCTTAGTTACAGTTTTGATGCAATCCTCAACAGGTAAGCAAGTGAAAAGTGATGTGACATCAAAACTGACCATAGATTCATTATCAGCGAGATGTAGATCTTTAATTTCGCTAACAAAATGGTAAGAGTCTTTAACAAATGCACCAGTGTGTCCTCGAAGTTGTGAGAGGACCTTTGCAACCATCTGAGCTAATTTGTAAGTCGGTGTGTCGATCTGACTTACTATAGGTCGCAGTGGAACATTTGGTTTGTGTATCTTCGGCAATCCATACAGTTTGGGCGGTTTTGCACACGATGGTATAAGGTTTTTGACGTCTAGATGTAATGCATCGGAGTGTTTTTTAATTAACTTATTTGTATTGTTTACAATAGTATTGGTCGGGTCTGTTTTGACCTTTTTATACGTAGTTTCATCCGACAAAAGTTGGTTAATTTTTACATTATAATCCGACGTGTCCATTACCGCGGTAGCATTACCCTTATCTGCGCGCAGGATGACGATATCTGGTTTATTTCGCAAGTTTTTAAGCGCTAAATATTGTTTTTTAGATAGGTTAGGTGTAGGCAGTTTACTTCGACGTAGTAACGACGAGACGTCTTGTCGAATAGCTTCCATATCCTCCTTTTGCACAGTATTTTTAACCAGTACATCTTCGACAGCGCAAATTATTTCCTCGTAGGGTATTCGGGTAGGTGTTACGGCAAAATTAAGGCCCTTTGATAATACTTGAATTTCGGTTTCATCTAATGTTTGTTGTGACAGATTTATGACAGCGCGATCTGCGTTTGAGTTTATGGTTGACAGGCGCGTTCCGTTACCATATATATTCTGTTGCGTTCCGTGCTCAACGCGAGATTTTCGGTTACATAACTTTTCAAATTTTGTAACATGATTATTTTTGCATCTGTTATATTTAATTATTTCGCGCTTACCAAGATGTTGGATGCAACTTTCGAAATCGGCTTTCGTTAAAACTATCTCAACCACACCAGACTTTTTCTCAATTTCACGGTTAATATTGTATAGATCGGAACGGGTTTCGTGAATTACCGTCTGCAATAACTTTTTACTCGCCTGTTCTAAGATCTTAGCGCTTCCACGTATGTTTTTCTTACAAGGGATCCTCACACACGTAGGAATGAGACCATGATCACGACATCTCTTCAAGAAATTTAGCGATGTTATATATCTTGCGCGCTTTGTATAAAGATACTCTAACTGGCGTATTTTATTTGCAATTTCCAGTCCGTACTGGCTAACATAATGACTTCTAATGTTTACGCGAGTATTACACATTTGAAATAAAACTACTTTTACGGATTCTATCGCGTTTGTATTTGATTTATAATTTCCCGACGTTTCGAACACTTTACAGTGATCATGGTCACGGGAGGACTGAGGTGTCTTACGTACAATATGTCATTGTTATTACAGAAATTTATTTATATCTACCCTATAAGATATTAAATTGTTCTAATAGTTATGTTCTGTATGTACTTTAGTGTTTGTACTTTCTGTTCTTTTCAACTTGTAAATCTAATATAACACTCTAAACTTGGTCCCTGATCATGTCAGGGGAGATAGTAGCCCAAACATACGAGTGTTTGGAAAAAAAAAAAAAAAACACTTCATTGCTTGTGAGTATGGTTAAGAACGACTAAGAGATTTACATCGACGTGGGCCAACTCTTATTGTCTGGTCCATAATTATATTCCTAAGGAGGCTTGACAGTTCATAAAACTATTGCTAAAAGTTCTGCTATAATACATTAAAAAAACTTTTTTAGTTTTGCTAGTTATGGAAAAATACTTTTTTATTTTTACAATGCTATGGTCTAGACTTTTCGTTTTTTGGCGGCGGGCTACGGTACGTCAAACCCCGCTATTTCGTCTGGGGCGACAGGAAAAGCGGCGCAAGACCCCGCAGACCCGCCCTACAATATACCTCTCGACGCCGTGCGGGTGGGTCACTGGTACGCGGATGGTCTAGACTAGACCACGTCTAGACACACCTTGCTTAATTCGTCCGGGGTTACTTGTAGCCTCATAACCTACTGCTGACCTAATGCTATAAAACCATTGATCATTGTAAGGAAAGGAAATCTTGAAATAGACATCTGACCAGAGTAATATAGGTGGTAAATTCCTTTGTCATTGTGAAGAGGCTCTTGTCGCATAGTGTAGTTTATTTATTGAAGATGTATAGATTGAACATAGTGTGCAGTAAAAGGTAATCAATAAAATATGCTCATCCTTGCAGTCGAGATGTATGAACATCAATCGAAGCTTGTTACATAAACCAATACAATATAACGATAGATACTCTGCTTCGATGGTTGTAACACGTATCCAATTAGACAGTAGATGATGATTGATTAACGAACAGATTTGATCTTGTTATATTGGGTGAAATTCTATTTGAAATCTCATATATATTGTATGCTTACATATAATATATATATATATATATATATATATATATATATATATATATATATATATATATATATATATATATATATATACATACATACATACATACATATCATCACGCCATATTCCTTGCAGGGTAGGCAGAGAGAAAAAAAAAATATATATATATATATAGTATAACTACTACTTGCTACTAATACTACTAGCTTATAATTATTTATTATTTAAGTATTTGTTGTATAACTAATATTTATGCCTATGATAGATACAATAGAAGGTAGATAGGGAGATTTTTTAAAAGTCCTAATATATTTCGATATACAGTTGTCCCTTCTTTCCTTTTCATTTTAGGTAATAGTAATAATTATTATCTTGATGTGCAAAAGTATGGGTATTATTCAAATTTTAACTAATTTACAATCTGATAAGTTAGAAATTTATTCTCAATAAAGGTTCACAAATTGTGTGTAATTTTGAAAAAAATATATTCACAGTAAAGGTGACGGTACATTCACAAATTGTGTGTAATTTCGTAAAATTTTAAATCAAGAAATTAGAAACTCCATTTTATGGGTTGTAAGCATATTACGCACAGAGTATTATATGCTATAGTTCATAAAATATAGCTTGATCTCGGTGACATTTGGCACTAGTGCCGCACGCTTACGATGTAGTCCGTATTTTTGTCGATATAATTCCTTATTTTTTAAAGTTATATGCTACTACAATTGAAAAACAATGTATGAAATACTTATTGAATTTCAATTAAATGGATGGGTGAATCAATTATAAATGTAAAACAATTTATGAAAATCTTATTGAATTTTAATTAATGGATTTTGTTTAATTTAAACTAAAGCTGTTATTTTTTTTATTATTCGCAAGGAGTACATCCAAGTTCATCGTCACTATTATCATCATCGCTGGAGCATTCCTGTAGGTTGATGATGAGTTCTTGGTCAGAGATTATTTCATGAATAATCATGTTTATTTTATAAAAGGAATTATCTTTTTAATATAAAAGACATTTTCTTATTAATATTATAACTGATGTCTGAATACTAAATTAACACAATTTACTTATTTTATAAAGTAACCATGTGTAACCATTTATATAGGTAATGTATTGGTTTTACTTGTTTTATAAATAGTTAATTAGAATGTTGTCGATTTATGTTTATCGAACGGCCCATCTCTATCTTATTCTCAGTCCAGTATAACCTTGTACTTACGAAAGCATCATATTTTTATAAAATGGTTACTAAGTATTTTAAAACATATGAGGTACAAGTTTTGGTGTAAATATTCATATTTTATATTCATTATTCAGTTGAGATATAACTGGCACGTAAAGAATGAAAATATAGGCGATACAAACAAAAATGTAAACATGACGCGTATTCAAAATTACTCATCGGTTTTGTAGTTATCTGTCACAGAGATCAAGCTATATTTTAAAGACTAACTAAATAATTTGTGACGTAATAGAATAAGCTACAGTCCAGTCATATTTTGTTTTTGTGGGTGTCTTTAAGCACTATAAAGGAATATTAGCATTATTTGGCATTGATGTTAGAAAAGGAAATCTTACAAATTTTATGTTGCTATTTTCATCTATAATACTAAAGTGACTTTAAAACTGTTTATTTTAAAGTTATAATATAAAATAAATATATATTTGAAATACTTACAAAGACCCTTTTGTAGAAGCTTTGAATAAAATTAATACAATAACTTGCAATTAAATATGGTTTCATCGTTTATACCTACCTCATAAATAGGTACATATGTGTCTGTTCTCTAGTTTGCATCGGTACACTTCGCTGGCGTTCAGTATATATGGATACAACAATGGAGGCGAGCGACCGTGTGGTTTTCGAAGACGTGTAAGGACGTTCTTGATTCTGCACCCAGGACCGCCGCTTACAATAAAAATTTCTTGCTCGTTTAAGCATTTTCTTGTCAATCCGTACACGCGAAGGATGAAGAAAGCTCTCTTTGGACATAAGATGGGAAATTGATCTAGTCACACTAGTTGGTATACTATTATGCCAAGTTATCTTTTTCTTGAGATAATTATTTAATTACCTACATCTTTTAGTCGTAGTGAAAGTGGGATTATTTCTATTTCTTGTTTTCTATTCTAATAACTTTAACGATGAAATAACGACCTTATTAAAACCCAATCAAGAGGTTCAGGTAATCTAAAGGTTTTCTTACCGATTTGCTAGTATTATCCACGCCTTTTTGATCAATTATTACTTCTATAAATAAAATCATCATCATTTCAGCTCATACACGTCCCACTGTTGGGCTCGAGCCTCCTCCGTAATGGGAGGGAAATTGACCTACACCACCACCTATATAACGCTGATCAGACGTGTTGGTATAGAGTTTTGTTTCGAGATTTCCTTCTCTTGCATAGATGCCAAAGTCCTCCTTATAGCCCTTAGTCGTCTCTTACGATGACCCACGGGTAAGATATGGGGTGGTGAATGGTATTTTTACTCCGTCACCCCAAAAAAAAAGGGATAGTATAAATAAAATAGTTAAACTAAACTTAAATATCTAACTGTCATTCTTAACTTTAAAGGAAATAATAACATCCTTATCATATTAAGAATTCAATTATTTAGCATAATAATCTTTACGAAGCTATTTCTAATTGCAATTAAATAAAATTGAATCGGCTCCCGCCTGCCATCGCAGCATCTATTGCCAATGCCGTAATAGGGCTTACATGTACATATGTAGGTATACCTATGTCGTTTGCAGCCTCGCTTGCCTTGGTAGGCTTGTATGCGTACTAACTTCCTAATAGATGTAATATGAACTAATTACTAGGTCAGCGTTGGTTGCCAACTAGGGCAGATAGCAAAAATTGTAATGTCAGTAAAATATTCAACATTTAAGTTGTAAATAGTGTCTGTTTGACTTAAAACCGAAACGAGTTATATGTAATATCATGTCACAGAATACT
Organism: Lymantria monacha; assembly: GCA_905163515.2. Taxonomy (NCBI): domain Eukaryota; kingdom Metazoa; phylum Arthropoda; class Insecta; order Lepidoptera; family Erebidae; genus Lymantria; species Lymantria monacha. The sequence goes on along the minus strand of LR991091.1, from coordinate 13,972,970 downwards.
CTTGAACCTTTGCTTCTATCGCAAAATATGCCATAGACAAATCTTTAATTATTTGGAGATAAAAGTAGTTTAGGTTTCTATACTTAAACTATTTTTATCTTCAAAAATGTTAAGCAATCTATTCCGAATTCTTTTTAATTTTTTCAGGTATTTCTAAGTCAAAATAGTAGAAATACACAATTTATATTTTCAATTTATAAAATTCATCATCACTATGATCTAAGCTGTAATATGTTACTAAGTAGCTCCTCAATGAGATGGAAGTTGACTTGCTATATCACGCTGGTTAGACGATTTATTGAGAGAAAAAGGGGACGATGAATTGTATACTTACTACCTTCTTACTCCATTAGAATACGAAAAAATTACAAATTTATTAGGATTAAAATTGTTATATATCACAACTATATATTACAACACATACACAAATATAAACTAATAATAGATATAAATAAATTTTAATTTTTATTTGTTTGTTTATTAGGATTTAACTTAAAAATTACTCGACGGATTTTAACAATTCTTTCACGATTAGAAATCTACAATTTTACTAAGTAACATAGGCTATATTATAATTTCAAAAAATTCTAAGAGAGCTCTATTTAAATCGAGTATTTAAAAACTGTAAACGGAAAGAGACTTATCAAGCCACTTGCTATGAAAGAGTTTGCTTGAAAGTGATGATCATTGGATCAATATTCTAAGAGAGGCTGATAGATATTGCTAAGATTTCGCAAAATCTAACAACACTTACTAATAATGGTAGGACCACGCTGTGGACAGTATCCTGTTTACAGCCGCGGGCTGGTCCATTACATTACCACACTCTCGCAGAAGATCGACGTCTCAGTAATAGCAATATGCTATTGCGCTTCGTTTGGTGAACGAGAGAGCCGGCAGCGCAACTGGGGTGGGTTTGGGATTTGTATTGGTAGGCAGCGGCCTAGCTATACCCTTGGTATTGTAAAGGTCCATGGGCAACAGTGACACTAACCATCAGGTATGCTGTCTGCTCGTTTGCCACCATGAGCCATAAAAAAAACACAAAGAATTATTTGCAGCCATGTTTCTATTTTGTGGAGCTTCAGCACATCAAATATCGTTTACAGAGAAGCTTTAAATATTTAAATATTAATGCTTCTTGCGGTATTACACCCGTGCAAAGCTGGAGCGGGGTGCTAGTATAAGATAAAGTGTAAAAGGCAGATCTTTCAAATATAGAGTACCTACTTACTATATATTTGAAACATCTGACTTTTACAATAGACTTTAGTGATCCCATTAAACATGTCATGACTAGAATATAATATTAATATTCTTTTAATTGCTTTAGTTACAGATGAGATTAATAAGTTATTATTGAGATTATGGCAGAATTAAAAAAGTACCTAAAATATTATGTAATCACTAATCAGCGCAAAGAATAGCAATATAAAATTACGCATACAAGTTGGAAAAAGAACTTGTGAGATATGCACCAGAAATGTTTTTCGGGTGGTGATGGGTTAAAAGTACAAAGTGTGACTACTCCTTGCCATCCATTGATAGCCATAAAAACCGACTGAGAGATCACCAGGAAACTAAACAGTACAGTCCTTGGATCCGCTTAAATTATTACAAAGCCAACGATTGACCTTAATATTCTTGTATAAAGCCTACAGAACGGTCAGTACCGAGGCCTTGTCAGTACTCCCGGGTGTACTTCCATTTGACTTGGAGATTCAGAGACGGGCATCAATGTATTACAACCACACGGGAAAATATGAACACAGATCTCCTTCTACCGCACGACCATAATAAAATCGCTCGATTGATTGCACCGCAGCCGCAGTCCGTTGTCTATGAAGAACCTTTAACTGAATGGCGAGAAAGATGGGATTCATCATCGAAGGGCCGTCACCTCTATCTATTTTTCCCATGCGTCCGTGAGCGCCTAGAGAGAGTGTCGCTGGAGGTTGACCATTTTGTAACCCAATTTCTAACTAGCTATGGCAACTTTAATAGTAAATTATTTTCTTTTAAACTCGTACCTTCACCATTAAGTCAATTTTTCACACCTGACTACGAGTACGAACAATCAGCACATCACATTCTCTGGGAGTGCGATCACTGGCGTAACGAACGCGACCTTTAGACCTTTTTTGTTAGACAGTTTGCAAGTCACATCTGGAGTAGTATACTTTACGGATCTTGTAGCAACTCGAGAAAATTGCCGAGCGTTTAAGCGTTTCTGCCATAATTACTACTGCAATCAATCTTAAGACTCACATATAGGCCCCTTTACGTTACCCTCTGCGCTTATCGTAGCTGTACAACCCTTTACCTATTGGCTGACTAGTCAATATTGCTTTCTGTTTCTCGGTTTGCCTAAGAGAGAAGTAGATCCTGGCTTATAGGCGTTACAATAATGGGAATGTGTGGTGGGATTAGGCCCTCCTTGGATACTTGTAACTCCAATTGTAATCGCCAACCTATTTACTCAGCGGGATGATTATGGTATTAACCCTCTTTCACGAGACCGAAGTCCAACAGTGGACGTTTATAGGCTAATGGATTTGTTATTCTTGGTTTATTATTCACCTCTCGAACAAAAAAACCAAATAGACTGTAATTAAACTCCTCAAAGTTCGGTAGTATAGCTATAGGTATACATATTGCGTGTCGTTCAAATTATTGGAAGTTTAAAGCTAGTTATCGAAACATGCTCTTATGGAATCTGCGGTAATTAACATTGTCACTGGCGAATAGAAGTTAAAGTTAGTTTACTTGGTCCGAAGTATGTGGTAAGTAAGTTGATATAATCGACTGCGACCTATTGTGGCTTAGTGTTCGATCTGGCAGCTCATGTGTAAGCAAATACCCTACACTTGGTATTGTTAAATTGTTTTAACAAACAATTCTAAAGTCAATAGAAACAATTTAATATATTTGACAGTACTTCCGGTTATCATACATGCTAAGCAGAAACATGTTAACGAAGTATTCACTAATCGCGCCACCTAGCACAAACTTGTTTAAGAGACGAATAAAACTAAACGAGTGATGTCCGTTCGGCAGTCTGAGCCCGCGAGTGGCGCGGTGCACTGGTCGCATATCGTATACTCACTTAGTTTGGTGGATCTCTCTCACGTTGTCACTTGTGAGAGAGTGGTGTCATAGTTGCTGCGCTTGGCAGGTGGACTAGTGGTAGCGGTAGATGCTGTACGTTCTCCGGAGAAGAGCTGTTGCTCGTTCTCTTAATGAACCCTTAGGTGATTTGGCTGAGGAATCCACGAGCAGGTAAATGGTTGGCGCTGGTTGTGGTCTTATCGCGTGGTCGCACGGGCAAGACTATCCTGTGTCATACATCCATACCATATAGTTGTTTGTACATAGGCGATTGCCTGGGTCTGTCCTGTGAGTTCACTTAAGGTGTGAGTTGTGATTGGTGTATAGGTTTGAAGGTAATCGTGATTACTTGCAGTACGATCAATTGCAACTTTATATCCGCATTTATATTCCTCGTGTCTGATTCCTTCTTCTACATATTCGTTAAAACAGCTCCATATTTTGGTAGAGTTATTATGAGGTTGGGTAGTTTTATAAATGGTATTTTTATGATTTAAATAACATAAACTCCTTAAAAGGAGGAAATATCATAATAATATAGTAGGATCCGATGCCCCCTGTCACTATTGCAGAAATGAAAGTGGCACTCTTGCCAATTCGCAGGAAGAGGAAGGCACCCAGTACGGATGGTGTTCCGAATTTCACACTGAGAGTCGCTAGAGAGTACTTTAAAAAAGGCTCTGAGTACTGCTCAGTAGATGTCTGAAGTTTGATCAGTTCTCGGAGTACTACAATTGGGGTGTATTGTAGGTATTTGTCGGCTATACATACTATTAGTGTTCCTGGATGAGATGACCTAATTGTTTAAAAACACTCTTGCATACTATCTCATCCAACACGAGAGAAAGTCGGGCCGGTGTTGTCAGAGAGATAGCACTGGTTAATCATCGAGCAGATAACAATAGATCCGCCGGTACGGTAGCTTAACATTCGAAATGACGCAGGTACTCACCGAATACGGGGTCTTTGATGAGTACTTGTATGTGATGACAAGAGAAGAAACTCCTGGACAGCGTGAACAAAGAAAAAAATATATATTATAATGTGCCAAAACGGTTTTAATTTATATAAATTAATAAAATTTTATATAATGATAAATTTTATTTAATTGTGCTGTGTGGTACTGGCTACAAATACCTATTACCAAAACTTATATTACTTGAGGGTGTAGCAAAAAGAGAGAACTAAAAGCTTTATATCAACCTGGGTTAACTTCACATGGAACAGTTTGGTTAACACAACAATCATATTCATAAGGAGGGTTGACGTCAGGCTGGTGGCCGTTCATAAAATTATTGCCGAAACGATGAAAACAAGAGTAGATACATGTTGCGTTGATTTCAAGTAAGTGGTATTTTTTTTTGGGGTGGGCTACGGTCAGCGTACTCCTCGCACCACTCCGTCCGGGGCGACAGAGGGGCATCAGCACGCACCCCCATAACCCACCCGCGAACCTCGCCTTCGTCGTTGGACCGGCCACCGGAGCAGCGTGAACTTGTCGTGGTCGGCCCGATGGAATACTCCCTGAGGGGAAGTGGGATAAAAACAAGATAATAATGATTAAATTTTATGTAATGACTTTTTAATTTAGAAATCGCTACATATATTTAACTACATGATTAAAGATATTAATGTAACAAAAATATGGTTGCATCGAATTTATCTAAATAAGCACATGTTTTGCTAGTTATTCGTACATACATACATACATATCATCACGCCATATCCATTGCAGGGTAGGCAGAGAGAACAGAGTGCCAGAGAACTCTATCTCTGCATACTTCACTCGCTTCCTCAACATTCATAATTCTCTTCATACACGCTCGCCGGTTTCGGAGACTCTTGACTCCACCTTCCTTCAGTACCTGACCGATCTGGTCTAGGTAGGTTAGTCTCGGTCTCCCTCGGTACCTACATCCTTCCACGTTCGCATTGTATATCTTCTTAACCAGACGTTCGTTCGGCATTCTTTCCACATGTCCGAACCATCGGAGCATTCCCTTTCGCATCTTTACACCAATACTCTCTTTCATACCTACTCGCTCTCTTACGTCGTCGTTACGAATGCGGTCGGTCAGCGTAACTTCACAGATTTGCCGAAGAGATCGCATTTCGACCGCATTAATTTTACTTTCATACTCTTTTCTGCATACCCAACTCTCGCTTCCATACAGTAATGTTGGGACAAGCACTGCGTTATGTATTGCTACACGTGCCTTCTGGCTGAGGTGGTGGCTGCCGAGAAGTTGCCCCAACGCTCCGTTCACTCTATTTCCCGCATTCACTCTTCGCTCTATATCAGTGGTGTACCGTCCATCTCGGCTAAATCCACATCCAACATATACAAATTCATCCACTTGCTCTAGTACATCATTACCTATTGTTACTCTTACATCTGTTCTGGCTTCATCTCTTTCAAAGACCATTATTTTGGTTTTGCTCACATTCACGCGTAGACCCCTTTTTTTACAATCTTCTGTCATTGTGTCGACTAGGGTCTGCAGGTCAGTCGCTGACTGTGCCAGCAGGACTGCGTCATCTGCATAAAGCAGAGCAGAGACCACTGAGTCACCCATCTGGACTCCCACATTCATATCGTTCAACCTTTGGAGACATTTATCCAGATATATGATAAACAGCCTGGCTGATAGAACGCAGCCCTGCTTAACGCCGATATTGACGTCAAACCAAGGCGACATTCCATCATCCAGCCGCACACAGGCTCTACAGCCCATGTAACTGGATTGCACAGCCTGCAGCAGTTTACCGTTAATACCATATTCCGGTAAAATGTCCCAAAGTTCCTTTCGTACAACCGTGTCAAATGCTCTCTCCAGATCCACAAAACTGCAGAAAACCCTCTGACCTAGGGCCAGATGCTTCTCCACAATGTTGCGCAGAGAGAACACTTGATCCATGCATCCCCTTCCACTCCTGAAACCTCCTTGTGTCTCACACAGTAAACCATCGGACACCATCCTCATTCTCCTTTCAATAATTTTACCATACACTTTTGCTGCCAAACTGGTCAAGCTTATGGCTTTTTTTTTTTCGGGACTAATCCCACCACACATTCCCACCATTGTTACTCCTGTAAGCCAGGATCCACAATGGTCACTATAAATGACACCGAGGTTTGACCCTCAGGCAGTCCCGGGAAATGATTTTAATTGTCTTGGAACCCGCAACAAATTTAATTAGAAAAGTTAAAGAGGAGGAGTTGGAAAAGAGTGATTCCACTTCCCTCCCAGGCAAAGCGGGAGACAGAAAGCAATATTGACTAGTCAGCCAATAAGTAAAGGGTTGTACAGCTACGATAAGCGCAGCAGTACGGCACCACGGATACGGGATAACTTAACGGGGCCTATATGTGAGCCTTAAGATTGGTTGCAGTAGTAGGTATGGCAGAAACGCCTAAACGCACGGAAATTTTCTCGAGTTGCTACAAGATCCGTGTAGTATACTACTCCAGATGTTACTTGCAAACTGTCTAACATAAGGTCGCGCTCGTTACGCCAGAGATCGCACTCCCAGAGAATGTGATGTGCTGATTGTTCATACTCGCGGTTATTTGTAGAACATTGACATAGTGGTGAAGGTACGATTTTAAAAGAAAATAATTTACTTTTAAAGTTGCCATGTCCAGTTAGAAATTGAGCTACAAAATGGTCAACCTCCAGCCACACTCTCTCTAGGCGCTCGCGGACGCATGGGAAAAATAGATAGAGGTGACGGCCCTTCGATGATGAATCCCATCTTTCTTGCCATTCAATTAAAAGTTTTTCATAGACAACGGACTGCGGTGCAAACAATCGAGCGATTTTATTACGGTCGCGCGGTAGAAGGAAATCTGTGTTCATATTTTCTCTTGTCGTGTAATACATTGATGCCCGTCTCTGAATCTCCAAGTCAACCGGAAGTACACCCGCGAGTACCGGCAAAGCCTCGGGGGGGTGGGAAAGCTTGTGGCTCTGTAATTTGCGCAGTCATAACGTGAACCCTTGTTTTTAAACAAAGGCACGACGACTGCGCTATTCCAGTCCCCGGGAACCATTCCCGAGCTCCAACATAAATTGAGGAGCAACAGGAACGCCTCCCGGACACAGGAGCCACCAAGCTTGATCATCTCGGCAGACACCATATCAATGCCCGCTGCCTTACCATTTTTCAAGCTTCTTATCGCCCATTCAACTTCATCCGTACTGATGCCATCGGAGGACGCCGTCGCCGAATGTTGATCTACTAGACCACATGCGACACCGGAGCCAACCGTAGTATCCGCATACATATCGCCAAAATATTCACTCCATCGGCTTAACACGTCTTGTGTTTGTGTAAGAATGTCTCCACCTTTAGACCTTATTTTATTCATTTTGAAGGCTGACCAACCACCCCGAGACTTCTTCACCTCCCTCCAAAAGAGTTTGGTGTTACCCTCGAAGTTTTTAGTCAGTCTATCTTCTGCACTCATACTTGCTCTATCACGTTTCTCTTTCACTAAGGCCTTGGTGTTATTCTTACATTGCCGATATATTTCTTTCTTCTGTTCAGTCATACTGTCATTCAGATTCAAAGAAGAGACATAGTCCAGCCACGCTTTCTTCTTTTGCTCTACGGAAGCTGCCACTTCCGCACCCCACCATGCATCACCATTTGTGTTTCTATGCTTCTTTGAACTTCCACATACTTCTTTCGCTGTGTCTACCATACTCTCTTTCAATACTCTCCAGCATTCTTCAATGTCCGATTGCGGCTGGCTTGCCATCGTCAGCCGTTCTCGGACACCCTCTGCATACTTTTCTCTTACACACTCTTCTTGCAACCTTTCAACCTTTATTCTTTCAAGCCCTCCGAAGTGGACACGCTCTCGCCAGTGCCTCCACTTTCTGAACAGACCACTAAATCTCGCAATAACGAGATAGTGGTCCGTATCGACTGTGGGGCCCCTGTAGGCTCTTGCGTCCAATATTTTGCTTCGGAGGCGACTGTCTACCAAAATTAAATCTATTATACTTTTCTGTTCATTCCTTCTCCATGTATACATATGGATGTCCTTATGTTGGAAAAATGTGTTTGACATAATAAGGTTTCTCTCCATACATACATCCGCTATGAGCCTACCTGCGTCGTTCACTCTCTTATCACCAAATGGACCAAGTACGTCCTCATAGTCGGGACGCTTGGTCCCCACCCATCCGTTCAAATCTCCGCATACAATCACGCGTTCACTGGTTTCTGCCATATCCAGAACTTCCCTAACATTATCCCAAAACTTCTCTAGGTCTGATGCCACCGAGGATCCTACGGGAGCATATGCTACAACCATGAATACCTTGGTGACACCAAGTTTTATACGGACCCAAAGAAGTCTGGGATCATACATTCCGTAATCCTTCACACCTGAGGCCAAGCGAGAGGACAGCAGTACTCCTACCCCCATGTTTGTTCGATCGCTCTGTGGTACACCAGACCACAGAGCCATCCCGCCACCAGGAAGATCGCAGGCGTCGCTGCCCCTTCGCTTGGTCTCTGTTACACAGAGCACATCTAGCTGTTTGTCCGCCATGACGGATATCAGCTCGTGTAACTTACCTTCCACACAACCTCTTACATTCCACGTGCCCACCCGGCACTCTGCTCTCCTCGACTCGCCTGACTGGGCAAGGCGTGATGGGTGGCGGCCCCCATCGCCGCAACTGCCGAAGTTCGTACCGACGGGGGCGGGTCGGTACGCGTCGCCTACGGGGGACGCCCTAACCCGCATTGCGGTACGCATTTCGAGCCGGATTAGCAGTCTAATTAGACTGGCAGGGGACGCAAACGAGCACGCTCCGGACTATGCCCCCCTAATTTGTCATTATTCGTCATTAAATAAAATCTAATATTATAGAACCAAAAATATTTTTGTTAAATATTTAAAATCATAGCAAATATTAGCGGTCGGTTTTAGCAATTTATCTGTAATTATATACAATAAAACATTAATGAAATGAGAATTCATAGAATTTCATAACGATTATGTATGGTTAAAATTATTGCTTTTAGCCTCTTTTTGATCTAATAATTTAAAATGATGAATAAAAAATATATCCGTATTTACATATATACGGTACTATTTTTAATTTTGGGAATAGGCTAATATAGCTAGCTGTCCCGGCAGACGTCGTCCTGCCCGGAAAACCTTTAAGCGATATGCCGACAGCAGCGTCACCTACCGGGTCCAATTGTGTTTTGAAATCATCTAGACCCATTGGAATATATATAGAAAATTTCACCCCAATCGGTCCAGCTGTTTGACATACCGACAACGGCGCCACCTGGGTCCAATTGCCAGTCTAAACTATTCTCGAATTCACTCGAACACACACAAAAAAATTCAAGAAATCCCTACAGCCGTTTAGAAGGAGTTCACTGTCAACACACGTACAGAAGTAGATATTATATATATAAAGATATTATAGGGATATATAATTGTATAGCTACATCGCACGACGAATTGATAACCAATGGGAAAGAAAGGTTCTCGAGTGACAACCACGTATCGGACAACGCAGTCTAGGACGCCTGCCCACTTTAGGATCGACCTGGTGAACTTTGTTAGAAGTCATTGGATGAGAGCGGCGTAGGAGTGGTCCTAAAGAGTGTTCTTTGTGTCGAAATATGATGGAGGCTTATGTTCAGCAGTGCATGGCAAAAGGCTGTAATGATGAATATGTCTGTAATACATACTAGTATTATGGTCGCACTCACCGAAACCAAGGGGTGCAGCGAAAAACATGGCATGTTACTCCTTAACCTGTAGTAAACATGAAGTATGTTTCTATTGCCATGTAGGTCGGGTCTAAGAATATTACGAACCCTTTCTTTGCTCGTGGATATTATAAAAGACGACTAAGAGTTTATATCGACCTAGGCCAACTTTACTCGATGTCGTCTGATCAACAATTGCATTCTCAAGGAGGGTTGACGTTAGGCAGAGGACTGGTTATAAAACCATTGCCAATAACTTTTACAAAATATACGATGGATATAGATCGACCTCAAGTACTACACATAAGGGTGAGGTGATGATGATGATGATTTTCATAAGATACATCGATGTGTTGACGCACTAATAGAATTCACCACTTCCTCCTTTCCCGCAGATGTAAAACACGACTAAGGGTATTCGAAAGAGAAGAAAAATCGAAATACATAAACCCCTTTATCTATCTGTCTTTTAAATCTGTCTGTCCTTTATCTATCTGTCTGAAGCTGTGTGGTAGCGGCTACGAATACTACCAACCCTTACTTTGCTCGTGGATGTCGTAAAAGACGACTAAGAGCCTTATAACGACCTGGGCCAACTCCATCTGATGCCGTTTGGTCAACAATTACATTCCCAAGGAGGGTTGACGTCTGGCAGGCGAACGGTCATAAAACTATTGCCAATAAATTTTACAATATCTACTATGAAAGAAGAGTGCATATTGTATCGACCCCAAATGGTTGGGATAAGAGTAGGAGAATGATGATCTATCTGTCTAAACAACGTAGTATAGCGTGTTTTAATGTCATTTTACTTTTCTATTTACTGTTAAATATAATATAGTCTTATCTTTAATCGACGTTACACCAAACCCGTTCTTATTATTTCTATTCATACATCCATTAACCCGTAGACGTCCACTGTTGGACATAGGCCTTCCCACGAGAATGCCACTCAGAATAGTCCTGTAACACCCGCATCAAACGGTTTTTTTCGATCTTCATAACGTCGTTAGTCCATATCTTATTATTTAATAAGTCCATATTTTATTATTTAATAGAGAACTATAAATATCATTAGGTAGGTAGGCTAGGTATTTATGTAATATGAAGTCCAAATGTGTAGCTGCAACACCAAGGTAATATGTAGAGACGAAGCAACCTTCCTTTCTGTAAAATTGGTGTAAGTTAATACGACAAGCTTGTATATCATGAATTTTAAGTACTTTATACGGATGCCTTATCTTACGAGTACTTCAGCTGTGTTTTGCATGTTATTAGTTAACGTAACATAAGATAGTGGTCGTTAAATTACAAGTCAGTAGATTTCTGGAATCAGAAAAGTTAGATAATAATAAAGTCAATTTAATAAATAGAAGACGAGAAACACGGTACAAAGAAGAAACGTTTAGTTTCTTAATATGGTTACTGTTTATACTTTTAACGATTAACATGTCATTTTCAAAGATTTAATGCTACTTGCACCGGTTATTATATTTTTTAAGGAATATGATTTCTGTCATACAAAAAGATAAGGATACTCAAGTATTAGATCAGAAATAAAGACATTTGAGCGTACTCCTAATAGCGCGACCTCTTAGATATAATATTTCACTGTTATAATATTTTCCTTCATACGAGAATTAATAAGGTAACATTTAATATACACATAGATTTCTAAAGTCAGAGGTACTGGTCCTGGCGTATCAATATAAGATTTCTGCGTAGTAGTTTATTAATCTGTCTGAGTGGATCACCCATAGCTGCTGTCATCGTATTTATTACCGTTATTTAATAGGCAGTTTCATATAATTCTAACCCTTAAAATATATGTTTATTTGCGTGTCAATATAACTGAACTGCATTCTAAAATATATATCTTTTTACAATTGGGAATGGGATGGAGCAAAAGTGGTACACAACCCCATAGACCCGCCCTACATGTACATCTCTTCGCGAGTGGCCACCGGGACCCGGTCTTTGTCTTCGGTGGCCACATGCTGTTACCAATTGTTGGGCTAACGGCTCCTTCACAATAGAAAATTGACTTATAGCACGATGGTGAAAACTCGATTTTCGATTTCGTTTTTAGTACAAAGGGCACTATTTTGAGTTTTGAAGTCGGTTGACATTTTTTTAAAGATTATTTATTATAAGTTCCAAGAAATATTCTTGCTATTTATATTTATTAGTTACTATCTAACAAATTATTTAATCTATTTCACTATATATGTACACGATGTGTATAAATTATTCATAGTTTATCATATTAGCGGTTAGCGCATAACTTTCTCATTTAGATATTGTCCACTATGAATTTAACTCATGAAACCAATGAGTGTTTTGACGGTACAGAAGAAGGTATAACTTATGTATATATGTAATAAATGAGACATCAATAGAATTATGTTAAAATTTTTAAGTGTATAAATAGGAACATAAAAATCAATATTACTTTTCACATGGTCTCGACCAGTTAAGATATAGAACTAGCGATTCGAGATTTGGCATTCGAGGAGTGTAGGGCACGACATGTCAAGAATAGTACAATTTGATTTCATACACCACAGTTATTATATTGGTAGGCAGCGGCCTAAGCTATACCCTTGGTATTGCAAAGGTCCATGGGCGGCAGTGACACTTACCATCAGATGTGCTGCTTGCTCGTTTGCCACCATAAGCAATAAAAAAAAAGAATAATTATTCGACAATATTGAAGTAATTGAACATTGCTTTTAAATTGCTTAATACTTTAGTGATTTAAATCTCTTATATATTAACTATACTAAAGGTACCAACATCTACGTTACTATTTCGATGTTATGAATAATTTCAAATTTGTTTTCAAAGATATTGGTTAAATTGAAAATAAAAACAATATAAACAAGATCGAATTTATATGTAGACAAATGGATCAGTCATGAGGAATATAAATGCGGATATAAAGTTGCAAATGACCGTACTGCAAGTAATCACGATTACCTTCATACCTATATACCAATCACAGCTTACATCGTAAGTGACCTCACAGAGCAGACCTAAGTAATCGTCTTTGTACAAACAACTATATGGTATGGATGGATGACACAGGATAGTCCTTGTCGTGCGACTACGAGACAAGACTACAACCGGCGCCACCCATTTACCTGCCCGTGGATTCCACAGCCAAATCGCCAAAGGGTTCACCAAGAGAACGAGCAACAGCTCTTCCCCGGGAAACATACAACATCCACCGCTACCACCATATATAATATAAAAATAACATGAATCTAAATTACAATTATTTTATTTTTATAGATTTTCTATGGATTTCTAATTTGGACAATTTTATTATTATCTCCTTTTTTCACGGGATCTTCCATAGGGAAGATGCCCGGTCCTTTGGGAGGCTTACATGGGGATATGGATCCAACACGCAGAGGCCTTTGGAGAAATTTAATCTAAATATTGGGATGGGACATCTACCGATGACATTCCACGTCTGCACATAACATACGTGGACTGCCAGCGGTAAGTGTAAAACTATTGTGTGATTATGGTAGCTAATCTTAAATCTATGAATTTTTAACTGTCGTCTGCCTTCAAACCCATATTGAGAGATGAACGGTGGCAGACGGTGACTCGCCAACTCACTGAATGGGCCCCCTAAACAGTCGCCACAGGCGCAATTATAATTAATTATAATTATATTATTATTATTATATAATTACATATTTAAAAAATTTATATTAATATAAGGTTATGTAAGGAGAATTATTATTACTCTATGATATATATTAAGACAAATTATTATTAAGTTAATTATGCTACCTATGCAGAATAAATTGATACCGTATGACAAAATACCATATTGCAATTATTATGAAATTTAACAACAAAGTAAATTGCCTACGCTTCATCGCCTACGAAATACAAAAACTTCACGAGTAAGTTTCCTCTCAACCCTTTGCGAAACGTTTGTATCAATTTGCTTCAGAAATATTCAATAATTGTTGTTTTAAACTTGAAACAGTGTGCATAAGGCCAAAATTAGTTATTCCTATTTTTAATATATTTTTTTTTTCATGTATAGGCAAGTGTGTGTATAGGTATTTATTTTACATTGCTCTTTTCATATATCCACCAGCCTCCCTTAGTAAATGGATTGGCGATCATAGTTACTGTTATAAATTTTCCAAAGTATTGGTGTTATTACTCACTCTCCTGCTGATTCCAATACTAGTTTTTAGACTCGAATACAATAACATATTCTTAACAATGGTTATAAAAGTTTTAATACAAATTATTACTTGTGTTTCTATATAACATTTACTTTGATGTCGCATTGTAATTTTCTCGTCATTGTAAGAAGAAGCTACTAAAGTTATTTGGTATTTCGTAGATGAAGAATAATTGTTTTTTATACAATTAAGTCTCAAATAAAATAGGACATAACATAAGTAGCATCACTTTAATATTATTTTTTATTTCGAATATTCCCATTCAAGTATATTGACATAATTTTATTCATCGTAATATATGAAAATCACATGTCATATCAATCACGATATTCATCCGAAATATCTAAATAAAAAGCAGATAATTTTATTGTGAGAAAAGGAATATTTGAGGAAAACTCTGCAGAAACCGATCTGGTAAGCACGATGTATATAGTAAGCCAATTTTCCTTTTATCGAAGAGGATGTGCTGAACAGATTTGAAGTTTAAGGGTCACACAATAAAGGTAATAGATAAATTAGTAGATAATAGAGAAAATAAAAGAGTTGTGAAAAAGATCGAAGGAAAAGACCAGTGATGTATCACTGGTCTTTTCCAGCAACAGTTTGAATGATGAAATGATCCTTCACCAAGTATTAAGGGTTTCTGTCTAACAAAAGATAACTTTTTATGCTATTCAGAATAGTTCTAAATTTACTCTAGATTGTTCTCAGTATAAGTGCTATGGAGCGAGCTATGCTCGGGATTTCTCTGCGTGATAGAATCCGTAATACGGAAATCCGCAGAAGAACGGATGTAACCGACATAGCACGAAGAATTATCACGCTGAAGTGGCAATGGTCAGGCCACATCGCTCGAAGAACCGACAACCGCTGGGTAAAAAAGGTTCTACAGTGGCGACCACGTACCGGACGACGCAGTGTAGGACGCCCCCCACTGTGGACATCGCGTCGATGGATGCAGACGGCACAGGACCGCACTCTGTGGCGTACCATGAGGGAGGCCTACGTCCAGCAGTGGACGGCGATGGGCTGAAATGATGATGATGATAAGTACAGAAATATATTCTTAGTGTCATCATCATCATCACAGTCCATAAATATCCCACTGTTGGGCTTGGGCCTCCTCCGTAATAGGAGGGAAATTAACCTACTATACCACGCTGGTCAGATGTGTTAGTATAGGGTTTTGTTTCCAGTTTTCCTTCCAATTGTGTGGGATTTAATAATCATACTATATCTGTTATCCAAAGCCTAAGGTGATAGTGTCGTCAAATTAATACTTATTTAGAAATTACACTTTAAATAGTCTATAGTAAATTCGAAGCTTAAAACTATGACTGGGTAAGAGTAGCTTTCTTTTTTTGTTAAGATACTGACTTAACGGTCCAAATATGATGGGTTCAATTTCTATACAGCATAATGCTTTATGCGATTCACTAATTGTTGTTCTCAGTCTGGGTGTAATTTGTGTCCATTATTATACATTTGTAAAGTCCCCCACAATATAAAAATTGTTTCCTTAGTGCAAGGTGTTGTTTTAGGCGATGCCCCAGTAATATTATTAATATTGCCGCGCGTGAACGATACCCGAAGAGGTACTGAGTACCAGTGCCCTGCCCCTATGATATGGCATTGAGAAGTACGTGTACGGCTATGAGCTCATGCACCGTCCTTTCTGTCGTCTTGGACAGATTAGGAGGAGTGTGACAATATCGTAGCCTGCCCTTTTTTTTCCCCCAAGGAAGACCATAGATGTGGTAGAGCCCCGACAAATCGGTCCGGGGCGACAGAAAAGGCGGCGCGCAACACCATGGACCCCCTACCCTGCAAACACCTCTCTTCCCCGTGTGAGCGGGCCGCCGGTACCCGATCTTTGTCTTCGGTGGATCGTAACCTGCCCAAAAAAAATAATACAATAACAGAAGTCATTGCTATACATCAGGTCAACGTGAAAGATCTCCAATTCACCTTTTCAAAAAGAGTGATATTAAAAATAAATAAATGAAATTGGAGTAGAAATGTTGAATTGCTAGAATCTTTATTTAATAAGAAAGTTATATACCTGTAAGCGATCATATGAGCAATTTCAAATAGCATTAGTCAATACAGATACCAATAAAATTTTTAAATAATCAAAACACTAACGCAATTTATCATGATTTATCAGTAATAAAATTAAAAGAAATCGCATACAAAACGACACGCCAGAACGCCGCCGAAACAAAATAAACGAAATATTAAATTGTGCACTGAAGAAATTTTTTTATATCTCTATGATCTGTTAACATGATCGTTAAAAACGTGTAAAAATCTCTTCAAATGCAATAAAATTCATTTCGTAAACCACAAAACTGAGGTTTAAAGCGCTAGAGCCTCAATCCAATTCACCCACAAATTACGTAAAGCCTCAAAGCTTCTGACTCCTAACCACTACGTACGCGCGTATATATACATGTATGCCGCGTGGTGTAAGCGAGTGCAGCCTTCACCGGTGCAGAGTAACTATAGAAGTTTTCTATATATATATTGTTGGCGCATGTAAGCTACGCAGACTTTGACAAACGCCCGCCCGCTTCTGCTCGCCTGGTACTCAATAGGAATATTGTAAACGCTGTAAACCTAGGCGCCTTACTATAATATTTATTAAATGAGATAGAGGTCCGTTCCTAATTCTCGAATACTAGAAAATTATTTAGCAAACCTAAATAGGTGATCTATATTTTTAGGCTAACTACTGCCGGTTATTTATAAGCAAGCAGCATGTCGATAAGTTATTTACACCATTGAATATTGGACAGCTTTTTCGCGCTGTATGTGAGGTTTAAACGAGACCGCCTAGTCAATTAATTCATTGATATATCATTCTACGGAACTAAATCTAACTTCAAACTGTTTCGTAAAAATATATTCAAGCCCCCATTGTTATTCAATTTATAGAAATAAACAAGATGTTGTTTGATATATACATTAAAAGCGAAAAAAAAACTCAATTACCCTACTGAGACATCTTTCATTTTTATGTAACAACTGCTGCTTGCTTTTAACATAGTATATTTAATAAATGAAATTAATTTTGAAATAAAAATATCTTTTAAACAATTAGTTTACTAGATAGTCTATAAGAGAATATAAAGTTTACAAGATATACATTTTTCTCAATACGTTTAAGAGCAAACAGTTGTGTTTAAAGGTGACCTCGAAAGGCGGAAAACGAGAAAAGCCGATTACAAACAAACTACATTCCTACCTAAGAGTATTTTCTCCATTGTAGAGGTACTGTGCTAGTGTGTAGCGAAACACTGGACGAGATGTGGTATATGTTGTAAATATTTTTCTTTATGGACGGTATGGTATCTACGGGTACATGAAAGAATACTTTATGTACCTAGATAACTATTGATAACAGCTGCTACAACTAGTATCTAGACAAAAAACAAATTATCTGCTATTTTATGAAAAATAATTTAGCCGTAATCTGTTATAATTTTTAAATGGCCATTTACTACGAACTACTCGGTTTTTTGGAGTGGTTGGAGTGATTACAAAGTGGCAAAGCGGTACACTGGCATAATTATTATTTCCTATAGTTGCTGGAGCATTGTATTATTTAGCGTGGCTAAAATATGTAGTGCCTATTTTTATTTTTAGGATTATCGTTCGGTCACTACCCACCCAAACTCCCTGGGACGGCGTGCAATCCCGTAAAAGCACAACCTTGCTATTGCTATGTAGACCGGCCCCGGGAGCTGCAGTCGCCAACCCTTTGTCAGAATAATTATCATTACAAATACACAAATAATATTAAATAGAAATAATAATATTATATGTAAGATTGATCAACGATCTTGATTAATGTATGTGTAATGTGTAATATGAGTAAAATAAACAATAACTACTGATTGTCTTACTGCTGCATATAGAAAAAGGTAAATACGCATAAATTCATCGTTGCAGTACAGTAATATCATTTCTGAATTGGTTAAAATTCAGCAAAACGTTGGTGGGCTTGTTGCCTGTAAAACTTTGATATGCGAACGCTCACACAGTCTGGTATAACGTCGGGCTCACAGACTGACGACCGTGCCGGCAAGCCGGTTACCAAATTCACGCAGCAATCTAATATGCAGATCAAGCTTACTCTTGTAACAAACACATATATCGTTTGGCTATATTTAATTAATTAAAAAACGTTGCTGCTTCATTTATGTAATGAAATATATGTATGTATGACGAGTAATCATCACCGACAATTATCATTATCCTGCTCTTATCATAATTAGGTCGCGCAATATGTACTCTATTTTCAACGTACGTATAGTAAAAGTTATTGGAAGAAGTCCTACGGGAATAAAAGTGCAAGATGTTGATATTCTATAAAAACGAGGAATCGTCACAAGTGGTCCACCCAAATGGCCGTAGAGAGATTGTGTACGGTAGGTTAATGGGTTGTCCGTCCCAGTCGGGTTGGACGGGCTGTGACCTGACCATGACCTATCCAAAAAAAAAAGGAAAATGCTGTTGACGTTCAGAGTTTTATAAACTACTTGAAAGTTTATTTACTTAAAATTCTACTCATAGATTGACTGCAGTGTTAACGTATTGGTTAAAATACCGAGCGATAGTGCGAAGTGATTGAAAATGTTGATTCGATTTCCACGCGACAAGGACAATATTTTGTGCAATGCATAAATTGTTGTTATGAGTGTAAGTGTAATGTGTGTTCTTTAATGGTATGTTTGTAAAGTCCCCAACAAACCAGAATAAATTACTTGGTGCAAGATGTCGTCTCTTTTTTTAAAAAAGAAGAAAAATTAAAAACGTTTAAGAGTTGAATACGAATTATTAACAAGATCCTAAAACTAGCCTAGTTTTGAATGTAAACAATACATATCTGATATATAATTTGAGTTTTTTTATTGCTTATGGTGGTAAATGAGCAATCAGCACACCAGTTAAAGTCATTTATAAAGTATAAGTAAGTGTCACTGTCGCCTATGGACCTTTGCATAACCAAGGGTATAAGCTAGGCCGCTGCCCACCAACACAAACCCCAAACCCACCCAGTTGAGCTTCCGGCTCTCTCGCTAACTGAAAGAAATGCAATAGCACATTGCCATTACTCAGACGTCGATTTTCTGCGAGAGTGTGGTACCACCTCGTACGGATCGGTGCGCGGCTGTAGACAGAAAACTGTCAACAGCCCACGCTGTAGGACCACTCCTACCACTAAAATAAAATAAAACTCCTTCTAGGTCTGAACTAAGAACTCATAATAACGATTCTTTTAGTATTGTAGATGGGGCACAGACTGCTAGAGTTTATAACTGTGATATTATCAGAATTACTGACAAAAAATACACCTTGCACCCACTATTGAAAAGGTCATATTAATAAAGTAAACTATTAGCCGAGAGGTATCAATTTTTTTACAGTTGCACACCTATTTCCAGGCATGGACATCTGTAATATCAAAGGTGTAGCTAGGCCACTGTCTACCAATCCAAACTCACCCAGAAAGTTGGTCGTCAGTCTCTTTCGCATACCGATCGAAGCGCAATAACACATTGCCACTGCGCAAACGTCAATTTTCTTCAAGAGTGTGGTGCTACACTCGGACCACCCAGCCCACTGCTGTAGACAGAAAACTGTCAACAGCGTGACTCTACCACTACTTAATTAAATTTTCATTAGTATAATTTCTAGTAATTTCAATTTCAAATACTTCTATTGTTTAAATCTCTCGTAGAATTTATAATGTTCCACAATAAAATAAATCAAAATATATCAGAAAATCAAAATTTTTCGTGTGGTGACTGAGTAAGAATACTATTCACCACCCCATATCTTACCCGTGGGTGATCGTACGAGACGATTAAGGGATATAAAACGCATATAACATCTATGCGAGAGAAGGAAAACTCTAAACAAAACCCTATACCAACACGTCTGACCAGCGCGATATAGTAGGTTAATTTCCCTCCCATTACCGAGGAGGCCCGAGCCCAATAGTGGGACGTTTATGGGCTGTGATGATGATGATGATGTCAGAAAGGAAACAATTGAAACTTAAACTTAAAATAACTAATTGTGTGTAGTTAGTATATAGTATATAGAAATCAACTCGAAAATCATATTGTACTGATTCTTTCTACAAAATGAATGCGTAAAAAGCTCACAGGAGCTTATTTCGAGATACGATAAGAGTACACAGCACATATTTGATAAAATGATTATCCGATAGATGATATATACTTGTTGCTATATGCACAAGACAAAATATTTATACCAAAATATATTGGACTTGTAATTCAATTGAGTTTTAACTAGCGGCAAGTAAAATTGAAATTTAAATACATTTAATTTAAATCTTTTCACGCTATGAGATCTATTAATATCATCGAAAAAGTAGACATGGAAATGGTCTAGCACTGAGAAAATTTATCTATAGTAGATCAATTTGCGAAAATTTATTTATAGTAGATCAATTTTCATTCATATTAGACCGGTATATATAGGGTTCTTTTAAATTTTATTTGTTTTACATTAATACTAATCTTTTACATAATACTTTCCAATACATTAATCTTCTTTTAAAATAGCCGCGTTGAAGAATGGGGATTTCCCGAAATAGACTGGTAGTAAATTATAATTTTACTACATTATTACACAAAAACAACAACTACTGTACGCTTAATCTTTTAACTAATATTATTTAGTACAGATGAACTTTTTTTTTAAATTTTTTTTAGACACCACCCTGCACTAAGGAAATAAACCTTGTATTGCGGGGGACTTTACAAACATGCAATTAACGCAGAAAAATTACACCCAGACTCAGAACAACAATTTGTGGATCACACAAAGTAATGTCCTGCGTCGGAATCGAACCCACGGCACTGGCACGGAAGATCGGTATCTTAACCACTACGCCATCTGTGCAGTCAACTTAGATTAAACATTTCAAAATGTTATTAAACTATATTTAATCATGGTACTGGAATATTATAATATACACAAGATGACTTTTTATTTTTCATTACTGATACGCTACTTATGAATAAATTAGTCGAAATGATTGATTACCGAATTTGCAGAAAATTTCATGATATGAACAGATATTACTGAGTAAGGAAGAACTGCACTTTTAAGTTGCCTTCGAACTTAAAATGGTATTTCCGAATATTTCTAGGTATATATAAATATTCGACGCAATCATTTTAAAAAATATTCGCTTCCCAATTAATAACATAGTGCAGTTGGCTAATTGGCAAGGGGTAGTGAAAAATTCTAAATTTTTCGTTGCTGAATGATACACTTGTGAACTTATATAACGTTAGCTATTATTATTTTGGGTATGTAAATACATATCTTTAATTATAAATACATATATAGCATCGATGTGTTCGTGGACTAACAATATAAGGTCACTGACACTTCTTTACCACAGGTCTCTAGTCTGTCTGACCTGCGTCTTGTAGTTGGCTAGTTATCGTTGCAAAGTAGAGTAGGTTCGTGTCCAACAATAGCACGAAGAAGAAAAAGAAAACCGAAACCGGCGAGCCTGTATGAAGAGAATTATGAATGTTGAGGAAGCGAGTGAAGTATGCAGAGATAGAGTTCTCTGGCACTCTGTTCTCTCTGCCTACCCTGCAAGGGATATGGCGTGATGATATGTATGTATGTATGTGTTCCCTCCCTATTGCCATCGGGTCAGTTACTGATACCGATTCCTTAACATCCGTGGCATGGTTTTAAATCTGGATCATTGAAACAAAACATTAGGACGTGATTGGTGATTCTCTTTTATAACTATTGATTAAATTTTTCTAACTACCTCAATTTTAATTATTGAAAAAAAATGTGTAGGTATAATGAATAGAATAAAAGCAAAATTAGGCAATAATTTTTCTTTGTCGAGTTGTAAGGCATCCCAAATTGTAATTTGCAGGACACGTCGACGACAATAGACGACGGGTTATAGGGACCATGCCATCCTGATGTGTCGTTGAACGACCATTATGATTAGATGGCAGCAGTAGCAAAGAAAAAGTAAAAAGAATTGAATTCATATTAAATTTCTTGCGAAAAAGCAAACCAACTAATTCATTAATTTCAGAATTTTCAGATGCTTAATTTTATTTATCTAGAAACCTCAGTAATATTATAACGGACGTGTTAAAAATCGACTAACTAATCGATGCAGCCATCTTTAAGTGCATCTTAGGTTCTTGATTAGTTTTTTGTAATGCTATTAGTATATTTTTTTACTATTAGTATTTTTTTTTAGAGAATAGATATCTCTATCACATACCGATATCAGTTCAGTTTTGAAAGTGAATATTTAAATTTATTTTCTACACAATGTCTACTATAGATTTAGATTTGATCTACTTTATATTTTTTTTAAATCATAAACATTATTCTTTTACATTTGCCTTTATTGCCTTATTTTATTTAGATTTTAGACCTCTACGTTAGTCTTTATCCTCCTCTACATTTCAGATCTAATGACCCGTATTGTAGTAACATCATGCTGATTAGACTAGTTGATATAAAGGTCTTATTCTATTTCGTCAGTTTTGCAATTATTTCTTACTGAATTTATGGCAAAAGAAGAGGTGGAGTAATCTAGGATTCTTGCTTCGGTCCCCACGTGGATCGTTTTTACAAATAGAATTATTAAATATCTTTTCTTTACTCATAGTATTCCAGTCTTATAACTAGTCGAGTTACTCTAAAACTAATCTTCGAGAAGATACGAGAGTAAAAGCACGTCTTTGCATTGGGTAGAAGTCTTAGATAGTGCATATATTTAGATTGTGCATAGGGTATTAGGTATTGATGTAGCCAGTACATACTGTTTTCCTGTAAAAAGTTGGATGGATACTTGTACGTAGTACAAGAATGTCCCTATTGTGACTTACATTCTGTCTTTTTTTATTAATTGCATTTCAGTCATCATCATTATCATCATCAGGCTGCTCTTATTCCAATTACTTGGGATCGACGCAATGTGTATTCCTCTTCCATTGTACAGATTGCAATAGTTATTGGCAATAGTTTTATGATCGGTTGCCTGTCTAACAACAACCCTCCTTGGCATTGTAATTGCTGACCAGACGGCCTTAGGTAGAGTTGGCTCAGGTTGATGTAAAGCTCTTAATGGTCTTTTACGATATCCACGGGCAAAGTAAAGGTTGATAGTATTCGTTGCCACACGGCAAATTAATTGCATTTAAGTATGGTATATATAATAATGTAAAAGACAACTAAGGGACGCAAGATACTCACTCTATACTTACTGCAAGAGAAATCACTCAAAATAAAATTCTATAGCACTCGTTTGATCATGCATGATATATGAGATCACTTGCCCTTCCAACATATAGACGAGTCTAGTAATGAGGCGTATATGAGCTGAGACGTTGGTGATCATAGATATAATATAATCAGCTCAAACAATTCTATATTATTTTTGAAATTAATACCAAGCTTCAAATCATTATATCGACATGTAGACCATTCGTGTATGTAGACAAAACTAATTATCATCTAATTTCAAATGATTCTTTGATTCAAATGACCTAATTTGATAAATTAATGCTAAAGAAATTAGTGTTAATAATATTGAGTATTAATGTATACTTTTGGGACGATGTATTTTTATATTTGTCTATCTTTATAGGCTATCTAAAACCTATTCTAAATCACAAGCTGCTTTTACGAATAGAGATAAATTGACTTATTACCACGCGGGCGAAATCGAAGGCCACAGATATTTATTTGAGCTTTCTTTTTCTTACAGGGTACGAACACAGAAACAGTCTTATCTGGTACGAGTACATATTTCTGTCAATCCATACGACACCCATAAAAACAAAGAACTGAAGATGGTAAAAGAAACAGTAGTGGGTCTACATCGATGATAGCTTTCTGTATACAATTGCGGGCCGGTCCGTTCCAGTTAGTAGTACACTCTCGCAGAAAGTTAACCCCTTTTTTTTTTTTTTTTTTTTTTTTTTTTTTTTTTTTATTGGTGGGCTATGGGTGCGTCTCGCCCCGCTGAATCGGTCCGGGGTGACGGAAAGGCGGCGCGTGACCCCATAGACCCACCGTAAAACCTTCTCTCTTCGCCGTGCGAGCGGACCACCGGTACTCGATTTTAACTTCGGTGGCCCGCCCGGCGGTTTACCCTCGCGGGTTCCTCTCGTCGACGCCCCGACAGATTTCGCCGTCGGGGCGTCGCCCTCACGCGGTGGCCTCACGTCGGGTGACCGGACAATTCCCCGGTCCGATCACCCGAGGCCTCGGTTAGGGCGGCATCAGGCGCAGGTATTCGCGCCTGCGCCGCCCCGGCCGCTGACGGCGGCCCAGGTCGCGGGATTCCTCCCGGACTCGTTCCGCCGCCTCCTTCTGCGAGATGACAGCCTCGCAGAAGGCGGCGACCGCGTCCCAGTTCCTGACGCTGTCGACCATCGCTCTCGCGACAGCCGGCAGCGTCAGGTCGGCACCGATAACAGCGACGAGGTCACGGCGCTGCCGGTCAAAGCCCGGACACGCCTCCAGCGTGTGTTGCGCCGTGTCCTCGTCACTGCTGCAATGGTGGCAGAACGAAGTCCACTCCCTACACGCGACCGTGTGCAGGTAAAAGCCGAAGCATCCGTGCCCCGACAACACCTGCACCAGTCGAAAGGAGAGGACTCCGTGCCGCCGCTCCATCCACTCCATCAATACGGGCCGGAGAGCCTCGACGGTGACGACACCGTGTCTAGGCCTCTCCAGCCGCGTAGCCCAACGGGCGATGACGTCTCGGCGGGCGTCCTCGCGCCAGGTGGCTATCTCGCTCAGCGATGGGGAGCCACCTTCGTCGCGCAGTGAGGTCACCCGCCGGTAGAGGTCGGAGAGCATCTCCGCCTCTAGGTCCCACGGGGGTGTCCCGGCCAGTAGGCATGCCGCCTCGGTCGATACCGTGCGGTACCCGCGAATGGCTCTGACCGCCATGACTCTCTGGGGTCTCCACAGAACAGCCCTGAGCTGGACGTTCAGAGCCCTCGCCCACACGGGTGCGCCGTACATGGCCATAGAACGGATCACCCCCGCATACAGCCGTCGGCCCTCGAAGCTGGGTCCGCCCACGTTCGGCATGAGCCGCGAAAGGGCGGACGCCGCGCCGACCAGCCGGGGAGCAATTCGGCGAAAATGCTCCCGGAACCACCATCGCCCGTCGAGCACCAGACCCAAGTACTTCATATGGGCCTGGATGCTGATGTGGACGGAGTTGACGACTAGCGAGACGCCGATTGGCGGCCTTACGCGTGGCCCATGGAACAATAGGGCCTCCGTCTTATTTAGGGCCACCCTGAGCCCCAGCGCCTCGATTCGCCCGACCATCTCCTCGGTGCCGAGAGTGGCCAGGCTCGCCGCCTCTTCGAGTGTCCTGCCCCGGGCTGTGACGAGCGTATCGTCAGCGTAGCATATCAC
Organism: Lymantria monacha; assembly: GCA_905163515.2. NCBI lineage: Eukaryota > Metazoa > Arthropoda > Insecta > Lepidoptera > Erebidae > Lymantria > Lymantria monacha. The sequence goes on along the minus strand of LR991091.1, from coordinate 13,947,414 downwards.
GCTCAGCCCGGGGGGGAGACTCCCTCTCAACGCCCAGTCGTACCCGATGTCCCACAGAGTCGGCCCCAGAACCGACCCCTGTGGAACGCCGCACGACATGGACGTCCGCATAATGTCCCCTGCGGGACTCGCGCAGAGGACACTGCGCCCCTCCAAATAGTCCGCCACCAGCCGCCTCAGGTACAAGGGCACCCCATGAAATCGGAGCGCCTCCCTGATGCAGCTGAATGGCAGACTATTGAATGCGTTGGCGATGTCCAGCGACACCGCCAACAGCACTCCCCCGCCGGAGAAAGTTAACCCCTGAGCACTGACAATATCTTTTTGTGTTTCGTTCAGTATGCGAGTGAGCAGAAAGCTCAGGATTTTGGGTGGTAGGCAGTGGGCTAGCTGTACCCTTTGTATTATAAAACTCCATGGACGCCAGTAGCAGAAGTAATAAAAAAAACAACCTCCAACAAATTATAACCATAATTATATAACTATAGATTTTTTATAATGGACAGTGAATCGGCTATTTCCTGGTATTACTGAGTTTAATAGAAATGCATTTATAATCAAATGGAACGCCTGCTGATAGATTCATCCGTCATCATAGACTTCAATATAGAAGTTGTATTTGAGCCAAACGAACAATCCATCGCTGTTTTTTGTGCATTATTTGAGTGCATCAATATTTTTAAAAGATTACTGAACATCGACAATCATTTAATTGCTTTCTTTTTAATATTATAATAGGATGAACTTTTTATATGTATATTATGGAAGAGCACCTTTTGACAGATAGTGTAAGGGCACTTATATACATATCTAAGTGTGTCCCAACAACAGTTATTTTAAATTTTCTTTTTTTTGTGGATTATTTTAGTGCTGTATTCCAAATTACATTAAGAACGCTGTATTAAGCTCGTAACGGTGGCAATTAGAGTTCTATGTTATAACTACTTCCAGCTTAAAAACAATTTACCGGGATGGCCATGGACGTCAAGGATTTGGTACCAGGGGCCGGCCCATTGGTGATAGGGAAGGGAATACGGTGGGTTGTGGGGCAGTGCGTAGCCATCGCCTCGGACGGATGGACGGCATGTGTACAGACCATAGCTTCATACTAATATAATGTCAATTAATACTCAAGGTAACGAAAACATTGGAGAAAAATTTGATAGAATGTCGATCAAGTATCGGACAGTACAGTGTAAGGGCAACCAATTATCGATTGGATTGTTTAGTCAAATCTCTGGAGGTTTTGTATGTAGTTAGCACAGGATCGCGTTATGTGGCATATTTTGATGGAGCTTCACCAAGACTATAACTAAAGGTAATTATTACACATGTATATGGTGTTGAATTGAGAATGCATGTATAAAGAGATGAGTAAAAACGCGATAACATAACGTCTTTGTATGAGATGGTAATCTTGCAACTGGCTCCACTGTTGCTTAACTAATCAATAAATATAAATTTAAAATGACCTATACAATTCGTCACCTATATAAATTATTTGATTCTAATTTATTTAATGTAATTTTTAATGTATAAATTTTATGTATTTTAAATGTAGCTATTGAATATTAATGTTATTTACCCAGTGTTTGGCAGTTTGGCTTCACCAAGACTATAACTAAAGGTAATTATTACACATGTATATGGTGTTGAATTGAGAATGCATGTATAAAGAGATGAGTAAAAACGCGATAACATAACGTCTTTGTATGAGATGGTAATCTTGCAACTGGCTCCACTGTTGCTTAACTAATCAATAAATATAAATTTAAAATGACCTATACAATTCGTCACCTATATAAATTATTTGATTCTAATTTATTTAATGTAATTTTTAATGTATAAATTTTATGTATTTTAAATGTAGCTATTGAATATTAATGTTATTTACCCAGTGTTTGGCAGTTACAGTTTCTTTATCCCTATACTTCGATAACAGTACATTTTCATGGTATCGGTTTGAGTCTGAGCCAAATTGTCCAACGTATGAGGAAGGGAGACAACGAGTTACCCAATTTACATGTTGTTTTAAAAGTTTCAGTGATACACATCGATATGCAAAACGTTCAAGTCTATTTTGTAGAAATAACATATTGTGAGAAAAGAAAATAATATCATTACTATAAAATAATCTTTTGAATTGGGAACACACTCATATTGAATGAAATAATTACTAGGCGTTCATAAAACCATAAATGCTTCACATTTCTCCGAATATCATCATCGGATATTAATTTCATTAAGAGCTACGATTATTATCACAACAATCGCATCAGGGATATAACAAATTGAATTGCAAAGTAATAACATTATGCGTTGTACAAATTAAGTGCTAACCACAACCAGAATGACGTTTAATTTTAAACTATCGACGGGTGCGAGAAAACTGATTTTTGTTGGGGACTGGGAGCGGTCCGGGCTAGCGGTCGGGAGGAGGGCGCGTGGTGCGTATACCCCCACCTAGCGCCCAACAACAGTGTAACTCTACATTCTCTAAAGTTCTGAACGCCTAGTACTATTTGGCATTGACTAGGTGAGCCATCTGATAATTTATTACTCAATAACCGTACTGGAAATCAAATTAAAATTTCGTTGAATACGTTTTATTAATATTTTATGTAATTATAATTTTAATAAATTGTAATAGTAGTAAGAATATAATATATAACCATAAAATAACTATAATTACCAAACTGTAAGAGATATCAAAGGGGCAGTGAATATCTAATATTATGTAAGCATTATTTAATCTTTACACTTTTGGGATGCTAATCTATCATGAATACGCATTCCTCCGCTTTCTTTTTGATATTAGAAATAATTCTATAAAAAAATTTGGATAGTTCCTGAAAAAAAATTCGTTATTCCGAAATCAAAAGAGTTTGACAATAGTGTTCTTATTTAGGTCGATATATTATTATATGTATTGTAACAGTACAGAAAGTAGTTGAGACTGAAATAGTTTTACGCTAAGGCCTTAAGTGTATAAATATAAAACAAAAAAAAAATCCCTAGCACGGAATAAAAATTTACAGTGAGATTACATTAATAGATGTTTGAAGGAACTATTGCCAATTAATAGTTACATTTCTCTTTCCTTAGAAGTTACAGAATTTGTTTATAAATTTTAATATTCTTTTACTATTAGAATTAACTATTACTATAATAGAGAAAATGAAAAAGAGCCTTAATGTTTTATGCATAAATTGGAAATAATTAAAAAGGTTATCTATGAACGATTCATAATGCTCAGTTTAATCGGGAACATGAAATTTAGTAATATATATATTTTTTTATTATTAAAAGTAGAGAGAGATTTATTTTAGAAACGTAGTAATTGAAGGGAAAGATATACTTGTATTACGATATAAGCCCATTCTAAGGTTAGGCATTTATGTATAATATAATTCAAAGAAAGATAATCGATACTGTACCGCCTAGGTATTGATTCTGTTCTGAGTGACCATAATTATTAAAAATATTATAAACACAAAAAAAACGCGATCATCTCACGTTTTAATTCAGATCTATTGTATAAGTATTAAAAATTGTTAAATAACCTAATAAATAAATAAATCTCATCATCATCTCAACACATATACGTCTCCATGTTTGTTTCGAGCTTCCTCTACAATGTGAGAGAAAATTACCTACTATACCATGCTGGTCAGACATGTTTATATAGGGTCTCATTTACAGTTTATTTCTCTTGCATAAATTTTATATGCATATTGTATCCCTTAGTGGTTTTTGGAACATATTTACTTTATCACTACACGGAAAATGTACGGAATATCCAATTGAAAATTTGAATCTTCTAAAACCTCGGATACAGGATACTGCTACTATATGCTAGAGTGATGTTATAAATTCTCAGACTTTAGTAATATTTTATATTTTTTTTATATTTAATAAATAACATATTTATTATGTTTTAATAACATGTTTATTATGTTTTAATAACATGTTTATTTTATTGAAACTAGTGCTAGTGTAGTTGAAATATTATTCAGATTTATTATATATTTTTTTTTGTTTTAGAAATATATTTTTTTAAAGTTATTTTACTGTTTAAACAATTGCAATTATATGACTCACATCTCATCAAATTGTATAAATCATGGTGTTAAGACTATCGACTTATACAATCCAAGTTAAGAGGGTACCTACTTATTGCGATATTTATAATTGAAAGTGTACCTATACATTTTTTTTAACAATAGTCAAATTTCTGTGCAGCCAGTCTTAAGTACAGCAAATAGATCATAATGGTATTTATAAGGGTTACCATAATTAAAACTTAGTAATTTTCAAGTTTGTACTCACTGCAAAGTATTGCCATGAGGGTAAGGGCGAACTTTGAGCTTATTAAAAATAAGAACATCTTTTAAATAAATAATAATATAAAGTTTAATATCTATTAAACTGACAGAAAAGAAAAATCGCTTAGTGAACAAAAGAGAAAATATACTGAACGATTTTATCGTTGTCATTTTATTTATGACAACACCCTGTATAAAGGGACCAATACTTGTATTGTAAAAGACTTTATGAACATACAATTAACAAGCACAAATTACGCACAAACTCAGAAAAATTATTGGTGGATCCCACAAAGCTTATCCACATATTGGAATCGAATACGTGATATTATACACGACAGGTTGGTATCATTATCACTACGCCACCTATAAAGTACAATGTTCGGGTTACATTTGTACTTGTATTGATAAGAAATAACAATGTCGGTTCCATATAAAGGCTCATAGTCTTTCAGCGTGCTATTTATAGAACTATTTTCGGTATTTCTCTACGTGATAAACTCCTACAGAAATCCGTAGAAGAACCGGTGTGCGACATAGATCGAGGCACTAGTACGTTATAGTGGCAATGGACGAGCTACATCGCTTGTTGAACCGACAACCGTTTGGGAAGAAAGGGTCTCGAGTAGTGACTACGAAACGGATGATGCAGCGTAGCAGAGCTCCAAAAAAAAAATAAAGGGTGGACTAACGACATTATTATTAGTCGCAGGTAGCATAAGATCGCCACCGAAGACAAAATTCGGGTACCGGTGGCCCGCTCACACGGCGAAGAGAGGTGTTTGCAGGGTGGGTCCATGGGGTTGCGCCGCCTCTTCTGTCGCCCCGGACCGATTTGTCGGGGCGCGACCACATCCATGGTCCACCATGCGAAAAAAAAAAAAGGTAGCATAAGATCGCTCTGAGTGGCATTCTCGAAGGGAGGCGTATGTCCAACAGTAGAAGTCTACTGGTTGATGGATGGATGGATAATAATTCATTCATCATTACCCTCTTATCAAAATTCCTTGGGAGTTGACTCAATATGTATTCTTTTTCCATTGAACATATTGCAAAAGTTATTGGAGGTAGTTTTATAACCGGCCGCCTGCTTGGCAACAACTCTTCTTGAGAATGTAATTGTCGACCACATGGCATTAGATGAAATTAGCCCAGGTCGATATAAATTTCATAGTCGTTAATTACAACATCGACAAGCAAAGTAAGGGTTGGTAGTATTCGTAGCCATAACCACATAGCAAATAGTAATATAATATTATAAATTTTATTATAAAGTTGTTGTTTATTAAGTAGATATATTTTCCCCACTTGAAAAATGTTAGTTAATGTAATTTCAGTGTTAACCCTGTTATGAAAGCTATTTTGTTTTAAGTCCTCTAAAATATATTCTTCTTCTCTTTCTGAAGTCTATATATGTACGTTTCACTCTTGGGTACGGATATCAAACATTACAAGAGGTAAATTGACCTCCTTCACCAAGCTGAGTGGAAATAAAATTATATATCAAGTATTCTTTCTCTTATCTACTTACATCTCTTCATTGATATTTATGATACCCGTTGAGAGGATATAAGTGATGATTTGTATCTACTATTTTTAAATATGAATATTTACTAACAATTTAGATTAAGTATTACTAACAATAATGAGTTTTGTTACTTTAATAAATAATGATTATTATTATATATTTTTGTTCTATCACTATACGGAAAATAACAAATTAATCATTATTATTAAATTGCTGTACGCGATAAGACCGCCTAATTGTACCAAAGTTATTTTTTTTGTCTTTTCTTGTTTTATTCCTGTATATATAGTGTACAATAAAGACTTATTATTATTATTACTTAACTTTTTTTAAATTAAGTTCTAACTCTTTTGCAAAATATTAAGGATATTTAATAATAATATTAATATATTTCCAGAAGGCTTTACCTTCTGGAAATATATTGTATACGATACAATAAAATGAGATTCAAAATTTAAAACTATATTTTAATATTTAATAGTTAAGGCGCTGTCTGTTAAACTCACAAAATTGTGCACGGCATATAACACCCATTTAAATCAAATGTAAACAAAAGAGTTTATAACAAATTATGAATAATACTTATCGAGCTTCTGATCTTATTGATCAGATAAAAACATAATTTTCTTACATTGAATGTTCTCATTATATGTAAGAAAAAATATAACAATTTTAAAAAAAGATATTAATTTTGTCCTTTATTGTCAAGTTTAATTATTTTAACTGAAAATAATCCATATTTAATAATAACTATGCATTTTCGTTGCGCTGATATAAAATTTTTACGCCTATTTATAAATAATGGACACTAGATAAATACATGTAAAACAACAAATTTAAAAATATTATTCATTGAAATTTGCTCTGTAATAATTTTAATGAAATATAATAACCATATCTAGTGAAATAACTGGAAGACAAAATATTTTGCTATCCTTTGAAGTCGCGTTTAGTTATTGTAAGTGGGTGCAATCCATATTAGATAAGGGCGCTACGCCGTAGCGCGCCGTACGCATAGATATAAATTTTCTATGCTAATAAAACGTTATAAAATAGCGATTATTTATTTATTAATTTTAAAAGAATGAAAATAAAACGTTTTATTTATGCTGTTTTATTTTTATATTTAATGGAAACTTGTTACATAAGAACTTTTTAAAATTTTTATAATACCATAATAAATAAAATAACTAAATAACATCTAAAACAAATTATGTATATTTTACTGTCCTCTAAAATACTGTTTAACTAACGTAACTGAATGTAATCTATATTTAATAATGGCGCTACATCGCAGCTGCAAAGGCATTAAATTTCTTTATCGATTAATGTAAAATAAAAAACAGCGTTAGTATTTGATTTATTTTCTAATTCTAAAACTGTAATTTAAAGAATTGTTGATCAATAAAACCATTTTCAAATTTATAAAACAATATTCCGGATAATTATCTATATAATTTCTAGAATAAATTATGTTTCACCGTCGTAAATAGTGTTTAATTATAATGGATGTAATCTCTATTAAATAATGGCGCTACGTCGTAGCTACGCAGATATTACGCGCCAACTTGCGATAATCATGAAGCGTTTACAGATTGAAAGAGAGAGTTGGGACACCGAAACCCGCTTTTCCACATTCCGACGATAAAAGGGAAAACCGTTCCAACTTTGAGTTGGAATAGGATAAAGATAAGATAAAACCGAAGGTGTGAGTGAGGGGTAAAATATATGTAAGAACTCACCTCTTCGGCGATTCTGGTAGCCTGGTAGCTTGTTACAGGTACCGTAAGGTCGCGACGGGTTTTACAGAGCACAGCGGGCGAGCTGTTTCGACGGCTCGACGGCGCTGACTGCAATCGGAACGCATTTGGTTGGGGGTGGTGCATTTTGTGCAAGCGAGACTGCAGCACCCGCCCATTTCCCTCGTGCCTCACTTTCCCGCCCTAGTATTCGCATTAACTTAGAGAACTTACAGTACTGTAAATTGCAATTACACACCTGATTGAATTGTGCGATAGTTTTAGTTTTTAATTATATAGAGATAGCATTAAAAAATAGTTGAAGCTGTTAGTTTCATTAAAGAACCTTTAACGCGTCTTGTTACGCCGGCACGAAATATTTTATGAGTGAGACGGCTTATAAGTCTCCCAAATATAAACTGACGAAATATGTACTTTATATTTATTATTTCTTTTTGATAATCAGTAACGGTAGAAGTCTGGGTAGCCCCTCCTACGTGTCGTCGGTTGCCCATGGTGACCGCCAGTCGCCACCGCGATCTCAACCTGTGTTGTCAATTTGCTACAATTTGGAAGCGGTGTCGTTATAATCCTACAATATTATTGATAAAGTAATTTAGCATTATTCAATCACAATTTGCCAGATTTTTTTTTACATATATCTGTTTAACTCGTGTAGCGAAAATTGTCGTCTTCACTTAGTATTCAGTGGGAGTTAAGAGAGAGTAGTTAACAGCGCTCAGCTGGATAGTAACACAAATGGTCGTCAATCCACACGGCAACTGTGGCAATTATTACAATATCCTCCTTCATAGGGAGGATCATGATTGACAGCAGACATGGACAGCCTGCATAGAATTAGAATGGGTGTATATAATTTTTCAATATATATAATCCACTAAATGTCAAGATTCAGTCGACTTTATTATTTGTGTCAGTCCATAGACATCCACTCCTTGACATAAGTCTCCAAAACCACGCGTTGATAATTATTTAATCGCCAGGCTTGGCAGTTGGGTTAGCTTAGGTTAGAGAGCACAGTTGATGTTACTAGTTTCCAAGGAGGGCGCTGTTCCTCACTCTTCTGGTGACCCTACAGCTGATTTTTACGACTCCCACAGAACTAAGGGATTGCGTTGAAGGTGATGATTCATTCCCAATACATAAAACATACACGTCTGTAAATTAAAAATAGAGAATAATATATTGTTTATTAAAATCTTTGAACTCAAACAATTTTTATGATAATTTATGCACCATCTGTATAGTGATGAGGTGAAAATATAACTAGTCGCAACCACTTTCTATATATATATACATATATATATATATATATATATATATATATATATATATATATATATATATATATATATATATAGTAACATCACTATAAGAGATAGAAATTAATAATGCGAGTTCAAATCTGGTACCATTTAAAAGCGTCGTATTATGCTTATATACAAAATAATCATCATTCTCCTCCTCTTATTGCAAATGCTTGGGGTCGATACAATATGTATTCTTTTTTCATAGTACATATTGTAAAAGTTATTGGCAATAGTTTTATGACCGGCGGCCTGCCAGACTTCAACCCCCCTTGGGTCAATAATTGTTGACCAACCGACATCAGATGGAGTTGGCCCAGGTCCTTATAAGATATTATACAAAATAAAAAAGAAGAAAGAAAGAATTATATAAAAGAAATGTAGGTCAGATATAGGAATTACTACACGACTTTGTACTGAAATATATGTTTTTTATCTAAGGTTAAATGTTATAAATTTTATATGAAAATAATTTTAAGCAGATATTTTCGGATAGTTAAAACAAAAATCTCTATAAAACCCAATAAAATAATTTTATATTGCTAATACATACGAACCTTTCCGTGTGGTGACGGAGTAAGAATACAATTCACCACCGTCATCATCTTACCCGTGGGTGATCGTACGAGACGATTAAGGGATATAAAACGCATATAATATCTATGTGAGAGACGGAAAACTCGTAACAAAACCCTATACCAACACGTCTGACCAGCGTGGTATAGTAGGTCAATTACCCTCCCATTATGGAGGAGGCTCGAGCCCAACAGTGGGACATATATGAGCTGAAATGATGATGATGACATATGAACTCACATGGGCGGCAGTAACACTTACCAATAAGTGTGCTGCTTACTTGTTTGCCACCATAAGTAATAAAAAAAAAATTTAAAATGATTTCAGTTACTTTAATTTTTATATTCTATGTTATATCATATAACGTAGTCTTAACAATTGCATTCGTAAGGAATAATTTTAATAATTTAACATGACACTTGTATGACTACATGTTCATTATTGAATGCGAGTTATAGTTACGTGGTTTGTTGTTCACAACTATAATAACTATGTACAATCATTCAAATTATAAATATGCCTATCACACAACCGGCATATTACCGGTTGCCTGTCGTAATTCACTTGTATATTACAATTATAGCATTAGTATTCCCACGCTTTTATGATAAAAACGATAAAACCATCAATTTAATAGTCAATATTCATCTATTTGTAACTGTCTTAATTTACTTATTTAAACTTTAATGGTGCCTTTTAAATGTACATTCTTAATCTATTAACTACTATATATATACTATATATATACTATATATATATACTATATATATACTATATATATTTATTAATATCATCAAACTCATACAAGTGCCACTGTTGGGCTCGGTCTCCTCCGTAATGGGAGGGAAATTAACTTACTATACCGCGCTGGTCAGACGTGTTGGTATAGGGTTTTGTTTCGAGTTTTCCTTCTCTTGCATGGATGTTACATGTGTTTTATATCCCTTAGTCGTCTCCTACGATCGCTCACGGTTAAGATGGTGGTGAATTGTATTCTTACTCCGTCACCACACGGATTATCAATATAATGAAGAATATTTGATAAACTTGGATACATTGTCCAACTCCTGATTTGTATGTCAAAATTATGTAGATTTTTAAATACTTATTATCTGTTAAGAATCACAGCAGGTTCGCCCATTATTTTTGTATTGTTGCTGAAATATTTTAAATATATAAGAGCTTTACATCGACCTGCGTTAACTCCATCTGATGTCGTCTGGTCAACAATTTTATTTGTACCCAAGGAGGGTCGATGTATGGCAAGCGGCCACTCATAAAACTTCTGCCAATAAATTTTGTAATACAGGTGGATATGAACAGGAAGGATCCTGCTCCTATCCTAATTACTCGGGGTCGACGCAATATATAACCTTATTCCATCGTACATATTACAAAAGTTATGGGCAGAAGATTTCAAATTAGTTTATCAGTGATTATAAAATATTCAGTACTTCAACTGCATTTACAAATACAAATCAAAGTAAAACTGTAAAAGATTTTAGTTCAGTATGAAGTTTATATGGTTAATATATGTATAAATGTTTATTACGGACTTGATCGCACAGATGGCGTAGTTGTTAAGATACCAACATTCGCCGATCCGTGGGTTCGATACCCACGAGAGACAATACCTTGTGTGATCCACAAATTGTTGTTCTAAGTTTGGGTGTAATCTGTTTGCGTTAATTGCATGTTTATAAAGTCCCCCACAATACAAGGATTATTTCCTTAGTTCGCGTGGTGTCTTTATTGAACAAAAAGGTTTGAACTGTAACCTTATTTGATCTAGCTATAATATAGCTTAGATAATGTAAGGTTCGAACCCCGCTTGTGACGTCATTTTTCGTTTCGTAATCGGGTATTTATAAATAATTAAGCATATTAAACGCTAAAAATTTCAGTAATTTAGATAATGTAATTTAAGAAAACAAAAACTTGAAATATAACCCTATAATAATTAATTTGATCAGCGTGGTAAAATTCCCTTCTAATGGGAGGGAAATTTGCAGGAGGCTCCAGCCAAACAGTGGGACATATATGGGCTGAGAAGTAAACATAATAATCGACAATTTCGAGAATCGCATTGCCAACTAGGAGCGGTACAGGAATGACATGGACATTTGACATGACTTTCGTCTTGTCCATGTTCATTCGTAAACCCACTAGTTGGAATACCCTGCTGAGATAGTTGAGCGTGGTGCCCAGGTCCTCCATGGATTCGCCATGACGATAATATCATCTGCGAATCGAAGGTGAGTGATGTATTCGCCATGTGTATATAAAAAAAATATATCTTAACTGGAAATGTTTTTGAGATAAATCAATTTATTACACCATATTATTTATTATTATATTCGTCTAAGCACAACCAATTATTATGTTACGGTAACAACATATGTAACATACGTTTATAATATTTTATTAGTTCAAAAATCACTATCAATTTAGGCACTCAATTTTGTAACAGAAAAAGATACAGCTTGTATTTTAAAAATGCTACAAAATCCACGCATAGCAATTTTAAAACTCTATACTTTCATATTAAATTCTATACTGACTGGAGTACAACTCAGGCAATATTATGTCTATATTCTTGCAACTTTGTACAAAGCATAATAAAGACTATGATAAAAATGTTGCAGGCTTTCTTATCAGAGTCTTCTCGTCTGTATCTAAATTACAAAATCTTAATAAGATGTTACGATCCAAAGGTAACATAGTGTTTGAAATTGTTACATTGTCATAATATAATTACATACATGGGTACATATGTAGACAAAGTATTCCTAAAAATAATTAACCAAAATCTAGAATGAAAATCTTATGCCAACTGGGATATCACCAATAGAGAAGGGTGCCTCCCTCCCTCCTTCAATGTAAAAACCATCCCATCTCAGATAAAATTCCAAAAATCATTGAAATATCTTCTGTCAATTATTCAAACATACAATAATTCTCAAATATCTTTAATGCTTTCAAATTCTTCATGCTTTTCGTATGGTGACGGAGGAATAATACAGTTCACCAACCTTTATTTCACCTGTGGGTGTCATAAAAGATGACTAAGGAATAATATGTATATAACATCTATGCAAGAGAAGGCAAACTCAAAATACAACCCTATACCAACCCGTTTGACCAGTGTGTAATAATAGGTCAAGTTTTCTTCTATTATGGAGGAGACTCGAGCCCAGCAGCGGGTGGTGAGTGTATGAGTCGAGATGATGGTAGTGATCTTTAATGCAAAGAATTTGTCACTCAATTAGTATATGTAAATTAGTATTATGTAAGTTACAATATGTATCGCTATGGGTTATATGCCAGTCGCAGTTAGTGTGATGAAACTCCCAAGTTTTCTCCTAGAGTTCTCTTATTCAACTTTTGCGACCTCCATGACAAGGCAAGGCATGTCGACACATTGTATTTTAATTCCGTCCTACACGGCTATAACTATTATTACATAAGTTAAATTATTTTGATGATTTAACCAACAATATTACTCTATCCATTTGAAAAGTTTTTGATACGGTTTCTATAAAGTCAAATATATATGTATAATCTCATATACATATGTATATAGTGAAGGAAGCATTGAAGTTGCTAAAAAGTTCAAAAAAGTTGTAAGAAAAGTATTATTATATTTATTTGGACGTGAGTGCAGAAACCAATAATCTGTAAGTTTATTTACTAAGTTTGCAGACGCAAACGCGTTATTAATATGAATATACTTCCTTATCTATTGTATAATGAGCTTCATACGTACAGTATACAATACCAGGTGCTAATATATTATACCTACGTTTTTATATATAGTGATAGTGATTTAATAAACATTTATTATGACTTTTTAGTATCATATTAGTATAAAAAGAACACTAATCAAAATGAGACGTTAAAAGACATGCCATTTTTGTAACTTAAAGGTGTTTCAGATAGCCATTGATATATGATGTAAATGTTTACCTGGTAGTCTTATTTATTTTAGTATAACTTTTAGTTGATACATTAACATAATATCATTTTACTTAAAATTAAAATTAATGCACAATTAATGAAGTTATCATAGCATGCTTAGGAAGCTGGACGGGCCATTGAAGACAAGGATCGGGTTCCGGTGGCCCGCTCGCTCGGAGAAGAGAGGTGCGTCGTAGAGCGAGTCTATGGGGTCGTACGGCGCTTTTCTTAGTCGCCCCGGACGGATTAATGACCGCACCATAGCCCGCCTCCAAAAAAAAAACATGCTTAGGAATGACGAAAAATTAAAGACAATGATTATAATTTATAAACATAACAAGAGAAAATTTAATTATTAATTGATGCTGAATAAGAAACTGACTCGAGTTTACATATTAGTTAGTTATAAATTAACAACTAATTGAACGTGTTATCACTGATGACAATACCGACTATTTATATTTTAGAAAAAAGTAATTAAATATGCACTTTACCTTTAATTCAATTAAAGGTTTTTGATACTCTGTATATTAGTTTAGCCTGTTTAGAGTTGTTTTGGTATGGAATTATAACAAATGCCTAAATCGATAATCTGTAAGATACATTGAAAAATAATTATTATAAAATTCAAGACAATCAATGTAGTCTCGGATTAATTAATTGTAACGAGAAACTATATCAAAAGTTTTCTACAGAAAATCATGCTGTTAAAATTAATATGATTAAATGTATTTAGATATGTTGATAATTTTTTATGTAATCTAAAAGAAAATGTAAGATACCTCATTATTATTGAAGTGAAAACTTGTTAGCGGTGTTGTGCACTTTTTGGGATGGGTAAAAAATATTAAACTTGCGTCAGGTCACGTGACCTGTTCGAAAATTCATAAGACGGAGAGAGAAGACCGTAGGAGAGGAAGTAATAATATAATATCTGTATAATATAATATAATATATTTAATGTGTATTTATTGTATGGTCACACCCATACATACTCCCTATTTTTTATTTTTTGCGGTGGGCTATGGCGTGGCCACGCTCCGCCAAATCTGTCCGGGATTACGGAAGAGGCAGCGCGCAACCCCATAGATCCACCCAGCAAGCACCACTCTTCGCCGTGCGAGCGGGCCACCGGTACCTGATCTTTGTCTTCGGTGGCCCGCCCGGCGGTTTACCCTCGCGGGTTCCTCTCGTGTTGACGCCCCGACAGCTTTCGCCATCGGGGCGTCGTTCTCACGCGGTGGCCACACGTCGAGAGACTATTCCCCGGTCCGATCACCCGAAGCCTCGGTTAGGGCGGCATCAGGCGCAGATATTCGCGCCTGCGCCGCCCGAGGCGCCGGTGGCGGTCCGAGTCCGCATGGAGGGAATCCTCCCGGACTCCTTCTGCGAGATGACAGCCTCGCAGAAAGCGGCGACCGCGTCCCAGTTACTGATGCTGTCGACCATCGCTTTCACGACAGCTGGCAGCGTCAGGTCGGCACCGATGACAACGACGAGATCACGGCGCAGTCCGTTATTTTTTTATACTTATTTGCTTTTTTTCATAGG
Organism: Lymantria monacha; assembly: GCA_905163515.2. NCBI lineage: Eukaryota > Metazoa > Arthropoda > Insecta > Lepidoptera > Erebidae > Lymantria > Lymantria monacha. The sequence continues at coordinate 13,932,410 of LR991091.1, read as the reverse complement.
CTTAAATTTTCACTTCTGTCGGCAGTCCTCATGACTGCTTTGTGTTTTTTTTATTCGTACTAATCCAAGCTAATGAATTTTATATTGTGGTAACCATACAATAATGTAGGAGCTTTCGCGAATTTTACTTTTTTTTATATTTACGTCAATCCAAATTTCATTGTAGCTTTATTACAAAGAAATTTTATTAATGCTGTAGGCAATTATTTGTATTTAATAACGTGATACCAATAGATAATATATTTTCTTATTCTATTTCACTGATAAAATATTAAATTACAAAATTATTTTTTAATATTGTAATAGAATCATTTAATTAAATTCACTACAAATTCTTCGGTCTATCTGGGTAAATTCAATGATTTTTCATTTCAATGCTCACGACATTATCAATCGTAACACTGATATTGAAATTGAACCTTGATATTGGATTCTGAATTACTTCATTATTTGTATTATGTATAATTATATAGCATAAATGAATATATTAAAGTCTCGACACTCGCTGTGAAACATTATCAATGATGAATACATTCATCTTACTGTATATGAAAGGCCGATAATATTTACGTAGTTACCTCATTATTATCATAAAGAAAATCGACGGCTCGTGAACTGAAGATCTTTTCAGGGTTGTCAGATCCAAATATGCTACTATGTGGATAAATTAATTAAACAAAAACTGAAGCTCTATGCTTTTTTCCGTGTGGTTACAATTCACCACCCCCTATCTTTCCCGTGGGTGATCGTACGAGACGACTAAGGGATATAAAACGCATATAACATCTATGCAAGAGAAAGAAAACTCGAAACAAAACCATATATCAACACGTCTGACCAGCGTGGTGTAGTAGGTCAATTTCACTCCCATTATGGAGGAGGCTCGAGCCCAACAGGGGGACATGTATGGGTTGCTGTGATGATGATGATGATGATGAAGTTCTATGAAAATACGATCTAAATATGAAAGAGGTCTTACAGGTTAAGTCGTGATATGATCATGCATTATTGACCCACCCATGATATTTTTTGCATTATTTTTTATCAACAAGATGTATCTTGGTTTAAAGGGCTTCACATAAGAGTAAATATTGTGAGGTAGCGGCGACGATTACTATAAACCTTTATTTCGTTTGTGGATGTCGTAAAAGACAAATAAGAGATTTATCGACTTGGGCCTATCCCACCTGACACCGTGTCAGGTGGGATAGGTAATTTAAAATTAATTTAAAATCACCGGTCAACAATTACATTTCCAAGGAGGGATGACCTCAGGCCGGACTTAGAACTATTGCAAATAACTTTTGCAATGTATACAATGGAGGAGGTCTGCATATTATGTCGACAACAAGTAATTAGGTTAAGAACAAGGTCATGATGATGATGATGAAATAAGAGTAAATACTGATTAAATTATATGTAGAATAAAAATTCGTTTAAAAGAAGTAACTTGACGCGCTCGCTGAGTTTCTTGTCATATCTTCTTAGCTTTCAGCCAAGTTCCGATTTGATGGTAGATTATTAGATAGTACTCTCAAATAAAATGTCAAATTGATAATATAAGTGCTCTTATAAGGCTTATATACATAAATGATTATTTTTGATTTGATTTACAAGATGTAGCACAAAGTATACGCCAAAAGAGAAATTGAAAACTATAATTATTTCTAAAATGGATATGTATTGCTGTATTACTTTGGTTTAACTATATCAAACAACAATCAATCAATCATTAATTTAATCAATCCTTACTAATATTATAATTGCGAATTAATTGCGAGTAACTGTGTCTGTCTGCCACTCTTTTACGCCAAAACTACTGAACCGATCTAAATGAAATTTGGTACCCAGATAGTCTAAATCCTGATAAAGGACATAAGCTACTTTTTAATGCAAAAGAAAGGTTGTAAAGGGGCATGAAAAGTTGTAAGGAGGTATCGTCATTTTTAAAGCCAGAAGCTTGAAACTTATTTTTAGGCTATTGATTAGATATAAATAAATATGACATTAACATGTAAAAATTTACCCTTAAGGGGTAAAATAAAAATAGGGGATGAAAACTTTAGGAAAGTAACCTTTTACGCGGGCGAAGCCGCGGACAGAAGCTTTACTAGCTTCTGCCTTATATATATTTACCAACATTTCCTTTCCTGCATAATAGACAGCTAAGGCCTGCAAGTAAACCATGTCACTGGCGAAAAGAAAATTTGGAAACACTTTGCTAAGTCGTTTGGCCTTCGTGAGAGTGAGTCAATTTTCTCCTCTAATCTCCCCTTCTAGAAGAGTTTCATGTATATTAATGGATAGTATATGGTCTGAATAAGGAAAATATGAACAAATGGATTTTGGATTAGCATTGCATTTATTTCTAGTTTTCATTCTCTGAAAGAAAGAAACGTTCATTGCAGTGTTAAATAAAAAAAATAGCTAATACTGATAAGAATTTATTGTAGTAATACAGAATTTGGCACGATGCCCGGCTGATGCCAATGTATCATCCTATCTCGGGCTGATCCCACAGAGACATAGGGGCTTAAAATTATTGTTATGTCAAAGAATTAACTGAACTTCGTGTGTATGTGTTACTACAGGAAACCGCGTATGTAATAATGTCCTATATCGCATACTACTTCCTTTTAGTTGTCTTCTTACTTATTAGTTTTTATTGCCCAAATTTTTGAGCTTTCGAACTTCTATTCTCGTTCAACTTTCACCGTGCTATCAAACTCTGTGTAATGCGCTCGTATCTTTTTGGGGTACCAAAGCGCATTACACAGAATTTAGGAAATACATTTATGGGTTCGTTGGGTAGGTTATTATGATATTATCCCAGATTTCTGGTGTTGGTCCCCTTAGATCTGTTAAATCATAAAACCTTGCCTCAAAGAAAATATTTAATTCAAAATATTTTATTTTATTATTTATAGAGGTGAGTTATCGATCTATGTGGTTAAAAGCAGTGACTTTTAAGTTATATGAATGTCGCAGTCATTTTTTTTTTTTTTTTCTATCTAGTAAATTTAAAGGATACGTGTTTTATGGCAATAAGGATTTATAAATATCAGCGTTACACATAATTTTTATGTTACTAGAGTAAAAAGTATCCGGATATGAGCCTGCCTATGGACGGGAAGTGCATTTGTATATCAAGAGATAGAGCGATCGCCGGATGTACTGGGATTGAAAGGCAAATATAAAATGATTTACAAATGTTTATTTTACTTTAAAATCATATAATAATCCGAACATTTTTTTTCAATAAAGAGTTACACTCTTAAAACATTGACATTGAATAAATGTGTTATTAAATACTTAATCATCTAAGGGAAATATCAATCAATATTTTTTACAGTCACAATTAGAATGTGCTGAGGTATTTATAGGCATGTATCGGTAATCAATAATAAAGGTATCAATAGTGGCAGGACCACGTTGTAGACAGTTCTCTGTCTGCAGCCGCGGGCCGGTCCGTCCGGGGTAGTACCACACTCTCGCAGAAGATCGACGTCTGACGACGGCAGTGACACTTGTTTTTTAATTTTTTTTTTTAATTGCTGTGGAAACGCATTTGCGCGCTATCCCCCGCCGGTGACAGACAAGGGGGAGTGTAGGACTCACCGGCCAGCTGGAACCCGACCGGAATACCCACTAAAACCACAGCGGCCCGGGAGGCGGAGAGATCGTCTAGTGACATTCGATCCCCAGCACCCCCACGCTTGGCCTTCTGGCCACGTCCTATCGTCCCTCAAGGCGGTGGGAGGAGATGCGCGTAACTGACGCAAGTGCCTCGCGTTCCCGCTTCGCGGTCTCCTTCCTTTTCATAATGGCCTCACAAAAGGAGGCCATCGACGACCAGCACCTGTCACTGTCAAGCATCTTCGAGATGATGGTCGACAACGACAGGTCTCTCCCAATGACCGCCGATAAGACGTAGCGCTGGGGCCCCCAGGTAGGGCATACCTCTGGAGTGTGACGCGCATCATCTACTGGCGCACCACACTCGTGACATCCTGGGGCCCCTTCTCTTCCAATTCTGTGCAGGTACTTACCAAAGACCCCATGCCCGGTAAGCACCTGCACCATCCTAAAGCTTAGGCTGCCGTGCCTTCTATTAATCCAGAGGTGGAGATGTGGCGTAACCGCCTCCACAGTCCCCCGCCCTGTTACGGGGGACTCCAGATCTTCTCTCCACCGCTGAGTGACTCCCCTTCGGGCCACTTCCAGTACTCTGCCCACAGTGACACTTACCATTAGGTGTGCTGTCTGCTTGTTTGCCACCATAAGCAATAAAAAAAAGAAAAAGGGTCTTCTGGTCATATCCTTACATTAGTTATTTGAAATTATTTATTTATTCCTGATGTTTATGCGAGTATTACACATTGGAAATAAAATCATGTTACAATACAATAGAATAATTCTTTATTTAACGTTAGTACCATTAGGCAATCTGGTCGTATACTGTAATTTTTCTAGACGACCTTAAGGATGAATTTTTATTTTTATTGAGCAAGGGTGCTACCCAAATGGAAGAGGAAAGAAAGAAAATAAATAGAAGAAATAACTTAATAATATACAGTATATCTACACATATATTACTTGTCATATATATATATATATATATATATATATATATATATACGCATATTGCTATATACATGAATTATTATATAAATACACATCATCATCAGCTCATATATGTCCCACTGTTGGGCTCGAGCCTCCTCCATAATGGGAGGGCAATTTACCTAATATACCACGCTGGTCAGACGTGTTGGTATAGGGTTTTGTTTCAAATTTTCCTTCTCACGCATGAGAGTGAGAGTCGAGAGAGATAGGAGAGAGAGTGTAAAAACATGAGAGTGCAAGTTATTTTATTAATTTACAGTACATTGTTAGTTACCATAAGGTGAAACATAGTCTAGGTTTTGTTAATTGAGGTGCGTGACTGGAATACTTCCTTATGGTGCACCCTGGAAGCGTCAGTTATACGGCTAAGATTTCGGCAATAGCTCTCTGGATGGCATGTAGCGTCTCTCACTCGCGCGAACGGCAAACCCATCTGACCAAGCTCAGGGCCGGATTACTGTGGAGGCAGAAACTCCCCCAAAAATAGTACCGAATCCTAAGCTTGGCCGCTCGGCGAGAGTGTGCATGGCTAACATTTTTGAACGGTACATAATCGTAGGAAACGTAAAACCCTAACCAAAACAATGACAGAAGCCTCAAAGACAAGGTATCCCCCAGAGGGTCTCAGCCTCGTCTGGAAGCCCCTCATCGAACCGGTATCTGAGCGCGAGATGCATTGCAAATACAAATGACCGTGTCGTTAGAGGTCAGGTTGGAGGACCTCTCCTTGAAAGTACGGAAGTGCCCCCTAGGTAAGAGGGACAGCTCAGACTCCAACAGAATATTTTTATAGTTACCAAGTTACACAACATTTAATGACCTCGATATGTTTGTTTGAAGGCTGAGGCCCCTGGATGTGAGCCATCCCTATATTAATGGCGCTGTCTACTTATATCTTTAGAGAGCTACAGAACTTGAATAGCGACCGATTTGATTATTCCCAATTTGTTATTGATTTTTCTATTTTGACTCTGACCTTGTAACCATTGAAAGTACATAGTTCTGTAGCTAAAAATTATAATCGCGTAGTGATAACACGAAGGTTACTGATAAATTGTAAGCTGTTTATGTTGAGAATGTGGGTATTTCATATTCTCAGCTCATACGGACTCCAATTTTCTCCATAATAAAAGGGAAATTCACATATTCTCCATGTCAGATGTATTCTCATAGGGTTTTATTTTGAGATTTTCTTCTCTTGGCATATCCTGCCATTTTTTATCACAACCACGGGCAAAGGATGGAGTGGTGATTTATATTTTTATTGAATCACCACACGGAAAATGTGGCAATCATAGAAAATCCTATCTGGGTAGTCCTACGCTGCGTCGTCAGTTTCGTGGTCGCCACTCGGGTACCGTCTCCCCAACGGTTGTTGATTGCCATGCTGACCACGGATGTTAAGGAAGCGATCCCAGTGACCAGCTCAGTGGCGATGGGAAGGGAAATACGGTGGTTTATGGGCCACGCGCCGCCCTTTTGTCGCCCCGAATGGAAGGGACGGCGTGTGTTCAGATGATAAAAAAACAAAACGGACTTCGACGAACCTGTGGCCTGTCCATCGCCACTTCAACGTGCTAATTCTTAGGGCTATGTCAGTTACACTCGTTCTGCTACGGATTTCCGTATTCCGGATTTTATCACGTAGAGAAATACCGAACATAGCCCTCTCTATAGCACGCTGAGGGACTTTGAGGCCTTTTTATGAGGCCGACATTTAAAGATCACGTATTACTAGTATTTTACTCATTATTAATCATAATTTTGTACATTTTATACTTTTGTTTTAAACTTAATTTTATCTGTGTTAATATTTTAATAACTAAATAAAATTATGTATTAAAAATTTATTGCCGTTACTATATTATACTTATCTTAAAGTCTTTTGGCATTCTTATTTAGTATCATTTCATTAATTTTAAAACATATACATATGTCTTAAAAGATAATGAAAAGTTACTAAGTACGCTATATATATATATATATATAAGTGAATAATAAAAAAAAAAAAAAATAAAAAAAAAAAAAAAATATAAGTACGCGAATTGCTACGAATACTACCAGCACTTACATCGCTCGTTGGTTCCGTAAGAGACGACTAAGAACATCATATCGATTTTGGCTAACTCCATCTTATATCGTCTTGTCAATAATTACATTCACAAGGGTTGATATTAAATAGGCGACCGGTCATGAAACTACTGCTAATAACTTTGAGAAATATGTATGACAATAGTAAATATTGTGTCGACCCCAAGTAACTGGAATAAGAGCAGGGTGATGATGATGATGATGTATGTCGAGTTAAGTAATCCATGTCTCCCTATACTGTCTATGTTCCTGAACGGCTAAACTGGAAATGATCAGAACCTAATCTGATGTTAAATGTTCTTGTCGTTTTATGTCCACTAACAATAGCTATCAGCATAATAAAAGCTTGTTTAAACGTATTTGTGATTTAGATTTTGTTAATGTTAGGTAGATTGAGAGTTCAAATTTCCAGATTTCATTCTAGAATATTGAAATCATTCATAGAATCCAGTATATATGCATGTAATATTTTATGTAGTTATTATTATGATTTTGAGTGATGAATAAAACATTTTGAGCGATGAATAAAACATTTTGAGTTTATATATAACTTATTTTTATCAGTTGTGTGGTAGTGGTTACGAATACTACCAATCCTTACTTTATTCGTTTATGTCATAAAAGACGACTAAGAAACTTATATCTACCTAGGCCAACACCATCTGATGCCGCTAGGTCAACAATTACATTCCCGAGGAGGGTTGACGTCAAGCAGGCGGCCGGTCATAAAACTATTGCCAATAACTTTTGCACTATGTAAGAAGAGAACATATTACGTCGATCCCAAGTAATTGGCATAAGAGAAGGATGATCATGATGATGATATAACTTATTTTTATATTTTGTAATTGATTACTGCATTCTTCTAGTGGTCCCTAAATGTAGGCCTCATAACCAGGCTCAAAGTCGCTCAGCGTGCTATGGAGCGGGCTATGCTCGGGATTTCTCTGCGAGATAGAATCCGAAATACGGAAATCCGCAGACGAACGGGTGTAACCGACATAGCACAAAGAATTAGCACGCTGAAGTGGCAATGGCAGGCCACATCGCTCGAAGAACCGACAACCGCTGGGGAAGAAAGGTTCTAGAGTGGCGACCACGTACCGGACGACGCAGTGTGGGACGCCCCCCCACTAGGTGGACAGACGACCTAGTGAAGGTTGCTGGGCGTCGTTGGATACAGGCGGCACAGGACCGCACTCTGTGGCGTAAAATGAGGGAGACCTACGTTCAGCAGTGGACGGCAATAGGCTGAAATGATGATTCTTCTAGTTAACAGAAAACATTCGAAATTTAAGACTTTAATCTGTTATAAACCCTTCTTTTTCTGTACATGTTATACATTATTGCAAAATATGGAACTCTCGATATAGTATACTAGGACCAGTTCCCCCCTGTTGTGAATAAAGTGCATATCCAGGATATTTACTGAGAAACACTATTAACAATACATACATACATAGCCTCACGCCTGTTTCCCAGAGGGGTAGGCAGAGACTACGGATTGCCACAAACCACGGTCCTGACATACCTCCATCGCTTCATTCACGCTCATCACAGTCTTCATGCATGCTCTACGATTACGCGTACTCTTAATCTGACCTTTCACTAACACATCTTCAATTTGATCCAGGAAAGTACGACGTGGTCTTCCCCTTGTAGTCGTCCCACTCACACTCGCTTTGTATACTTGTTTAGTCAACCTTTCTTCACTCATTCTTTCCACGTGTCCAAACCACCTCAGCATACCCTTTTTTATCTTTGTCACTACTTCTTCATTCACACCACAGCGCTCTCTTATAACACTATTCCTAATTTTATCTTTCATACTTACACCACACATATTACGAAGAGCTCTCATCTCTACAGCATTTATTCTACTTTCATGTCTTCCCTGCCAAATCCAACTTTCACTGCCATACATGAGAGTGGGCACTAATACTCCCTTATGTACAGCTAGGCGTGCCTTTTTAGATACATTCCTACTCTTCATAAAAGCGTACAGTGCCCCATTCACTTTATTACCAGCATTCACTCTTCTTTCAATTTCTTAATCTGTTAGTCTGTCTTCTTAATCCGTTATAAACCCTTCTTTTTCTGTACATGTTATACGTTATTGCAAAATATGGAACTCTCGATATAGTATACTAGGACCAGTTTCCCCCTGTTATGAATAAAGTGCATATCCAGGATATTTACTGAGAAACAACATTAACAATATATGATAATATTGTATCTCAGCAAATATCCTAAAGAAAAGGAAGAAGATTTTTCAATTTTGTTATTTAATTTTAATTTATTAAAGATTCTCATGATCATATCAGCTCGTATAAGTCCCACAGCTGGACTTGACCATCCTCCACAAATTAGTTAAATTGACCTACTTGTACTTCACGGTGGTCATTGTTATAAGGTTTTATTTCGCGGTTTCCTTCTCTTATCTGCTATCATTATGATAACTTAGGATAAACAATTTATTTAGGTAGATCCAATTTTGAAACATAGGTCAGCTGTTGAATTGAACTCTGCTGGACAGCGTTTGGGTAATTTAAGAAACTTGTCTATACACACAGGTCACCTCTAGTCAGCAGTGGACGGGAAAGGGCTGAATGATGATGATGAAAATAACATTACTTCTATTTACCTGATAATGCTGAATACCTCGTAAATATGAGTATAGATTCTTCACAAAGGAAAATATAAGTTTTAACTTTGAGAAGAGAAGGAGTTCTAGTGAAGTTTTATTCAAATCAAACTTTCATCATGTTATAAGAGGCTAATTTCCTTATCGTGAAGAAAGTTTGGAACTAAGACCTTAGGACGTTTGTAGCTGAGAAAACCTGATGTAAACATGTTCAATGTCTATTTCTATGTATATTATATACTAGCTTCTGCCCGCGGCTTCACCCGCGTAAAAGGCATTTTCCTAAAGTTTTTCATCCCCTATTTATATTTTACCCCTTAAGGGTAATTTTTTTACAAAAATTTTATTTATATCTAATTAAGAGCCTAAAAGTAAATGATGATACTTCCTTACAACTTTTCTTCCTTCTTTACAACCCTTTTTTGCATTAAAAAGTAGCCTATGTCCTTTATCAGGCTCTAGACTATCTGTGTACCAAATTCCATTTAGATAGGTTCAGTAGTTTTGGCGTGAAAGAGCGACAGACAGACAGAGTTACTTTCGCATTTATGATATTAGTAAGGATTGTAAAGAATTAATAGAGGTCCACTTATTATTATACATTTTAATTAAATTTGTCCGGTTTTAAAATGAGTACACTAGCTACAGAGTTATCTCTTTGTCCAGGCACCTTTAAACAACAAATTGAACCTTAACTAGCAATTTCTCGTCAACGTCGATGCGCTGTCATTGATTTCAGTTTCTCACTACAATAACTAACATCCTTCTATTCAAAAGCTTTTAGGGTTGCCCTTAACGTTTCAAAAATAATACGTCTAAAAAATGAGCACTCAACCGTGCGTTTTGGTATAATAGAGGTTTATTAAAGAGCGTTTAAAAATGTAAAATAATATCTTCAACACAGTTTTTGGTGTGGCGATAGGATAATAATACAGTGTATCTCCAGATTCTCCAGCTTTTACTTGCCGTGGATGTCGTAAAAGGTCTCTAAAATATAAATTAGTGACTGCTAGTTCTTAGGATACGTATAGCAACACAGTGAGATCACAACGCACCTGCTAAGTGTGGATATTGTGTCATCATTCCCCATTTAATGAATGGATTCAAAAAAAATTATGCGTGCGTAGAAAGTACACATATCAGAAGTGAAACTTTGGCAAACTATTTTTAAATCTATTTTACATAAATAAATAAATAAATATTATCAACCAATAGCGGGTACACTCTCTCTTTAGTGGGGGTCAGATAGTGGGGATGTTACTAAGAGTCGCACAAAGAGGAGACCGAGAACGTCTAATGTGTTCTATCTCATTCTCTCGTCAGCTGAATCCTATACATTTATGTGTTTGTGTCTATATGGACTTATTTTTTCGTTTCATCGAGTTTGAAATCACAACGATTCTAAAGAAGTTTCACTTCAAAACGCCCTTAATTATGTCAGCTCCGCTGTTTTATGAATCTATGATAGCAGACCATGTAACGGAAGGATAATTGTAAGATTGCCATCCGAGATTGGGCTAAGGCTAATAAAACTACTTTCGGTTTTGGTAACACTTCTCATTCAGATGCTTAGAACCGATAAAAAGGCAACCTCTGGTGACATTTTATTTTTCTTGTTCTATTAGGACATAAGTAATTAACGCTTATCTTCCATTAGCACCGGCATGTGACGCACTTGCACCGCACTGCACTACATAAGTATCTACATATAAGTGCAGTGTGCATAACATATAATACACATTATATTCAAAATAACAGCAAGTGAGAATGGTAAGTAATAATATTAAATTTAGTAGGAAAGAGAAATATTCAGGCTAATTGGAAATTTGCAAGGATTTAAACCAGCTACTATCTAACAATAATAGTTAATGCTATAATAATTATTTGTTAATAATTATTTACTATTTATTTAGAAAGCACTGTTATCAATTTTTAAATTTTATTCCTTGTTTTGACGAGTGTAAATCCTTTAATTTATTTTTAACGTTAGTTATTCATATTTTATTATTTTTTGTAATGCAGTGTTGCAAATACGAGTTACCAGTCTCTTATGTGTGTTTCCATCTCTTCTTTCTTCTTTCCAGCTAAAATACATCTCATTTGCACGGGCCTCCTTCAGATGAGGAGAATTAGCCTACTTGACCACCCTGGCCAGACCGGTAAAATTTCATTTCGCATGTTCGCATTTCATGCAGTGATATTACATATTTAACAAGAAGGAAGGAATCGTGACCATTATGTCACCACACAGACAGTGTATACAAATATTTAAAAACCCCTTAAACCGCCATTTTAACCTCCATCGCCAATTGAGAGCGAACCGCTTCCTTGACTTATTTTTTTTTAACTATTCTACAAATAAGGTCAGCAGTGAATGTATTTAGTTCTATATATTATACAGTATTGTAGCAACCCTCGCATCTGGCTGACGGATAACACAACGCACAGTTCCCACAAAGATTCTGGATATGATGTCCGTTGTGAGGCAGGTTATTACTGGTCGAAATTAGGCGGCCAATCGACGCCCGCGGCACCACCATATTGGGATGTATTCACACCATTTGTAAACTAATAGAATATTATTTTAATAAATGTAAATTGTTTTTGTAGTAAAAATACAATTTACCATAAAGTAGTCTAAATAATGGTTTTTATTAAGTCATCTAGCCAGTATGATATAGGTACTAGATTTTCAAAATTGCTCTGCCATTATGGAGGAACCTCATGCTCATTATAAAAACCTGTATGAGCTGAAAATGATGAAGGCATTTAGAATGTTATACCATATTGTACTATGGTTAATAAATTAACTACGAATGACATTATAAAAAAAATCTTAGTTAATTAATATATAATGATAAGTTGCCGTAAAATTGTGATGGTTTATGGTTTTAAGTGCTAAGGGTTCCTTTTAAACAAATTAAAAAAATATAGATTTTATGTTGAACTGTAGGTATATTTTTTACTATATAATGTTCATATTTTTTTCGCAAACGGGTATATTAACAAACTGCAACTACGAGTATGTTGAAATTCTTTTTGGTTTGAGAGGTCTTGGGACGTTTGAGATTTATACATAGTCTCGAGGTTGTCACATACTTACCAAGTTACAGTAGATAACGCGCTCCCAAGAAATCCTCCAAATTTCATAACTATTTACGGTATTTCTATTGCATTATGAACGATTTCAGATTCAGGTATCTGAGTTTGAGACTCATCATTTGGTGTTATTCTTGTAACTATGAAAACTACCTAAGCTTCAGTCATTAATTATAATATTATTAGTCAGAAGATAATATGGAATACCTAGGTATATCAACGAAAACTATTTTGAAATTATTTTTCTTCTTCTTTTTTTTATTGCTTATGGTGGCAAACGCGCAAGCAGCACACCTGATGGTAAGTGTTACTGCCGCTCATGGACCTCTGCAATACCAAGCGTATAGCTAGACTGCTGCCTACCAATACAAACCCCAAACCCACCCAGTTGGGCTTTCGACTCTCTTGCTCACCGAACGAACCGCAATAGCACATTGCTATTACTCAGACGTTGATCTTCTGCGAGAGTGGTACTACCCTGGATGGACCGTCCCGCGGCTGTTGACAGAAAACTGTCAACAGTGTGATCATACTACATATAGATCACATTTTCAGACTATGTAAGCATGTACTAAAGTTGGTGACACTTTGGCCATAAAGCTTTTTGAGTTCTTCTTATTTTGTGATATTATTTACTTTAGTTATCACTCTTACGAATAAGACAGATTCAGTGAAATATTCATATCTTAGTACACACATACGCCCCAGAATAATATTATTTAACAGGTTTAGATGACTCGATACTATAAGTACCAAACTAAATATTTTTAAACACAGCCTCTTCCAACAATGTACCTATCAGACATCAATAAATGTAAGTTTTGTTAAGCATAACCTTCCGATGATAATATCGCTGCTTGTTATTCTGGTGATATATTAGTGGGTATTTACAACTGCTACGAATAAGTAAGGAGAGTAGAAACATATTATTCTTAAACCGTCACCTCACGAGGAAGTCCAATACAGTATATAATAACTTAATGATTTTGAGTTTCATAACATCTATGTGACCGTTCCTTAATATTGAACACTTCGGTGTTATGAGTGAATTGTGATCACAATATACATACGAGTAGTTCGATTATTCTATAGGATTATAACAAAGCAGCTTAAAGATAATTCGTTAGCGAAACTCTAGTTATGAGATTTGCTTTATTGGATAAATCCATTTGTATTTTCAATTATCAACGTTAATGTTTTCAGAAATAGAAATAGACATCCATTTATTAACGTCTCGTTGTCCACTGTTAGACATAGGCCTGTCCACAAGAGCGACACCCCAAATATCTTATATTACCTTCATGTAACAGGTTGCTGTTACTTTAGGATGTCGTCAGTCCACGTGATTTTACGCTACTATAAAATAATTAAAAAAAACGTATAGATTGCCACGTTCACCCATCGATTTGATCCAGTAACAAGAACTGCAGAAATATGTTCGATAACAGTTAAAATAATATTTAAATATCAATTATCTCAAAAGTTGTTATAAAGTAAATAAAATTTCTCCCATGATATAATGCATCAATATTGCTACTTGACACATCATTTTAATGATTATTTTCACCTGCAATGATGAAAAGTAAATACACAAAAATGAAAGTTTTCATTAAAACAAAACTACACTTTAAAACTTACTTCATCATCCTCATCATAGCTCAATGCGTCCCACTACTGGATTCCAGTCTATTACACAATGGAAAGGAAACGGACTAATATAACACCTTTCAGACGGGTTATAATAGGGTTTTATTTCCAGTTTTTTGTCTCTTACATATATATTTTGTGTATTATATCCCTTAGTCGTCTTTTACGATACCCATAGGCAAGATTGTGATGATGGTAATGAATTGAATCATCGCCACACGAATAGACTTATTCCGACACGCACTTATATTAACACGCCATTTGGTAATATTAAATAAAATAAAGTTCATAAAAGAAAATATCGCCAACAAAAACTTACGTGGTAATTGCAAACTAACCGAATAGCTAAAATTAAAAGAATAAAATTCAAACTAACCGAATAGCTAAAATAAAAATGCGGCGATGGGGGCCGCCACCCATCACGCCTTGCCCAGTCAGGCGAGTCGAGGAGAGCAGAGTGCCGGGTGGGCACGTGGAATGTAAGAGGTTGTGTGGAAGGTAAGTTGCACGAGCTAATATCCGTCATGGCGGACAAACAGCTAGACGTGCTCTGTGTAACAGAGACCAAGTGAAGGGGCAGCGACGCCTGCGATCTTCCTGGTGGCGGGATGGCTCTGTGGTATGGTGTACGACAGAGCGATCGAGCCAGCATGGAGTAGGAGTCCTGTTGTCCTCTCGCTTGGCCTCAGGTGTGAAGGATTACGGAATGTATGATCCCAGACTTCTCTGGGTCCGTATAAAACTAGGTGTCACCAAGGTATTCATGGTTGTAGCATATGCTCCCGTAGGATCCTCGGTGGCATCAGACCTAGAGAAGTTTTGGGACAATGTTAGGGAAGTTCTGGATATGGCAGAAACCAGTGAACGCGTGATTGTATGCGGAGATTTGAAAGGATGGGTGGGGACCAAGCGTCCCGACTATGAGGACGTACTTGGTCCATTTGGTGATAAGAGAGTGAACTACGACAGGTAGGCTCATAGCGGATGTATGCATGGAGAAAAACCTTATTGTGACAAACACATTTTCCCAACATAAGGACATCCATATGTATACATGGAGAAGGAATGAACAGAAAAGTATAATAGATTTAATTTTGGTATACAGTCGCCTCCGAAGCAAAATATTGGACGCAAGAGCCTACAGGGGCCCCACAGTCGATACGGACCACTATCTCGTTATTGCGAGATTTAGTGGTCTGTTCAGAAAGTGGAGGCACTGGCGAGAGCGTGTCCACTTCGGAGGGCTTGAAAGAATAAAGGTTGAAAGGTTGCAAGAAGAGTGTGTAAGAGAAAAGTATGCAGAGGGTGTCCGAGAACGGCTGACGATGGCAAGCCAGCCGCAATCGGACATTGAAGAATGCTGGAGAGTATTGAAAGAGCGTATGGTAGATACAGCGAAAGAAGTATGTGGAAGTACAAAGAAGCATAGAAAAACAAATGGTGATGCATGGTGGGATGCGGAAGTGGCAGCTTCCGTAGAGCAAAAGAAGAAAGCGTGGCTGGACTATGTCTCTTCTTTGAATCTGAATGACAGTATGACTGAATAGAAGAAAGAAATATATCGTCAATGTAAGAATGACACCAAGGCCTTAGTGAAAGAGAAATGTGATAGAGCAAGTATGAGTGCAGAAGATAGGCTGACTAAAAACTTCGAGGGTAACACCAAACTCTTTTGGAGGGAGGTGAAGAAGTCTCGGGGTGGTTGGTCAGCCTTCAGAATGAATAAAATAAGGTCTAAAGGTGGAGACATTCTTATACAAACACAAGACGTGTTAAGCCGATGGAGTGAATATTTTGGCGATATGTATGCGGATGCTACGGTTGGCGCCGGTGTCGCATGTGGTTTAGTAGATCAACATTCGACAACGGCGTCTTCCGATGGCATCAGTATGGATGAAGTTGAATGGGCGATAAGAAGTTTGAAAAATGGTAAGGCAGCGGGCATTGATATGGTGTCTGCCGAGATGATCAAGCTTGGTGGCTCCTGTGTCTGGGAGGCGTTCCTGTTGCTCCTCAATTTATGTTGGAGCTCGGGAATGGTTCCCGGGGACTGGAATAGCGCAGTCATCGTGCCTTTGTCTAAAAACAAGGGTTCACGTTATGACTGCGCAAATTACAGAGCCATAAGCTTGACCAGTTTGGCAGCAAAAGTGTATGGTAAAATTATTGAAAGGAGAATGAGGATGGTGTCCGATGTTTTACTGTGTGAGACACAAGGAGGTTTCAGGAGTTGAAGGGGATGCATGGATCAAGTGTTCTAAGAAAAGGGGTCTACGCGTAAATGTGAGCAAAACCAAAATAATGGTCTTTGAAAGAGATGAAACCAGAACAGATGTAAGAGTAACAATAGGTAATGATGTACTAGAGCAAGTGGATGAATTTGTGTATCTTGATGTGGATTTAGCCGAGATGGAAGGTACACCACTGATATAGAGCGAAGAGTGAATGCGGGAAATAGAGTGAACGGAGCGTTGGGGCAACTTCTAGGCAGCCACCACCTCAGCCAGAAGGCACGTGTAGCAATACATAACGCAGTGCTTGTCCCGACATTACTGTATGGAGGTGAGAGTTGGGTATGCAGAAAAGAGTATGAAAGTAAAATTAATGCGGTCGAAATGCGATCTCTGGGGAAAATCTGTGGAGTTAGGCTGACCGACCGCATTCGTAACGACGACGTAAGAGAGCGAGTAGGTATGAAAGAGAGTATTGGTGTAAAGATGCGAAAGGGAATGCTCCGATGGTTCGGACATGTGGAAAGAATGCCGAACGAACGTCTGGTTAAGAAGATATACAATTCGAAAGTGGAAGGATGTAGGTACCGAGGGAGACCGAGACTAACCTACCTAGACCAGATCGGTCATGTACTGAAGGAAGGTGGAGTCAAGAGTCTCCGAAACCGGCGAGCGTGTATGAAGAGAATTATGAATGTTGAGGAAGCGAGTGAAGTATGCAGAGATAGAGTTCTCTGGCACTCTGTTCTCTCTGCCTACCCTGCAAGGGATATGGCGTGATGATATGTATGTATACATACATATCATCACGCCATATGTAAAAGAATAAAACAAATTTATAACGATATGAAGTAATCGTACGGATTCATGTAATATAAAAAATAATATTGGATAACAATTTCCATAAACTGTAGTGTTTACTCGTTGTGTATTAATCGTTATATCCGCTTTTATAATTATTCACTTTTTGATTGTATAAGTATAAAAAGTTGTTGGTTAACTTAATACATACATAAATAAACTAAAAACTTAATAAATAAACTAAAACGAAAACATTCGGAGAGTTTCGATCAATATGCTATTATCATCGACACATTGACCGCCATGGCTATGGTCGCCATATACGAGCTCTATTACAGACGTTCAGAGTTCCCGCTTGCACCGGTGTTCTGTACACGACCAACTTCCTTTTATAGCTGTCAGCACGTAGGACTGGCTCCACCTGGATTATACTCATCTACATAAACCAAAGCGGTTGCCAGGCAGAAAAGCCAGTACAGTAAGTCGACAAAAATACTCCTGCATCTAACACCCGTCAAGCAATAGGCCAAAATATTTCATATAAAACTTGATGCTAATGGGGATCGAATTGACGGTGATCAAGGAGCCGAATGATGGACCGTTTCAGAGCCATAAAATAACAGAACGTTCATTTTATCCAGAATCACCCCTGTCAATGTCTCGATCAACGAGGCCAGTCCTTTATTGGTACAGATGAATAGGAGTGCTTTCTCCATAAGCGTACCTCCCTGGGATCTTGTACCGTTCATTCAGAGGTACTAATGCTGTAGACTTGGTGTTAAATTACGCGTCTGCGAACGTTTGTACAGAGCTTGAACCCATACCTATAATTTTTTTTTGTAAAAGAACACGTCTTGCATTTAGAAATAAATCCTTTTACACCTGAATTTTAAACATATATAAAATTAACATACATACATTAACGTATAATTAAACCACGTGTTGTCTGTTGTCCTACGTGGAAATCTAAACTGTTACAATCACCACGACGGGTCGTTGCTTAAACTGTCACTGTCTTTTTTTTGGGACTAATCCCACCACACATTCCCACCACTGTAACTCCTGTAAGCCAGGATCCACAACGGTCTCCATAAAAGACACTGAGGTTTGACCCTCAGGAAGTCCCGGGAAACGCTTTTAATTGTCTTGGGACCCGCAACAAATTTAATTAGAAAAGAAAAACAGGAGGAGTTGAAGAATTTCCACTTCCATCCTATGCAAAGCGAGAGACATGAAGCAAAATTGGCTAATAGGCCAATAGATAGAAGGATGTACTGACACGTGAAGCGTAGCAGTACAGCACCACAGATATGACAGAGCTTAAGGGGCCTATATGTGAGCCTTAAGTTTGATTACAATAGTAGGTATGGCAGAAGCGCCTGAACGCACGGAAATTTTCTCGAGTTGCTACAAGGTCCGTATAATATATAACCCCCGACACGACTTGCAGACTGTCTAACATAAGATCGCGCTCGTTTTGCCAGAGACTGCACTCCCAGAGGATGTGATGGGCTGTTTGTTCAAAAGCGCAATTTGGTGTGGAACATCGACAAATCTGTCACTGTCTGTGTTAGTCTTTATAAAGTTATTCGTATATTACTTAATTCATAATTCTTAAATCTTTAATGTAGATAGGAGAAATCATACATACATACTAAGGTATGTAATAGGAAATTGAACCATGACGTTTGATGTTAGACAAACTATATATTAAACGGAGTATTCGTTTAATAAATCTAAATATAACATTAATATGAAACTTATTACTCAAGCGACATAACGATGGTACTGCCTTGAAACGCGAAACTTTTCTTTCCTGAAGCGTCGAGCTGTCACTCGAAGGCCTCATCGACCGAGGGGCAGACGACATGCCGCTAATTGGAAAACGACAATCCTATTTCAATGATTACTCGCTTGTGATTCACACGCCTGTTACGAGCTCGCAATCCCGCTGAATCATGTAATACACAAACACATATATTATATGCATACGATTTAATGAGAGGAATTGTTTGGTTGTAAACATGCTACTTTGTGTGAGCTGTCATTAATGTTAACTGTTTAACGCCTGATTTGTGTTAGCGTTACATTTCATGTGCAGATTTAGAGCAAAGTTAGGTTGTTTTTGTTGCTGTATGATATTTATCTATCTGTAGAGGTATTAAGAATATAAACTGACATTATTCGTTCATTTCCCAATAGTATCGCAAGAGACAACTAAAGCGAATTATTAACAGTAATTAAGAATATATAACTCATATAACTTCTAAAAACTGAATTGAATACACTTTAGTTATATAGATTTATAATACATTCTGCTTTAAAAAAACAATCCTTATATTGCGGAGGACTTTAAAAACAGATAATTTCGGGCACAAGTTATATCCAGACTCAGAATAACAATTTGTGGATCGTACAAAGTATTGTTCTGCATAGGAATCGAACCCGTGACACTTGGCATGGTAGATCAATATCTTAACCAGTACACCGTCTATGGGGTCAAAATAGTGTTCGAACCAAACACCTGCGTGACAATATCACCAAGCTATTGCTACCCCGTGTATAAAGACATTGTAAATTGTCTGACTTACGATGTAGGTTTTTATGTTGTCATTAGTGGTAGACGAACAGCCCATATGATGGTTAATGGTAACTGCCATTCATGAACCTTGATAATACCACTATAGGTGCAAGATTAGAAGGAAAAGAATGAGGGCGTGAAGAAAAGGGGACATCGTTTGTAGCCTGGTAAATCGCATCTGTATCATAACAATTGTTTGGTTTCAACAACGAATAAGTAATCGAGCATTTCTTAACAATTTCGAACAGATCTAAACCGATAAAAGTTAAGCACTATACAATCAATTTTAAGGTTCAGTGATAGCTACAGCATTCAATGTCAGCGACAATATTAATTGTTAGCGACAATTTAAAAAAAAAAAAATCTGATGTTCGGTTTTAGTTTATGTTCACTTATAAAAAAAAAAAGCTATTTGTACAAATTTTAACGACTATTTTATTTTTTTGTTGTTTCAGGACTTCTATAACAAAAATTTAGATCAGTAATTAAAAAACTAAATCTTTAATTTTTAATATAAATATTTATAAAACTATTTAATTTTGAGTTTTAAATAAATTAAACCCATGCCAAAAAATTATTTAAATTAGCCGATAAATCGGGATAACCGCAAAATTAATTTTAATTGAAATGTATTACTTCAATTTCAATTCTTCAATTCAACTATAAAAGTCTACAATTCAAGCTTTTGTAGAAAAGGTTTATTGTGAGAGAAGTAATTTACGCAAATTATTCAAAGTACTTAATAACTGTAATAAATTGACTCGTACACTATTAAATCGACTGCTGGTTTATCTGGCTATCACTTGACTAAGAACTCTTAAGGATCAAACAAGCTAAAATAATATATTCTTGAATTATTCAGATACATAGTAATGAGATATTATAACTATCGGTCATTCACATCGTAATATCGTACCCACATCGATATTTAGTTACTAGTTAGTTACTAATATTTTTAGTAAAGATAAAACATTTTTGTTTATTTTTCTATTGTCTGGTTATATTCAATGGTTTTTAAATATATTTTTTTAAATAGAGAAATTCTCTTTCTCTCGAGTGGGATCTCGCCTCATATACGTCCCACTGCTGGGCTCATGCCTCCTCCATAATAGGAGGGAAATTGACCCACTATACCAAGCTAGGCAGACGTATTTGTATAGGGTTTTAATTCGAGTGGTCGTTCTTTTGCACAGATTTTATATACATATTATATCCCTTTTTCCGACGCCCATACGGAACGATAGAGGATGACGAACCGTATTCTTACTACACTAGAAAAAAATTGTCACAAAGTGCGTTAAGCCTGAGATTACGTTGAAAATTATGCAACAATATAAATAATTATTTTTAATTAGCTTGTGCCCACAGCTTCGCTCGCATATCATGTAATTTCCCAAAGTTGAACTATTATCCCAAAACATTACTGGGACAAAAAGTCCTACGTGTTAATCCAAGAAATGGTCTATCTATCTGCCAATTTGCATCTAAATCTGATCAACGGCTTACGCGTGATTGAGCAACAAACATCCAAACATAAAACATCTTTACAAACTTTCACATTTACAATATTTATTTATTATAAAAACAATGTCTACATGTTAATAGTTTATGTACTATTCCCACAAAACCGTGTTATCGGTTTGACTGTGGGATGATTAGTAGGGTTTTTAAAATAAATCCCGAGGAATCCTGGTTATTATAAATATACATACACAATAACCCTTATGGATAATTACATAGTTTCACTAGTTTTGTGGATGCATTTAATTAATTATCGATCCTGAGATCCCGTTATTTGATTAATCATAATAAATTTAAAGATACCGGGAATCGAACCCGAGCCTCCAGGGTGAGAGCCAGGTATCCATGAGCATGAAAGCAAAATTAATGCGGTCGAAATGCGATCTCTACGGAAAATCTGTGGAGTTAGGCTGACCGACCGCATTCGCAACGCCGACGTAAGAGAGCGAGTAGGTATGAAATAGAGTATTGGTGTAAAGATGCGAAAGGGCATGCTCCGATGGTTCGGACATGTGGAAAGAATGCCGAACGAACGTCTGATTAAGAAGATATACAATGCGAAAGTGGAAGGATGTAGGTACCGGGGAGACCAAGACTAACCTACCTAGACCAGATCGGTCACGTACTGAAAGAAGGTGGAGTCAAGAGTCTCCGAAACCGGCGAGCGTGTATGAAGAGAATTATGAATGTTGAGGAAGCGAGTGAAGTATGCAAGGATAGAGTTCTCTGGCACTCTGTTCTCTCTGCCTACCCTGCAAGGGATATGGCGTGATGATATGTATGTATGTATGTAATTTAAAGATTTTTTTTTTTTTTCTTTTTAAATTTAAATTTTGAAAAAAAAAAAATACAAAATAAGGACTGCCCTGCACTAAGGCGCCAATCCTTGTAGGGGACTTTAGAACTATATGATCAAGGAAAACAAATTGTTGTCGTTGTCGCTATAATAACCACTACACTATCTGTGTATCAAATCTCAAACACTAAATCTAGTGTACCTCAATTATTGCAGGGGGTTCGCTCCTTATTAAGTATGTGGCAATGAACATATGTATGCATGAATGAACATAGGTATGTTGAAGATGGTCGATATATTCATTGTCAACGAAACTAGACCGATTCCGAATTCGATTACTCCATCGATTAGCTGAATTCATAAATTAATTGTAACTATAAAGGCTTATTAATACGAGATTAAACGGATACTGTTAATAGCGATGGATTTGATGACAAATATATCTACAGCTTAATAGCCGCAAGAAACTAATAGGAAACAAACTATAAATAAAATTTGAGAATACATATTATATGTATAGCTGTGCGGTACTAATACTACCAACCTTTACTTTGCTCGTGGATGTCGTAAAAGCCGACTAAGAGCCTTATAACGACCTGGGCTAACCATCTGATGCCATTTGCACAATTACATTCCCAAGGAGGGTTGACGTCTGGCAGATGGCCGGTCATAAAACTATTGCCAATAACTTTTACAATATGTACTCTGAAAGAAGAGTACTTATTGTATCGACCCCAAATAATTGGGATAAGAGTAGGAGAATTATGATATTATATATTCACTTACCTTATCTTGCATATTATCGTTGTGTCATTTTTTTACTACTTAGTTATATTATATGTGTAAGTGGATACTTTTTACACTTATCTGAGGGATTTATCTCTATTTGGGGTACGATGTCAGAAACCTCCACGCGGTGTACCCTGGGTGCGGACGGCGGTCCCCAGTTCTTCTGTTGTACTGTCGTCCGTAGCGAATATCTGGCGCTTCGCTCCTAGCCTTCTATCCGTAGAAGGTGACCGGACGCGAATCCGCGACGGGCTCAGTCACTCATTCATTTGAGGGCTGGGCAGGCATGTGCCACCGCCACCGTCGTCAAATCGTAAACCTGATTCTTTGCTTGTCTTAGTTTCAGGAGCGAGGGTCTTGGCTTAACCGCCCGGACCGCGAGGAAGACAACCTCTATAAAGAATTTCGAATGTACATTCGAATTCGGAAATCACCCACAATCTTAAGTTTTGGCGTGCGGCGAGAAGATGCATGGCAGATGGGTTGTTCTGTTCTTAGCACGCTCCAGCCAGGGTACCGGCTGCCCCCCTGGTTGGTAAATGTAGGCTTGCCCGGGTACAGGGATCTCTGCCCGGGTCGACGTAATAGTATCTCCTATACTCGTGGGTTTAACTATGGATACTCATTTAAATTTTAATAGCTACGTGGATCATAGTGATTCCCACCTCAAGGCTCGGTCATGCCAACGCAAAACTGACCAAAACGACGCCTCGTCCTCGGGACTCGAGGCGTCCGCCGAGGGTCCGGTACAACATACGGAGGCCCAAATAACATCAAAGCGGAGGTCGCCCAGGAGGAGCCGGGGGAAGACCTCCAGCTTCAAACGGCGTTTGGAGGAGCGGCGAGCGCGCAGAAAGGCTGCCGCCGCGGAAGCGAGGAAGGACGGCGGTAGAGCCGAAACGGAGCCGTCAACGGACGAGGGCGACAGCGATGTCGCAGAGCCGTCCGGAGGATAGGATAGGAAATTGAACCATGACGTTTGATGTTAGACAAACTATATATTAAACGGAGTATTCGTTTAATAAATCTAAATATAACATTAATATGAAACTTATTACTCAAGCGACATAACGATGGTACTGCCTTGAAACGCGAAACTTTTCTTTCCTGAAGCGTCGAGCTGTCACTCGAAGGCCTCATCGACCGAGGGGCAGACGACATGCCGCTAATTGGAAAACGACAATCCTATTTCAATGATTACTCGCTTGTGATTCACACGCCTGTTACGAGCTCGCAATCCCGCTGAATCATGTAATACACAAACACATATATTATATGCATACGATTTAATGAGAGGAATTGTTTGGTTGTAAACATGCTACTTTGTGTGAGCTGTCATTAATGTTAACTGTTTAACGCCTGATTTGTGTTAGCGTTACATTTCATGTGCAGATTTAGAGCAAAGTTAGGTTGTTTTTGTTGCTGTATGATATTTATCTATCTGTAGAGGTATTAAGAATATAAACTGACATTATTCGTTCATTTCCCAATAGTATCGCAAGAGACAACTAAAGCGAATTATTAACAGTAATTAAGAATATATAACTCATATAACTTCTAAAAACTGAATTGAATACACTTTAGTTATATAGATTTATAATACATTCTGCTTTAAAAAAACAATCCTTATATTGCGGAGGACTTTAAAAACAGATAATTTCGGGCACAAGTTATATCCAGACTCAGAATAACAATTTGTGGATCGTACAAAGTATTGTTCTGCATAGGAATCGAACCCGTGACACTTGGCATGGTAGATCAATATCTTAACCAGTACACCGTCTATGGGGTCAAAATAGTGTTCGAACCAAACACCTGCGTGACAATATCACCAAGCTATTGCTACCCCGTGTATAAAGACATTGTAAATTGTCTGACTTACGATGTAGGTTTTTATGTTGTCATTAGTGGTAGACGAACAGCCCATATGATGGTTAATGGTAACTGCCATTCATGAACCTTGATAATACCACTGTAGGTGCAAGATTAGAAGGAAAAGAATGAGGGCGTGAAGAAAAGGGGACATCGTTTGTAGCCTGGTAAATCGCATCTGTATCATAACAATTGTTTGGTTTCAACAACGAATAAGTAATCGAGCATTTCTTAACAATTTCGAACAGATCTAAACCGATAAAAGTTAAGCACTATACAATCAATTTTAAGGTTCAGTGATAGCTACAGCATTCAATGTCAGCGACAATATTAATTGTTAGCGACAATTTAAAAAAAAAAAAATCTGATGTTCGGTTTTAGTTTATGTTCACTTATAAAAAAAAAAAGCTATTTGTACAAATTTTAACGACTATTTTATTTTTTTGTTGTTTCAGGACTTCTATAACAAAAATTTAGATCAGTAATTAAAAAACTAAATCTTTAATTTTTAATATAAATATTTATAAAACTATTTAATTTTGAGTTTTAAATAAATTAAACCCATGCCAAAAAATTATTTAAATTAGCCGATAAATCGGGATAACCGCAAAATTAATTTTAATTGAAATGTATTACTTCAATTTCAATTCTTCAATTCAACTATAAAAGTCTACAATTCAAGCTTTTGTAGAAAAGGTTTATTGTGAGAGAAGTAATTTACGCAAATTATTCAAAGTACTTAATAACTGTAATAAATTGACTCGTACACTATTAAATCGACTGCTGGTTTATCTGGCTATCACTTGACTAAGAACTCTTAAGGATCAAACAAGCTAAAATAATATATTCTTGAATTATTCAGATACATAGTAATGAGATATTATAACTATCGGTCATTCACATCGTAATATCGTACCCACATCGATATTTAGTTACTAGTTAGTTACTAATATTTTTAGTAAAGATAAAACATTTTTGTTTATTTTTCTATTGTCTGGTTATATTCAATGGTTTTTAAATATATTTTTTTAAATAGAGAAATTCTCTTTCTCTCGAGTGGGATCTCGCCTCATATACGTCCCACTGCTGGGCTCATGCCTCCTCCATAATAGGAGGGAAATTGACCCACTATACCAAGCTAGGCAGACGTATTTGTATAGGGTTTTAATTCGAGTGGTCGTTCTTTTGCACAGATTTTATATACATATTATATCCCTTTTTCCGACGCCCATACGGAACGATAGAGGATGACGAACCGTATTCTTACTACACTAGAAAAAAATTGTCACAAAGTGCGTTAAGCCTGAGATTACGTTGAAAATTATGCAACAATATAAATAATTATTTTTAATTAGCTTGTGCCCACAGCTTCGCTCGCATATCATGTAATTTCCCAAAGTTGAACTATTATCCCAAAACATTACTGGGACAAAAAGTCCTACGTGTTAATCCAAGAAATGGTCTATCTATCTGCCAATTTGCATCTAAATCTGATCAACGGCTTACGCGTGATTGAGCAACAAACATCCAAACATAAAACATCTTTACAAACTTTCACATTTACAATATTTATTTATTATAAAAACAATGTCTACATGTTAATAGTTTATGTACTATTCCCACAAAACCGTGTTATCGGTTTGACTGTGGGATGATTAGTAGGGTTTTTAAAATAAATCCCGAGGAATCCTGGTTATTATAAATATACATACACAATAACCCTTATGGATAATTACATAGTTTCACTAGTTTTGTGGATGCATTTAATTAATTATCGATCCTGAGATCCCGTTATTTGATTAATCATAATAAATTTAAAGATACCGGGAATCGAACCCGAGCCTCCAGGGTGAGAGCCAGGTATCCATGAGCATGAAAGCAAAATTAATGCGGTCGAAATGCGATCTCTACGGAAAATCTGTGGAGTTAGGCTGACCGACCGCATTCGCAACGCCGACGTAAGAGAGCGAGTAGGTATGAAATAGAGTATTGGTGTAAAGATGCGAAAGGGCATGCTCCGATGGTTCGGACATGTGGAAAGAATGCCGAACGAACGTCTGATTAAGAAGATATACAATGCGAAAGTGGAAGGATGTAGGTACCGGGGAGACCAAGACTAACCTACCTAGACCAGATCGGTCACGTACTGAAAGAAGGTGGAGTCAAGAGTCTCCGAAACCGGCGAGCGTGTATGAAGAGAATTATGAATGTTGAGGAAGCGAGTGAAGTATGCAAGGATAGAGTTCTCTGGCACTCTGTTCTCTCTGCCTACCCTGCAAGGGATATGGCGTGATGATATGTATGTATGTATGTAATTTAAAGATTTTTTTTTTTTTTCTTTTTAAATTTAAATTTTGAAAAAAAAAAATACAAAATAAGGACTGCCCTGCACTAAGGCGCCAATCCTTGTAGGGGACTTTAGAACTATATGATCAAGGAAAACAAATTGTTGTCGTTGTCGCTATAATAACCACTACACTATCTGTGTATCAAATCTCAAACACTAAATCTAGTGTACCTCAATTATTGCAGGGGGTTCGCTCCTTATTAAGTATGTGGCAATGAACATATGTATGCATGAATGAACATAGGTATGTTGAAGATGGTCGATATATTCATTGTCAACGAAACTAGACCGATTCCGAATTCGATTACTCCATCGATTAGCTGAATTCATAAATTAATTGTAACTATAAAGGCTTATTAATACGAGATTAAACGGATACTGTTAATAGCGATGGATTTGATGACAAATATATCTACAGCTTAATAGCCGCAAGAAACTAATAGGAAACAAACTATAAATAAAATTTGAGAATACATATTATATGTATAGCTGTGCGGTACTAATACTACCAACCTTTACTTTGCTCGTGGATGTCGTAAAAGCCGACTAAGAGCCTTATAACGACCTGGGCTAACCATCTGATGCCATTTGCACAATTACATTCCCAAGGAGGGTTGACGTCTGGCAGATGGCCGGTCATAAAACTATTGCCAATAACTTTTACAATATGTACTCTGAAAGAAGAGTACTTATTGTATCGACCCCAAATAATTGGGATAAGAGTAGGAGAATTATGATATTATATATTCACTTACCTTATCTTGCATATTATCGTTGTGTCATTTTTTTACTACTTAGTTATATTATATGTGTAAGTGGATACTTTTTACACTTATCTGAGGGATTTATCTCTATTTGGGGTACGATGTCAGAAACCTCCACGCGGTGTACCCTGGGTGCGGACGGCGGTCCCCAGTTCTTCTGTTGTACTGTCGTCCGTAGCGAATATCTGGCGCTTCGCTCCTAGCCTTCTATCCGTAGAAGGTGACCGGACGCGAATCCGCGACGGGCTCAGTCACTCATTCATTTGAGGGCTGGGCAGGCATGTGCCACCGCCACCGTCGTCAAATCGTAAACCTGATTCTTTGCTTGTCTTAGTTTCAGGAGCGAGGGTCTTGGCTTAACCGCCCGGACCGCGAGGAAGACAACCTCTATAAAGAATTTCGAATGTACATTCGAATTCGGAAATCACCCACAATCTTAAGTTTTGGCGTGCGGCGAGAAGATGCATGGCAGATGGGTTGTTCTGTTCTTAGCACGCTCCAGCCAGGGTACCGGCTGCCCCCCTGGTTGGTAAATGTAGGCTTGCCCGGGTACAGGGATCTCTGCCCGGGTCGACGTAATAGTATCTCCTATACTCGTGGGTTTAACTATGGATACTCATTTAAATTTTAATAGCTACGTGGATCATAGTGATTCCCACCTCAAGGCTCGGTCATGCCAACGCAAAACTGACCAAAACGACGCCTCGTCCTCGGGACTCGAGGCGTCCGCCGAGGGTCCGGTACAACATACGGAGGCCCAAATAACATCAAAGCGGAGGTCGCCCAGGAGGAGCCGGGGGAAGACCTCCAGCTTCAAACGGCGTTTGGAGGAGCGGCGAGCGCGCAGAAAGGCTGCCGCCGCGGAAGCGAGGAAGGACGGCGGTAGAGCCGAAACGGAGCCGTCAACGGACGAGGGCGACAGCGATGTCGCAGAGCCGTCCGGAGAAGACGGGGGTGGCGGTTCTACCGCCAAAATGGACGAGGGCGGTGACATTCCCGCAGGGCCGTCCAAGAAGGATAGCAGGCCGGCTGTTGAAGCCCCTGCCAGGTCGTCAGCGCGTCTTGTGGCAAAGAGCCCGGCGCCGACAGTGACAACGCTGACGACCAAGGAGAAGGCCCTCCCCTCGCAGAGGAAGCGCCGCCTGAGTAAGGGTGGCAGCTCGGGTGCCGACTCTGAAGGGAGCGTGGCCAACATGCCGCCACCTAAGGTCGCCTCCCGAAGAGGGCGAGGGGCCTCGGGAGAGGAAAGGGCGGCGGCGGTTGCTACCCGCGCCAACGGCGACCCCCCCGACCTGCGGGCCGAAAATGCCCGCCTTAATGGCGAGATGTCCGCCATTCGGACCCGGAACCGGCAGTTGGGGGATATGCTGGCGGTGATGCGGCGGGCAAACCGCCAGTTATTGAAGGACGTGGCCGACCTAAAGGCGCAAATGGCGCTGCTCGCGCCGCCTGCGCCAGTTGCGCCACCTGCCAAGGCCGGCCACTCAGCGGCCGCTGCAGCGCCAAAGCCACCTCGCGCTGCGGTGCCGACGACGTTGGGCACTGGTGTGACGGTAACATCCGTGCCCATGGCGAGAAAGACGCCAGCCGCTGCGAAGCGTGCGTCGCTGGCTGGCGCTGGCCCAGCCGCCGCGGCGAAACTGGTCCCCGTGGTGAGGATGACGCCTCTTGCTGCGGACCGCATGCCGCCGGCTAGCGTCCCTGCGGCGCCAAAGCCGCCAGGTGCCGCGGAACGGGCCCCCGAAGAGGCCCAGCCGACCCCGATACTTGCGGTGGGAGGCCTACCGGACGAGGCCCTGCGCCAAATCATCGACGCAGTCGGCAAACTCGTCGATGCGCGCATGGCCGTTCTGGAGGCAAGGTTGCCTCCAGAACCACGTGTCCGGCCGCCTCTCACCGCGGACAAGCGGCCGCATGTGGCATCAGCCCCCGCCCCGCTGCCTTGTCAAGGTGGCCGCGTGGGGGGCAGCTACGCCACGGACGCGGCGGCGCCCAAGCCCAAGGGGCCCGCGCCAAAGCCAAGGAAGAGGACGGTACCGGCTCCTGCCGGACCGCAGTCATCGTCGGCAACAACACCGCCGGCGATGACCAGCGTGTCAACGACTGCGCCTTCCGCGCCTGTCGCGCCTGCTGCGCCCGAGGGTTGGCAGGTGGCCGAGCGCGACCGGAAGAGTCGCGGTCAGAGGAGGAGAGCGGAGGCCAAGCGCGCCGCTGAGGTCCCCGCTCCCACTCCACAGGCAGGAGCCGGTAAGAAGAAGAGGCCGCGCATGGGGCTCAAGTCGCCGAAGACAGCCGCAGTGGTGATCACTGTGCTGCCTGAGGCGGCTGAGAAGGGCCTCAGCTACGAGGCCGTCTTGAGGAAGGCCCGGCGGGAGCTAGACGTCTCCGATATTGGAGGCGTCGAAGCCAGGACCCGCAAGGGCCGGACAGGGGCTCGAATCCTCGAGTTCCCCGGGGCCGAGGGCTCCAAGACGGCCGACAGCGTAGCTGACAAGCTACGAGGTTTGTTTGCCGAGGAGGGTGGCATCAGGATCGCCAGGCCCGTCAAGTGCGCCGAAATGCGCATCGCGGGTCTGGACGACTCCGTGACGGTGGAAGACATCCGGGAGGCTATTGCCTCGAGAACCGGGTGTCCCATAGACACCGTCCGGGTTGGTGTCATCCGCCCCGGTCCGGGCGGCGTAGGTGCCGCCTGGGCGCAGTGCCCGGTGGAGTCGGTCAGGCAACTGGCCGGCTCAGGCAGGCTCCTCGTGGGCTGGAGCTCGGCGCGGGTGACCGTGCTTGAGCGCCAGCCTGCGAGGTGCTATAAGTGCATGGCGGTCGGACATACTCGACCGACGTGCACTAATTGCTTCGACTGCGGCGGACTGTGTTTCCGCTGCGGTCAAACCGGGCGCGTGGCGGCATCTTGCTCCGCCCCGCCCCACTGCCCCGCGTGTGCGGCGGGCAATAAGCCCGCCAAGCACCGCATGGGCTCTGGGGCGTGCAAGCCTCCAGCTTCGGCCCCAAAGGGGCGGGGCGGCCCTCCGACCACGGCCGCTCCCGCTCCTAGCGCAGTCCGATCGCCCGCCGGCGAGGGGGAGGTCATGGATACAGCCCGTTAATGGCTACACCATCCATGCACCACCTCTTGCAAGCCAACACCAACCACTCCGCCGGTGCGCAGGACTTACTCCTGCAATCCATGGCGGAGTGGTCGATTGGTGCAGCCGTAGTCGCGGAACCGTACTGCGTGCCTGATCGCCCCAATTGGGTGGTCAGCCGAAACGGTACTGCAGCAATCGTCGTCTCTACGCAGCGGCACTTCCCGTCCTTGTCTCTTTTGGATAGGGGCGAGGAATTTGTCGCGGCGGAGTGGGGAGGGGTCACGCTCTACAGCGTATACCTCTCCCCTACCAGGAGAATGGACGATTTCGGGGCCTCCCTCACCAACTTGGAGGCCTCGATACAGCGACTGGCACCGGGCCTCGTCCTGGTTCTGGGGGACTTCAACGCCAAATCCACGGCGTGGGGGTCCCCTATGACGGACGACCGCGGGCGGGCGGTCATCGAGTGGGCGGCTTCACTGGGCTTCTGTGTTCTTAACAGGGGCTCAGTGAACACGTGTGTGCGGCAGCAGGGCGGGTCGATAGTGGACTTGTCGTTCGCTAGCCCCGCTGTCGCACCACGGGTGAGGAACTGGAGTGTCCTGGAGGAGGCGGAGACCCTATCGGACCACCGGTACATCCGGATGGAGGTCTCCCCTCTCCGGGACCCCGGTAGGGGTCACAGGGCGGACGGAGCTCCCGCGTTTCCGCGGTGGGCTGTGGGTCGTCTTGACAGGGACCTACTGGCGGAGGCGGCCATCGTTCACACGTGGCTGTCCTCACCGCCTCCAGCGGACGGGGTGGACGCCGAGGCTGTTCGCATCCGCAGTGCGTTAACGCAGATCTGCGATGCGGCCATGCCCAGAGTGCGGCGGCGTCTACCTCCGAGGCAGGGGGTCTACTGGTGGTCCCCAAGATTGGCGGACCTTCGTGCGGCATGTATCAGAGCCCGAAGGTCCTACACCCGCAGCCGGCGGCGTCACCGCGACGCTGAGCGGGAGGGCCAGCTGTACGAGGCGTACCGCGATGCGCGGACGGCCTTTCGGCTGGCCATCCAAGGGTGCGAGTTGGCAGGAGATGCTGGATGGTCTCGACCGTGACCTCTGGGGTCGCCCGTATCGCGCGTCGCTGAACAAGCTTCGCGCGCAGGGCCCCCACCTCACCGAGACCCTCCAGCCCGACTTCCTCTGTAGGGTGGTCGAGGAGCTGTTTCCACGGCAGTCGGAACACACGCCCCCTGTCATGGCCTCGCCAGAACAAGACCGGGAGGCTGACGACGAGAGTGTTCCGCCCGTGACGGAGACGGAAGTGGGAGCAGCTGTGGCGCGGATTCGTTCCGCGACCACGGCCCCCGGCCCGGACGGAATACCAGTCCGGGTGCTGACGTCGCTCCTTGAGCACCTCGAGCCTCGCCTCAGGCAGCTGTACAACGCCTGTTTGGCGTCTGGACGGTTCCCTGAGTGCTGGAAGGAGGGGAGGTTGGTTCTCCTGCCAAAGCTGGGACGGCCCCCGGATTCGCCGTCGGCCTACAGGCCCATCGTGCTCCTCGACGATGTGGGTAAGCTGCTGGAGCGCATCCTCGCTGCCCGCATCGTCCAGCACCTGGAGGAGGTGGGGCCCGATCTGTCGGACGCTCAATTCGGTTTTAGAAGGGGGCGTTCGGCCCTGCTACGACTGAGGCAGACGGCCGCGGAGGCTGTCACCGGCGGGGGAGTGCTGTTGGCAGTGTCGCTGGACATCGCCAACGCATTCAATAGTCTGCCATTCAGCTGCATCAGGGAGGCGCTCCGATTTCATGGGGTGCCCTTGTACCTAAGGCGGCTGGTGGCGGACTATTTGGAGGGGCGCAGTGTCCTCTGCGCGAGTCCCGCAGGGGACATTGTGCGGACGTCCATGTCGTGCGGCGTTCCGCAGGGGTCGGTTCTGGGGCCGACTCTGTGGGACATCGGGTACGACTGGGCGTTGAGAGGGAGTCTCCCCCCCGGGCTGAGCGTGATATGCTACGCTGACGATACGCTCGTCACAGCCCGGGGCAGGACACTCGAAGAGGCGGCGAGCTTGGCCACTCTCGGCACCGAGAAGATGGTCGGGCGAATCGAGGCGCTGGGGCTCAGGGTGGCCCTAAATAAGACGGAGGCTCTATTGTTTCATGGGCCACGCGTAAGGCCGCCAATCGGCGTCTCGCTAGTCGTCAACTCCGTCCACATCAGCATCCAGGCCCATATGAAGTACTTGGGTCTGGTGCTCGACGGGCGATGGTGGTTCCGGGAGCATTTTCGCCAAATTGCTCCCCGGCTGGTCGGCGCGGCGTCCGCCCTTTCGCAGCTCATGCCGAACGTGGGCGGACCCAGCTTCGAGGGCCGACGGCTGTATGCGGGGGTGATCCGTTCTATGGCCATGTACGGCGCACCCGTGTGGGCGAGGGCTCTGAACGCCCAGCTCAGGGCTGTTCTGTGGAGACCCCAGAGAGTCATGGCGGTCAGAGCCATTCGCGGGTACCGCACGGTATCAACCGAGGCGGCATGCCTAATGGCCGGGACACCCCCGTGGGACCTAGAGGCGGAGATGCTCTCCGACCTCTACCGGCGGGTGACCTCACTGCGCGACGAAGGTGGCTCCCCATCGCTGAGCGAGATAGCCACCTGGCGCGAGGACGCCCGCCGAGACGTCATCGCCCGTTGGGCTACGCGGCTGGAGAGGCCTAGACACCGTGTCGTCACCGTCGAGGCTCTCCGGCCCGTACTGACGGAGTGGATGGAGCGGCGGCACGGAGTCCTCTCCTTTCGACTGGTGCAGGTGTTGTCGGGGCACGGATGCTTCGGCTCGTACCTGCACACGGTCGCACATAGGGAGTGGACTTCGTTCTGCCACCATTGCAGCAGTGACGAGGACACGGCGCAACACACGCTAGAGGCGTGTCCGGGCTTTGACCGGCAGCGCCGTGACCTCGTCGCTGTTATCGGTGCCGACCTGGCGCTGCCGGCTGTCGCGAGAGCGATGGTCGACAGCGTCAGGAACTGGGACGCGGTCGCCGCCTTCTGCAAGGCTGTCATCTCGCAGAAGGAGGCGGCGGAACGAGTCCGGGAGGAGTCCCGCGACCCGGGCCGCCGTCAGCGGCCGGGGCGGCGCAGGCGCGAATACCTGCGCCTGATGCCGCCCTAACCGAGGCCTCGGGTGATCGGACCGGGGAATTGTCCGGTCACCCGACGTGAGGCCACCGCGTGAGTGCGACGCCCCGACGGCGAAATCTGTCGGGGCGTCGACGAGAGGAACCCGCGAGGGTAAACCGCCGGGCGGGCCACCGAAGTTAAAATCGAGTACCGGTGGTCCGCTCGCACGGCGAAGAGAGAAGGTTTTACGTTGGGTCTATGGGGTCACGCGCCGCCTTTCCGTCACCCCGGACCGATTCGGCGGGGCGAGACGCACCCATAGCCCACCAATAAAAAAAAAAAAAAAAAAAAAAAAAAAAGGGATTTATCTCTATTTTGAAAGGTGCAGTGAGGTCATTGATATCGAACGTCTATCGAACACAGTTCAAAGCATCGAGTTTGTCGAAAGTTGATAATTTAATTTCACTTGTTTTCTGTAATGTTTTTTTTTATTACTTATGGTGACAAACGAGCAGACAGCACACCTGATGGTAAGTGTCACTGCCGCCCATGGACCTTTGCCAATGGTGTAGCTAGGCCGCTGCCTACCACTACAAACACCGAATCCACCCCAGTTGGGCTTCTGAACTCGCTCACCGAACGAAGCGCAATAGCACATTGCCATTACTCAGACGTCGATCTTCTGCGAGAGTGTGGTACTACCCTGGACGGACCGGCCCGCGGCTGTAGACAGAGAACTGTCCACAGCGTGGTCCTACCACAATTCGTACTATTATATTAAATATTTACTATATTTAATTACAGTAGTATATATAATACATTATATTTAATACATTCGTAACGACGACGTAAGAGAGTGAATAGGTATGAAAGAGAGTATTGGTGTACCTAAAGATGCGAAAGGGAATACTCCGATGGTTCGGACATGTGGAAAGAATGCTGAACGAACGTCTGGTTAAGAAGATATACAATGCGAAAGTGGAAGGATGTAGGTACCGGGGAGACCGAGACTAACCTACCTAGACCAGATCGGTCATGTACTGAAGGAAGGTGGAGTCAAGAGTCTCCGAAACCGGCGAGCGTGTATGAAGAGAATTATGAATGTTGAGGAAGCGAGTGAAGTATGCAAAGATAGAGTTCTCTGGCACTCTGTTCTCTCTGCCTACCTTGCAAGGGATACGGCGTGATGATATGTATGTATGTATGTAATTACAGTAGCAGTCGCTGCAAGTTGGTTCGATATATACTTGCGACTGTTGTGTATACTGCTATACAGTTAGTGAGATTCAATAACTTTTGACCTGATAATTTTAATGCGTTTTGAAAGGGACAGCACGCGACCCCAAATAGCCTGCCCGACACGCATCTCTAAAACGTTATGTTGGTCACTGGACCGAGTGTCCTTATCGTCGGTGGGCCATCTGATGGATTACAATTACGGGTACCAACTAAAGTCGATGCCAAGGTTGTCAAACTTTCGCTGCCGAAGCGTTGCCTTCACGCGGTGTGCCGGGTGTGTCACTAGGGGTGCCGGACGGAGTCCCCGGCCCAGCCACCCGCGTATAACAAATCCTAGTAGAATGAGAGTTAATTACACATGAAAAGTATTTATATAAAATATAATCAATAACTAAAGGCATTACATACTCCTGTCGAGGTGATTTAATATTATAATTTTGATCATGCATGTCCATCCAACCCTTACTTCGCTTCGATATTCAGTCGCTCTGTCACCGCATTTTAAACTTTTGATAACTTCTAGGTATTCATTTTAATGATATGCCTTTTAAGGTAAATTTAAATGTACATTAAATGCACCACATATCTGATCTATTTAATAGAATAAGGAGTAATACTGTATTGTTAAAAATAGCTTCCTATACAAACCAATATTTTAGTATTGTGTTAACATAGTTACTGTGGGTTATCCTTAGGAGATAGAAATTTCACCTTCGTTGACTTTTTTGTAGATTTTTTTAAGATATATATAACTTCGTACTATATTATTTTGATATATCTTGTAAGGTTTAGCCAAAATTTGCAATGTAAGCGTATAAAATATGATTTTTTAAAAGATCTAAGCGTCCAGACAATGTTAACAACTTTATACAATGTATAATAATAATATATGATTACTGTGTATTTTTTTATTATAAAATCATATTCTTCTATAATAATA
Source organism: Lymantria monacha (assembly GCA_905163515.2). Lineage (NCBI taxonomy): Eukaryota > Metazoa > Arthropoda > Insecta > Lepidoptera > Erebidae > Lymantria > Lymantria monacha. The sequence continues at coordinate 13,896,226 of LR991091.1, read as the reverse complement.
ATTCAATGATAATTGAATGCAGTTTGTTATTACAATACAATTGTTATGACGACAGAGATTGCATAAACGATGTCTCCTCGTTAGAATTTTTCTCGATATGTCAGCATTTATGATCATGGTTCTCGTTTGTTACAGCGTTATATTATTAGCATATAGTATAACAATAAAATAAAATTGCTGTGTGGTAGCGGCTACGAATACTACCAACTCTTGCTTTGTTCGTGGATGTCGTAAAAGACGGCTAAGAGCCCTATAACGACCTAGGCCAACCCCATCTGATGCCGTTTGGTCAATAATTACATTCCCAAGGAGGGTTGACGTCTGGCAGGCGGCCGGTCATAAAACTATTGCCAATAACTTTTACAATATGTACTATGAAAGAAGAGCACATATTGTATCAACCCCAAATAATTGGATAAGAGTAGGTGAATGATGAGTAAACAATAATAATTGTCGCGATTTTTTAAGGTTTTCATGAATACTACTATAGTAGAATTTTCTAATCCCGTGTAGCGACGAGTTGGAATACAATTTGTTACCATTTCGTATAATTCGTAAACTTCGGCTAAAGGGATCACCTGAAGAAAGGGCAGCAGCTTTGCCCTGAGACAGTTATAACATTGATTGCGACTATCAAACCGTTGCCAAGAGCGACTATTGTGACATTATGTCCCTGTGGGGAGGCCTATTTCCGAAACCAAATGGTAATAGGCGGCGGATGATAATGATAAAGATTTCCTCTCCAATTTAAAAAGTTTACGTTTTCAGATTTTTCGTTTTAAAATCATTATTCTCATGTTTATGGTCCTATATAGATGCTCAATATTGGTACTAAATTTGCATGCAGAATAAAAAAAAAATGTGTTATATATTCTTGGTTTATTTTAAAAAGAAATTTAAATAAGCTAAAGTATCCTTCAGAGAGAAATGACAATATCAACATTATTACAGCCAATCATTTTGCTCTATTGAGCACAGTTTTTCTTTAAATGTTACGATAGGACTGTTTGAACTATAGATACTAATAAAACGAGTTGGCAGTATTTTGTTATGGCATTTTTTATCATTTTGTCTTACTATATTGCCTGGAACTGAAATGAAATTCGAAGATATTGTTTGTAAAATACTGCTCACTTCTAATGAAAAATTTAAAGTATTAAAGAATTTAAGACAGTCGTATTTATAAATGAACTAGCTTCCGCCCGCGGCTTCGCCCGCGTAAAAGGTTACTTTCCTAAAGTTTTTCATCCCTCATCTTTTATTTTACCTCTTAGGGGTAATTTTTTTACGAAATTTTAATGTCAGATTTATTTATATCTAATCAATAGCCTAAAAATAAGTTTCAAGAAATGGCGATAATTTCTTACAACTTTTTGTGTACTAAATTTTATTTAGATCGGTTCCGTAGTTTTGGCGTGAATGAGCGACAGACAGACAGAGTTACTTTCGCATTTATAATATTAGTAAGGATTTATTGATCACAAATATCAAACTATTTTCACCGTCTCAGGAATCTCCTGTTTATTATCATAAACATCGTTGAAATATAAATTTTCTCTCATATAATAATTTTTTTTTTTAATCTTAATACAATGTATGAAATAACTTTTTTTTTTCTGAATAATTAATGATAAAGCGTAGCGTATAATAAGCGTAGCGGATTCTAAATTATTGATAAAGCGTAGCGTATAATAAAATAAAAAGTATTTTTATTAAGAAAGTATTAAACATATAATTTTTATTTAAATTACTGAAATTTAGCACTTAATATGCTTAATTATTTATAAAATCCGATTACGAAATGAAAAATGATGTCGCAAGCGGGATTCGAACCCATTGCATGTCCTACAATTAGTCGCGGTGGTGCAGTGGCAGCACGATTGGGCCGGAATCCCAATAGACGCGGGTTCGAATCCCGCTTGCGACATCATTTTTCATTTCGTAATCGGATTTTATATATAATTTTTATATTAAAATAAGTAAACGCCGACTAGGTATATTTTGTAATCCGATAAATGACGTGATCAACGTAAAGACGACATGTGAACGCAAAATTTATTACAATAATTATGTACCGTGATAACTCGATTAATGAAATGAATTTCCAACAGATGTGAATTCAAATTCTATCTGTAGGAATTTATTTTTCTTCCACGTATTTTTTATAGTTATCCTAATCTATATTCATTAACATCATCACCCTGCCCTTATTCCAGGTAAATACAATCGTTACAGCATGTTTTGTATCTTTAATACAGGCCGAAGATAGCAAAACATGATGCAGAGCCTGCATCACGTCAACCCACTTTGAGAGTTTTTAGTCGATTTTTACGATATTTTTGTGACTGCAATGTTATGGTATATTATCCGTGTGGTGACGGAGTAAAAATACAATTCACCATCCACTATCTTACCCGTGGGTGGTCGTAAGAGACGACTAAGGTACTAAAAGGGGATATAAAATGCATATAAAATCTATGCAAGAGAAGGAAAATTCGAAACAAAACCCTATCCCAACACGTCTGGCCAGCGCGGTATTGTAGGTTAATTTCCCTGCCATTACGGAGGAGGCCCGAGCCCAACAGTGGGACATATACGGGGTATGATGATGATGATGATGATAATGATGAATGTATGGTTACTAATAGTTGCGGCATTCACTTGCATTAGAAAATGAAGACATGTTCATGTAGGGTATCGTCGGGGTAGTCCCCGACGGGCCACCGTCCTGACAAACAAAGGTGTCTCGAGTACCTAACCTTGTTCGACCGTTGATGATTCTTGAATGATGATCATGATATTACTATTACAAAACCAGGGATAAAAAACAAATAAACTAATTATATGCTGTAAAAAAACAATTGAAACGTGAAATTTTATACTCGTAATTGTTGAAAATTTAACTAATCTCAATGTCTATAATAAAACAGTTTTTTGTTATAATCCATTTTTTTTTTCCAATAGGCCATTATTTATTTGTATTTTTTTAATACAATCATTATGCTTATTGTATTCTAATGCTGTCGCAGCACGGTAAGGAACCTAAAACTTAAAAAAATACATTTGTGTTGGTTACAGTGGTTCCACTTTATTACATCGATAAATATTATATGAGGGAAGAAGTTTGATCATAAACTGGAATCTTAATTTTAGTTTAATCTGTTTTGGTATAATATCAATATAACAATATCATTTACTTTGCATGAAGCGCATGACCACAACGCAATAGGTCAAAATTATTAAAAAATCCAACATGCAACGACGGTAAGGTTTTATGACAATAAAGTTTAACAACTATTGTGTTACCAACGATGACTTACGCCACAGAATTTGGTTTCTAAATCATTTCACTCATTAGAAAGCAAATATTTCATCAGTCTATTACGTAGAGGGTGATACCATTTTTTTTTTTTTTTTGCGATGGGCTATGGACGTCGCACCCCGCCAAATCGGTCCAGGGTGACGGAAGAGGCGGCGCGCAGCCCACCCTGCATGCACCTCTTCTTCGGCGTGTGAGCGGGCCACCGGTATAGAGGGTGATACCAAGAACTTCTTTTTTTTTTGCAACCGACGCAGTCCGAAAGATTAGAATGTTGACGATTTTTGTGAAGACCGCTATATGTAAGAGTAAATCCAAATGAATGACGGATTACACAACTCTAATTGAAGTTCAAATTGCTCTGCCAACATTAATATGTTAACACTAATGTGTTGGCATAGCAAACTGAATTGCATCATCATCTCAACATCATATCCCACTACTAGACTCGAGGCTCTTCCAAAATAGGGTGAAAATTGACCTACTATACTACGCTGGTCAGACGTATTGGTATAGGGTTTTATTTTGAGTTTTACTTCTCTAGCATAGATGTTATATGCGAATACCAATTAATCGTTTTTACGATACGTACGCACAAGAGAGACTAGTGAAATGTATTTGCGCTCCATCAACAATATCAAAAGGCGAATAATGCGTGCCTTAAAAAAATAGTATTAAAATTAATGCTAAAAGATATTTATTAAAATATTATCACAGGGAAAGACATTTATTTTTCATAGATTTCGGAACGTGGTCATTCAACGGTATAACTTTTTAGGTGGGCGCTGATAAATTCACAGCTCGACAGCTACTATACAGTGCAGGATGTCAGGAGCCTCCTTAGCGACTTAGGTATGATAACTATAGGAATGAAGGTGAAGTGACAGATGACTCATAATTACACGCTATATCGAAAATAAATAACACTTTTCTAAGAAAATCTAATTCCAGTTCCAATAACATGCTGGAGCTCCCCAAGGAAAGTTCCTTTGATTATTAGCAATTATATCTAGTATTTATTATATTGTCCTATTTTTATTTTTCAGATACTAACTATTTACTTAGTTTCTCTATTTTTCTAACGCATTTAAAACAGTGGTTACAGATATATTACTCTGTGAACTCGAAGATATTGGGGTAAAAATGACTCCATTATCTGGTTAAATGATGGCTGACACACAAAAGTAAGAGTGAGTACTCAAGGGCAAACTCTAGCTGCCTATTCCGTGAATTTGGTGCGTCGCAAGGACGGCAATTGTATTATCGATCCATATTTCTATTCCATTATATATCTATATACAAAATATATATTAAAAAACTTGTTCGTTAAGTATTGGGAACTACAGTGTCAAGCAAGCAAAATAACTCTTTGCTAATAACACCTTACATTTTTTCGAAAGGATGATTTAAGTAACCATTTTTAAGAGCGAGTAAGAGCGAAGAGTGAATGCGGGAAATAGAGTGAACGGAGCGTTGGGACAACTTCTCGGTAGCCACCACCTCAGCCAGAAGGCACGTGTAGCAATACATAACGCAGTGCTTGGCCCAACATTACTGCATGGAAGCGAGAGTTGGTTATGCAGAAAAGAGTATGAAAGTAAAATTAATGCGGTCGAAATGCGATCTCTACGGAAAATCTGTGGAGTTAGGCTGATCGATCGCATTCGTAACGACCATGTAAGAGAGCGAGTAGGTATGAAAGAGAGTATTGGTGTAAAGATGCGAAAGGGAATGCTCCGATGGTTCGGATATGTGGAAAGAATGCCGAACGAACGTCTGGTTAAGAAGATATACAATATGAAAGTGGAAAGATGTAGGTACCGGGGCAGACCGAGATTAACCTAACTAGACCAGATCGGTCATGTACTGAAGGAAGTTGGTGTCAAGAGGTTCCGAAACCGGCGAGCGTGTATGAAGAGAATTATGAATGTTGAGGAAGCGAGTGAAGTATGCAAGGATAGAGTTCTCTGGCACTCTGTTCTCTCTGCCTACCCTGCAAAGGACATGGCATGATGTATGTATGTATTTTTAAGTATTCTCAAGGACTTAATAGCGTTAAGTAGTGGATGAAATCTCAAACTGTAAACCAAATAAAGTCAAAGAACAATTATTTTTTGATAAATGTACCAGTTCAAATACATACGAATATTATCTCACACAGACATTTTAATTGCGTGCAAATTCCATATAATCGATGTCCATATCCAACCATAGAGATATACTTTAGATATGATATCTGACACTATCCTGGCGTGAGCACATACTACTCGTATTAGTAGCTAGGCAACGTCTTATAAGCTTGATTCTATTCTTTCGGAAATTAGATAACATAATGGATAAAGGAATGCTATGATTCATATGCATATGTCGATATATTGTAATATTTTTATATTTTATCGAAGGGCATCTCACTGGAGCTAATATGAACTAAACATGTATCCAATAATATTTAAGAAAAATGTAATCTAAAAAAAAAAATAATTAAAAAAAACAAAAAACCCGACTGCGTAAAAAGTCACCAAAACTACGTACATAATAATAAAAACTGAAAAGAAAAAAACAAGCACTTAGATGTCCGGTGGTCTAGAATTCCATAATATATTATTGAATAAATACTATCGCAGAAAATGAAATATATTTTACTAATAGAACATGACAACTGAACAGTCGGGATCCTTTATTCGACAGCAGATCTAATTTTTGATCCATTGAAAAATTAGATCTGCTGTCGAATTGAATGTCGAAAACTCATTCAAGTCTTCAGCAATTTTTTTTTAAGTTCATCAAAAACATATTTTATATCTAATATCATACCCGTAGTAGCTCATCCATTGTCTCATTAGCGAACAAAAACCTGCAATACAATAATAAAACAAAATCGTAAACAAATCTTCAGTAGTTAATAAAAAGGCATACTTAAGTTTGTTTAGTATTGCAATACCGTATTCATGGATAATTTTTGCAAGGTAGAAAATAGCAGACCCAGTTCTTAAATAATTCAGAAACTACGAACTTAAGGTAATGGCTGGCGATCTATTCTTGCCATTATTGAAAAAGTATGTTTCACATATGTGTTCAGTGTAAAAATTATCATTGTATAATAGTTTTCATTTATAATCATAAGAATCTAAACTACGATGAAAAACACGTTTGAAATTCATAAAATTATATATATGAAAGGATACTTTTATACATACATACATAGCTTCACGCCTGTTTCCCAGAGGGGTAGGCAGAGACTACGGATTGCCACAAACCACGATCCTGGCATACTTCCATCGCTTCATTCACACTCATAACAGTCTTCATGCATACTCTACGATTACGCATACTCTTAATATGACCTCTCGTCAATACATCGCTAATTTGATCCAGAAAATTATGACGAGGTCTTCCCCTTGTATTCGTCCCACTCACGCTTGCTTTATATATTTTCTTCGTCAACCTCTCTTCACTCATTCTTTCTAAGTGTCCAAACCACCTCAGCATACTCTTTTTGATCTTTGTCACTACTTCTTCATTCACACCACAGCGCTCTCTTATAACACTATTCCTAATTTTATCTTTCAGGCTCACATCACACATACTACGAAGAGCTCTCATCTCTACAGCATTTATTCTACTTTCATGTCTTCTCTGCCAAATCCAACTTTCACTACCATACATGAGGGTAGGTACTAATACTCCCTTATGCACAGCTAGACGTGCCTTTTTGGACACATTTCTGCTTCTCATAAAGGTGTACAGTGCCCCATTCACCCTATTACCAGCATTTACTCTTCTTTCAACATCATTATCATTTTTACCATCTCGAGTAAATAATACACCCAAATACAAAAATTCTTTCACCTGTTCCAATTCCTCACCATTTATACTAATTTTACATTCCGTCATACATTTATCCTTTTCAAAAACCATTATTTTCGTCTTACGTACATTTACTTTCATGCCTTTTCTTTCAAAAGCTTCATGCATAGTAGTTACCATCGCCTGTAAATCCTCAGCCGACGATGCAAGTAATACCTGATCATCGGCATAAAGAAGACATTTGATAAGTAACTCATTCATTCTTAAACCACAATCATTATCTTTCAGATCTTTCAGACAACTATCCATGAATAGGTTAAACAGCCACGGTGATGCTACACATCCCTGTCTAACACCTTTATCAATATTAAACCATTCCGTGTAGGATCCGTTTATTCTTACGCACGCCCTGGAGTCCTTATAAATGGATTTCAGAGCGTGAATAAGATGGCTGTCCACCCCATACATAGACAGTACCGACCACAATTCATTCCTCCTCACTTTGTCATAAGGCTTCTCCAAATCAATAAATGCGCAAAAGATTTTCTGACCTTTAGCCAAAAATTTCTGCGTCATACATGTTAAGGAGAAGACTTGATCCGTACATTGGCTACGAATACTACCAACCCTTACTATGCTCGTGGATGACGTAAAAGACGACTAAGAGCCTTATAACGACCTGGGCCAACTACATCTGATGCCTTTTGGTCAACAACTACATGCCCAAGGAGGGTTGACGTGTGGCAGGCGGCTGGTCATAAAACTATTATATAACCAATAACTTTTACAATATGTACTATGAAAGAAGAGTACATATTGTATCGACCCCAAGTAATTGGGATAAGAGTTGTAGAATGATGATGACTTTTATTAAGCAACTCAAAAGATTTATATTAAAGGATATTATTAAATATCAATATAATATTTAATATAAATCTTTAAGATAGAATAATAATAACTAAAATTTAGAATATAGAATATAATAATAACTAAAATTATGTTGTAAATAAAGATATACATAACATTATTTATATTGTAAATATTTACTTTTACGACTTTGAAATAGGCAAACAGTTTTAAGTAAGTTATTCAAACGCATGATACCCTTTTTGAGCAAGTGGAAATATGTGAAAATTATAACAATCAATTGTCAGAAGAAAGAAGTATAACATTAAAATATTTGAGTTTTAATATCTGCTCTGTATTTATTAAACTAATCTAAATTCTTCGTAATATGAAAGATAACATTAGAAATAGTGTTATAAGAGAGCACTGTGGTGTCAATAAAGAAGTAGTGATAAAGATAAAAAAGGGTATGCTGAAGGTGGTTTGAACACGTGGAAAGAATGAGTGAAGAAAGGTTGACAAAGCAAGTATACGAAGCAAGTGTGAGTGGAGCGTTTACAAGAGAAAGAACATGTCATACTTTTTTGGATCAAATTGGAGATGTGTTGGCGAAAGATAAGATTAAGAGTACGCGTAACCGTGGAAGTACGCGTAACTCTGGAAAACAGGCGTGAGGCTATGTATGTATGTAATCTAAATTTCTTATTAACCTATCTTTTGATCATAGCTAGAGGCTATAATTGATTGAAAGATAAACACCTTAAAATTTGTCTCTGCTTGTAATCAATCGATTTACTAAACTTTCATATAGGTTTAATTATTTTTATGCTACAGAGGAACGTAATACGGGTTATTATAATTAACTGAAAACTTTCGAACGATACCAATAAATTATACACGTCACAGTCTAATTCGGATGAAGCGGACTGCCTAGTGGTACGAAATCAATGGTCTGAGTTGCAACGTCTGTAAACGCTACATTATTTTTTTATTGTAATAATGCTCTAAATTTTTGTATATAATGAGAACATAAATATTCTTGAGAAATTGAACAACTTAATCTTGAGAGTTAACCTAAAATTATGGTCTTATTGCTTGCACTTAGCAAGTAATAAGACCATAATTAATAAGACCATAGTTAATAAGATAAGACTGGTGGTATAGTGGTCTAAGAATACAAGAAATCACCAGCTCTTTGGAACTGGTATCTTAAAATATGGCTAAATAATAATGTATTGAGCATCAGCAGTGTTTCGTTTCTTAGTTATTATCTTCATTGCGGGATTGTCTGCATACTGCGTACCGATTTCTTGTATTAAGATGATGCAGAATAATTCTTTGTGTGATTCATAAATGATTGTTTTAATTTATGTTAATAAATTATTTTATTATGCCCGTAATACAACAATTTATTTCTTAGTGCGGATTGTTATCTTAAAAAAGAAATATGTCTTTAAAATAGTTCTTTTACATATTTCTTTAAAATTAAATACACAATCTATATATATACATACATACATATCATCACGCCATATCCCTTGCAGGGTAGGCAGAGAGAACAGAGTGTCAGAGAACTCACGCTCGCCGGTTTCGGAGACTCTTGACTCCACCTTCCTTCAGTACGTGACCAATCTGGTCTAGGTAAATGAGTCTCGGTCTCCCCCGGTACCTTCCACTTTCGCATTGTATATCTTCTTAACCAGACGTTCGTTCGTCATTCTTTCCACATATCCGAACCATCGGAGCATTCCCTTTCGCATCTTTACACCAATACTCTCTTTCATACCTACTCGCTCTCTTACATCGTCGTTGCGAATGCGGTCGATCAGCCTAACTCCACAGATTTTCCATAGAGATCGCATTTCGACCGCATTAATTTTACTTTCATGCTCTTTTCTGCATACCCAACTCTCCCTTCCATATAGTAATGTTGGGACTAGCACTGCGTTATGTATTGCTACACATGCCTTCTGGGTGAGGTGGTGGCTACCGAGAAGTTGTACCAACGCTCCGTTCACTTTATTTCCCGCATTTACTCTTCGCTCTATATCAGTGGTGTACCTTCCATCTCGGCTAAATCCACATCCAAGATATACAAATTCATCCACTTGTAAACATTATTACCTATTGTTACTCTTACATCTGTATATATAAGATACAAAAAAAAAATGTCCATTAGAGACTTTGAAACAATACAACCTATGTGACCCAAATTGGTTTCATTAGAAAGACTATAATGTGTAAATAGATTTAGGTCAATAAAACATTGTATTAGGCCTCGATTTCAAGGAATTCAATTTTTTTTTTATTGATTATGGTAGCAAACGTGCATGCAGCATACCTGATGGTAAGTGTCACTGCCACCCATGGACCTTTGCCATACCAAGAGTATAGCAAGGCCGCTGTCTACCAATAAAAAACACAAACCCACACAGTTGGGCTTCCGGCTCTCTTGCTCACCGAACGAGACGCAATAACACATTGCCATTACTCAAACGTCGATCTTTTGCAAGAGTGTGGTACTACCCCGGACGGACCGGCCCGCGGCTGTAGACAGAGAACTGTCAACAGCGTAGTCCTACCACTATTTATATATAAATTTATACAGAGCGGCGTCTTTTGGGGCAACTAATAAATATTCATAATATTACTATAATTAATTGCATCAATACGTCATGGCCGTTCAAAATTTAAAATCAAACATCTTCGTGTGTGGATATCGTTCGCGTCTACTGCGACCACACCTTTACTCGGTACTACATTGGATTCTAATTTGACTTTATTAGATTTGAGCAGCATTTAAAATGCTCTTTCAAATTAGACGAGAAAATTGGATTATTTACCACTAGTGTGAAGTGTGGCTAATGTCTTCCCTGCCACAATCACTGTTATAGTGCAGCCACGGCATTCCGAATTAAAATTTAATCGCATATTACATACCCTCGCATCTAATTATATGAATTAGGATGTTTACGCTTCAGTTTTGTTTTTATGAAGGTGAACGTGTAGGTAATTGAAAATATTACAGATTGCAAAAAAAAGAACGTGAAGAAGGAACTTTATTTTATAAAATAGTGCTATGTCTTCATTGCTAACAATTTTCTGGTTGAAGCCATAAATGGTTTGGCTCGTTCAATATACTGAACTATAGTTCACACTATTGCAGGGAATCGAATCCGAGTATTAACAATTTACCACTGTGTACTAGTATACTAAAGAGCCACAGTTACAAACCTTACGGTATGTGACAATATTATGTTCGTATTTGGACAATATTCTTCGGATTCATCCATCCATCAGCCCGTAAACGTCCAAAGTTGGACATAGGCCTCCCCACGAGAACGCTATTCAACACGGTCCTATGCCACCTGCATCCAGCGGTTTCCTGCGACCTTGATCGGAACTGCCGAAATCGCGAGTGGACTGGCTTGAAATCTACCATATGTAGTAAGGTCTATCGCGAGAGTGTGACGTCTCAGAATAAACGGAGACGATGCTCAAGACGTAGGTATAAAGAATGTGAACTCGCCTTGCGAACTTTTCAAATCAAATGCCAAAGAAGCGAATGATTTATGGAACCATGCTACCAAACTACCACACTTGATGACCTATCAGTATACGGTCACATAAGACCTCGCCAAAAAAGAAAGCCCACGAATATACAAACTTCTTTTTTATATAAAAGATTAAGGTATACTATACCTTAGTCTTTGTATATACTAATACATATATTATAGTAATATATGTAAATTCTATATATAGTACTTATATATATTATATACGTACACGTATTATAAAATTAATTACGAAATTAAACTTACTCTACGTATTTATTTACAGGCAATGTTTACTGTGATCTAACAACAATTTATTATGAACCTCTCCCAGTTAGTACAATAACGGCTACGACAAACTGTTGTAGCGTCTACGGTCGGTACTACGCGTCCGCGAAGCACTCCTTCGAATGGGCGGAGACGCGCAATTAAAAGTTTACTGCAGATGGAGTCATCGCTAGACTAGACCTGTAAACGACACGTCTATGTAAACACGTTCCTAATTGGATCAAACATGTTTTATACAAGTAAATCTCAACAAGCGTTAGCTTACTAATTGCAAGAACCTTACAAGTCTAAATTAAATATATGTGATTTATCTGCTTAATCGTAAATACCGATCTAGTTACAAACATTTCAATCAAATAAATAAATATTTAACGTGATTATAAAGATTATATAATTGAATTAGGTATATGTTAATAAACAAAACCTTTTGGAAATACGAGTATGATAGTTTTATATTCAACTTTTTAATGAACCGAGTTCTATGGAAACAACATTTAATTTCTGATGTTTATCCAACGCCAACGTTTGTATATTTTCAAACGAATACAATACGTATCTACTTATAGAGACTTAGTAACAAATTTTCATTCGTTATGAATAAATAGAACTCATTCTATAATATTCGAAGCAGTTATTTATAAATCTTATTTTAAATAGAAATGATACCAGTTAATATTTTATTATTATTATTTTGTTTAAAAAGAGAATAAGTTAGAATAAGGTTATACCAATTTGAATTCAATTGAGTGGCTTTACAACCTTACAATTGACGAGCAAAAATAACACCCAGACTCAGAATAACTATTTATGAACCATATGACTATCTACCCCACAATATTCGGCACGTGAGATTTACTATTTAGGCTACTAAAACACTTTTACAGTTTAGTTATTTTATTGTAATAAAGCTTACTTTTGAACAGTATTTGACGTAATTATTAAAACACTGTGTAGTGACAAGTTAAGAATACAATGTTACCTCCCCTTACTTTCCTGGATTAGTCGTAATAAATGACTAAGTGGCTAAGGGTATCTACGATATTACTTACTCGTCTACCAAGAGTAGTGGTTATGGTAATCGCCTTGGACATATGTCCAACTGTAGATGTTGATAGGCTGTTGGATACATGTAACTCACAATGCAGTACTAAAAGCAGTAAATAAGGCAACCAGCTATAAGTTAAAATTGTGATTACCTTAGACGGTAGGGAAGTCTGACATTATTATTGCACTGTTTTATTAATATAATATCACATAAGTAACGAGTTCATTTATTCCTAATCCTGAATGTAGAAACCAGTAATTAAGCATGTCGTATGGAAATCCACAGAAGAAGCGACGTAGTACGAATAATTAGCACGCTGAAGTGACAATGGGTACGTTATATCACTCGACGAACCGATAACCGTTGGGGAAAGAAAACTTTTGAGTGGCGATCAAAGATTGGACGACGCAGTGTAGAAAGCGAGGCGAGATTGCTGTCGCCTATTCTCCTGGTAATGTCTTAGCTGGTTTTTATTACTTACGAAAAATAATTTGGTGGTAGTCTATTATATTCTTAAATTGCCCACACGATTGTAGATAGATGATTCTTACTATCTACTATAACATAAATTATATATTTATGTTCATTATCATCTCAGTTCATATATGTCCCACTGTTGGGCGAGGGCCTCCTCCGTAATGGGAGGGAAATTGACCTACTATACCACGCTGGTCAGACGTGTTGGTATAGGATTTTGTTTCGAGATTTCCTTCTCTGGCATAGATGTTATATGCGTTTTCTATCCCTTAGTCTTCTCGTACGGGTAAGATATGGGATGGTGAATTATATTCTTACTCCGTCACCACACGGATAAATACAATATTACATAAATATATAATATTATATAATCATAAATCACATTAATTAAATATTGATACTAAAATCATTAAATTTTGATACCTTTTAAACAATAAATCAAGAAGAAAATATTATACTTAAATAAAACATAGAAAACTTCACTAGCGATTTTAAAACAAAAACTATTAACTTGAAATGATCCTCGTATAACTCAAAGAATGCATAAGGTTCCAACGTCAGGTCAAATTTTGCGTCGTCAGATATAATTAAAAGTCTTTACGATGGGCGATTACGACGCTGTAAAGCGCCAAGGAAAATTATATGGAAAGTGCTCAAGAACGTCACGTAAAATCGTTAAGTATGTGAAATATCGACGCAGAACGGGTAACAATGATTTATATAAGCATAGATAGTGTTATAGTATTTTATTAGATATGTTGGTTCGTTTCCGTATAGCAATTCTTTGCTAGGTACTCGCAAATGTTTGCTTGACTACAATGTATAATTGTATAACCATTAGAATTAAACTATGTCTGTAAAATCCCCTTTGATACTCTTATCTAATATATGTATCTATATATATATATTTTGTTATTGTTATTACATATGATGTTAAACTGTGCTGTGGTCCATCCATCCATCATACATAGGCAGGCATCCAGACATAGGCCTCCCCATGAGAATGCCATTCAACACGGTCCCGCGCCACCTGCATCCAGCGGTTACCTGCGACCTTGGTAATGTCGTCAGTCCACCTAGTAGGAGGTCGTTCTACGTTGTGCTTCCTATCCGTGGTCACCACTCGTGAACCATTCTTCTCCAACGGTTGTCGGTTCGTCGAGCGATGAAGCCTGCCCATTGCCTCTTCAACGTGCTAATTCTTCGGGCTATGTCAGTTACACCCGTTCTTCTACGGATTTCCGTATTCCGGATTCTAGTACGTAGAGAAATACCGAGCATAGCCATTTCCATAGCATGCTGAGCGACTTTGAGCCTTTTGATGAGGCCAACATTTAGAGACCACATTTCAGTGCCATATGTCATCACTGGTGTGCCTGTGTGGTAGCCGTTAGGAATACTACCAACCCTTACTTTGCTCGTGGATGTTGTAAAAGATGACTAAGAGTCTTATAAGGACCTAGGGTTACTCTATCTGATGCCGTTTGGTCAACAATTACATTCCCAAGGAGGGTTGACGTCTGGCAGACGGTCGGACATAAAGCTATTGCCAATAACTTTTACGATATGTACTGTGAAAGAAGAGTACATATTATATCAACTCCAAGTAATCGGGATAAGAGTAAGAGAATGATGATGGTGGCAAACGAGGAAGTAGCACACCTGATGTTAAGTATTATTGCCACCAGTAGCGTAACTACGGGGCGGTAAGTAGGCAAAATGCCACGGGCCCCCAGCCGGAAGGGGCCCCGGTCAGAGGAGAAGCCCAAATCATAACATTTATTATTACACAATTAGTAAAAAAATAGTTTTATTTTTAATTTACTTAAGTTACCTACTTAGTTGCATACACAAGTGAAAATATGTATTAAAATTTCAATGCATTTTAAAAAAAACATTCATTGTGATTTCAATTTAATAAATACTTTAAATAAGGTACTTTTAATTTAAAGTGAAATATTAGAAAATTAATTAATTATAATTATAAAGTTTGTATACTTACTTACTTCACGTAGTAATTTATTATTAAATTCTTACAAGTAAGAGTGTATAAATATGTATTATAAAATAAAAAATACTGTTTTTACTGGTTCAGCGTCTTTATTTTTAGGAGATTTATCCCATAATTTGTCACGAGCCTCGAATAGTATAGTTACGCCACTGACTGCTACCCATGGACCTTTGGCAATACCAAGGTATAGTTAGGCCGCTGCCTATCAATACAAACAAACTCACCCAGTTGGGCTTCCGGCTTTCTCGCTTACCGAACGGAACACAATAGCACATTACCATTACTCAGACATCGATCTTCTGCAAGAGTGTGGTAGATACTACCCCGGACGGACCGGCCTGCGGCTGTAGACAGACAACTGTCAACAGCGTGGTCCTGCTACTATTAAAATACTTGTATTTATCGTTAAATCGAGATATTCATATTAAAAAATAATTTTTGAATAACAACTAATATAATGAGCAGTGACAGCCTAGTTGGTAGTATCGACAACTTTCATATAGAGGTATTAGTTAAGATCAGTAAGAACTCTCAATGAAGTCTCAGTAATACTCTTTGCTTTATAATAATTAGTATCATTATATCATAATGATTTCCGATGTTTACGCGATTATTACATATTTGAAATAAAACTTTATTTACGGATTCTATCGCATCGTATTTTATTTTTATTTTCCTGACGTTTCGAGCACTTTACAGCGTTTACGGTCACGGGAGGACTGTGACCATGAACTGGCTGTTCATTATATCAATTAATAAATCGGGTAAATAGATAATAAAAGATTTTAACTGAATATAATAAATATAATTGTGTGGTGTGGTGACGGAGTAAGAATACAATTCACCACCTCCTATCTTACCCGTGGGTGATCGTACGAGACGACTAAGGGATATAAAATGCATATAATATCTATACAAGAGAAGGAAAACTCGAAACAAAACTCTATACTATAAGAGTTCAACAAACAAATGACATAGATATACACTTAAACATTTATTACTACATATAACTTATTAACAGACTTCTACCACAGATTAGATATCACAACAGAATCCCGTCTACGCGTCTGTAACCGCTATTTATACCCGTTTTCGCCACGAAACCACTCAACCGTAACGCTAATGTTGCCAGAGCATACTCCTTGAATCGCCACCTTCCAATGGGCGATAACATCCGGCCGTCCTGTGGCTGCATCCGTCCCTGGATGCCGTGATAGTCCACTGCGCTTGCCGAGAACAAAATTATAAACCATCATCATTTTCCGCTCTTATCCAAATTACTTGGGGTCGAAGCAATATGCATTCCTCCTCCATCGTACATATTGCAAAAGTTATTGGCAGCAGTTCTACGATCGGCCACCTGCCTGACGTCAACCCTCTCTAGGAGTGTAATTGTTGACCAAACGACATCACGTGTTTTGGCCCAAGTTAACATAAGACTCGTATAATGCGTTTGAGGTTTCTATGAGCAAAGCGAAGGCCGATAGTATTCGTAACTAATACCACATAGCATTCGTAAACCATCATAATATACAAATAATGAAATAATACAAAATCGTAAACCATCGTTAACAATGTCTTATCTTTCAATCTTGGTAACTCTCGTAATCGCCACCTTTCGAGGGGCGACACATCCGGCCGTCCTGTGATGGCATTCGTCCCTGGATGCCATGATAGTCTGATGCGATTGCTGAGGACAAACAACGTACACAAAATTATGTCAGTATTCTGCAATTCGTGGATACTTTGTGACAAGCGTTAAAGACACGCCTTATCCAAGGCCATTATCTTCCAAATCTTGCCAAACTATTCGTTTATATCATGGAAATCGACCAAAGATGCAAACAGCCTCTTGAGCTATTCCATCGGCGGCCAGCTCAAGACCTAATCTGCCAACTTTGTTCGACTATCTGTATACATTATTGGATTACAAGCAAAACATTCGGCAATTGAACCAGTATTACTCTCATCAATGTGATCACAGTTTGCATTTTCCTCTAGGCGATGCCTTTGGCCAACCCTAGTTGCATCTTAGCACAACTGACAACATTAAGACAATTATTCCCTTGATACATTGTCTGACGAGGCAACCACCTACTGTTCAACTGTCCGAAGCAAGAGCATTAACCGTGAATTAAAGAAAACATTAAAACGGCTACCTTCAATAATGTATACAAACAAAGCCGTCGGAAAATGAACAAGCAAGATAGCCACTCATCAATGTGATCACAGTTTGTGTTTTCCTTAGGCGATGCCTTTGGCCAACCCTAGTTACCTTTCAACACAAACTGACAACATTAAGACAATTCTCCTTAATACATTGTCCGACGAGATAACCACTCACAGTTCACTTATCCGAGGCAAGAGCATTAGACGAATCCTGAGATTATATATACCAATACCAATTTTAGTCCATCATCCGTGTCATAACATATAACACTCTTTTAGCTCGGCCACACCTGACTTTTAGTGACTAACACGATGTCATCAATAATAAATTACTCGTGAAGCATGGTCGTCAGATAATCTCGACGATTACTTTGACAACATTAGAAGTTCCAGGGCTGGTACATAATGCCTGTTTTATGTCATGGGTTTGAAGACCTTTTTTCATCTCTGGGAATACATGGCCCTTTTACATATACAATTAACAGTAAATACCCCAAGAATACAGTGTCATCCTATTATCGGTAAACATACTTATCACTTACAATGTTTCAATAGATCAACAGACTATTGTCATAGTATACCTTCCAATTTTTGGAATCTCTATTGCAATGCCTACTAAACAGACCATGCACACGCAGGTACATATGCACAGTCCGTCCAGCAAGCATTGTGTAGGTACACAAACAGTTTGAGAGTGGCTTGAACTGAATGATGTTCATTAGATGAATAGTTTTGTATTACCACTACAATAGTTTTCTTAACACTTGCCAACATATGCACTTCGTCCATTAACTAATCTCAGCATTTTTACCATAATCGTACAATGGATAGATCTCACCACATGTTGGACGGTCGCACCTATCCACTTCAGATCGATCAACTTTGTGTCACAAGTAACCTTTTGCAGCCACAGCGGTATCATACGCAGATACATGGTTCATCCGACTGCACTTTTGACATACTGAAACTTATTCGGTTTGGTTAATACACTATTATTTTACCTTTCACTAATAGATTTGTATCACATTAAGATGAGCTATGTTCAATGCGTTGTCATTATCTTACTATATAGGTATGTATATATACCGTGAGAAAACATACGCTTCTAACTTTATTTACATGCGAGGGTAGCATAAGAATTCCTAAATTGCAGAACAGTTATTTTATATATGCATTCATTATCATTTCCTAGTTATAATACTCAACAAAACTCGTGTCATTTTTTGTATACAAAGGAACATACGGCACGGTCTTCACTAAACGTTACAATCCATCGCTAATTTTACAATATAACCTGCTCACGATTACAATTGTTAGTGGTACGCGCTACCTATGGTTTCAGATTATCCCTTTACATACACCATTCCAAAATAAATCCTGTATTTTAACATACAATCATCAATCACACTTACATATTTTACAATACAATTATCACCTTTACGTATTTTATATATACATACAGTGAATAAATACCGGGACATCCAAAATCACTTTACAATATTTAGCAAATATTTTTGTACGTTACCCACTACATGTATCCTTGCAGAATGGAGCACGGTGGATTTTGTGTGGGCAGTGATTCAGAATTTCAGAGCACTTCTGATATAAGAGTTCAACAAACAAATGACATAGATATACACTTAAACATTTATTACTACATATAACTTATTAACAGACTTCTACCACAGATTAGATATCACAACAGAATCCCGTCTACGCGTCTGTAACCGCTATTTATACCCGTTTTCGCCACGAAACCACTCAACCGTAACGCTAATGTTGCCAGAGCATACTCCTTGAATCGCCACCTTCCAATGGGCGATAACAATACCAACACGTCTGACCAGCGTGGTATAGTAGGTCAATTTTCCTCCTGTTAAGGAGGAGGCTCGCGCCCAACAGTGAGACATATATGAGCTGAGATGATGATGATGGATAAATATAATATATATCTATGATTATTAAGCTATAATTAAATATCATAACTTTTAAATAATAATGTTTCGTTTCGTTAAAAACCCGCGTAACTATAATACCTACTGTCATAATGTTTAACTACTATTCCCAGATATAATTGTGTTAAATCAGGCATACCTATAAAGTTGCATCCAACCATCTTGTTAAATAATTTGAATATTTGAAATTCTCATCACACACCTGCGTATTGTTCTAGAAAAATAAAATCGCAATTCATTATCTTTCTCATCTAGCTAAAAGTATTTTACTAAGCGGTGTCATAACAGTTTATATTGTCGATCAAATAACTCCACTATTAACCTTGTTGAAGCGGGTCTTTTGCAAAAACCACCGCCGAAATTGATATCAACTCATGCTCACAAACGTAAATTGCTCTCTATGCATATTTACTGGCACTATTAATAAAAGTTGATCGATACACATTTGCATGTATGGCACCATGTTTACGTTTTAAAATACCTTTGCTATAGCTTGAAATATTTAACGCGATTCTCTTTTACTTTAATACTAGCTTGTTCATGCAACTTCCCTTATATGGGAATTGCTTTTCCCCGTTTACGAGACAAAAAGTTTCTGCTATTATAATGACAGTTCTGATATTACGAGATTAAAAACAACTATCTTCTCTGCCCCGAGAAAAAAATTAGTTAATTAATAGATAGTAAGAAAGGTCAACTTTGTTCTTCACAGTAAACATTCGTCTCACTGTTGGGAAAAATTGGACTAGTATAAATACTACGCTGATCAGATTGTTTGTTAAAGGGCTAATGATACAGTAAAGAAATGTATTTTCCGGTTATTTTTTTTATATTATATTTCTATTATTATATCAGACCCATTATAATAATCAAATAAAAAATTCTTATCAAATAAATTGCGTATGGCTTAACATGAAAGTGATACAATTGGTGTATTTTATTTCTAAAAATGTAATATTTCAAGAAATAAAATTTATTATAAGAATGACGAACGAACGTCTGGTTGAGAAGATATACAATGCGAAAGTAAAAGGATGTAGGTACCGGGGGAGACCGACACTAACCTACCTAGACCAAATCGGTCATGTACTGAAGGAAGGTGGAGTCAAGAGTCGCCGAAATCGGCGAGCGTTTATGAAGAGAATTATGAATGTTGAGGAAGCGAGTGAAGTATGCAAGGATAGTGTTCTCTGGCACTCTGTTCTCTCTGCCTACCCTGCAAGGGACATGGCGTGATGGTATATATATGTATGTATATGTAATATTTCAATATTCATCATCAAATTTTAATTAACTATGCTGCGATGATAATCACTTTAGCCTCAACGTATGGAATTGCAGTGTAAGACCGAAATAAGATTATTATAAGAGATGGTAATAACCTTCCTATTTTGATTGTAGATTCACTTTTCCAATACATAATCGTGCATGTGTAAAACTAAATTCAGAACTCGCAACATAGACCTACGAATCATTTACAACATAATTTAAATTAAACTTACAAATTAAATAAAAACTATGATTTCTGATGTTTATACATTTCCAACAAAACTATTTTTACGGAATCTATCGCATTTATTTTTAATTTAACTTTAAATATTTACAGAGTATATTTATATTTTTTTAATTTTCCGCTTTGATTTTTAATTTGCCGACCTACCCAACATGTTATAGCGTTCATGGTGAACGATGAACGTAAATTAATAACATTCAAAATAATATATCTGTGGTTTTAATTTAAAAAAAAATCTTTTTGATGCATAAATTAAAAAAATCTTCTTGATGCATTAATAGTGGTAGGACCACGCTGTGGACAGTTCTCTGTCTACAGCCGCGGGCCGGTCCGCCCGCGGTAGTACCACACTTTCGCAGGAAATCGGCGTCTGACCTCTGTAATGACCATGTGCTATTGCGCTTCGTTCGGTGAACGAGAGTGCCGGAAGCCCAACTGGGGTCGGTTTGGGGTTTGTATTGGTAGGCAGCGGCCTAGCTATACCCTTGTGGTATTGTAAAGGTCCATGGGCGGCAGTGACACTTACCATCAGGTGTGCTGTTTGCTCGTTTGCCACCATATGCAATAATAAAAATGCATGTGTAATTATTTATAAACCTCTACTTGCACGGTTGTGACCGAATCGAGGCAAAATAAGTGTAAATTTTATTATCATCACCTGAATAATATTTTCTAGGCGTCTCTCAAAAAATGGCAAATAAATATTTTTCATTTAAATCGTATAAATAAAATTTTGATGAAAATTGCAAGTAACTTACTTTCAACAGCTGATTATTATTACATTCAAACCGTATGCCGTATTCTAACCTAAATCTATAACACAGTTAATTTAATTAAAATAAAAATATTCAATCCTAAAATATAATGGGGTGAAATAGAAAAAACGTTATCATCATTCTTCTGCTTTTGTCCCAATTACTTGGGGTCGACGCAATATGTACCCCCTCTCCCTACATATTGCAAAGGTTATTGGCAAAAGTTTTATTTAGCAAATGGCATCAGATAGTGTTGGCCCAGGTTATAAGGCTCTTGATCGTCTTTTACGACAGCCACGAGCAAAATAAGGGTTAATAGTATTCGTAGCCGCTACCACACAGCAAAAAATAGAAAAACGTATACAGTTATAAATGTAAATAATTATTATCTAAATGATTTATATAGTTGTTATAAAACCTATTTAAATTATTATACATCTTGTATAATGTTATTTATTCAGTATCCATAGTATGATTTATAAAAGTGAAGAAACAAAATAAAAGTATTGAATGTCTTCGTTTTAACGTAGGTAGTTATCGGTTTACAGCTACCGATACTGAAGTGAAATCACTAGAGTTTTGAGACGCTCTCAATAACCCCAAATTTAGTGCTAAGTTGGTATTCACACGGCCACCTCAGTCGTCGTTGGATATTTTACACGATAGTAGAGAAACGATCGTAAAAACTTTTAATTATTTCGGTTGAAAATAGTCTCCCGCAAACATAAACCGGTATGCATTCTTTTTCTTCATTTTAGTTCGCATTTAGCCCGTACAACACGTTAGTGCCTTGTTTTAAAGTGTTGTAAAACAAGCGTAACTTGCGCTCACCTACGGCACCTAAGTGTATGCCCTCTTGAAAAAATAAAAGTCTCTGAACACCGTTTCCTGCTTTATGTTCATACTAAAATAAATGTCAGATTTTTCAAATTTTAATTTGGCAGTCATTTTACCGTATTCGTGTTATCCAAATTAGCTTAAGAGTTGAAGAACGTAATCTACAAAGATTATGTTCTCATTTCCTATATACCTATTGTTAAACTTCCAAACGTTAGAGATTTTCGAAATATATAAGTATCCAATAATCTCTCTTGATATAACAGTGAAACCAGTTGCTTTGTTCTGCTCCATATTTATTTTTATTTAAAACACCAACAACAATACAGTGATATTGAAATATTTCTCAGAAGTGGAATAACTGGGGATCAGTTCGCCGCCCGCAGGGAGGCCGACTGCGAGAAGGAATAGAAGTAGGTACCCGAAAGTGTATCCCGCCAGGTGGACGGCCAACGTGATTAAGAAATAGGTTCCGGTGAACCAAATTAATAGGTAGTGAGGGGTGATCCGCGTGGGGGAAAACTCGAAACAAAACCCTATACAAACCCGTTCGACCAGCGTGGTATAGTAGGTCAATTTCCCTCCCACTATGGAGGAGGCTCGATTCCAACAGTGGGACATATATGAGCTGAAGTGATGATGATGAATGATGAGGGGTAATACTATTATGTGTTATGAGTTACTGATTATGGGGTCGCAGCACGCCCTTCTTTCGGCGCTCCGGGTGATTTGCACGGCCTCTGGCTAGCCCTTAAAAAAAAAGAATAAAAAAGGAGTGAAACTGAAATTTCTGTTAAAAAGTAAAACCAGCAATTGTGAATTATTTTAATAATTTTACCAACAGAGTCAGAACAAATGTCTCTGTTGGTAAAAAAATAAAATAAAAACCTGTGCAAACCTATGTGGCCCATATAAAAAAAGGATTTTTCTCTGTACCTGTAGAGGTTCTAGCCAATAATGGACGTATATTATAAGGTTAAAACAACAAGAAGAACAATATGATTTTAAATTTGTTACAAATTTTATAAAACTTCATTGGACGAAAAAAATAACTGTACATCGTCAATTAAGTATCGATATTTAATCATTTATAATGCGTTATAAATAACATTATCGATTAATTATAGATAACAATCGACCTAAATTACAAGAAGATATCAAATAATGTATACAGTTATAAATTATATATCGTATATTGTCATTTTATATATTATAATTCAGATGGATTTTATTGAAAATATTTAAAAATTATTATCGTGACCTAAACTTATTTAATTCTAAAGTTACATCACGATCAACCTAATAAAAAAAAATCCTATTTAGTACTTTATTCTCGTATCCATTTTATTTGATAAAATTCAAAGTATTTGTGTTAACAGGTGCCATCATAATTTTCAACACAGTATACTCATATTTGATTCAACAAGTTGTTGAATTGACAAGTTTAGTAAGAGCATAACACTGAATCAATCAGTGTCAGTACCTAAACGAGTTTTGATTTGTTTCTATTTTTTTTACTACAACTGATGCTTAAAATACTGTTATTCATGTAAAATCTATTCGTTAGATCGTATATAATTATATGTAAGTATTAGTATAAATGTAAATTTATCATTTGTATGCTATTATTGTAAGAAAAGGCAAACTATAAATAAAACTCTTAAATATAAATTAAACCTTGAAGTCAATTCGTATGGCCTGCGTGGTATAGTAGGCCAATTTTCTTCATTATGTAGAGTCTCTTGTGTCCTTTAATAAGAGAACCTCAAAATTAAACTCCAGCTCAGCCATATTCTCGTGAGGCGAGAGTAAATTCTCAGTGAGTGAGAGATTCTTTTTCGTTAGGTGACGGCGTACGAATACAATTCGCCACCCCCATATCTTGCCCGTGGGTGATCGTAAGAGACGACTAAGGGATATAAAATGCATATAACATCTATGCAAGAGAAGGAAAACTCGAAACAAAACCCTATACCTACACGTCTGACCAGCGTTGCAGAGTAAGTCATTTTCCCTCCCATTATGGAGGAGGCTCGAGCCCAATAGTGAGACATATATGAGCTGAGATGCTGATGATGATCATATACAAACAATAATGTAAAAAAAAAAATGTGTGTGTCAGCTCCGACGCACGACTGGAGTTTACTTCTTAAGTACGATTATCAAAACAGGCGCAAAAAAAGCTCATTTGACTAAAAATAATATATATATTTTTATTTACATTCATTAAAACTGTTCAGTGAAGTATTATCTCACGTCAGAAATTGAAAGGTGCGCAGAATAGGTTGCGCACCAAAAACGTAACGAGGTCATTCGATCACTAGATTTTACTCCTCAATTTTTTCTCATACCGGGCGCCTTATATGAAAATCGATTCTTAAGGAGTAAACTCCAATAATATAAAAAAAAAATCTGACAAAATGATATACAAACTGAACCTTTGCAGATACTTTGTAGGCCTACGATAACACTAGAAGAAATGTTTATGTATCTGAAATCATGGACACACTAGTATTACTTTAATTTTACTAATTAAATTTGATTACTAGTTTAAGATAAACTCAATATAGAACAAAGTGAACGTCTACTTTATTGTTGTGAAGATATTAATTTTGAAATATGAAATTGATAAATAAAAATATGAATCGTCTCGTCCCTCTCGTCGTTGAAATTATAAACTTGTTCGGAAATAAAGTGTTGGAAACTTGGCAATAGCTTTTCAGATAAGTAACTAGCTCGTGTTAATGTTTTGCGCTTTGTGATTCAGCTCAGCGCAAGCCTGTATGCATGTGTATGACTGTATGTCGAACTACTTTTCTAAGTTAATTCATGTCTCACACACAACATAAAGTTTGCAATACTACCTCGCGAGCGCCTTGCGAATGAAAAATTTATTTGCATTCCCACTTACTACAATTGTTGCTTGTTTAATTGTTTTAATTATATGTTTTTTCTTTTTACAGAAAATCGAAGTTTGAGTTGTGACAATTTGCTAATACACTTCATTTGGTGGGCAAGAGAGAACCGCGGCTCCAAACTTTTACGGTAGGCAGCGACCTGAAATGCTTGTGCCCTGGTATTGGGGTGATAATTATTACTTACCATCAGGTAAATTAGCTGCTCATCAGCCACCAAAAGAAAATTATAAAATGCAAATATAATATTTTTGCTTTATTTCATTAGCATTTCCCTTGCGGTTTAAAAATAAAAAAATGCAAAACGTTCTGCTTCATTTATTAACGTATCATCAAGAAATTATTTTAATTTGGCCGCTAAATAAATATATGTGGCCATTTTTTTTTTTAAATATAACGTAGAAGGAAGTATTAATACTCTGATAATAAATATTTACGCATTTCTCTTTAGGGTAAAGGGGAGCTAGATGAAGGATGATCAATTTTACGCTTCCATCACCGCGGGTAGATGTTAATAAACGCTATTCATATACGAAATATGATCAACTCTATACAATATATATTAACTATAATAGCAGTTGTGTTCCCATGAATTACAGAATTGCTATTCAATTAGCTAATTTTTACTTGTTTCATGATTATCACCGCTGCTTAATTTGCACTTTTCTTTATGTGAGAAAATATATCCTCTGACCTGTGGGCCTAGCCTTAATTTTTAGAAAATAATGTTTCACAAACGTTTCATTTCAATCTCAAGATAAAATTAATTATTTCTGTAGCATCGTCTCTACAAATAACATTGTTTTAATGTCATAATGATGTCATAAAAATAACCATATTGTAATATGGTAGTACAATAAAAGAAACCAGCATATATTTTCACATTACGTTTAGGGCTCTGTCTCGTCTCGACAATACCAAATCTGTAATATTACTCATTGCTAAAATAAAATGAGCTTA
Source organism: Lymantria monacha (assembly GCA_905163515.2). NCBI lineage: Eukaryota > Metazoa > Arthropoda > Insecta > Lepidoptera > Erebidae > Lymantria > Lymantria monacha. The sequence goes on along the minus strand of LR991091.1, from coordinate 13,869,775 downwards.
GTTTCGTTACACATAGTAATTATATTAAATGATTGAAATAAGATAGCTATAAGAGAAGGCAGTAGCCGTTCTGGTCAGATAAATTAACTATGGATTTTAAAAAAACATATAAACATATGTTATTCTCAGATGATAAAAAAAAAACATAGAGTTTTACAATATGATTAGATATTTTTGTATTAGAATGTAGCGTACATGTATTAAGTTTGGGTTAAAAGCGGGTTACAATGCTATCTGGTGTTCCAACTATTGAAGCGGGCGTCGTTGTTCTTCTTCTTCTTATTGTTTGTCTTCTTATGTATCTTCTTCTTATGTATTGGCAATCAGCTACTTAAATGAGCCATTGTTGCCAGTGTCGAGTTATAATTATCTTGAAGTTTTTAGTGTCTTCAGATTAGTCATGTCCGTCAGTAAGTCAAATTGTTGCCATCAACAGTGCTATGGCCACACTGTTAATGGTATCTTGTGAGAATTTTGATGAAAAACGAAAACGTTGTAAAGCACTTTTATATGATATTCACTACATCTCAGCAATTCCGTCACATCACATTACATAAAATGCCATCAAAATTATATAATATAACACGTTAAAACACTAAGATATCGAATATAATACAAGAGCACCACATAACGTTTTAGATTCCCGCCAAAAACTCCGGGCGTCGTTGTTTTTGAGTATTTCAACTATATACCCGACTCAATTTAGTCAGAAAACAAGTTAAAGGTAGTGCAATGGTTATTTACTAAATGTACAGAAAACAGAGCTTATCCATACAAAATTAACAGAACGCATACTTGTACTACATTATTTTTCTTAACCTTTAAGATAATGAGTTAATTTTTACCAGTAAATGTTCTAATACCTTAAGGTGTCAATAGATATTATCAGTGTAGTTGCAGAATTAGATATGATACATGATATCATTAAAGGAGACTATCATATCATCATCATCATAGTGATGATAGTCAACTTTAAATTGTCTTTCATTCTTGTACCTTGTACTGTATCATACAAATCGATGTGGAGATGTAAAAATATAACTCGTGTATAACAAGTGTGAGGTGAGAAACTTGAAATAAAACACACGTTGCCTAGACCGCTAAAATAAAAATGATCATTCCTAATGATGATGATGATCCAAATGATGAGGCAATCCGTCTGGCCTGTGTAGTGGAGCAGTCTAATTTTCCTCGTTTGGAGAGGTCTCACATTCAAAATGGGACATATATAATTGGGCTAAGAAGAAAAGAAGAATCATTTCCTCCATATTTATGCGCATTATGCTTCTATGTTTCATAGCGTTTTCATAAGTTTTTTAACCTACCGTCTTTCTTAATAAAGAGTTTATCAATAAAATTACTAATTATATTGACTTTCTAACGAATAATTGATTATATCAAAACACACATATATATATATATATATATATATATATATATATATATATATATATATACCGATATATATATACCGATCTGGTCAGGTATATATATATATATATATATATATATATATATATATATATATATATATATATATATATATATATACCTGACCAGATCGGTCAGGTACTAAAGGAAGGTGGAGTCAAGAGTCTCCGAAACCGGCGAGCGTGTATGAAGAGAATTATGAATGTTGAGGAAGCGAGTGAAGTATGCAGAGATAAAGTTCTCTGGCACTCTGTTCTCTCTGCCTACCCTGCAAGGAATATGGCGTGATGATATGTATGTATGTATCAAAACATATAATATTTAAAAGCAGTACAATGAAACCAACAAATACTGTTTTGAATATTATAACAATTATTTGAATATGTAAAAGTATATCATACATATATCGGCATTTTAAACAATTGACATGATAAATGTGACTGCTGCTAGTGAAGTTGTTTCTTTGATCACTAGTATGAGTATAGACCTTCAGAAGTCGTCGTAGGGTATTTAGTTCGGGCGGTACTTCAGTACCTGCGCCTGATGCCCGCCACCCGTATAAGGGCACACCCCGTTAGTACGACGTCGAAGGGCGAAAGTGGCCATGCCAGCAGATGGTGAGTTTATATATTTATTCATAATTGCAATCCTCTTCTGTTTAGCCCATTTACGCTTCACTAAAATTCTATATTAGCCAGATGGGATTTTTGAGCCTCTTCTCTCGTCATCATCTTTGATCAGCTTACATTCTTTATGTGGGATGTGAATTATGCTGTACAGAGCACGAATACTGTTGAGCTTCTTTTCCACATTAAAACAAATGTGTTTTTTAAGATACAAAATGTATTATATACAAGAAAAGAAAAATATATATAAAAAAAATTAAGCTATAATAGAACTTATAGTAGAAATAACTTACACATTATGCACCAGGTATGAATGTCGAATGTCGAACGTAGTCGTATTAGCTATAGCTACCTATGAAGATGCCGATAATGGTATGAGTCCGAAATAAAAATTATCCCTTATTCAAAATACTGAAATTTTAGCATTTAATATGCTTAATTATTTATAAAACCGATTACGAAGTGAAAAATGATGTCACAAGCGGGATTCGAACCCGCGCCTATTGGGATTCCGGCCCAATCGTGCTGCCACTACACCACCATGACTAATTATAGGACATGCAAATTTCACTTTCGTATCATATTTACGTCTTAAGGTGACGGTATGCTATCTACCCAACAATGTTTACACATTGTTATAGGCTTAATACTTAAAACTTTACAGTTAGAATTGTATTAAACGATGACACAACCTTGTTATTTAAAATACTGAAATTTTAGCATTTAATATGCTTAATTATTTATAAAATACCTTAAGACGTAAATATGATACGAAAGTGAAATTTGCATGTCCTATAATTAGTCACGGTGGTGTAATGGCAGCACGATTGGGCCGGAATCCCAATAGGCGCGGGTTCGAATCCCGCTTGTGACATCATTTTTCACTTCGTAATCGGTTTTATAAATAATTAAGCATATTAAATGCTAAAATTTCAGTATTTTAAATAACAAGGTTGTGTCATCGTTTAATACAATTCTAACTGTAAAGTTTTAAGTATTAAGCCTATAACAATGTGTAAACATTGTTGGGTAGATAGCATACCGTCACCTTAAGACGTAAATATGATACGAAAGTGAAATTTGCATGTCCTATAATTAGTCACGGTGGTGTAGTGGCAGCACGATTGGGCCGGAATCCCAATAGGCGCGGGTTTGAATCCCGCTTGTGACATCATTTTTCACTTCGTAATCGGTTTTATAAATATCCCTTATTCTTTACAGGCCATATATATCGCCTTTCGGTTTCAGCCTCCTTCACAATGAGAGCGCAATTGACTTACTATACTACACTGTCAGCCTGGCTGCTTTAAGGTTTTACGTTAAGTTTTTTATTTAATTATCTATATTACATTTTTCTTAGTCATCTTACCTTTATGTTCATTCGTCTAACAAAACGTTATCAAAAAGGCATGGTGCAAAGTATAAAAGAGAAAACATTCGCTAAGCAAATGCGTACCTACTGCATTATCCAGAATATGCTTTTTGTTTAAACGGATGCGATAGTGGGTAATGAAATGATGCTTTCCCGATTCAGTTCGCTTATCCGGATTAAGCTGAGCGCCTGTGTAACCTTCTCTATCGTTTGAATTCTTATTAAGTCTGCCTGTACCGAACTCTAGTTTAGCATTTCTTATGGAAAAGATAAGCGAAAACAATTTGCTTTATCTAGAATATTGTTTTTACTTTCATAATACTTATATTTAGTCGTAACATACATACTTGCTAGTATCCTACAATATATTATATTGCTTGTCAGCCCATACCTACACCATTAATTGTTTGGCATGAAGCTCTTTCATAGTGATAATAAAATATAGTAAAAATTCACCCCATTCCATTCCCAATTTCTTACCCATAAGTATCGTAAAAGACGATAAAGGGATATGATAAGCGAATAACGTTACTGCAAGAGATGATTCGAAATAAAGCCCTATATTAACACCCATGTTCAACGTGGTAAAGTAGGTCAATTTCCTTCCTATTGTGGAGGAGGTTTTAGCGCAGTAGATAACACATATAACTCAAGATAAAGATGATGATGATGAAATGCGATTACGAGCGAAAAAATCGTAATCGGGTTTTTATAAATAATCAAGCATATTAAATGCTAAGTTTCAGTAATTTGAATAACAGGGTTGTGTCATCGTTTAATACAATTCTAACTGCAAAATTTTAAGTATTAAGCCTGTACAATGTGTAAATATTGTCGGGTAGATGGCACACGTCTTCTTAAAAGACGAAAACATAATACGATACGAGAATTGAATGTCCTTTTTTTTTTGGCGGCGGGCTACGGTACGTCAAACCCAGTTCACGGTGGTGTAAGTGGCAGCACGATTGGAACGGATTTACAATAGGCATGGGTTCGAATCCCACTTGTGACAATCATTTTTCGCTCGTAATCGGGTTTTAAAAATAATCAAGTATATTAAATACCTTTTTTTTTTTTTTTTTTTTGTTATCGCTGAGGAAATGCTTTTGCGCACATCCCCCGCCAGTGATAGACGGGGGGGTGTGTGGGACTCGCCGGCCATGAGATTGACGGCCGGAATACCCACTAAAACCTAACAGCGGTCCCTTCCGCGCTTTTACGGGATGCCGGAGAGATCGTCTATTGACATTCTATCCCCGACACCCCTACGCTTAGCCATCTGGCCACGACCAGTCAGCCGTCAAGGCGGTGGGAGAAGGTGCGCGTAGCGGCGCCTCCCTCTCCCTGGTCGCCGCCGGCGGAGCGAGTTCGCAGACGCGAGTGCTTCGCGTTCCCGCTCCGCGGCCTCCTTTGCAGAGATGACTTCCTCGCAAAAGGAGGCCATCGACGTCCAGTACCTGTCGCTGTCAAGCATCTTGTTGATGACGGTCGACAACGACAGGTCCGCTCCTATGACCGCCGACAGGTCGTGGCGCTGAGGCCCCCAGGCGGGACATACTTCCAGGGTGTGACGCGCGTCATCAATTTGCGCGCCACACTCATGGCATCCAGGGGCCTCTTCACGTCTAATTCGGTGCAGGTACTTACCGAAGACCCCGTGTCCGGTAAGTACCTGCGTCATCCTGAATGACAGGTTGCCATGCCCTCGTTTCATCCAGCGGTGAAGGTGGGGCGCTACCGCCTCAACGGTCCCCCGTCCTGCTACGGGGGACTCCAGTTCCTCCCTCCACCGCAGGACTACTGCCCTTCGAGCCGCTTCCTTCGCCCTACTCAGTCCCCTCGCGGTGACGCGTTCCCCATTCACCTGCGCCGCAGCGCGGAACTGGTAGACTTCCGCCTGTGCCCTGGCCTGAAGTGGCCAGGGTGGATCGCCCGCTAGCAGTGTGGCTGCAGTCCAGGACACTGTACGGTACCCCCTTATTGTCCTCACCGCCATGGCTCTCTGCGCCTTTCGCAATAAGGCCTTATTGGAGGCGGTGAGCGACTGCGTCCAGATCGGGGCACCGTACAGTGCCATAGACCGTAAAATGCCGGCGTAAAGCCGCCGGCAGGACGATCCAGGACCACCAGTATTGGGCAGAAGCCTACCCAGCGCCGCGGCCGACTTTGAAAGTCTAGGGACGAGCTGGGCAAAATGCGGCCCGAAGTTCCATTTACTATCCAGGTGCAGACCCAGGTACTTCATTCGGGTCTGCACCGGCACGGCAACCCCAGACACACTGAGTTGTGCCCCTCGGGGGAGACCTTGGCTGGGACCATAAAATAGGAGAGCCTCCGTCTTCTCCAACGAGACTCTCAGGCCCAACTTGCCAATCCGGTCAACGACAAGCGCTACTCCGACTCTTGCTAGTCGGGCGGCGTCACGGAAGTCAGCCCTCCTCACCGTGATGAGAGTGTCATCTGCGTAGCAAATTACCCCCATCCCGGGGAGAAGCTGGCCCCGCAACAACCAATCAAATCCGACGTTCCACAAGGTCGGACCGAGGACCGAACCCTGTGGAACGCCACACTCTACCCTATGACGATGTATGCGCCCATCGTCCCCCTCCCAGAGCACGTGCCTCCTCTCGAGGTATGCCTCCAATAGCCTCCGGAGATACGGAGGCACCCCGTGATATCGGTGCGCCGCCTTTAGAGTCTCATGTGGGAGACTATTGAAGGCGTTTTTAATATCGAGCGAGACTGCCAGAACTACATCCTTTTCGGCCACCGCTTCGGTGGCCAGGGTCTTCAGGGCGGCCAATGCATCGATTGTTGACCGGCCGCACCTGAATCCGAACTGATTTTCCGACAGTCCCGGCCCGATAGCCTCGAGGTGCCGGACGAGACGGTCCGCGAGGATTTTTTCAAACAATTTTGCCGTCTCGTCCAGCAGCACCAGTGGTCTATACGCAGAAGGAGAGTCGATTGGGCGACCCTCCTTCCGCAGCAAGCACAATTTTCCAGTCCTCCATTGTTCCGGGAACTGCCCGGACCTCAAACATTCATTGAGCAGTTCCCGGAGTACATCCATGCAATATTCTGCGACGACGCCGAGCACAAGCCCCGGGACACCGTCCGGGCCAGGCGCTTTCCTTTTTCCTTTAAGTCGGAAGAGGGCCACTTCCAGTTCATCATCAGTGATGGGGGGGATGGGTGTTTCCTCCTCCACCACCGACCGAGGAGCCATCCTGGGGGGAATATGTCCCGTAGAGTGTGGGAACAGTTCCCCAATTAGCCCCGACAGGAAATCCGCGTCCAGTGTTTCAATTATGGGAGCGCCGCAGGCACGGAGCTTGTTCCGTGCTCTCTGGTACGGGCGCCCCCAGGGATCCCTGTCGAGGCCCGCAAGAAGTTCCTCGCGGGCCCTCTCTTTCGCCTGGCTGATGGCCAGCTGCAGAGTCTTCTTCCTTGTCTTGTATTCCATCCGCAGCTGGCTCTCGAGGACGTTGTCCCGGTCTCTCCTCTGTCGGCAACGGACATAGGCGCGCCGCGCTCGATTGGAGGCCACCCGAAGATTTGAGATTTCGGGCGACCACCAGTAAACTTGACGTCGCGGCGGCCTCCGCCGTGCCCTCGGCATCGCCGCATCACATGCATCCTGCAGGATATTTTTTAAATGGCCTGCGAGCCGCTCCACTCCCACGATGTGCTGTCCCGTGGAACCCCAGCGCTGTACAATGGCAGCCTCCCGGGCCATCTCTGGGTCGAATTGCCCAATGGCCCATTTGGGAAGGCAGCGTCTTCCTCCGCGCCGAGGTCCTAGTGGCCCCGGAGGGGAGGACACCTCGAATCGTATGTAACGATGGTCCGAGAGTGTCTCCACCTCTACCTCGACCCTCCAACCGCTCACCTCACGCGCGACACCGGGGGTGGCGAACGAAAGATCCACCACGGACCCTCCGCGGTGTCGCATGCATGTGTGGACTGTCCCCCTGTTGAGAAGGGACAGGTCGGAGAGGTTGGACCACTCTTCGACGGCCCTACCCTTCGCATTCGTGGCGGGGTTCCCCCACGCCCGAGACTTCGCATTAAAGTCGCCGAGGACAACAATTCTCCTCGGCGACTGACGACGGACCGCGGCACTGACGGAGTCCAAGAAAAGTTCAAACTCCGCCAGCCCGCGATTGGGGGAAAAGTACAAACCGATTACAGCGAAGTCTCGCCACCCCGCCACAACAAAACCATTACCTCTCTCAAGAACGGAGAGAGGGGGGCCGTTACACCCTCTGGTCAGGACAGCAACATCATTATTCAGATCACCCGCCCAATTGGGTGAAGAAGGGATGAAGTATGGCTCGCAGGCCACCGCCAGGTCTGTATTCCACTCCGCCATGGACTGCAGTAGCAGGTCCTGAGCCCCGGCACAGTGGTTCAGATTAGCCTGAAGGAAGGCGACTTTGTCTCCCATTAGTGGGACATCGCAACTTCCTCCTGGGCCTGGCGGCTCGTACTGGCTATGGTGACCTGAGGTCCTTTGGTCACCTTACCTCTAGATGAGGGGGCTTTACACAATTTCCCCCCCATCTTGTGCCCCGAAGAGCGTCCGGCATCGGCGCAGACCGCGCATCGGTGCGCCGTCATGCAGTCGGCTGCCTTGTGCCCATTGCCACCGCACCGAAAGCAGAGTCCGGAGCGGTCGGTGGAAGATGGGCATAGAGCGGTAGTGTGCCCCAGTTCCAGGCACCGGAAACATCTTAGAGGCAGGTTTTCTAGCACCTGGACACCTGCCGAACTCCAGCCGACGTGGAGTCTCCCCGCGTCGGCGAGCGTCTTGGCGGCGGTGACGGGGCACCTCACCTTGACCATGCCCATGCCGCGGGGCCCGCGTTGGATCTCTCCCACTTGGATTTCCGCGGCATTGCACCCACATGTGCGGGCAACTGCAGCCTGAACTTTTTCCGCCGAAATGGAGTCATCCATGCCGGTCAGTCGAAGATCGGTCCGTTTGACTGGGCGGACGACATCCGCCACACCAGCCAACACCGTGCGCAGTCCGGCCGCTAGGCGGTCCGCGGTTTCCGGCGTCTGAGTTTTAGGGAGTTGTAAAACTCGTCCACCTGTCATAGAACGCCTTACTTTCAAACCCTCCGCAATCCCCAACTCCTGCAGATTTACTTCCTTTTCGGCGCGGAGCATTGCCTCTGCATAGGTGACGCCCCTCTGCTCGGCCTCAGGCTGTAGTTTTAATATCACAACCGGAGAGCGCGGGGCTGTCAACGCCGACTTAATGTTCCTCCGCGCTACATCAGCTGGGCTGGGGACCTTGGAGGGTATAGCTGCTGGAGGAGCCACTACAACAGTGGAAGACTTCTTCTTACCCTTGCGAACGACGGTGGCCCAGTTTTCCGAGGTGGCAGGCTGGGCCAGGGGAGCTTCTTGTGCTGGGCTATTTGGTACCTTAGGCACCGGTACAGCCTTTTTCGCAACCTGTTTGGTAGCTGGTGCAGGCTTCAAGACAGCCTGTTTAGTTGCCACAGAATCAGCACCTTTCTTTTTATCTGCCGCTAGAGACGGACGCACGACCTTGGCTGGGAGAAGACGGTCTTCGATCGCGTCAAATCGTGCCGTCATCATCTCCCCCAGCGACCTTATGAGTGTGGATTTTAGGTCCTCAAGTGCGTCCACCTCCGGAGCAGTGACAGATTGTGCTGTTCTCGGAGTGCGAGACTTCCTCAAGTCCTCAAACTGGAGCCTGTGTGCCTTCACCTCAGCCTTAAGGCTCTCATTCTCCTGCCGAAGTCTTGCAATATCCGCACGAAGGGCGCGCAACTCCTTTGGCTCCGAGCGTTCGGACAGCACCGCAATATATTTATTAAGGTTGGACGCACTGTCTTGCAGCATCTTCCGGTGCGTTCCCTTTAAATTTCCAGACTTACGGATAGTCTCTGCAATCTTGCAGAGCTCATTGCACCCTAACAACCTAATGTCCTCTGGCCCTGCAGTAGCCAGTTGCTCATCCGGGATGTAGTCCTCGTCGTCAGGCGAAGACGCTCTTACAGAGAAGAAACCAATTTCGGACATTTCATCTTCATCCTCTTCATCCTCTGCCATTTGGTCTCTAATTGCCAGTTCCTTCTTTGCCCGTGAAAGGCCGTGGGCATGTCCTTTGGCCTTGCCTTTTCCCCTCTTTGACGTGCTGACCTTAGGTCTAGGCTCGCAATCAGTCTCCGATCCGGATATAGCAGTTCTGGTGGAGAAGGTCTTCGATCCAGATGCCTCCGATCGAACTGCCGATCCCTGGTAATATTTTAGTTTTACCACCTGGCCACTATGGCTATCAATCGCTTTATACAAACGCTTACCTGAGCGAAGAGAGTACGAGGCCTCATCCAGGGGATTGGCGGGCGGGGGCATAGAAGCCCCGGCCCCTTCCTCAACACTCATCTTAAAGAACTAATAAACTATACAGCAATTCTATATACAAAATTTTATACAAAAATTATATACAGAAATAATATTTAAACCAGTAAAAGAACAAATATATATACAAACAATAATACAAACTATTATACAACAAGAAGAATATATACACATCCAGGGTGGTCTTAACATTCAACCCTGAGCTGATGCTCATCGAATCCAATTGTTATGTAAAAAGAAAAAGTACCTACAATAACAAAAACGAACGAAAAACAAGAACGAAACGCCACATTAATTGTATCTACCTACAATGAACAATAATAATTTATACCAGAGTATATATACAACACGAAATAACCTAGACAGTGCATAAATTAACCTCCCATATGCAATCCCCAATAAAAATTTGACACAACAAACAAATAAAAACGACCTGCCAAGACAATTAAACGACAAGAGCGCCTAACGACCGATGCCGATACCGCCTCAAATGCATACGTCCGACCGGTACGAGTGCCTGTCGGCGTATAAGTATATTAAATACCTACTAAGTTTCACTAATTTGATGATGAAATCATTGTGAGTTAGTAGATGGCAATAGCTGATATAAAATTTCCACCACTTTAATCGTTTTTTGCGGATCACACAATAAATTAATATTTAGCAACATATTTTATTCTTCACGTCAATTAATGGTCATATTTTAAAACACCCACGGAAAGGGAGGATTGGTGAATTATGTTATTCATCTTTCACCACACGAAAAATGTATATACTAGCATTTACCTGCGTATATGTATTTACTAGCATTTACCTGCGACTTCGTCCGCGTAGAAGTCGAAACTGGTTCTAATAGGATTTTTGTGCGTTGTTTCATCATTCAGGACAAAGAATTTTATATATATAGATTTATGTCAGCCGTACAAATTATCAATAAATATATTATTATGCATAAATAATGTACTCTCGATATAGTTTGTGAATCAAATTTTATTTTCAAATTCATCAACTATTAACTATACTTCATAATAAGCTTAATGATGGTAAATTAAATATTGATAGAATTTTAATTTCACTTATCGATATGGTTTAAAAATACATACATACATACATATCATCACACCATATCCCTTGCAGGGTAGGCAGAGAGAACAGAGTGCCAGAGACCTCTATCTCTGCATACTTAACTCGCTTCCTCAACATTCATAATTCTTCTGGAGGTATGCCCTGCCTGGGGGCCCCAGCGCCACGTCCTATCGGCGGTCGTTGGGAGAGACCTGTCGTTGTCGACCATCATCTCGAAGACGCTTGACAGCGACAGGTGCTGGTCGTCGATGGCCTCCTTTTGCGAGGTCATCATGAAAAGGAAGGAGGCTGCGGAGCGAGAACGCGAGGCGCTTGCGTCAGCTGACTCGCTTCGCCGCCGGCGACCGGGCAGGAGGAGGCGCCGTTATGCGCACCTCCTCCCACCGCCTTGAGGGACGATAGGACGTGGCCAGAAAGCCAAGCGTGGGGGTCCCGGGGATCGAATGTCAGTAGACGATCTCTCCGGCTCCCCGTAAAAGCGCGGAAGGGGCCGCTGTGGTTTTAGTGGGTATTCCGGCCGCTAACATCTATGGCCGGCGAGTCCCACACTCCCCTTCATCTGTCACCGGCGGGGGATAGCGCGTAAATGCGTTTCCTCAGCGAAATAAAAAAAAAAAAAACATTCATAATTCTCTTCATACACGCTCGCCGGTTTCGGAGACTCTTGACTCCACCTTCCTTCAGTAGATGACCGATCTGGTCTAGGTAGTTAGTCTCGGTCTTCCTCGGTACCTACATCCTTCCACTTTCGCATTGTATATCTTCTTAACCAGACGTTCGTTCGGCATTCTTTCCACATGTCCGAACCATCGGAGCATTCCCTTTCGCATCTTTAAACCAATACTCTCTTTCATACCTATTCGCTCTCTTACGTCATCGTTACGAATGCGGTCGGTCAGCCTAACTCCACAGATTTGCCGCAGAGATCGCATTTCGACCGCATTAATTTTACTTTCATACTCTTTTCTGCATACCCAACTCTCGCTTCCATACAGTAATGTTGGGACAAGTACTGCGTTATGTATTGCTACACGTGCCTTCTGGCTGAGGTGGTGGCTGCCGAGAAGTTGCCCCAACGCTCCGTTCACTCTATTTCCCGCATTCACTCTTCGCTCTATATCAGTGGTGTACCTTCCATCTCGGCTAAATCCACATCCAAGATATACAAATTCATCCACTTGCTCTAGTATATCATTACCTATTGTTACTCTTACATCTGTTCTGGCTTCGTCTCTTTCAAAGACCATTATTTTGGTTTTGCTCACATTCACGCGTAGACCCCTTTTCTTACAATCTTCTGTCATTGTGTCGACTAGGGTCTGCAGGTCAGTCGCTGACTGTGCCAGCAGGACTGCATCATCTGCATATAGCAGAGCAGTGACCACTGAGTCGCCCATCTGGACTCCCACATTCATATCGTTCAACCTTTGGAGACATTTATCCAGATATATGATAAACAGCCTGGCTGACAGAACGCACCCCTGCTTAACGCCGATATTGACGTCAAACCAAGGCGACATTCCATCATCCAGCCACACACAGGCTCTACAGCCCATGTAACTGGACTGCACAGCCTGTAGCAGTTTACCGTTCATACCATACTCCGGTAAAATGTCCCAAAGTTCCTTTCGTACAACTGTGTCAAATACTCTCTCCAGATCCACAAAACTGCAGAAAACCCTCTGACCTAGAGCCAGATGCTTCTCTACAATGTTGCGCAGAGAGAACACTTGATCCATGCATCCCCTTCCACTCCTGAAACCTCCTTGTGTCTCACATTTAATACTGAGTTAATATTAACAAAATGCTATCTAGAACACTTTTGTACGGTTTGCATCGCACGATTTAGTGAATTTTACAATATCGTAAACCTATCCATTCTATACTGCGTCAAGTTAAGTCGTGGTTGCCATTCAAGAACCATTCTTATTCGACGGTTGATGGTAATGTACTCATAGTTTGTCCATTACAGGGTGCTAATCTTTCATGCTGCTAGCGTACTAATTCTTATATGATGGTTATACTGTGTTGTGTGGTAGCGGCTACGAAACTACCTATCTTACTTTGCTTGTGGATATCGTAAAAGACAACTAGGAAACCTTGACTGTATGAGATGGAATTAGGCCAGGTTGATCCACCAGTCGATGTAAATATCCACCGCAAGCCTTTTGGTCAACATTTTCATTCCTAAAGAGAGTTGACGTCAGTTAGGTGGCCGATCATAAAACTATTGCCAATAACTTTTGCAATATGTACGATGGAAGAGTAGTACATATTGCACCGCCCCCAAGTAATTGCGATAAGAGCAGTCAAATGATGGTGATGATGATATCCGTTCTTCTATAAGTTCCCGTAATCAGGAATTTATTTAGTTGAGATATACCGAGCTACAAGAAGACAGTATAAAATGCCTCTCATCATCATCACATCATCACAGCCCACATCTGTGCCACTAATGGGCTCGGACCTCCTCCGTAATGCGAGGGAAATTAACCTACTATACCGCGCTGGTCAGACGTGTTGGTATAGGATTTTGTTTCGAGTTTTCCTTCTCTCGCATAGATGTTATATGTGTTTTATATCCCTTAGTCGTCTCGTACGATCACTCACGGGTAAGATATGGGGTGGTGGATAGTATTCTTACTCCGTCACCACACGGAATAAAATGCCTCTATCCTTCTGCATTTTGACGTCCATGATTAAACGTAGGCCTCTAAAAGCTTACACCATAATTGTGGCCACGTTTGCTGCCAATCGGTGCTATTAGCGTTACAACTTGTACTACGTCTATATTAACATCAGTATTACATTTTAATAATAAAACGTATTACTGTAATACATTTTTTTTCTAACTTGCTATCAAATAAATGATTATGTCACGAATATATTACTTTTATTTGCTTACAAATACATATATTATTATCTACTTTCAACAAAAACAAGGTTCATAGGAATAGGTAAAGAGTTTATTATATACTAGCTTCTGCCCGCGGCTTCACCCGCGTAAAAGGTTACTTTCCTAAAGTTTTTCATCTCCTATTTTGATTTTACCCCTTAAGGGTAAATTCTTTATGTTATTTTAATGGCATATTTATTTATATCTAATAATAGCCTAAAAATAAGTTTCAAACTTCTGACTTTAAAAATGACGATAATTCCTTACAACTTTTCATCCCCCTTTACAACCCTTTTTTTGCATTAAAAAGTAGCCTATATCCTTTATCAGGCTCTAGACTATCTGTGTACCAAATTTCATTTAGATCGGTTTAGTAGTTTTGGCGTGATAGAGCGACAGACAGAGTTATTTTAGCATTTATAATATTAGTAAGGATTAGTTGAAATGGTCACTGTGGAGTAAAAGAAGTAGTTAACCACTATAAAAAAATACCTTGGGATGATTTGGATACTTAGAAAAAATGTAAAAGAAAAATGAAAAAGTAACATTTACTATTAGCGCAAGTTTATAAGGCAAATAAAATGGGTCATTTACAAGCGGACATTTACATCAGGCTTTTAGATATCATGGTGACGTACATGATTAAAAAATGCTAGAGAAGTAAATCAGAGTCGTGGTGAATGAAAATACTCAGTCTCTACTTACATTTTTAAAAAGCAGACGAGTCTATGTATAAAAATAAAATAACTAAATATCTACATAATATATGTCGGAATGGTCAATAGTACGGGAGCTGCGTTGACGAGGCGGAAGCGTTTGGGCAGCCGCGCTTCGGCAGAGTCTAAGCCTTGCGTCCGCAAGAGGGCTATAAAAGGGGAGTGCACACGTAGTTGAGCATTCATAATTCGTCGAGACTCAGAGCGGACAACATAGGCCTAGGAACTGCCTACGACTCGTAGTGTGTGTTGTGACGTATTGTGTTAACCAGTTTGTCAATATTCAAGTGTGTGTACGTATATTGTTCAATTGCTCGTTACCCGCGCTGCGCCCACAAGCCATGAACTCTGGAGGAGATGCTGATTCGAATTTGCCACCTCATCCCATATCAGATGTGGGATGCGAGCAGACAACCGAGGATCGCATGGAGACCACATCACGCCGTGCAGATGACGATGGGAGCAGAGATAAATGGCGGCTATTATTCGAAATGCAAAATTCGAATATGAAGGCCTTGATCGAAGCACTAAGTAAGCCACAGCGTTCTGCCCAGATCGTGAGCCTACCCGAATTTGACCCTGACAAGACAGACGCAGATGCGCGATCCTGGTGCGCAACAGCAGACTTGTGCATAGCTGATAACCCCATAGAAGGAGGTCACCTCATCGTTGCCATTAGCAAGGCACTTAAGGGAACGGCGTCGGCATGGCTAGCGTCAGTTTCCTACCCCGGTATGACATGGACAGATTTTAAAGAACTGTTCATTGCAAGATTTGTAAGCACGGAGACACCTGCCGGTACGCTGATAAAGTTGAGTACCGATAAACCCAAAGAAGGTGAGACTTTAGCTGCGTACGGCAGTCGTGTCATGTCATTATTATTTAATCGCTGGAAGAATCTCACCGTCGAACAGATTGTAGTGGCAACAACATTCGCACACATTGCCCAGTTCGACTCGAGATTACAGAGAATGGCTTTTACGTCGGAAATAAATAATCGCCAACGACTGCAACAAGAATTGCAAGCCTTTACCTACCTTAAGCGTAAGTCAAGTGTTGTCCCGGACCAGAAAACAACTGAAACTAAACGAATGAAGATGTCTCAAACGTCATCAATCAAATGTTTTCACTGTGGGAAAATTGGTCATAAACTGGCTGATTGCTTACATAGGCAGGAAGCAAAAGGGAAACCGTCGAAAACACAGCACATTCAAGCCGCAAGGTACAACCACCAGCAGCCAGTTGGTACTACCAGCTCCATTGTGTGTTACAAATGCGGTAAGCAGGGACATATTACCGCCCGCTGCTCTAATGGAAGTGGAAGCATAGATGCCGCACATCGACGGGTTGACGTGTGCGTCGTCGATCCCCCAACAGGAACTTTGAAGCATAAAGGTCAGTTGTTCAGGTTTCATTACGATTCTGGTGCTGAGTGTTCGCTCATCAAAGAGAGCATATCTTCAAAATTTGGTGGTAAACGTGAACAAAACGTAGTAACACTAAAGGGGATTAGTCTATCGAGCGTACTCAGCACTGTCCAGATTTCTTGTGTGGTTGAAATCGATAATAATTTAGTCGAGATTTTGTTGCACGTTTTGCCCGATGTCTATTTGCGAAGTGATATTATGTTAGGCCGTGAAATATTATCGCAAGGATTCTGTGTTAGTATGACCGCAACGCAATTTAAATTTTCTAAACTTGATTTACAATTGCTCTCGGTTGATTTAGCGAGTACAGTTCCATCTTCTAGTGCCTACAGTGATTTACCCCCAGAAAATATTACCGTCATTGATACTGACGTCTCCGCAGAACAAAAATCGGTTATAGTATCCGTGTTGACTCGTTATTCGGATTATTTTATTACTGGTATGCCACAAACTCGCGTTACGACAGGTGAACTTACAATTCGTTTAATTGATCCTAATTTGACCGTACAAAGACGACCTTACCGGCTTAGCACAGCAGAGAGACAGATAATGCGCGAGCGCGTAGCCGAGTTATTACGTGCCAATATTATTCGACCAAGTAACTCCCCATTTGCAAGTCCAGCCCTTTTGGTAAAAAAGCGAGACGGGACGGATAGAATGTGTATAGACTACCGGGAACTTAATAGGAACACGGTACCTGACCGGTATCCATTACCGCTTATCACAGACCAAATCTCACGTTTACATGGAGCGCGTTATTTCACTAAATTAGATTGCGCGTCAGGTTTTCATTTAATTCCTATTAAATGTGAGGAATCGATGCAGCGTACGGCGTTTATAACACCAAATGGTCAGGTAGAGCGTGTAATGTCTGTGTTGAAATCAATGTTAACGACAGTAGAGACAAAGGATCGTTCGTGGCAGGATTCCCTAGGCGAAGTTCAACTTGCGATTAACTGTACTGTTAACCGAACGACAAAGGCTAGTCCGTTAGAGTTGTTAATTGGCAAGGTATCGCGACCTTTATCCTTGATGGCATCTGATGATGTAGAAGTCGAAGTTAATTTGGATGCCATAAGAGATGAAGCTGTACGTAATATTGAAAGTGCAGCGTCTTATGAAAAGCGTAGGTTTGATCAGACAAAGGCAAGACTCAATAAATTTTCGTTGGGAGATTTTGTTTTGATTATGAACGAAGAGCGTAATCAGACGAAGTTGGATCCTAAATTCAAAGGACCGTTTGAGGTCATACAGATTCTTGATGGTGATCGATATGGTTTAAAGGCACTTAACAGTAATCGTACTTACAAGTACGCACACGATAAGTTACGGCAAATTCCGGAACATCAGAGTGTAACTGACGAAATTGAAGTAGAGCCAAACCGTGATGATAATGAAGGGAGTATTTAAGTTTGCATGATAATTGGACCGTACCAGAGGTTGTCGTGTAGCCGTAGCTCGATAGAAATCGGTATCTACTACACAGTAGTCCGTGAGTACGCGGTAGACAGTCAACTCTGGCGGAGGTCGGGTTTCAGAGGAAACCATGGAGTCCAAGGGAGACTCGGCGTTCCCTTAGGGGGTTCGCATAAGGAAGAGTAACTGGAGGTTACTGGGCTAATGTAGCCAGAGATCACATGCAGAGCTTAGGTGTTTTGATTTATTTGGTTGGATTATCTTTGTCATAATTGAGTCAGTTGCGCTCAATTGTTCAATTCTTGTGTGTTCACTGATTACATTTTAGTTAAGGTCAGGAGTGACCGAGCAATGTGATACTGTGTAATGGATATTGTTTCAGAGTAACACACAGGGACGTGTGCCCCGTAGGATGGCCGTGTCGGAATGGTCAATAGTACGGGAGCTGCGTTGACGAGGCGGAAGCGTTTGGGCAGCCGCGCTTCGGCAGAGTCTAAGCCTTGCGTCCGCAAGAGGGCTATAAAAGGGGAGTGCACACGTAGTTGAGCATTCATAATTCGTCGAGACTCAGAGCGGACAACATAGGCCTAGGAACTGCCTACGACTCGTAGTGTGTGTTGTGACGTATTGTGTTAACCAGTTTGTCAATATTCAAGTGTGTGTACGTATATTGTTCAATTGCTCGTTACACAAGCCATGAACTCTGGAGGAGATGCTGATTCGAATTTGCCACCTCATCCGATATATATATATATATAGTCACTCCCGTCAATCGAGAATATATACATATATAATATATATAATATATATATATATATATATATATATATATATATATATGTGTGTGTGCATATATTCTCGATTGACGGAGTAAAAATAAAATTCATCCTGCTATCTTGCCTTTTTTTTTTTGGTTCACTATGGATGCGTCTCGCCCCGCCGAATCGGTCCGGGGTGACGGAAAGGGGGCGCGTGACCCCATAGACCCACCGTAAAACTCGTCTCTCTTCGCCGTGCGAGCTGACCACCGGTACCCGATTTTTGACTTCGGTGGCCCGCCCGGCGGTTTACCCTCGCGGGTTCCTCTCGTCGACGCCCCGACAGATTTCGCCGTCGGGGCGTCGCCCTCACGCGGTGGCCTCACGTCGGGTGACCGGACAATTCCCCGGTCCGATCATCCGTGGCCTCGGTTAGGGCGGCATCAGGCGCAGATATTCACGCCTGCGCCGCTCCGGCCGCTGACGGCGGCCCGGGTCGCGGGAATCCTCCCGGACTCGTTCCGCCGCCTCCTTCCGCGAGATGACAGCCTCGCAAAAGGCGGCGACCGCGTCCCAGTTCCTGACGCTGTCGACCATCGCCCTCGCGACAGCCGGCAGCGTCAGCTCGGATCCTGCTATCTTGCCTGTGGGTGTCGTAGAAGAGATATAATATTACTAAACAATAACTTCTATAATTTCTTAAAATCCGTACACTTAATGCTGCTATCTCCAAAATGCATTTATATGCGTATAAGTAAACTTGCTGTGTGGTAGCGGCTACGAATACTACAAACCCTTACTTTCCTCGTGGATGCTGTAAAAGACAACTTAGAGCTTTATATAGACTTGAAACAACTCCACCTGATGCCGTTTGGTGAACAATTACATTCCTAAGGAGGGTTGACGTCAGGCAGGTGGCCGTTCACAAAACTATTGTCAATAACTTTTGTAATATGTACTCATATCATTGCGTCATATATATTGCGTCGACCCCAAGTAATTGGGACAAGAGCAGGAGAATGATAACACGTATAAATAAATACATTTACGGATTCTCAAAAATTAGTATTTTCACTTTTAGGTAGCATACAATAGTTAAGTTTTATTCATTCATAAAGATGTGAATCAAATGAAATTGCAAAACAAAGAGTGAAGGATTTTCAAAAATTAGTATTTACCCTTTTAGGTAGCATACAATAGTTAAGTTTTTTTTTATTCGTAAAGACGTGAATCAAACGAAATTACAATACAAAGCGTGAAGTTATCTTAGAGACCGTTACAGTTTGGAGATTTTTTCCATAAATTATTTAAATGGTTGATATAAACTATAAAAGACGGATTTTTTCTTTTTTTTTCAAAATAAAAAATATTTAAAGTTTTACGCTTTATATGTAAAAATTATTAAATGGATGTAAACGAAGATAGGACGGTGACATGATAAATTCAGGACTTTATACTATATATATACATTAGGATGTCCCAAAAAAATAAAAGTTGTTTTTTTGTAATGCATACCCTCTAATTATTTTTCAATCGTGTTAAAACAAGTATAAATAAATTTTCATGTACCTAGGACCACAGCAACTCGTGCCGACTTGCATTGATAGATACCTACATGTCAGTACTTGTAGTAGTTGTGTACTTCGGCGCGTCGTAAATATCGTATCGGTGTTCAGTCATTACTTGTTTGTTTTCTTAGTAAACGCATTATTTTCGTTTAGTCAAGATGTCAGTGGAATTACGCAGTTCTAGAAAATGCATATTCTTAATAGGCGATGTAAAACATCAAATTACCGGTTCAAAATTACCCTCTAATGGCCAAGTATTGGCGGGTCTGTTTTAGAATATTCGTGAAGTGAATTTAAGTGTTAATGAAAGCGCGAATCTGACTATAAGAGAGTGTATTATTTACTGGGAAAAGGCCCATATATCGACTAAAGCTTTACCTAACTGTGTTAAGAAATTAGTTGCCTTATACCAAGTCTGGAGAGATTTACAAAAAAATGCGAACAAAACACAATCTATATTCGAACAGCGTCGCCAAGAGTTCATTACAAGCTTGGACAATTTGTTCGACATTGCACATACCGATGCCCTTCAATTAATAAAAATAAATGAAGATAGAATATTCTTGGAGCGGCAGAGAGAGCCAGGCAGACCTGGTCACTTGGCTAGAGTGGATAAAAAGTTGACCGATAAAGAGGAAAAATCGCGCCTTAGAAATATCCAGGAATAAAAACGTCGATCGAGTTACCATGCATCCCTTACTGCATCGACATCATCTTATCAAGAAAAATCATCTTCTGATTCTGAATTGATCGAAGTAATGAATTTGCAAGACGATTTGTCCACCCCAACCGAGATTGCATTGTCCGATATTAACAAAACACCAACGAGCAAAAATTTTATAACGCCAAAATTAGTGGCAGCTTTGGACAGGGGTCAGTTAAGTATGAGAAGTTCTGTGTATATTATTGATGCTACTATCGAGGCACTAGGACTCAATAATGACGATTATCCTATAAGTAAGTCGACCATTCAAAGAATTCGTACAGAAAAACGAAAAGAGCGGGCAGAAGCTATTAAAATCGATTTCCAAAACCACCTACCAGATACTGTAACTGTTAATTGGGATGGAAAACTGTTGCCAGCTTTAGACGTGCGCAAATATAAAGAAGAACGCCTTCCGATAGTCATTTCATATAGCGATGAAGAACAACTTATTGCGGTGCCAAAGTTGGACAACTCCACTGGAAGTGAACAAGCAGTTTGGAATGCGGTTACAGACTGGAATCTCGAAGATAAGGCCCAAATTATTTGTTGTGACACCACTGCTTCAAATACTGGTCGTATTAATGGTGCCTGCGCGCTTCTGGAACAAAAAATTAATAGGGATGTGCTTATTTTTGCTTGCGTCATCGCATCTATGAATTAGTATTGAAAGGAGTTGAGAATTTTTGCTTCAAATAAAAATTAGCCATGTGACTAACAATCCTGATATTCCATTATTCAAAAAATGCCAAGACAACTGGCAAACATTGATCCCACGAAAATACAAAGTCCTGCAGAAAAGTTGTCACACCTGAATGTTTCAGAAAATGACAAACTGTTAGAGTTTTACCGGACTGAATTGACGAAGGGAATTATTAGGGATGATTATAGAGAATTAATAGAATTATCTATCATATTTCTTGGCGTAGATACGGAAAGGAAATATAAGATTTGGCCACCAGGTGTCATGCACCAGGCACGATGGATGGCGAGAGATTTTTTATTCATTAAAAATATCATTACTTAGTTCTCAATTTAAAATTACTAACAAAGACAAAGTGGCACTGTTAGATGTCTGCATGTTCATCGTTACATGCTATGTTAAGCCTTGGATGCAATGTATTTTAGCAGTGAAAGCACCTTACCAAGATTTGTGTTTTTTAAAAATATGAAAGGTTATGAAACAGTCGATAAAACGATCTCCAAAGAAGCTTTACAGAAGTTCTGTCAGCATTTATGGTATTTGGTTGATGAAGTAGCTGTTTTATCTCTATTTGACGATGATGTAGACCAAGAAACAAAAATAAAGATACTTAAAAGTCTATCTAAGGAAAATCCATCAGTTTACAGTAAACGCTACATTCCTTCCAAAGAAGACCTGTGTGGTTTACTTTACGAGAAAGACATTGACTACTTTATTTCTAATAAAAGCAAAGCAAGACCTTGTTTCATCGTTTTAAAATTGATGACAGTTTTCTCAACGACTGTCCTTTTTCATGGCCTAGTAATGCTTCTTTTCTGCTAGTTAAGGAACAGATGATGACATTGAGAGCCGTTAATGATACAGCAGAGAGAGCAGTTAAATTGATGCAAGATTTCCATGGAAAAATCACCGTGGAAGAGGAACAAAAGCAATTTTTACTGCGTTGGGTTCAGGAGCACAGACTCATATACCCTGACTGTAAAAAGAAAACTATAAAAGAAAATATAATAAATAATGTTCTTTTAATAATAAATAATCTTCTTTTATTAAAAAATATTTAATACATGTGAAATAGTTGTTTAATTTATTATTAAAAAAATAGTTCTAAAATTTTCCCCTACAATCTCTATACATTTTTTTTCTAAAAAGTTTGGCATCAAGTCGGCACGGGTTACCGTTATCCGATTTCGATAATATTTTATATTTTAGTTATTAGGGTCAATTAGAAAAAATATAAAGGGTATGCGTATTCAAAATCGAAAAAAAAAATTCGCACTTATAGGCTGTGACACCCTACTATACATTAACAAAGTTATCATCATTTGCAAGTCTAGTTACGACATATTTTAACGGTAACCGGTTTCAGATCAAATTAATATCTAACATGCAAATAATTTCCTAAAGTTTCAAATTCTTGGACTCTGGAACTTATGAACTACGATTTCGTTATCCAGGATGTTATCACTTGTAAACGACCACTTTTTAGTGGTTAGTTTCAAATATATGTACCTTATAATCAACTAAAATATTGTATTTTTTATGAATTATTTTTGAAGTGCAAACTTCTTTAGCGGCGTTGTGCACTTTTTTGAGATGGGTAAAAAATGTTAAACTCGCTTCAGGACACGTGACCTGATCGAAAATTCGTAAGACGGCGTGCGAGTAGACCGTAGGAGAGGAAGTAATAATATAATATGTTTATAATATAATATATCCATCCGTGTGGTGACGGAGTAAGAATACAATTCACCAGCCCCATCTTACCCGTGGGTGATCGTAAGAGACGACTAAGGGATATAAAACGCATATAACATCTATGCAAGAAAAGGAAAACACGAAACAAAACCCTATACCAAGACGTCTGACCGGTGTGGTATAGTAGGTTAATATCCCTCCCATTGCGGAGGAGGCCCGAGCCCAACAGTGGGACATATATGGGCTGTGATGATGATAATAATGATGATGACGAATATAATATAATATTAATATGTGTATATTTATTGTATGGTCATACCCATACATACTCCCTGGGGCACGCTATTTATTTTTTTTGTATTGGTGTTTTTTTTTCATAGATTTAAGTTTTTAGTTCTGTCGGCAGTCCTCGTGACTGCTTTGTTTTTTTTTCTGTAACTATGTTGGCACATTCATACTTGATGTATCAAAAGTTGAAAAGAGTTTTGCATAAACAGATAAGTAAGTACAACCAAAGGATTGCTTTCAAAGTGGTTCACCTAGCGAGCATATTTAAGTTTGAAGTGAGGAAATGGAAAATAAATTGGATTTGTATAAGTTTCTTAAAAGCTACATACACGAGAAAATATTTACTTTGTTTCAAGATTATTGAAGTCCATTATAATACACGGCGGTCGGATGGCAAATCTGATGCCATGATTGAGATTATACGCTCTTTTTAAAGAAAATATTTATTAAATAGATATATAGAAGTAATTTCTTAAAGGAATGCAATGATAATTCTTATTTTAAATGACCCTATTTTCTTTTAATGTTTACTCAATGAATAAGAAAATTTCACCTTATAGGTAATGTTCGAGTGATTTTGTTATCTATATATATAAAAGAAAGTTGTGTTAGTTACAACACTTATAACTCGAGCACGGCTGCACCAATTTTTATGATTTTTATGTTTTTGAGTTTATTGTCGTCGGAAATAGGATATAGGATATTAAAATATGATATTAATAAACAAAAAAAAAGAAATTTAAAAAGACATTAATTCTAAACATTCACTTGTTGATGATGTAACCATGGCAACTGACAGCACACGCCATTACGTGGTGTAATGGTTTGTTTGATAAATACCGCGAAAAGTAAAAATTATCTATTGGAAAATCCAATAGTGCACGCCTCATATTTTTTATATTATTTAGCATTTACTATTAGTCAATGCTATAATATGCACGATAAATAAAACGCTTTAATTATTTCATTGAGCAAGATCTGGTAGTAATATTAAATAAAATTGCACTTAAAAAAAAAGCAAAAAATTATGCGTGCGTATAAAGTACGTACACATATCAGAAGTGACACTTTGGCTAACTACACTCTCTCTCTCCTAACCTCCCCCCCTCTCCCTCTTTCCCTTACCCTCTCTCTCCCCCTCCCTCTCTCTCTCCCCCCTCTCCCTCTCTCCCTCTCTCTCCCTCTCTCTCTCCCTCTCTCTCTCTCTGCCGTTTTTTTAATGTTTATGGTGACAAACGAGCAAGCAGTACACCTGATGGTAAGTGTTACAGCTGCCCATGGACCTTTGCTATACCAGCATGTTCCTGCCACTATTAAAAATCCTCTCTCCCTCTCACTCCCTCTCTGCCTCTCTCCCCTCTCTCTGTCTCTCTCCCTCTCTGCCCCTCTCCCTTTCTGCATCTCTCCCTCTCTTCCTCTCTCCCTCTCTGCCTGTCTTCCTCTCTGCCTCTCTCCCTCTCTGCCTCTCGCCTTCTTTCTATCCTTTCCCCCCCCCCTCTCTTTCTCTCTTCCCTCTACTTTCGTGCGCTTATAATCTCAGCTCATATACGTCCCACTATTGGCCTCGCGTCTTCACCATAATGGGAGGGCAATTGACCTACTATACCACGCTGGTCAGATATGTTGGTATAGGCTTTTGTTTTAAGTCTTCATTCTATTATAAAGATGTTATATGCGTTTTATATCCCTTATCTTAGTCGTCTCTTACGATCACCCATGGTTAAGATAGGGGGTGGCGAATTGTATTCTTACTCCGTCACCACACGGATAACCCTCCCATGCGCTTTACACTTCAAAATAAAAATGGCGCGTAACAGAAAAACGTTACAATATAAAATTTCTTCAATACGTCGATAAAGAAGTTTCACTTCAAAAAGTTTGAGGAACAAAAAAAAAATGCTATATTTTTAAGATACTGAAGTTAACAGACATATGACAATTTTCATTATTTTTTTATTTATCATTTACTATTAGTCAATGCCATAAATGAAAAAGAAAAATAATTTCGTGCCATTCTTGACGCAGTACTAAACATAGCTGTTCGTTTACAATAGGCTGTATGGGATCTATTTCCTTTGCCTGTCCGAATGAATGAATAAAAAAATGTAAACGAACCCAATTTTCATAAGGTATACATGCACTAATGACTAAGCAGTTAATTTTTTTATTAATTGCAATTAAACGACAAAGAATTGCCAAGCCATTTTCGAAAGGAAACCGCGCGTTGCGATTATGAAGCTTTTAAAAAAAGAAATATTTTGATACATTAATTTTTACGGTCGTATTCTTGCCAGATCCTGAATATTTTATCCGACGTCTTCGAATATATTTTTTAATCAACTATTTTCTTACTTTAAACAAAATAATTGGTTTTTAAAAAAATATCAAATACGTTTAAATGAATGTTATTTCTTGACATATGTATGATAATATTATCCTATAAGTGCAATGTGAGAAAAATACAATCATTTTTAGGTTTGAAAAGTTCTTGATTTTCATATATCGAGAGTAGAGCAAGACCTCAACGCTTGCGTGAGGCGTGCAAAATTTGACCGGTCAGAGTTCGTTTTGTGCGAGTGTTACGAATTTTTACGAATATTGTTATAATTAAACATATTATGTCTATATTGTCATCAACAATGCCGCGACCAATAAAATTAAAATCTTTCCCAACAAAACCGTAACGCAGTTAGAATTCGAAACATAATACCAATCCGAGATATGCCAATGAATAAGTTCAAAAAGGCTATCAAAAACAGACTGTGCAGAAAAGGATATTACAGCATTTCGGATTATCTAAATGATAATACGGAATGGTTATGAGCAGCTCCTCTCTCAGCAATTGCCCTTTTAATGTTTATCACTTACTCTTGTATTATTTGTATTATCTTAATTGTACAGTGTAGCGTGTTTTGCCTAACGAGTTATGTATTTAATTATCCAAGCTATCTGTTTCAAATTTATAGATTATGGTGTGGTCATGCTCACTGAAAAGGTCTCTGCTTGCGGTAGCTACGTGGAGCGGGTCTCTCCCTTCCCTCCAATGTGGTTGAGGGGCGTGATGGCTGCTCTAATAGTTAACTCGGGATCGGGTGCCGCTTGTGGGATCTGGTCCAGCCATTTTTCTTTCTTTTTTGTTTTATAAATATTCTTAGTTTAATTTTGTATTATATACAAAATTTTAAAAATGAATCTTTTCTCGAAGGGCATATCACTGGAGCTAACATAAATTAAACATGTAACCAAACTCTTTTGTGAAAAAATATAATAAAAAAAAAATGACGAGCCCACTGAGTTTCTTGCCGGATCTTCTCAGTATGTGGCTGCTTTCCGATCCGGTGGTAGATTAATTAAATTTAATTATAAAAAAACAATGTAAAATTGACAATATGTAAGTGGCCCCTATGGGGCTTATGCAAAATAAATGATTTGATTTGATTTGATTTGATAACGAACGTAACCACGGCAGAAGAACAATTTAATGCACAGGAAGACCGCCGCGTTAATATGGCCCAACTCCATGCTTCTTAATCACAAGAGTAAAGCGAGGCAGGCCGTGACAATGCAAAATCGTCGAACAAATCTCAGAGATCAACAATTAGTTTATTTTCAACGCATATGAAGGAAAATTTCGTATAACACAAGATAATTCTTCGTCTTGCTGGCACGTTATTAAAATAATTGATTATTTGAATTTATATATTATTCATATTTATTCTTGATTCTCCTACTCTTATCCCAATTACTTGGGGTCGATACAATATGTACTCTTCTTTCATAGTACATATTGTAAAAGTTATTTTCAATAGTTTTATGACCAGCCGCCTAACAGACGTCAACCCTCCTTGGGAATGTAATTGTTGACCAAAGGGCATCAGATGGAGTTGGCCGAGGTCGTTATAAGGCTCTTAGTCGTCTTATACGACATCCACGATCAAAGTAAGGGTTGGTAGTATTTGTAGCCGCTACCACACAGCTAAAAATAACTTAATAATTTTAAATTAATTGAAATCTGCTTATCTCATTCATTAACTGTTAGGCGGAACGAAGTGTGCCGGGTCCGCTAGTTATAGTATAAAAAAGAGAGTCTGGTATCATTACTAACCGTATGAGATACAATCATTTATTACTTAAACCATAATGTCTATTAGAAAGGTGTTGATGTATATTTATTTTTTTAATAAGTGCTGCAATAAAACTGGTAGAGAATTTTCAACTATTGCCAGTTTATGTAAGTATGACTTTTTACATTTATTATCCAAAAATCAAGCAAACAAATCAAATCATTTATTACGCATAAGCCCCTAAGGGCACTTACATATTGTAAGTTTTACACATTTTTTTTAAATTAATCTACCGCCGGATCCGAATGCGGCCACAAACTAAAAAGATCTGACAAGAAACTCAGCGGGCTCGTAATTTTTTTTAATTATATGTTTTCTCACAATGATTGGATACATATTTATTCTATGTGGATATAAACATCAATTAATAATTCAGCAATTATATTATATCTGACAATGTAATGAATATAAATTGTTAAAGCAATGCGATATAATTCATATAACAAATCATATTGAATACAGTGCAGTCAAACACTTTGTTTAACAGACAGTTTTGATACAAAGCGGAAATACATTAACATAGCAACTTCATCCGACGAGTGCCGGTGAGAAGTTCAAAACATTTTCACCAAAACTTTTCTATATGCGAACGTTATTGAAAGCTCCTCGCGGAGATTAACACGCGCCGTGGAAATACGCGTTCAAGGATTACCCCAACCCCCCTCTGCGAGTATGAAGTTGTCTTATTATAATGTATGTACATTCTCAAAGCCAAGATTAATAACGACTGACGTAGATTGGAAGTGAAATACACATGTTCGAGAAATACATCGATTAAGCCGATTTATAATAATTCTACACGATGATCCTTGAAGTCCAAATAGAGCCTCCTTAGTCTATTGGTCTAAGTGCTCGTCAAAGATTCCTGAGATCAATATTTGAATTCTAGTTCATGCAAAAGTTTTGTTGGGTTTTTGTTTCAAAGTACGATGACATTTTTAAGAAATTTTCAATAATAAGCTCGAGAATGATAGTTGCTCGATTAACAACATTCCAGTTTATCCTATTCTATGGAAATAAAAAAGACAATACAAAAAATGGTAATAAATGTAATATAATATTATAAAATAAAACTGTGGAAACATTAACGTTTTGTTGATCACTTGGTATAAATGATGTAGTGGATGTGATGACTATGTGGTCCCGATTTTGAATCCTCATTGGGACAAGCGACCTAATAACTAGTCCTTGAGTCACTAACTTTTTTTTTTCATTTATCACTGTTGTAAATTTTTACAAAAATTATCAATTGTTTGCTTACAATCTAAAAACCACTAAGGTACCAGTAGTCCAGATCGCAATAACATTCTGCTTAGCCGAAACAACAACATAATTAATAATGATATAATTAGGTACATCAATATATAATCTACCTACCTTCATTGCTTAGATTTCATTATTATGACAATGTAGGTAAGTGTACAAAATTATGAATAGATATCGTGATATGTGTGAGCTACAGGCTGTTTAAATAATATGTTTTTAATTTCGTTTTTATGTTTTCTTTTGTGATGTTGTTTTTAAGGATAGGTCAAGTCGATTAATTATTCTAGGAATTAAATAGCCCATAGTTATTTTGCCATAATAATTCGTGGCTTTTATTATTACAAGATCCTTATTTGTTTGTTGCCATGTCTGTCTTTTATGCGATATGTAATTTTGTATTTGTCCTATCCCATTCATCCATGTATCCATCTATTTGTAAGGAATGTTCACGCGTTGTATTCTTTAACCCGTCAACTAAGGGATAAGGAATGTTCACGCATTGTATTCTTAGCCCATCAACCACTCTATAATAATTACAAATAAAGATTACATGACTGCATAAATGGTTACATTTTCTCACACGGTGTAGTCAACTTCAACTATAAAAAAATGGATAAAAATTTCTTTCTTTTAAAAAAGCCAACACTGGATTAAGACGTAAATCTTTGCGTTACGTGTCATGACGTGCATACCATTAGCTGATACAAATTACAACCACGACTCAGAGCAATCGTGTATAAATCGCACAATGAAAGGTCCTCTATGTGGTTCGAACTTATGATGCTCACAGTAGGTAGTTAAATCACTACTGTATCTGTGCAATTATTTTTATCATATTAGTGTTTTGGCGGGAAAATTTCAATAATAAGTGCTGTAAGGTAGCGGCTACGAATACTACCAACCCTTACTTTTCTTGTGGATGTCGTTAAAGACGACTAAGAGCCTTATAACGACCTGGTCCAACTCCATCTGATGACGTTTGGTCAACAATTACATTCCCAAGGAGCGTTGATGTCTGGCAGGCGGCTGGTCATAAAGCTATTGCCAATAACTTTGATAATTTGTACTATGAAAAAGAGTACATATTGCATCGACCCCAAGTAATTGGGATAAGAGTATGATGGTGCTTTGGCGAGAACGTGAAAGCGTCATACGATAGTCTTGTATTATGTTCAATACTTTTGTATTTTACTATATTTTACTAAATAATACAGCATTATACGTAATATAATGCAAAGAAAGTGATAAAATGTAATGAATATGATATAACAGTGCTTTATAAGTGCTGTTTGCCGCGAATATTCGCAAAATGTATCATTAACAGTATTGCCCTGGCACTGTTGAAGGACAATTTGACTTACTAATGAACAATGACTACATGCAGTTATAATTTATGAATAAAGTCTAGACAAATGTCTTTGTAACTATGCCATAAAATGCCTTAAAAAAATATCATATTAGGTTTTTTTTATGATATCTATGTATTATATACAGGTTGTAATGTCCCACAAAATTGAAAGTAATCAAATTATATTAATGTGATATGACATATTTAGATAATATAATATTGATAATAGTTCCATTTTGTAATGGACCACCGGTAATAGCATTTAAATAAAAACAAGATGCCAAGTAAAAGCGGGTTTGAACCTTGACATTTCATTGAGTACCGCAGCCTGCGGCTTGTAATTAAGTTTTTATTAGCAACAGATTCCGTCCAACGCTGGCGATCGAAGCGGAACCAGTGAACTAGAAACGTTTGCAGCACCGTTTCATCGATAATCCCGATATCTTTTCATTTTTTTTTAAATAGTTCTTTATTACATTTTTATGAATATTTTGTTATTTATTATCGTATGGTAACGGTAATAATAATACTAATCACAATACTTTCAGATTTCAGTATCTATCTAATAAACTATCACCGGATCGGAACTAGATCACTACTGAGAAGATCCGGCAAGAAACTCAGCGGGTTTGTCTATTATTGTTATTTCTTTTAATTTTTTTCATATATATAAAAAGAATGGTACATAAAAGAAATAGCTCCAGTGTGTGCGTGTCCCTACACACCAACCTAATAGAACCTAATAGTTCAAATAAAATGTAAAATAGCCAATAGCTGGACCAGATCCCGCAAGCGGCACCCGATCACGAGTTAACTACTAGTGCAGCCATTACTCCCCTCAACCACTTTGGAGGGAAGGACCTAACCTAAAAGACCATTAAGGGATGCAAACAGATAACATACATACATACATACATATCATCACGCCTACCCTGCAAGGGATATCCTTGCAGGGTAGGCAGAGAGAACAGACTGCCAGAGAACTCTATCTCTGCATACTTCACTCGCTTCCTCAACATTCATAATTCTCTTCATACACGCTCGCCGGTTTCGGAGACTCTTGACTCCACCTTCCTTCAGTACATGACCGATCTGGTCTAGGTAGGTTAGTCTCGGTCTCCCTCGGTACCTACATCCTTCCACTTTCGCATTGTATATCTTCTTAACCAGGCGTTCGTTCGGCATTCTTTCCACATGTCCGAACCATCGGAGCATTCCTTTTCGCATCTTTACACCAATACTCTCTTTCATACCTACTCGCTCTCTTACGTCGTCGTTACGAATGCGGTCGGTCAGCCTAACTCCACAGATTTTCCCCAGAGATCGCATTTCGACCGCATTAATTTTACTTTCATACTCTTTTCTGCATACCCAACTCTCACTTCCATACAGTAATGTCGGGACAAGCACTGCGTTATGTATTGCTACACGTGCCTTCTGGCTGAGGTGGTGGCTGCCGAGAAGTTGCCCCAACGCTCCGTTCACTCTATTTCCCGCATTCACTCTTCGCTCTATATCAGTGGTGTACCTTTCATCTCGGCTAAATCCACATCAAGATACACAAATTCATCCACTTGCTCTAGTACATCATTACCTATTGTTACTCTTACATCTGTTCTGGTTTCATCTCTTTCAAAGACCATTATTTTGGTTTTGCTCACATTCACGCGTAGACCCCTTTTCTTACAATTTTCTGTCATTGTGTCGACTAGGGTCTGCAGGTCAGTCGCTGACTGTGCCAGCAGGACTGCATCATCTGCATAAAGCAGAGCAGTGACCACTGAGTCGCCCATCTGGACTCCCACATTCATATCGTTCAACCTTTGGAGACATTTATCCAGATATATGATAAACAGCCTGGCTGACAGAACGCACCCCTGCTTAACGCCGATATTGACGTCAAGCCAAGGTGACATTCCATCATCCAGCCGCATACAGGCTCTACAGCCCATGTAACTGGACTGCACAGCCTGTAGCAGTTTACCGTTAATACCATACTCCGGTAAAATGTCCCAAAGTTCCTTTCGTACAACCGTGTCAAATGCTCTCTCCAGATCCACAAAACTGCAGAAGACACTCTGACCTAGAGCCAGATGCTTCTCCACAATGTTGCGCAGAGAGAACACTTGATCCATGCATCCCCTTCAACTCCTGAAACCTCCTTGTGTCTCACACAGTAAACCATCGGACACCATCCTCATTCTCCTTTCAATAATTTTACCATACACTTTTGCTGCCAAACTGGTCAAGCTTATGGCTCTGTAATTTGCGCAGTCATAACGTGAACCCTTGTTTTTAGACAAAGGCACGATGACTGCGCTATTCCAGTCCCCGGGAACCATTCCCGAGCTCCAACATAAATTGAGGAGCAACAGGAACGCCTCCCAGACACAGGAGCCACCAAGCTTGATCATCTCGGCAGACACCATATCAATGCCCGCTGCCTTACCATTTTTCAAACTTCTTATCGCCCATTCAACTTCATCCATACTGATGCCATCGGAAGACGCCGTTGTCGAATGTTGATCTACTAAACCACATGCGACACCGGCGCCAACCGTAGCATCCGCATACATCCATCCATCCATCCATCAGCCTGTAAACGTCCACTGTTGGACATAGGCCTCCCCACGAGAATGCCATCTATAACGGTCCTGTGCCACCTGCATCCAGCGGTTTCCTGCGACCTTGATGAGGTCATCAGTCTACCGAGTCCGCATACATATCGCCAAAATATTCACTCCATCGGCTTAACACGTCTTGTGTTTGTATAAGAATGTCTCCACCTTTAGACCTTATTTTATTCATTCTGAAGGCTGACCAACCACCCCGAGACTTCTTCACTTCCCTCCAAAAGAGTTTGGTGTTACCCTCGAAGTTTTTATTCAGCCTATCTTCTGCACTCATACTTGCTCTATCACATTTCTCTTTCACTAAGGCCTTGGTGTCATTCTTACATTGGCGATATATTTCTTTCTTCTATTCAGTCATACTGTCATTCAGATTCAAAGAAGAGACATAGTCCAGCCACGCTTTCTTCTTTTGCTCTACGGAAGCTGCCACTTCCGCATCCCACCATGCATCACCATTTGTTTTTCTATGCTTCTTTGTACTTCCACATACTTCTTTCGCTGTATCTACCATACGCTCTTTCAATACTCTCCAGCATTCTTCAATGTCCGATTGCGGCTGGCTTGCCATCGTCAGCCGTTCTCGGACACCCTCTGCATACTTTTCTCTTACACACTCTTCTTGCAACCTTTCAACCTTTATTCTTTCAAGCCCTCTGAAGTGGACACGCTCTCGCCAGTGCCTCCACTTTCTGAACAGACCACTAAATCTCGCAATAACGAGATAGTGGTCCGTATCGACTGTGGGGCCCCTGTAGGCTCTTGCGTCCAATATTTTGCTTCGGAGGCGACTGTATACCAAAATTAAATCTACTATACTTTTCTGTTCATTCCTTCTCCATGTATACATATGGATGTCCTTATGTTGGGAAAATGTGTTTGTCACAATAAGATTTTTCTCCATGCATACATCCGCTATGAGCCTACCTGCGTCGTTCACTCTCTTATCACCAAATGGACCAAATACGTCCTCATAGTCGGGACGCTTGGTCCCCACCCATCCGTTCAAATCTCCGCATACAATCACGCGTTTACTGGTTTCTGCCATATCCAGAACTTCCCTAACATTGTCCCAAAACTTCTCTAGGTCTGATGCCACCGAGGATCCTACGGGAGCATATGCTACAACCATGAATACCTTGGTGACACCTAGTTTTATACGGACCCAAAGAAGTCTGGGATCATACATTCCGTAATCCTTCACACCTGAGGCCAAGCGAGAGGACAACAGGACTCCTACCCCCATGCTGGCTCGACCGCTCTGTGGTACACCAGACCACAGAGCCATCCCGCCACCAGGAAGATCGCAGGCGTCGCTGCCCCTTCGCTTGGTCTCTGTTACACAGAGCACGTCTAGCTGTTTGTCCGCCATGACGGATATCAGCTCGTGCAACTTACCTTCCACACAACCTCTTACATTCCACGTGCCCACCCGGCACTCCGTTCTCCTCTACTCGCCTAACTGGGCAAGGCGTGATGGGTGGCGGCCCCCATCGCCGCAACTGCCGATGTTCGTACCGACGGGGGCGGGTCGGTACGCGTCGCCTCCGGGGGACGCCCTAACCCGCATTGCGGTACGCATTTCGAGCCGGATTAGCAGTCTAATTAGACTGGCAGGGGACGCGAACGAGCACGCTCCGGACTATGCCCCCCAAACAGATAATATTACTACAAAACAAAATTATAATCTTATACTATGTCGTCCGATTAACGTAATATGACAGAACATTATTAAAGGAGCCCAGTGTTCAACAGCAAGTTTGTACGGACAGTGAAATAAAATATAAGTAATCAATTTTTTTTCAAGTTTTATGCTTGTATACCTTCCTCTATTGGACACAATGGGTAGGTGATAATGGACGACTACATCACGCTGGCTTTTTAATTCTAATTTTCCTTCCCCTGCAGTGATATTCTATACTTATAATCTTTTATCATCTTTTACAATAACCCACAGCAAACGAAAAGGTGATAACAAATTGCGTACTTAATTATTTACAATAAAACATGTAATCATTACCAAATATTATTTATTTGCAGTAATGAACTAAAAAAGAAATTATCAAGACTCACTTACTTTCTCACAGGGGTCCTAAATAACTGGCTAAGGTATCGCCAGACGAAAGCGAAGTAACAGTATTTTACAGCTACTTATAATATCAAGTGCAAGCCTTATACACTAAACATAATGATTCATCATCATTATCCTCAGTTCATTTACTTGACTGCACAGATGGCTTAGTGGTTAAGATAGTGACCTTTCGTGCCAGTAGCGTGGGTTCGATTCCTACGCAAGACAATACTTTGTGCGATCCAGAAAGTGTTGTTCTGAGTCTGGGTGTAATTTGTCTGCGTTAATTACATGTTTGTAAAGTTCCCCGCAATACAAGGATTATGTCTTTAGTGTAGGGTGTTGTCTTTTAAAAAAAACAAAAAAAGAATTACTAGGCTCTTCAACAATACGAGGGAAATTAATCTATTATATACTACACGTATCGGACGACGCAGTGTAGGATGACATCCAGTAGTGGACGGTGATAGGCTGAATTGATAATGATGGTGATACCACACTGATCAGACGAAGTGGTACCTATAGCGTTTTATTTCAAGTTTGCCTATTCTCTTCTCTTTTTCCTTCTCTTGTATAAATTTGTCTGCATATTACATCCCTTAGTCTAGTTCTTTTCAGCCATGAACAAGAAGTGCACCAAGGAAGTGAGCACTCCCTTGGTGACCACCAGACAGCACATTGTATTCTTACCTCGTGGCTACAGATGGAATATTTACTATATAACTTTATTCTATTAAAAATTGAAGTTTTATTTAACAATATTACATTTTATGTTTTAATTTTTGAAAAGGATTGTCATCATTTACCTAATCTTATCCCAATTACTTGGGGTAGATATAATACGTACTCCTCTTTCAGAGTATATATTATAAAAGTTATTGGTAATAGTTTTATGACCGGCCGCCTACCAGACGTCAACCCTCCTTGGGTATGCAATTGTTGACCAAACGGCTTCAGATGGAGTTGGCCCAGGTCGTTATAAGTCATCTTTTACGACATCCAAGAGCAAAGTAAGGGTTGGTAGTATTCGTAGCCGCTACCACACAGCACCAAAAAGATTTTTTCAAAAGGATTGTATTATATATCTATTAGTAACAAACAACCTTTTCTTTTTCTTTACGGTGGACTATGGACGTGGTCGCGCCCCGCCAAATCGGTCCGGGGCCACGGAAGAGGCGGCGCGCAACCTCATAAACCCACTCTACAAACGCCTATCTTCACTGTGCGAGCGGACCCCCGGTACCCGATCTTTGTCTTCGGTGGCCTGGTAACAAACAACCTATGAAGATAAAAATCTTTTTAGTGATACCAAATAGATACTGTTTCACCAAATTGCGCGAGAGAAACATACGAGAATATATTTCAAGAACTGCAAAGATGTTGCTTTAATTAATTCACCTAAAAGTTACGTATTTAAACATATTTACATCGTCTTCTGTAGCGGTGTTATGAACTCATCGCCAAAATTATACGGTTCTTAACCATGTTGGCAATTAGCAAACATGGCAATGAACAGTAGAGTCATCCCCGCAGCTAACTAGATCTTTGAGCGCAGTTTGGACTTCGGTTTGATCGTGTTTGCTCTCTACTCACTAGTTGGACTGCGAATTACGAATAGTTTCTTTGTGTTACCGAGTCGCAACTTCGCTAACTAGCTGTTGGTGACTGATTATGAACAATCCACTTTTAGGTGCAGAAAATAATGAGCATTACACACTATTTACGAATATAGTTACTGTTTAACTTTTAGTATATACTATACGGTTTCAGATGGTATAATAATGTATTTTGGTAAATTTTTTAACCGACTTCAAAAAGGAGGAGGTTCTATGTTTCATTGTATGTATTTTTTTTTATTAAACTAATCATTGGTGTTGTTGGGTTTTGGTTATTAAGTATTGATATTGATCGCTAGTTATTTACCAACCATTGTAAAATAATAGGTTCATATGAATTTGTTACATGATTTGTGACGTCACAAAGTTGTAAGTATTGTAAATAATCAAAAAACGAATGTTATCCTGTACTATTTTAAACATACAATTAATGTTTAATAAAGAATAATTATTGTCTTTAAGTAACCATGTCTTTTTAGTAAAACCCTATAATTAGTTAACAAATTAAATATTAGTTATTAAGAAAAAATAGTTAACGTTTCACAATTAAATGTACGTAAATTAAAATAGTATCTCATCATCATCATCATCATCATCACAACAGCCCATACATATCCCACTGTTGGGCTCGGGCCTCCTCCATAATGGGAGGGAAATTAACCTACTATACGGCGCTGGTCAGACATGTTGGTATAGGCCTATAGGGTTTTGTTTCGAGTTTTCCTTCTCTTGCATAGATGTTATATGCGTTTTATATCCCTTAGTCGTCTCGTACGATCACCCACGGGTAAGATAGGGGGTGGTGAATTGTATTCTTACTCCGTCACCACACGGATAAAAAAAAATAGTATCTGCTATATAAATTGGATGGTAATCTTAATTATACTTAATTTCATATAATTATCATATCAAATTGAATATTTAAATGAAATATCAAATAATGTATACATTACATAAATAAACTACAAATTAATCTTTAAACTAAAATCGAATTCTCAAACTGAAGTTATTAATGCTTAATTAAAAAAGTAGAAAAACCAACATGGTTTTTCTACTTCTCTCTTTGTGCATAGGCCATCCCAGAAACGACGGTTTGAGTAAGCGTAAACAATTTTGTCGAGTTTACGATCGTCCAAGTACTTTTTTTATTGCTTGTGATGGTATACGAGCCGCTTGATGGTAAGTATTACTGCCGCCCATAGACCCTTACAATACCAGGAATACAGCTATGCCACCATGAAGTCTCACGCAAAAAGTTGAGTTATCGGTTCTCTCGTTCACCGAACCAAGCGCAACAGGACATTGCCACTGAGATTGGTCACGTATTGAAGGAAGGTGGAGTCAAGAGTCTCCGACACCGGTGAGCGTGTATGAAGAGAATTATGAATGTTGAGGAACCTTCTCTTGTATAGATGTTATATGCGTTTTATATCCCTTAGTCGGCTGTTACGATCACCCACGGGTAAGATAGGGGTTTGTGAATTGTATTCTTACTCTTTCCACACACGGATAAAGGTTAAGGGTAAAGAGAATAAAATTTAAAAAGCAATAGTTGCCATTCGCTTCGATAATACTTTAATATTGTATAAAATTTCAGCAGCAGTGCTCTCAAAATAAACTCAAGCAACATTTCTTTCATAAAAACATTCAAACAAGAAAACCACTGATAAAAGTAATAATTTTAACTATGACATTTTACAAACGTTTTAAAATTGAAAAAAGCAATCTTAGTTATCGTTGCTTTCGACGACATTGGCATAAAGTAAACAGTCCAGTACGTCCTGCATTTCAATCGAGTATATTTGTATTTTATTGAAAGCGATCCGAACACAGCCACAAGGCTAAACACCACGAAGCCATAGCTTTATGTCTTATTGAGTTTTTTATGAGGCTCAACAACTGATGCATACAAAATATTTAATTGCAATTCCTTTAAACTAGTAATAGTTTACAGAAATAGCAATTACTACAACATTCTGGTTAACATAATGATTTCTGAAGTTATTTGATAAATTTGCATAACATTTCCCATAAATTTGATGATTACACTGATCAAAAATAATATAATTTTTGTATAAAATATATCTTTTTGTACTGTCAATGAGTTTTGTATTAAAATGAAGGCCATATTTAATAAATAATACTGTAGCGTGCGGCTGTATTGAGATTTTAATTATTGTCCTGACGGAATCATACAGAGTTGGTCCAGGTCGATTTAAAATACTTAGTTATCTTTTATAATATCCACGAGCAATGTTGGAGTTGATAGTATTTTTAAGCAAGCATTCGTAGCACAGCAAGTATTACAGATTGTTATGATTATAAAAATATCTTTAATGAATATGTAACAGCAAATTAAGTATGTTCAATCAAAACCAGTCTTGCCTAGGCATATTCTTGACTCTGGCGGCAGATAGAGGCATAAAAAATTCTATTAGAAATCCATTAACTTTTTCAATTTCAACGGTCGTCTAATTTAATTGCTGCCGCTCCTAGCTGTAAGTTACAATCTTCGAACCAATCTATAACGTTTAAAAGTGTAAATAGATCAATATAGCTATATAGGAAGCCATTGCTCAGCATCAGCCTCTACAATAGAAAGGAAATTTACTTTCTACATTAGGTACCATTACTTATTACTTCATTAGCTGGTCGGAAGGGTTGATATATGACTTATTGTCGAGTTTAACTTTTATTATCTCTCGATTAATGCTTATGACACCCGCAGGAAAGGAGAGAAAAGTAAATTAATTAAATATCTAATATTTAGTCATATAAATTTTATTATTTTTTATCAGAAAAAATATACCTATATAAAATAATATATATCTAAGTATGTATTAATTGATAATTTTTCCGTGTGGTGACAGAGTAAGAATACTATTCACCACCCCATATCTTACCCGTTTGATCGTGCGAGACGACAAAGGGATATAAAACGCATGTAATATCTATGCGAGAGAAGGAAAACCCGAAACAAAACTCTATACCAACACGTCTGACCAGCGCGGTATAGTAGGTTAATTTCCCTCCCATTACGGAGGAGGCCCGCGCCCAACAGTGGGACTTTTATGGGCTGTGATGATGATGATGTGTTAATTAGTAAGTATATAAAAAAATAATCAATTTATCCAAATTACTGAGATTTATCATAAAGTTTAATACAATTCTAACTGAAAAGTTAGAGTATTAAATCGGTACAATGTGTAATTGTTGTCCGATGGATGGTACTCGTTGCCTATAAAGACGAAAAATAATAAGAGCCGCAATTTGAATCTATACGATAACTCACACTTGTTTAAGCTGTATGACGATAGAAATGGACTTCCAATAGGCGTGGTTTCGAGTTCTACCTGAGATCATTTTTCGCTCGTAAACAGGTGTGTATAAAAAAGCATTTTATTTTTATTTTCTTTTTCTGCAGATTAGATGTGGCCCACTACTTTGTACAGGCATGCGTCAATGAAAACTTTACCTAGGTCCCAAATTGTAAAGATGGGTTTGGTATAGGGATTTATTTCCAGTTTTTCTTCTCTTTCAGTAATGTTATATGTTACCACTTAGTCGACTTTTATGACATCCGCAGTTTGTATTTCTGTCCACTACCTGAGAATTATTAATTTCAAAAGAAAGTTAACAAAGAATGTTGTTTTTTTTTCATCATTTCCTGGAAAATACTGTAATAAACTTGCCTTCTATTACGTGACACTAAAAAATATATCTCTATCTACCATTATGAGTATCAAAGAATAAAACTTAGCTAACTTAACGTCCTTTCAATTATTGAAAGGAGAATGAGGATGGTGTCCGATGGTTTACTGTGTGAGACACAAGGAGGTTTCAGGAGTGGAAGGGGATGCATGGATCAAGTGTTCTCTCTGCGCAACATTGTGGAGAAGCATCTGGCTCTAGGTCAGAGGGTTTTCTGCAGTTTTGTGGATCTGGAGAGAGCATTTGACACGGTTGTACGAAAGGAACTTTGGGACATTTTACCGAAGTGTGATATTAACGGTAAACTGCTACAGGCTGTGCAGTCCAGTTACATGGGCTGTAGAGCCTGTGTGCGGCTGGATGATGTAATGTCGCCTTGGTTTGACGTCAATAACGGCGTTAAGTAGGGGTGCGTTCTGTCAGCCAGGCTGTTTATCATATATCTGGATAAATGTCTCCAAAGGTTACGATATGAATGTGGGAGTCGAGATAGGCGACTCAGTGGTGATGATGCAGTCCTGCTAGCACAGCCAGCGACTGACCTGCAGACCCTAGTCGACACAATGACAGAAGATTGTAAGAAAAAGGTCTAAGCGTGAATGTGAGCAAAACCAAAATAATGGTCTTTGAAATAGATGAAGCCAGAACAGATGTAAGAGTAACAATAGGTAATCATATACTAGCTAGCTAGCTAGCAAGTGGATGAATTTGTATATCTTGGATGTGGATTTAGCCGAGATGGAAGGTACACCACTGATATAGAGCGAAGAGTGAATGCGGGAAATAGAGTGAACGGAGCGTTGGGGCAACTTCTCGGTAGCCACCACCTCAGCCAGAAGGCACGTGTAGCAATACATAACGCAGTGCTTGCCCCAACATTACTGTATGGAAGCGAGAGAGTTGGGTATGCAGAAAAGAGTATGAAAGTAAAATTAATGCGGTCGAAATGCGATCTCTGCGTCAAATCTGTGGAGTTAGGTTGACCGACCGCATTCGTAACGATGACGTAAGAGAGCGAGTAGGTATGTAAGAGAGTATTGGTGTAAAGATGCGAAAGGGAATGCTCCGATGGTTCGGACATGTGGAAAGAATGCCGAACGAACGTCTGGTTAAGAAGATATACAATGCGAAAGTGGAAGGATGTAGGTACCGGGGGAGACTGAGACTAACCTACCTTGACCAGATTGGTCAGATATTGAAGGTAGGTGGAGTCAAGAGTCTCCGAAACTGGCGAGCGTGTATGAAGAGAATTATGAATGTTGAGGAAGCGAGTGAAGTATGCAAAGATAGAGTTCTCTGGCATTCTGTTCTCTCTGCCTACCCTGCAAGAGATATGGCGTGATGATATGTATGTATGTAAGAATAAAACTTAAAAACAAATAAATTTACAAATTTTGTTTTTCTCTATCTACTCATAAAACATTTCGTAGTGTGACGCCCACCGTGACGTCATTGCCCGTCATTGCCGAAGTCATCCCTCGAGACAGTCGTCTCGTGGA
This sequence comes from Lymantria monacha, assembly GCA_905163515.2. Classification (NCBI taxonomy): domain Eukaryota; kingdom Metazoa; phylum Arthropoda; class Insecta; order Lepidoptera; family Erebidae; genus Lymantria; species Lymantria monacha. Next base: position 13,828,423 of record LR991091.1, on the reverse strand, counting down.
AGTAGGTGGTGGGGTGGGTCCGAGAGGAAATTCTCTTCGGTGACAAGCTGGGCGGCGCAGGCGTATGTACCTGCGTTTGATACCGCCCTAGCCGAGGCTGCGAGTGACTGGACCGGGGAATAGTCTGTCACCCACAGAGAAGAAGAAATAGTAGTAGGAATACACTGTAGACAGTTTTCTATCTACAGCCGCGGGTGGTCTATCTGGTACAGTACTACACTCTCGCAGAAAAGCGACGCCTGAGCAGTAGCAATGTGCTGCTGTGCTTCTTTCGGTGAGTGAGAGAGCCGAAAGTCCAGCTTTTTTGGTGGTTTTGCGATTTTCATTGGTAGGCAATGGCCTAACTATACCCCTGGTATGGCAATGATCCATAGGCGGTAGTAACACTTACCATCAAGTGTGATGCTTGCTCGTTTGCCACCAAGAGCAAAAAAAACGAAAGGCTGACCGTGTAAGGGCGAGGTCGACGGGGGATGGCATTCCAAAGAGTAACCCACCGGGCTGGCCACGGATGTCAAGGACTCCGCCCCGGTGCCAACCTAATGGCAATAAGGAGGGAATACAATGGGTTATGGGGCCACGCGCCGTCCTTCCATCGCCCCGGACGGAACGGACGACGTGTGTCCAGACCATAGCCGGCCAAAAAAAAGGAAGCATACTATCCGTGGCGAATTCGTAATTCTCGTCTGAGCGTCAGGATTTTATGGCTGATTTTCATGTACTAGAGAGCAAACAACCGCGAGAGTTACCACTTTATTTCTTGATCGATATGATGATATATTTTAAATTATATAACTATTTCGCTACAACCGATAGATTAGATATATATAACTAATAACGTTTCTATTGCACGTTAATTTTTTTTTTTCTAAAGACAAATACTAGGTATAATAATTTTATATATATTTTTACTATGCTAGCCAAATTTTATTATAAATAGCTATTTAATTTCATATTATAATAAAATGTAACAATTTAATATAACTTGTTAATTAATTTGGCAATATTTTCTTCCAATGATTTCGTAAAAAGTGTTTATCTGTTCCATATTAAACTCTAATGTATATGTATATATAGGTATACATTAAATTAAACGCTTGACATGCGGCATGTGAGATCTAGTGTGTAGAACCATAGCTATAGTCCTCATCGCGTATCGCCCCGTGAATTTTTTGTCGAAGACCTATGAGATAACAAAAACTGTACTATGTTTCCGGAAAATTGAATAAAATATTTTCAAGCAAATGAGAAAAGGACGTATGACGTAGAATAATTAATATTCAAATTTATATTTTTTAACAAAAATACTTATTTGTTAATACCTTTGCATACTAATATGTTTTATAACGGTATTATAACACCAATGAAATTAAAATGACGACCTTCCATTAAATATTTTCCTTGCAATAGATATAAGAGATATCTATTGCAAGGAAAATATTTACAAACACTAACCCGTTACACCTGAATAAATATCGTTACACCAATCAATAAAAAAATTGAATTGAGAGCCGCCTTCTTTGAAATCGGCAAAAAGACAATTATAAAGATATAACGAAATATAAACTCAAACAAATTTACAATTATTACGGACTGTATCATATCCACATTGTTCAGTTACTGGTACCTACCAGTCCTATGAATATTTGTCCACAAGCGACTGTTGGAATAATTGAGGTGTACATTTTCACTTTGTTCCGTTTCCATTCGATTAAAATCGTTGTACCACTCTTGTACACCACCTATTCGGTGTTTACTAAACGATTTAAACGGTTCGACGGTTTGCCCGGCCAGCTGTGATCTTTTGTTCATATTTTTGTGAACTGTTTATACCTACATGGGTCATTTACGTAAATAATTAAAAATCTTTTGCATGTATGTAATCTTTTATACCGAATTGCGAGGTTGCCTGTACACTAACAACTTTCCGACCAAGAGGTGACTGCCCCTTTCATGCATTATCGTTACTAGCTGAAGTAGTTCGACAAGCAGATCTACCTCCAAATCCTGCAGAGGAGAGCAGGACTGCAACACGCGCTAAGCGTTAGTAATCATCTTGCGGTCTCCAAGTATGGCCCTGACCGCCATGGCTATGTAGCTTCCACGAGAAGGATCCCAAACCAATTCAGTTTGCCATCGGCATTTAGAGCTCTACTGGCGTGAATTTCTGTGCCCGATGTCAATCTAGCCGAATCTTAGAAGTGTAAACACGACATTTATTTTAAGGAATTAATATCAGTTATAAAAAAATAAGTTTTGTACAGCATCTATAATGCGTGTACTGGAATTATCCATCTATAGTGTACTATAACTTAATGAACTTAGATATAATAAGCTTAGGTTAAAGACGCTATATAATACTAGAAGTATATTGTCGCTATATAATACTTGGGGGGCATAGTCCGGCGCGTGCTCGTTCGCGTCCCCTGCCAGTCTAATTAGACTGCTAATCCGGCTCGATATGCGTACCGCAACGCGGGTTAGGGCGTCCCCCGGAGGCGACGCGTACCGACCCGCCCCCGTCGGTACGAACTTCGCCAGTTGCGGCGATGGGGGCCGCCACCCATCACGCCTTGCCCAGTTAGGCGAGTCGAGGAGAGCAGAGTGCCGGGTGGGTACGTGGAATGTAAGAGGTTGTGTGGAAGGTAAGTTGCACGAGCTGATATCCGTCATGGCGGACAAACAGCTAGACGTGCTCTGTGTAACAGAGACCAAGCGAAGGGGCAGCGACGCCTGTGATCTTCCTGGTGGCGGGATGGCTCTGTGGTCTGGTGTACCACAGAGCGATCGAGCCAGCATGGGGGTAGGAGTGCTGTTGTCCTCTCGCTTGTCCTCAGGTGTGAAGGATTACGGAATGTATGATCCCAGACTTCTCTGGGTCCGTATAAAACTAGGTGTCACCAAGGTATTCATGGTTGTAGCATATGCTCCCGTAGGATCCTCGGTGGCATCAGACCTAGAGAAGTTTTGGGACAATGTTAGAGAAGTTCTGGATATGGCAGAAACCAGTGAACGCGTGATTGTATGCGGAGATTTGAACGGATGGGTTGGGACCAAGCGTCCCGACTATGAGGACGTACTTGGTCCATTTGGTGATAAGAGAGTGAACGACGCAGGTAGGCTCATAGCACCGCTGGATGAAGAGAAGGCACGGCAACTTGTCCTTCAGGATGACGCAGGTACTTACCGGACACGGGGTCTTCGGTAAGTACCTGCACAGAATCGGACGGGAAGAGGCCCCTGGATGCCATGAGTGTGGCGCGCTAACTGATGATGCGCGTCACACCCTAGAGGTATGTCCCGCCTGGGGCCTCAGCGCCACGACCTGTCGGCGGTGATAGGAATAGACCTGTCGTTGTTGAGCATCATATCTAAGATGCTTGACAGCGACAGGTGCTGGTCGTCGATGGCCTCCTTCTGTGAGGAGGTCATCTCTTCGAAGGAGGCCGCGGAGCGGATGCGTGAGGCATTTGCTTCTGCAGACTCGCTCCGTAGGCGGCGGCCAGGAAGGCGGAGGCGCCGTTACGCGCATCTCCTCCCGCCGCCTTGACTGTCGACTGGACGTGGCCAGATGGCCTAGCGTTGGGGTGTCGGGGATAGAATGTCAATAGACGATCTCTCCGGCATCCCGTAAAAGCGCGGAAGGGACCGCTGTGGTTTTAGTGGGTATTTCGGTCGAACCAGCTGACCGGCGAGTCCCACACACCCCCTCGTCTGTCACCGGCGAGGGCTAGTGCGCAAATGCATTTCCACAGCGTGAACAAAAAAAAAAAAAAAAGGTAGGCTCATAGCGGATGTATGCATGGAGAGAAACCTTATTGTGTCAAACACATTTTTCCAACATAAGGACATCCATATGTATACATGGAGAAGGAATGAACAGAAAAGCATAATAAATTTAATTTTGGTAGACAGTCGCCTCCGAAGCAAAATATTGGACGCAAGAGCCTACAGGGGCCCCACAGTCGATACGGACCACTATCTCGTTATTGCGAGATTTAGTGGTCTGTTCAGAAAGTGGAGGCACTGGCGAGAGCGTGTCCACTTCGGAGGGCTTGAAAGAATAAAGGTTGAAAGGTTGCAAGAAGAGTGTGTAAAAGAAAAGTATGCAGAGGGTGTCCGAGAACGGCTGACGATGGCAAGCCAGCCGCAATCGGACATTGAAGAATGCTGGAGAGTATTGAAAGAGAGTATGGTAGATACAGCGAAAGAAGTATGTGGAAGTTCAAAGAAGCATAAAAAAATCAAATGGTGATGCATGGTGGGATGCGAAAGTGGCAGCTTCCGTAGAACAAAAGAAGAAAGCGTGGCTGGACTATGTCTCTTCTTTGAATCTGAATGACAGTATGACTGAACTGAAGAAAGAAATATATCGGCAATGTAAGAATGACACCAAGGCCTTAGTGAAAGAGAAACGTGATAGAGCAAGTATGAGTGCAGAAGATAGGCTGACTAAAAACTTCGAGGGTAACACCAAACTCTTTTGGAGGGAGGTGAAGAAGTCTCGGGGTGGTTGGTCAGCCTTCAGAATGAATAAAATAAGGTCTAAAGGTGGAGACATTCTTACACAAACACAAGACGTGCTAAGCCGATGGAGTGAATATTTTGCGATATGTATGCGGATGCTACGGTTGGCGCCGGTGTTGAATGTGGTTTAGTAGATCAACATTCGACAACGGCGTCCACCGATGGCATCAGTATGGATGAAGTTGAATGGGCCATAAGAAGTTTGAAAAATGGTAAGGCAGCGGGCATTGATATGGTGTCTGCCGAGATGATCAAGCTTGGTGGCTCTTGTGTCTGGGAGGCGTTCCTGTTGCTCCTCGATTTATGTTGGAGCTCGGGAATGGTTCCCAGGGACTGGAATAGCGCAGTCATCGTGCCTTTGTTTAAAAACAAGGGTTCACGTTATAACTGCGCAAATTACAGAGCCATAAGCTTGACCAATTTGGCAGCAAAAGTGTATGGTAAAATTATTGAAAGGAGAATGAGGATGGTGTCCGATGGTTTACTGTGTGAGACACAAGGAGGTTTCAGGAGTGGAAGGGGATGCATGGATCAAGTGTTCTCTCTGCGCAACATTGTGGAGAAGCATCTGGCTCTAGGTCAGAGGGTTTTCTGCAGTTTTGTGGATCTGGAGAGAGCATTTGACACAGTTGTACGAAAGGAACTTTGGGACATTTTACCGGAGTATGGTATTAGCCGTAAACTACTACAGGCTGTGCAGTCCAGTTACATGGGCTGTAGAGCCTGTGTGCGGCTGGATGATGGAATCTCGCCTTGGTTTGACGTCAATATCGGCGTTAAGCAGGGGTGCGTTCTGTCAGCCAGGCTGTTTATCATATATCTGGATAAATGTCTCCAAAGGTTGAACGATATGAATGTGGGAGTCCAAATGGGTGACTCAGTGGTCACTGCTTTGCTTAATGCAGATGATGCAGTCCTGCTGGCACAGTCAGCGACTGACCTGCAGACCCTAGTCGACACAATGACAGAAGATTGTAAGAAAAAGGTCTACGCGTGAATGTGAGCAAAACCAAAATAATGGTCTTTGAAATAGATGAAGCCAGAACAGATGTAAGAGTAACAATAGGTAATGATATACTAGCTAGCTAGCTAGCAAGTGGATGAATTTGTATATCTTGGATGTGGATTTAGCCGAGATGGAAGGTACACCACTGATATAGAGCGAAGAGTGAATGCGGGAAATAGAGTGAACGGAGCGTTGGGACAACTTCTCGGCAGCCACCACCTCAGCCAGAAGGCACGTGTAGCAATACATAACGCAGTGCTTGTCCCAACATTACTGTATGGAAGCGAGAGTTGTGTATGCATAAACGAGTATGATAGTAAAATTAATGCGGTCGAAATGCGATCTCTGCGGAAAATCTGTGGAGTTAGGCTGACCGACCGCATTCGTAACGACGACGTAAGAGAGCGAGTAGGTATGAAAGAGAGTATTGGTGTAAAGATGCGAAAGGGAATGCTCCGATGGTTCGGACATGTGGAAAGAATGCCGAACGAACGCCTGGTTAAGAAGATATACAATGCGAAAGTGGAAGGATGTAGGTACCGAGGGAGACCGAGACTAACCTACCTAGACCATATCGGTCATGTACTGAAGGAAGGTGGAGTCAAGAGTCTCCGAAACCGGCGAGCGTGTATGAAGAGAATTATGAATGTTGAGGAAGCGAGTGAAGTATGCAGAGATAGAGTTCTCTGGCACTCTGTTCTCTCTGCCTACCCTGCAAGGGATATGGCGTGATGATATGTATGTATGTATGTAAGTATATTGTCATTAGCGCTAATCGTGTGGTAGCGGCTAAGAATACTACCAACCCTTGCTTTGCTCGTGGATGTCGTAAAAAATGACTAAGAGCCTTATAACGACCGGGCCAACTCCATATGATGCAGTTTGGTCAACAAATGCGTTCCCAAGGAGGGTTTTTTTTTGGGACTAATTCCACCACACATTCCCAATATGATGACAATGAAATAAGGGTACATATGGTATCGATCCCAAGTAATTGGGATAAGAGTAGGAGAATGGATTGTCAATAGCGCTAATTCATGAGTTTTAAATCCCGTTAGCTAATATGGGAATTAAAAAAGTCGTTCCTGAACGCACACATATATTTAAAGTCTTAAGTTTTATACAGGTCGGTTACAGGCTAGTTTCAAATATATTGGCTACTGGGTCCCGCGAGTCATCAGAGTACATTTTATGAGCACCTAATAAAATTTTTATCGTGTAACAGTAAAGAAGCAATCAGTCCGTTGGATATTGGCGTGCAGAGTCCGTAAACACGTGCATTTTTATGTTCGTTCGCAGTTACCACTATTCATAGACTCGCATATATAACCACTTTTGTCGATTACCAATTAATGGGAATTTGTTAAAGTTGAATATAACCCTCAACTGTTATACTGAATCAATAAAATTATATAAATTGAAATAAAAGCTCACCCTCCAGCATTCTCTCTCCAGCTCAGTTAGTTGAAGTAAGATACTTAGCCAATTTCCTTATTCCCTACTGGGTGTGAAATAAAATAAAAATATTTTCCGTGTGGTGACGGAGTAAGAATACAATTCACCACCCCCTATCTTACCCGTGAGTGATCGTACGAGATGACTAAAGGATGTAAAACACATATAACATCTATGCGAGAGAAGGAAAACTCGAAACAAAACCCTATACCAACACGTCTGACGAGCGTGGTATAGTAGGTGAGTTGCCCTCACATTACGGAGGAGGCTCGAGCCCAACAGTGGGACGTATATTAACTAAGATGATGATAATGCATTTACAAAATTCGAAGTAAAAAGTAAAGGAGGATTTAAAACAATTACTAAGATATCGATTCTATGGCACCTACACTAAATTGCCTCTCATTATGAAAGCTTCAGATGAATAGTGAGCAGTAAATAATGTAGCTATTGCCGTATTATTATACCATTGCATTTAGATTATCGTGGACTTATAATATAACTTAGACATAAAGTGTGAACAAATATTGAAAGTGTAAAAACAAACAACATTTTTAAACTTTTAAATATTTTCGCTTTTCTATCTTTGTCCGGTCAAATTAGACCAAAAAATAAGAGCAAAGCTACATAAATTCCAAACAAGCTGGAAATCAGTAAGATTGTTTAAAATATTATTAAAAATAAAATTTGAAAGTTCCCCATCTTTCCCCTGTATGGAAAAAAGAAATATTCAAGGTCGAAGGTCAAAAAAATGATTTTTTTACGCAATTTTTAGCAAAACGGTAAGTTTTATCATAAAATACTTCAAACAAAAATTGTAGATCATAAAATTATCTACAAAAAATGTAATAATATTTTTTTCCTGTGAGCCACCATTTTTAAGATATAACGATTCAAAAAGTTGTAATCGTCATAATATGCATGAGTACGCCACGTATATACGAGTACATCTCTACAGTTGTAATATATGTTAAAATATATTTCTATCGGTCATTGTAACTTACACCTATAATTACCGTGCTGGTAAACACAGTAACGTTCAATCTACTAATCTTTCAATTTACAGTCAGTAATACCACGCTTAAGCCAGCTTAAGCGTGGTACTACTGACTGTAATCAATAAATCCAGCTGAAATACCAGTATTCCAGCTGGATATGGAGACAATCACTTTAAAAAATAGTAATTTATCGTCTAGACGCTTTGTTATGAAATAAAACAAAATCAATACATTTTTATACAATTGATAGATATGTAATATTTGACGGCAATCCACAATTATTTTCAAATGGAGGTTCCAGTCATGAATACGAAGAAAACATTCCACTAAAACCATAATATTTTTTAGTGATCGATATTGTAATTCTATATCTACCTATATACTTGTATAAAAATCATTTTATTAGTCTACGCAGAAGGCAACTATGTGGTAAGTATGGTATTCCAAATTATCTCAAGTGGTAAGTATCCAAGATAGCCCTTAAAAAATATATAGATAGTACCTAGAAGCCCCACTCGGCATGGGGCTTCTAAGTACTCACTCGATTATGAGATAACACACTGTAAAAAATCTTCACTAATCTAAAACATAAGAATTGTCTTTCATCTCTTCTAATATTTAAAAGCTTTTTTGTCCAATAAATTACCATATTTCTTAGTCCAGGGATATAAATAATTCTAATAATAAAAACTTGTTAACGAGCGAAATATTAACAATTCACTATTATAATAACGCTATTTGTATAGCCTAAATTATAGAAAGCATATTTTAAAACAGTCAAATATATGTAATAAATAAGCATCTGACATGATACGATGTAAAAAATCACGTTAAACTAGTTGGGATAAATATAAAATATAATTCAGGTTTAACGGCATCTGTGGACGATTAAAAATAAAAAATAAGTGGTACTGACATTAATATAGATAATTGTAGCGAAATGAATGTACCCCTTTTTATTCTAGATATCATATAATAGAGCACATTCCATGCTTTCGTTCACTATAGAAAAACTATCTTCAGAACACACTCGAAAAAAACTTATAGCACTTTCCACTGCGATTTCTGCGTGATCATATGTCATATGCTTATGTATCATTGTATTAATAAAGCAGTTCTACTATTTTATACTTAAAACGATTATTTTTTTTTTAATATTTCTTAATCTAAATTATTACATTTTTATATAATTAAATACAATATATTATAACAAAAAAAATATATATTAGGATGAAGCCCCTTGGAAAAAGAAGAATATATATAAAAAATGAAATAAAAATAATTTACCGGCTATCTGAGGTCGGAAAGTGGAAGGGGTGAATTTTTAAGAGTAAAATACGGTTTATCTCGATTTCCGGCGAAACTACAAGACTTATGGAAAAAAAGCAAAGTTGTAGGTAATAAAAATATCTATACTTAACTTTTGTTTTTACACTTTTTTCACATAACCTCGAAATTCATGTGAAAAATTAAAATAACCAAGTCTTTGGTTTTTTATTATTATCTTTTACAATTTTTTTTTAAGAAATTTGATGCAAATTTAGCCTTTATGTTCCAAATACACTGTAATTTTTGATTTAAAATTTTTTTTCACGTTATTTTGACTAAATATGGAAAAAATAATTTACTTTTCAATCAAAACGTCTCACGTCAAAATATCTACTTTTTTAAAAAAGTTGGGAGACTTTTTGTTCGTTATAATCTCTACTTTCTGAAGGTGTAAAAATATATATTACTATGGATGTATAGAAAAAAAATGTCTTAGACTGATTCCAAGTAATGAAAATAAGGGTAAGAGTTTTAGTGCCTTTGGTAGTAGATTGCCAAGGACCCCATTTGATGTAATAACTATCACTGATAGATCTTATATCAGAGTCACACTTAATGATCTGGCTAACATAACAAAAGTGCCATCTATCCATAAACTTATCTAGGTCTGATATTGCACATAAACCTCTTTACGAAGAATAGATAATTCCATAATCGCTACACTGTGCAGATAGGTTGGTTATGCAATTACTGAAATAAGTTTCCTAAGAGAGCACTGTTGCTTACTCCTATGACTGATTTCTACTACTATAGTAACGGCATTCTTAACGGGGAGATAACTTAAGTATTAACTATACTTTAGATTAGATTAGTTTAGTAACATACCACTCGCTTCTAAATAGCAATGCGATGTTATCAAATCAAATCATTATTTATAAGCCACTATATTGTCAATTTTAGATTTTGATAAAATAAATATAATAATTTACCACTGGATCGGAAAGTGTCTTAAATCACACTCGCTATTATTACATTGCTTTTTTACATAAATAATTTGTTTGCCGTTAACGGGATCATCAATTTAATAACAGTACAAAGGTCTACTATAGTTTTTATTATTTATAAATATGTGTGAAAATCACCTGTACGTGATAAAATGCCGACCATTAAAATTTAATAGCAACGGAAGCTACTAAGCATCTAGAGAATTATTTGCACCTTTATAATGCCGCCGATTGCTAACGGTCCTTATTTTGCACATTATATTTTATAGTTTTTAAGAGCAAATAATATTACTACTTTTTATAAACTCACGCCTCAAGAGGTTAAGATAGAGGATTAATACATTTATATAGCAACGCGTAGTGTCATAAGTCAGCCAGCATCGGGACAGCGAAATCAAAGTAAAGACCGATACAATCTATAACAAAAGGTCTAGTATATAGGGCGGGCAAATGTCAGAATTAGGGTTATATATATATACTAGCGACCCGCCGTCGCTTCGCTATGGTAACGTCAGTTCAGTTGTGTAGTTTACTTTGGCTGCATAGAATTCCTTTTGGAGAAGGAATTTCTTAAAATCCTACTTCATCTTACCTTTACAGGGCAGAAAGCCCACACCAAATTCCAAGCCTGTATAGTATTTGTAAATGTGGATTTTTTGGGTTAACACCTACGTAACCCTCGTTAGGAGTAGAATTTTCAAAAAGCCGCTCTTAGTTCACCTCTGCATCGTAACACAAATATGCGTACCGAAATTTGAGTCTGTAGGAGCTTTATTAAAAAAAATACGATTTTTTTAGATTAACATCTCCGCATTTCCCTTTAGGAACGGAATTTTGGAAAATCTGTAATCATCTATCCTCTACAGGGTAGAAAAAATATTTATACCAAATTTCAAATCTGTAAGAGCTATATTTAAAAATGTGATTTTTACACCCCAGCAACCACCCTTGCGGGTAAACTTCGTTCTTAGCTGAACTTTACTCAGCGAAAGGAATGTTCCTACCAAATTTTAAGACTGTAGACCTTATGGTTCCAGAGATATCGTGATGAATCAATACATAGGTGGAAATCTCTTATATATATAAGATATGTGTGTATAATATATGTGTGTGGTAGCAGCTACGAATACTAGGGTTAGTAACCCTTACTTCTTCGTGGATGTCGTAAAAGTCCTAGTCTAATGGTTATTATATATACATACATACATACATACATATCATCACGCCATATCCTTTGCAGGGTAGGCAGAGAGAACAGAGTGCCAGAGAACTCTGTCTCTGCATACTTCACTCGCTTCCTCAACATTCATAATTCTCTTCATACACGCTCGCCGGTTTCGGAGACTCTTGACTCCACTTTCCTTCAGTACATGACCGATCTGGTCTAGGTAGGTTAGTCTCGGTCTCCCTCGGTACCTACATCCTTCCACTTTCGCATTGTATATCTTCTTAATCAGACGTTCGTTCGGCATTATTTCCACATGTCCGAACCATCGGAGCATTCCCTTTCGCATCTTTACATCAATACTCTCTTTCATACCTACTCGCTCTCTTACGTCGTCGTTACGAATGCGGTCGGTCAGCCTAACTCCACAGATTTTCCGCAGAGATCGCATTGCGACCGCATTAATTTTACTTTCATACTCTTTTCTGCATACCCAACTCTCGCTTCCATACAGTAATGTTGGGACAAGCACTGCGTTATGTATTGCTACACGTGCCTTCTGGCTGAGGTGGTGGCTGCCGAGAAGTTGCCCCAACGCTCCGTTCACTCTGTTTCCCGCATTCACTCTTGTTATTATATATATACACATATATATATATAGGTATAATAATTGCCCTTGGCGACTTATACTTCTTATGCAATCTAATCTTTGACCACAATGACAAAGAGCTAGATAGATCTAGAGCTAATACCCGACTATTATTCTATCCATGTGTAATGTTAGCGATGATAATATGGCAAACTTATTAACATTTATAACAAATTACGCGGCATGCAATACAAAACTTAATTTTTGTTGCTAGGTCACATTATTTTGATAAGAAGCAAGAATATGTACTAAGGAATAAATTCTCGTATCGCGAATTTAATTTATGATCAATCAACATTTCTTTGCTCTGTATCACATAAGTTTTAGGTACTGTTACATATAGAAGATATGCAAATGCTATGCCTTCCTAACAGTATAAAAAGTTAAAAGCCCATTTGTATTATTCGATACGCCGATTAATTTTTTTATACGAATTCTAATAGTTTTTTTATTGAGAAATTTGCAAACATAATAGCTCCGTTTGTAGTTATAGTTGTAATAAAACGTACAACCTTTGTTTAAAAAAAAAACACTATTCTCATCACATATAGGTACTGATAGGAATGATAAGAAAAGGTTCAATCGCTGAGTTTTTTGTTTTCAAACAAAAACTGTCTTTTTTAAATTATTGAAATTTAGCATTTAATATGCTTAATTATTTATAAAACCCGATTACGAAGCGATTAATACAATTCTAACTGCAAAGTTTGAAGTATTAAGCCTATAACAATGTGTAAACATTGTCAGGTAGGTGCATACCGTCACCTTAAGACGTAAATATGATACGAAGCGAAATTTGCATGTCCTACAATAAGTCACGGTGGTGTAGTGGCAGCACGATTGAGCCGGAATCCCCATAGGCGCGGGTTCGAATGCCGCTTGTGACATCATTTTTCGCTTCGTAATCGGGTTTTATAAAAAACTGTCTTGATTTCATATATCACACAAATATAAATTTAAATATCAGAATAAACTATCAAAGATCTTGAAATTTATTCTGATCTTCTATATACGCGTAGAGGAAATTAACAGCATATAATGCTACCTATGTATAGAACAAAATAGTTCTGGAAAATAATAACATCTGATTTTTAAATTTATAATTTATCCAAAGATTTATCATCCTATTAAGATCTACTATTGGACATGGGCCTTCTTAAGTAATACGTTTCTTATTCTACTCCCTTAAGAGATTCTTTTAAGAGATTTAAGGGGTAAAACCACAAACACCACACTTAGCAAGAGGGTTTGCGATAGCAGTTCACGCCGATACTACGACTTGTCTTTGACTGTACATATTCAGCGTCCATTTCGCCCAAGCACGTGCAGATTCTGGAATGAACTATCTGTTGCGATTTTCCCGAGTGCTATGACATGCCCATCATCAAACGCATAAGTCGCTGCCTGACTTAGCAGTAATTTCTGAAGTCCATAGACGGCAGTTATCATATACCTTCAGGTAGCCTACCTGCTTGCTTGTCTACCACCAAAAGGCAATAATAATAAAAAAATCCCAGGAGAATGCTGCCCATGATCAGAGCTCAATCCATTTCTAGGATTTCAACAGGAATTTGAGGAGTTATAATGCATTGTATTCTTAACCTTTCACCACAAAAACATCATTAATCCTTTTCATTATCTTATTTTCGAGCAACGATCTCTTCAAGGAATTAAAATGTTTTACCACCGATGTCAAGTAATCGGTACCAGTGGTCAACCAGGATTGACAGATAATACTGTTTTTTTTTTTATTACTGGTAGCAAACGAGCAAGCATCACACCTTATAGTAAGTAATACTGCCACCCATAGACCTTACTAGGCCGCTGCCTATCAATAAAAACCCTAAACCTACCCAGAAAGTTAGGCTGCTGGCTCACTAGCTCACTGAACGAAGCACAACAGCATAGTGCCATTGTTTGGACGTCGATTTTCTGCGAGAGTGTGGTACTACCCCAAGCGGACCGGCCCGCGGCTATAGACAGATAACTGTCAAAATTGTGGTCCTACCACAAGTAAAGTTATGAAGAGACGCACCGCGCTTTCATCAATTCTTATATCTGTATGTATTTGTGAAATAAAATAACCTATAATTGTTATATCTGTTACCTAAACAGATTCCATAAAGGGATTAAAAACTAAATGAAGAAATAAATTACAAAACATAGAACAACATTATTTACAAATAAATAAAAAAATATAGTCTATGGTTATTCAACGATGCTGCCTAGTAGAGCGGCATAGATCCCGAGGACTCGCGCATAATCACGCACGCTTCTCGGACAGTTTGGCGAGGCATTACCCACGCACACTAATATGTTTGTGAGTTTCGCTTGCCTCTTCAAACAGCCGGAGTTGTTGTTATTGCTTTGCAAAGACATATTTCAATTCGCTAATCTAGTAATAAAATACCAGTCTGGCCGAATGGATTGAGAGTAAAATATCATTACCACCACTTTCCGTGTGATAACACAGTAAAAACACAATTCACTACACTCTTACATGGCTATGGGTGTCGCTGTAAAGGAGAATAATAAATATGATAGGATGATATCGATGCAAGTGAAGAAAAAAATCATATAAAAACAAATGCTGATACGTCGGATCAGCGTATTATAGTCAATTTTTCTCCTATTCATGAAGAGACTCAAGCCCAGCAGTGGAACATAAGTGACGATGGAGGTAATGACGTCACCACTCTATACTTCTACAATAAGATAACTAAAAATTGTAGGTCCAGTTTGTGACAAACCATGTTACCATATGACATAATTCTTGTTCCAATATAATGTAGTTTACACAGGTGACTTAAGTGGTTACCGATAACAAGAATTGCGTACCGGTAGTCTACCTATATGGTAATAGTGAGGTTCGTATGTGGCCCGTTATTGGGTTGCACGCTGTCCCTTAGGTGCCAGATAGAACGGGTTAGGTGCGTCCACTCTATTGCCTATCTGAAAGCCAAGGTTATGTTCCCAGCGATGACATACGGCACTAAAAACGTTATCTGAAAAGGTCGACCTCATAAAAAATCTCAACTTTGCTCAATGTGCTATGAAAAGGACTAGGCTCAGGATTTCACTACGCGATTATAGCTGGAACACGAAAATCCCTAGAAGAACCGGTGTAACCGATATAGCTCGAAGAATTAGACGTTAGAGTGGCAAGAGCTAAGCGACATTACTCGACGAACTGATAACCGTTGGGCAAAAAAAGTGCTGGAGTGGTGACGATGAATCGCTGTAGGACGACCTTACACTAGATGAACTGACGACATCTCAAAACTCGCAGGGAGCCGTTGGACGCAGGTGGCACAAGACCGTTCTGAGTGGCAATCTCATGGAGAAGCCTGTCTCCAACAATGGCCGTTTACAAGCTGATGGATGGATAGAATAAATGGAAATAAGATTATAGGTCAGTAGTAGAATCTAACCTATATCAATTATCGACAATGCTTACGATGTGGACTATCTTCAATGGAAACCCCTCACCAAGTTTTAGTTAATTCGTAGTCTAATTTACGTAAAAATAATTGACAAATATAAAAGGTATTGCTTTTTTGAAAAAGTGTTTACTCAAGAGTGCAATGTTTTACTAGTTAGAGGAGAACGCTGCTCCCTTAGCTTAGTTTCTACTGTTTACAAGATAAAGTAAATTGTAGTATTCTATTCCTAAAGTGTTTTCACAGTGGCTTACGATCAAATAAGCAAAGCGATTTTCGATTAAAATAAAAGCATATGAGGGATTATTCCACAGTATCCCTAAATGGATTTTATGCCTATTTTACTAACAATTCTTGAATGTAAGGTATCTAACACCTGTCCCCTTTTTTTGCCGCGTGCTATGGTCTGGTCACACCCCGCCAGATCCGTCCGGGGCAACAGAAGAGGCGGCGCGTGACCCCGTAGATCCGCCCTGCAAAGCCTCTCTTCGCCGAGCGAGAGGGCCACCGGAACCCGATCTTTGTCTTCGGTGGCCCGCCCAGCGGTATATCCTCGCGGGTTCCTCTCGAGTCGATGCCCCGGCAGCTTTCGCGGTCGAGGCGTCGTCCTCGCGCGGTGGGGCCACTTCGGGCGACTGGACTATCTAACACCTAACCTAAAGTGAAAATTAAAAAATAAAGTAAAAAAGATAATGTTATGTTATCTTTATTAATTTAAAATAGAAAAGAAAGACAACACCTTTAGCAAGCCTTTAAGGAACTAATAATTGTATTATGGAAGACTTTACAAACATTTAATTGACGGGCAAATTTTACACACAAATTCGGAACAATAACTTGTGGGTCGTACAAAATATTGTCGTTTGTGGGAATTGAACCCTCGACACTGGTACTGGTAGATCTGTATCTGGACCGTTATACCATCTGTGCAGTCAAGATAGATGTAATGTGTTACTTTAGGTGTTATCATCATCATATACCTACCTACCTACTCTTATCCCAATTACTTGGGTTCGATACAACATGTACTCTTCTTACATAGTACATATTGTAAAAGTTATTGGCAATAGTTCTAGAACTGGCCACCTTTTTTTTTTTGTTTACGCTGTGAAAATTTTGGGACTCGCCGGCCATAGATGTTGGCGGCCGGAATACCCTCTAAAACCAGCAGCGGTCCCTTCCGCACTTTTACGGGATGCCGGCGAGATCGACTAATGACATTCTATCCCCGACACCCCTACGTTTGGCCATCTGGCCACAACCAGTCAGCCGTCAAGGCGGTGGGAGGAGGTGCGCGTAGCGGTGCCTCCCTCTCCCTGGTCGCCGCCGGCGGAGCAAGTTCGCAGACGCGAGTGCTTCGCGTTCCCGCTCCGCGGCCTCCTTTGCAGAGATGACATCCTCGCAAAAGGAGGCCATCGACATCCAGTGCCTGTCGCTGTCAAGCATTTTGTTGATGACGGTTGACAACGACAGGTCCGCTCCAATGACTGCCGACAGGTCGTGGAGCTGAGGCCCCCAGGCGGGACATACCTCCAGGGTGTGACATGCGTCATCGATTTGCGCGCCACACTCATGGCATCCAGGGACCTCTTCACGTCCAATTCGGTACAGGTACTTACCGAAAACCCCGTGTCCGGTAAGTACCTGCGTCAGCCTGAAGGACAGGTTGCCGTGCCTTCGTGTCGTCCAGCGGTGCAGTTGGGGCACTACGGCCTCAACGGTCCCCCGTCCTGCTACGGGGGACTCTAATTCCTACCTCCACCGCCGGACTACTGCCCTTCGAGCCGCTTCTTTCGCCCTGCTCAGTCCCCTTGTGGTGACACGTTCACCATTTGCCCGCGCCGCAGCGCAGAACTGGTAGGCCTCCGCCTGAGCCCTAGCCTGAAGTGACCAAGGCGGATCGTCCGCCAACAATGTAGCTGCAGTCCAGGACACCGTACGGTACCCCCGTATTGTCCTCACTGCCATGGCCCTCTGCGCCTTGCGTAGTAAGGCTTTATTGGAGGCGGTGAGTGACTGCGACCAGATCGGGGCACCATACAGCGCCATAGACCGCAAGATACCGGCATAAAGCCACCGGCAGGACGATCCGGGACCTCCAGTATTGGGCAGAAACCTACCCAGCGCCGCGGCCGACTTTGAAAGCCTAGGGACGAGCTGGGCAAAATGCGGCCCAAAATTCCACTTACTATCCAGGTGCATAACCGGCCACCTGCCAGACGTCAATCCTCACTTGGGAATGCAATAGTTGACCAAACGGCATCAGATAGAGTTGACCTAGGTCGTTATAAGTCTCTTAGTCGTCTTTTACGACATCCATGAGCAAAGTAAGGGTTGGTAGTATTCGTAGCTTCTACCATACAGCTTACGATGTGTTTAGATACACTTTAGGTGTTACAAAACAATATAATATCAATTAACTTCAATCAATTTAATTAACCTCAAAATTATGTGCCATTTATATTGCACTAGCATGTTGCACAGACGCTGATCTGTACAATTAAAGAAAAAAAATCGATTGCAGAGGCAGCTACCGGGGCTCAATGCTTTATTTTAGTGACCTATAACCATATTACCTTTCTATTAAAACCGGTTTGGGGTAAATCGATTAGATGGTTTCAAAGTATATAACAGACTGAGAAATATTTTTTTATATTTTAGAAATATATATAGATAAGATGTTACCTAAAATTTGAGCCAATAAAAATGGGTATTGAAATTTTAAAATGTACAATAATGTTCTGAAACGGGTTAATGTGTTAAATTTACTAGAAGATTTCTGTGAATTCTTCGCACCGTTATAAAATTTGCTTCTTTTCTTTACTTATAACTACAAAGTATATTTAGATTTACCTACAAAAATCAAAACATATTTTTTAATATATTTTTTTATTATTAAATTACCAATATTTTTCTATTTCTTAAAAAGACCATGCCTCGTATTAGGAAATAAAATCTCTCACTTATTAGGGACTTTGTAAACATACAATTAACGGACACAAGTAACACTCAGACTTAGAATAGTCATTTGTTGATGTGTGATCACAAACTATGTAGCCATACTACTATATAACAATTACCCTACGTGGGAATCGAACATTTTACACACGGGATGAGAGGTCAACCTACACCACTACTTCGTATGTGCAGTCAAAACATTAACAATAGTTAATGTATATTTATTATGATCAGATGGCGTATTGAAATATAAGTTTTAAAATATAATTTCTTTTCTTTCGTCATTAGAGGAGAAAATAATTTTCAAAATGGCTTATCAAACATTAATATTGATAGTAGATGAATTTGTATATCTTGGATGTGGATTTAGCCGAGATGGAAGGTACACCACTGATATAGAGTGAAGAGTGAATGCGGGAAATAGAGTGAACGGAGCGTTGGGGCAACTTCTCGGTAGCCACCACCTCAGTCAGAAGGCACGTGTAGCAATACATAACGCAGTGCTTGTCCCAACTTTACTGTATGGAAGCGAGAGTTGGGTATGCAGAAAAGAGTATGAAAGTAAAATTAATGCAGTCGAAATGCGATCTCTGCGGAAAATCGGTGGAGTTGTCTGTGAATCTGTCAGGTTGTCTGTGAATCTGTCAGGCTGACCGACCGCATTCGTAACGACGACGTAAGAGAGCGAGTAGGTATGAAAGAGAGTATTGGTGTAAAGATGCGAAAGGGAATGCTCCGATGGTTCGGACATGTGGAAAGAATGCCGAACGAACGTCTGGTTAAGAAGATATACAATGCGAAAGTGGAGAAATGTAGGTACCGGGGGAGACCGAGACTAACCTACCTAGACCAGATCGGTCATGTACTGAAGGAAAGTGGAGTCAAGAGTCTCCGAAACCGGCGAGCGTGTATGAAGAGAATTATGAATGTTGAGGAAGCGAGTGAAGTATGCAGAGATAGAGTTCTCTGGCACTCTGTTCTCTCTGCCTACCCTGCAAGGGATATGGCGTGATGATATGTATGTATGTATGTAATATTGATAGTGAGTGATAGAGAGTAAAGTGATATAGAGTGATATAGTGAGTGAAAGAGCCGGCAGCCCAACTTTCGGGGTGGATTTGGGGTTTTATTGGAAGACCTAGCTGTATCCATGTTATTGCAAAGATCAGTGGCGGCAGCAACACTTACCATAAGATGTGCTGCTTGCTCGTTTGTATAAGCAATAAAAAAAGACAACATCTTTACGAAATATTATATTGAGATATATACCAACATGCCAAAAAAATTATATTCGGAGCAAAACAAGATTAATAACGTGATAGTTAGAATATAATTAGATTGAGACATTTACAGGCAAAACGGTTAGAATTATTCACATACCGTTTATTGTGTCAAACTCATACCATACGGTAAATATTCAAGAACTGTTGAGGACTAGCGGGACCGTAAATATATGCAAGTTAATATAACTTCAAACGAGTTCTAAAAACAGTAAAACAAAGGCCCAACTTATAATAGTATGTTCGATGCAATTGGCAGCTAATTTCTTGTTCCACGACCAACCAACACGTTCATTGCGTCAAAAATTTTAATCGGTTCTCTTTGTCAGGCATTTCTTTTCTGAATAAAAAAAAACCATTACGCAACTGTTTTAACATAATGTTGTACCTCTGGAAAGCATTTAAACCGGTTTTGAATCTCGATTTTGTTGTATAACTGGAACAACAATTTTAAACAAGTATTATCTTCACAACACCTGGCATAGAGTTTCTTTGACAAAGCGTTGCATATTCCGTCAGCTGCTATACATATATGTATAAAAATCTCATTCTATCAATCTCACAACCTAGAGAGTAAGCCTAGCATAAGTTATACATAGAATATAATTGGAATTTATCTCTGTAAGGATATGCAGAGATGTAATAGTTTATTTCGTGTAATATTCCCATGCATTCATCAATCTGTCAATATTTACTAATGAACATAGGACTCATCAATGGATGACAACGCATAATTGCGAGGTTTGAAAGATGGTTAAATATAACAGTTGCTGCTATAATTTTCAAATAAGAACGCTATTCAATCTCCTGGTAAACTCAGAATCAGTTTTTACGGCGACCACGATGAAGTAAGGTAGTGATAACACATTTTATTCTTAATCCATCGAAATACGTGTAATATATTGTTTCAAGTATTAGAATATAAAACTCATTATCTGTTATCAAAGACAGTTTCAAATTTCGAACATGTTATTGGGAATCAATTCAGAGAATCTATATAAAAATAAATTAAATCTAGAACGACACAATCAATGGTCATTTGCTTATATCGTTGAACCGGTTAGGTAAAAAGATAACACCTGATCTTAGATTCCTAGAAAAATTCTGAGAATATATTCTTCAGATTTATAACGGGCACATATATTTATAATACAAAATTAAAAATTTTAAGTAACCGCCTTTTATTTTTCTGCGGTGGACTATGGATGTAGTCGCGCCCCGCCAAATCGGTCCGGGGCGACGGAAGAGGCGGCGTGCTACCCCATAGACCCACCCTGCAAAGCGCCTCTCTCCGCTGTGCGAGCAGGCCACCAGTACCCGATCTTTGTCTTAGGTGGCGAAGTAACCGCCTACATATAAAATCTTTAATAAACAGAACTAGTTAGGAGGAATCCATTCAGCCTAAACTTGTTGGGGTTATTATTAGGTAATCCACTACTTCGTCTCCTATTTGAGCTCCATCATCAAAATACCATCGTACATGAGGTGTTTCAAATATTAGATCATAGATATGTTTATTTTGTTAAATGAAATATTACTCCATTATGTCTAAGAGCGTTACGACAGGTAACAAAAAGAGCTAATGACTTAAAACGACTGGACAGATATTCACAAATCGGCTAGGGATCGTCTCGAACGCGTCAGCTTTCAAACAAAAGAAACCGCATCATAATCGTTCCATTCGTTTATAAGTTACAATGTCACAGACATACACACAGATACACAGGCAACTTATAACACCCCTCTTTATGCATCGGGGCTCGGGTTGAGTGCCCTCATCGCTCACCCACAGTTTTGGTAAAGTTGTCATAGCCATCTGCAGCTAATAACTAAGATATACAAAAAAAAGTATCGGGGGTTAAAACAGGAATCAAAAGGATAAGGGAGACTCGAAATAAAACCTTGTCTCATTAACTCATCTGGTCAATTTAGTATAGTAAGTCAAATGGCCTACATTTCCAGAAAAGACTCGTACTCAATACTAGAGCGTTTCTATTCCTATACCTTCTATACATGAAAAGATATTCGTAAACTACAATGAAATACACTTAATAATAATCAATGTGCAGTTTTAAAATATGCAACGAACAATCATATTCTTTTTCATTTTTAGAGAAGTTAAATGGAAAATTAACAGCACCTAGTTGGTACACGAATGTCATAAAGTTGGTTATATTAAAGTACTTGCTTAGGCGTATTATATTGCAGACGTGTTCCCGAATCCTTGGCCACGTCTGTCCGTATCGCAATAAAACCGTCTACTTATCTCATAATATGCATATGCGATAAACGAGAACGAGATATGAGTACAGTAAACTTGGATGAATCACACACACATATAGGTACCTAAATATAATTTAATATACCGCCACGTAAAATATGAAGTTAACTCGATTTATAATATAATATCTGAACTAAAATATCTGCACGTAATACTCTTATGTAGAGTGCCTAGAAATAGTTTAATTAGTGAAAGTTAAAACTTTTATATTTATTCACATGAGTACTCTCCATGTAATATTTTTACATATAAATATATTCTTTGTTCAGTAGACATTTTCTTCGTTGAGTGTTTAGGTTCGATATTTACACAAATTAAATATTTATCCAGATAGACCACTGAGGCTATATAGATATTAATAATAACGTTGTATTCCTTTTTTCAAGTTTCTCGTGCCTTTGTATACGAAATGATATTCAGAAATTCAATTCGTTTTGTTGTGAAATTTATATTTCCACATAAAATAGAATTGGCCTATATCGGTCTATTGAAGACGGTTGACTACGACCTAGCATATCAAGTGTTATCTTCGATTCTCGCGCAGAAAAATTCTTTGTAGGTTCCTTAAATTGCTGTCTTGTGTTTAGATATCATTTATGTGCAAGGTGTAATCTTTAATAAAAACAATATTATTATAATGATTTCCGATGTTTCCGCGAGTATTACACATTTGAACTAAAACTACTTTTACGGATTCTATCGCGTTTGCATTTGATTTTTAATTGCCCGACGTTTCGAACACTACAGAAATAGTAATAAAAAAGTAAAAGTCGTTTTATTTCCAACAATATTATTATTACGAATTTCTTGCGAACAGCCAGTAGAAATATTAAGTAACTAAGTAAACTTTTTGACAGACACCAAGTAAGAGCCCGTGAAAGTCGCAATAGCCAAAGCAGAATATATGCTAGGCACCAATAGCTGTTCTGAATCTACGTATGGCCTGTATTCTTTTATATATTTATAATCTCTAAGCACAGGGGTTCACTTATATCTTAGTCTAAGGTGTGATCGATACAGAATGATCTCTTCTTATAATTGCTACCACACAGATATAGATGGATTATCCATCTATATCTGTAGTTTTGTGATAGCGGCTACGAATACTACCAACGTTTATTGTGCTCGTGGATGTCGTAAACGACGACTAAGAGCTTTATATCGACTTAGAGTCTTAGACCAATTCCACCTTATGGCATCCGGTAAACAATTACACCCCCAAGGAGGGCAGGTCATGAAGTTATAGTCAATAACTATTGCAATATATACGATGGAAGAAGAGTATATATTGCGACGAGCCAAAGTAATTGGGATAAGAGCATGAGAATGTTGGTGAACAGAGATGTGACTTATCTAAGATACAAGTATCTGAAATATAGATACAAGATACAAAATACGTATTTCCATCTTGTATCTAAGAGACTTTTTAAAAATTAATTTTGTATCTTGTACTTAGATACCTTTTGTTTGGTATCTTAGTATTTTATAAATACTTTTTCTGACAAAATACTTTTAGTAATATGTTAGCAGACATTTATAAAATTATTAGTCCAACATCTCATTGATGTCACATTATTTAACAAACTGTGCTAGGTCTTTCATAATTTTTAATGTTATTCTTTATAATCCGCGAGCAACTCAAAACAAATAATATCGCCATACAGTTTTACGAGTCATGTGTTTCAAATACAGTGTTGTTATTGGTCAATTTCATTTTAGGGAACTTTGAAAATAATTATAGTTATTTTAGCGTTATTTAACTCACATTATTTCTTAGATTGAATTTATAGTTACATTAATAAGCATTGACGTATAGCAAATAAAATTTAAAATCTTTCTTTTGGTACAAAATGTAAAAATGTATCAAAAATCACTTTAGAGGGTTTTGAAACTATATCTTTCATTTCACTGACTAACACGATTTATTCGCAAATAATATTAATGTCAATTATCAAAAATGAATTTAAATTCATTAAAATAAAATCTAGTTTTCTTACAAAAGTATTTTCATCTTAAGAAGTATTTAGAAGATACCTATCTTGTATCTAGTATTTCAGATACTATTTTCAAAAGTATTTTGTATCTGGTATCTCAAATACTTAATTTAAAAGTATCTTGCATTTTGTATTTCAGATACTTTGTACAGGGTATTTTGTACATCTCTGTTGGTGAACTATACTCCTTCTATAAGTCGACGTCTATTAATGGAGATAGAACTTACTTTAAACATAGGGTATAATGCCATAATTGTAATCCAGGCATTGGCATTGCATCCCAGGGAAACGTTTCTGTGCACTATTATGGTGCTCTGTTAACCGGTTTATACGATTATCATGGGCAAGTGAAACGGATTGAAATCATAAGTTTTGACTACATAGATAACGGAATTGTTTAAATACAGACCTTTCGTGCCCAGTGTTATGGGTTCGAATCGCATGCAGGACAATCTTTTGTACCTCACACATCAACAAAAGAAAAAAAAAGTCTGTCACCATATGGGAATACTTCACCATCATCATCACAGTTCATATATGTCCCACTGTTGGGCTCGGGCCTTCTCCGTAATGGGAGGGAAATTAACCTACTATACCGCGCTGGTCAGACGTGTTGGTATAGGGTTTTGTTTCGAGTTTCATCAACGGGTAAGATAGGGGGTGGTGAATTGTATTCTTACTCCGTCATTACACGGGTATGGGAATACTTATGAATGTGGAAAAATTATCATTAAGGTTTCTAATTTCTACTATAAGTATGCTGAATACACATTAGTCATAAACAATATAGGTCAATACCATAGTTTTCATACGACTTCGCCACTGATGTCCGTACTTTAACTAGGATAATAAATAATCTCGCTCCTTTGTCTCCAAAATATTAAACAAAGCTGTAATACAGTTACAATTTGCTATTTATCTTGACAATACATTAAAAGTTTTCTCATTTAATGTATATTTATACAAATAAAACTATAATTAGATTTACTATACTATAATTAGATTAGATTTACTATAATTAGATTAAGAAATGTATGTTCCTGACATAGGTATATAAATATTCAAAAAATGTAAATATAGAAAGTCAAAGTACCTATTGAGCTTCCGTCCTATATATCATGATGCCGAATACCAAACAGGAAAATTTTTTGTACATTCTACGAATGGTTGCTCGAAGATGGGAATAAGTTTTAAGACTTTGCACTAAAGAAATGATTCTTGTATTGCGACGGACTTTAAAAACATATAATTAAGGTGTACAAATTACACTCAGACAGAGAACAACAATTTGTAGATCGAGTAGTCTTGTATGGGAATAGAAACCATGGCTATTGGTACTAAAAAAAAAGAAAAAGACCACTTGTTACTGCAGGTCGGTAACACTATGGCCACCGAAGACAAAGATTGGGCACCGGTGGCCCGCTCACACGGCGAAGATAGAGAGAGTTCCGCGCCGCCTTTTCCATCACCCCGGACCGATTAGGCTGGGCGCGACCACATCCATAGTCGGCAAGAAAAAAAAAAAGGTCGGTAGCACTGTAGATCTTAACTACTCCGCCATCTGTGCAGTCAATTTCTTCTGAGTTTAAAAATTTTCTCGTGACATAAGATTAGGTGTAGTTTTTTAATAATAAATTTTCAACATCATCATCATCACAGCTCATAAATGTCCCACTGTTGGGTTCGGGCCTCCTCCGTAATGGGAGGCAAATTAACCTACTTTAACGCGCTGGTCAGACGGGTTGGTAGAGGGTTTTGTTTCGAGTTTTCCTTCTCTCGCATAGATGTTATATGCGCTTTATATCCCTTAGTCGTCTCGTCCGATCACCCACGGGTAGGATATGTGGTGAATAGTATTCTTACTCCGTCACCACACGTAAAAATTTTCAATAATGTCCAGAAAATTGTATCCACTTAATAATTGCGACAACATATAAACTTTATTTATTTTATATATAATACTCATGATCAACGCTTAACAACCTCATAACTAATAGATCTTTCTAATGGACTATAAAGTTTTAATACGTATTTATTACAGATCAAGAGATATGACAATATGGTATCTGTACGATCATCGGCATATAAATCGCATTTAGGATTTAAATGCAGAATTTGAATCAGCGGGCAAGTATACGGGATATTGAGGTTTTACAGTTCGACTAGCAACTAGTATTTTCTGTTACGTAGGTAGTTATGAGCGAACGTATGGAGTAGGCTATTGCCACTTGGGCAGAAAAATTCGCAGAAAGGTCCCATGATGTGCAATGTGCATCTCACTTTTATAGATTTTTTAAAGACATTATATTTTAATGAATAAATCCTTTTGACGTATGTAGTTACCCCGAAAGTAGTTGCAGACAGTGGACTGCTTAAATTGTGAAGTTGTTAGGGTACCGACCTATCGTGCTAGTGTCTATCGATGATAGTGGGTTCGATTACTACGCAGGACAATACATACTTTGTGCGATCCAAAAATTGTTATTCGTTTGTATGCATTAATTATATGTTTGTACAATCTACCGCCATACAAGGTTTATTTTTATAGTGCCGTCTTTAATAAAAAGTGATAATAATCGTAGTTTCACAAACATACAATAAACAGACATAAATTACATTCAATATAAATTAAGTATAATTAACAGTAAAGTGTTTTTTCCATGTGGTGACGGTGTAAGAATACTATTTACGACCCCATATCTTACCCCTGGGTGATCGTACGAGACGACTAAGGAATATAAAACGCATATAACATCTATGCTAAGAGAAGGAAAACTCGAAACAAAACCCTATACCAACACGTCAGACCAGCGCGGTATAGTAGGTTAATTGCCCTCCCATTACGGAGGAGGCCCGAGCCCAACAGTGGCACATTATGAGCTGTGATAAAGATGATGAAATTACATTCAAGCTCAGAACAATCGTTTATAGATTGTCACAAAGAATTGTCCTGCTCGATACCCATGATCGAATCCACGAACTTGATACGTGAATTCGATACTTAAACTATTCCACCATATGAACAGTCATGTCGGTCAAGTTATTATCTCAGCACACATAGGTATGTCCGTTTGACGAATAGGAGAGAGATTGATTTACCCTGCTGGTCATACTTTTTGGTATATAGATACATACATACATACATATCATCACGCCATATCCCTTGCAGGGTAGGCAGAGAGAACAGAGTGCCAGAGAACTCTATCTCTGCATACTTCACTCGCTTCCTCAACATTCATAATTCTCTTCATACACGCTCGCCGGTTTCGGAGACTCTTGACTCCACCTTCCTTCAGTACATGACCGATCTGGTCTAGGTAGGTTAGTCTCGGTCTCCCTCGGTACCTACATCCTTCCACTTTCGCATTGTATATCTTCTTAACCAGGCGTTCGTTCGGCATTCTTTCCACATGTCCGAACCATCGGAGCATTCCCTTTCGCATCTTTACACCAATACTCTCTTTCATACCTACTCGCTCTCTTACGTCGTCGTTACGAATGCGGTCGGTCAGCCTAACTCCACAGATTTTCCGCAGAGATCGCATTTCGACCGCATTAATTTTACTATCATACTCTTTTCTGCATACCCAACTCTCGCTTCCATACAGTAATGTTGGGACAAGCACTGCGTTATGTATTGCTACACGTGCCTTCTGGCTGAGGTGGTGGCTGCCGAGAAGTTGCCCCAACGCTCCGATCACTCTATTTCCCGCATTCACTCTTCGCTCTATATCAGTAGTGTACCTTCCATCTCGGCTAAATCCACATCCAAGATATACAAATTCATCCACTTGCTCTAGTACATCATTACCTATTGTTACTCTTACATCTGTTCTGGTTTTATCTCTTTCATACATATATTTTCTTTGGTATATAGATATGTATGTAAATTATATAGATGATAGATGTTATATGTATTTCATATTCCTTAGCCGTCTTTCATGACACACACACGGCTCGGCGGTGCTAAATTGTATTATTATTTCGACACCACAGTGAAGTTATGAGTATAATAAGTATAATTATCTAACTATAAAGTGTTAATTATTACTGTTTTTAGTTTCATTAAAACATGTTTAGATGTGTTGGATACATGCATGTTAATCTATTAAATATTATATTATTGTCATGTATATCTGACAGTCGATATACTGAGTCTTTTAACATCTTTTCTGATCCTACAGTATCATTACCTCTTTAGTTTTCTCTTTAGTTTCAGATGGCGGTGACTCGAAAATCACAGTCAGCCGAAACTACTCCGACTGGAACACAAACAACTAAAATCAAATAAGATAAAGAAGTATAATAATAGTAGATAATTTTCCGTGTGGTGACGGAGTAAGAATACTATTCACCACCCCATATCTTACCCGTGGGTGATCGTACGAGACGACTAAAGGATATAAAACGCATATAACATCAATGCGAGAGAAGGAAAACTTGAAACAAAACCCTATACCAACACGTCTGACCAGCGCGGTATAGTACGTTAAATTATCTCCCATTACGGAAGAGGCCCGAGCCCAACAGTGGGACGTTTATGGGCTGTGATGATGATGATGATGATGAAGATAAAGAAGAACAAAAACAAGGGAAATCAGCTAATTTTACGTATATATTCTGTATTTTGGTTGTTATTCTGCGTGAAGCTTGATGTAGATACCTATTACAGGCAATAAACACAGATAATGAGATCTAATAAGGCTTTCAGAGCTTAACCCGAACCAACCCGGACTATACTATATATACCCGGACGGATAGTAAAATTATATGAAAAGAGAGTAGATACATATAGAGTGGACATATTAATTGCAATAAGAGTAGGATGATAATGATAATGAATGATTATTCTTATGTAATATGTGCTAATGAATCTCACATACTCATTTGTTCTAATAAGTAGGAGATAGGTAAATGAAACAACAAAACCATAGTTCACGGCACTTCTGAGCTTATGAAAATTACTCTTAATTGAGCTCATTTTTCTTAATACAACTAATAGTGACATACGTTTCATAAAAAATATTGTAATATTATTTTTTTTGATACTAGTTCTGCTCATGATTACGTTCGTGTTAATGTAGATTTTGTCAAACATTTTTTATTCCTCAGACACAGTACTTTTACTGTGTGAAAGGTACCCTAAAGACTTTCTTGCGTCCATAGAAACATGTATTCGAAATTTCAAGATGGCCATTTAAGTAGTTAATGTCTTATTAAATACAAACAAACTCAGATTCGTATTTATAATACAAGTGAGGGTTATGTTAAACATAAATTTATGAAACTGTTTAACAGGTTTTTGCCACTTTTATTTATTAGTCATTCAAAGTTACTTATGCTTACTATCTCTGCATTAAATAGGTGCTATAAAAACTAATACTATATTTAAATAAGTTTTAAATTCCCATGCTTAATATTCATATAAACATTATTATTAGTGTGACAAAAAAAATGGATAAAACTTTAAATTTATTCAACCTGCTTCATAAATAGAATCATTTAAATAATGATTCTAAATAACTATTTGAAATATATAAGTTTGTTACTTGATTGCAATAGTACCTTCTGTACTTGCCGTATGATGGAGTAAGAATACAATTCACCACGTTCTCTCATGCCCGTGACTGTTATAAAATAATACTAAGAGATAAGATACGCAGATAAACATATAGATGCTGCAAGAGTAAGAAGACCTTAAGTAAAATATTATACCTGCTAACATTTTTGACAAGTACGAATTGTAAGTTAATTCCACCCCAATTGCGAAGGAGGCTCAATAGTGAGGCGTATACGAGATGATGATTATGATGATTGCAGTAACACTACCTTATTTAAAAAAATATAACACTAAAGATAAAGCTATGTGCCGCGGAGTACGTTACGAACATATAATAAGGGATCTAATTTATTTTGAAAAAAAAGGCAACCTATATTTTATAATATCATTCTTGAAGACTACTCAACACCGCAGTATGATTCACCCATAACACCTGCAAAAGATATCGTCTTCGATTGTAGAATTTCAAGGTTCATTTCTCCAAAGCGTGCAAAACAGCTCATCTCTCTCAGTAGGCAACAACTTGGCTGTACCTCTGGAATTGCTTAGTTCTAGAAGTAACACTTACCGTGCCATCAGATGGGCTGCTTCCTCATCTACTGCCAAAAAGCAATATTTTTCATATATGCAAAAAGCAGTCCGAATTAATAATAATTTATGTTCCACTTATTACAAGACCTGTTAAAAACTGAGGTGATAAAATAGCATCTTTCATCTATCACGACACGGAAGCTACAATTAAGTATATATTTAAAGAAAATTATCAAAATATATTTTGAAACATGAGATAGTAACAGATCACTAACTGTTATGAATACCATTATAGGAGTTAAACAGGCTTAGAATAAATTATTACTTGGTCGGCTCGCTAATAACTGTCCTACTAATCCAATAAACGGCGTGCATGTGTGGACATCAGATTGTAGCGATTGCAAAGCCACTATCCATTCCCAGCCAGGCTGATACATGTTGTTTTTGCGAATCGTATTAATATCATAAATAATTAATAGGCCATATTTGGATCGTTGAGTGAACACAGATGGATATGCACTCGGCAAATTGACTGATAACCGCAGTCGGGGAAAGGCTAAATACCTGCTAATGATAGTCCGATTGATGCTTTCAATTGCCCCCGTGCATGTTACGCAAAAAATTCCAATACCAATATTGAATTGATTCTGTTATGAATGTATTTTTACTGAGCTTAACAAGTACAGGTATGTACACAGAACGATATGTGAAAAAAATCATATAGACATTAATTTATTTAGAAATTTTATTACGCGTATTTTAATAAAGGCCTCTTTTATAGTGTGAAGCTTTATAAAAATACAATTGAAAGACACAAATTAAATCCAGACTTAGAAGAGTCATTTGCAAACCTCACTACACTCAAAAATTGTCTTGGCCAGGGATCGGGCTCATGTCATTCGTAACTTGAGATCACAACTTCTAATTAGCAATGTCAGTTGTGCTTGGTGCTGCGTTGGCTAATTACTAATCTAAAGAATATCTACTTCCGCAAGGCTAAATACCAGCAGTGGCTGAGAATTTACAAAAATATTGGAAATATTTAATTAGATGTACCGACAAAGCCGTCATTTGAAACATACTAAATGTTTTAAATGACAAATTAAAATTATATTGTCGACTACACAAATAGCGTAATGATTAAAATAACTACCTACATTGCCAAATGTCGCGGATTCGATACCACGCAAAACTTTATGCGATCCACGAGTGTAGATGTATATTTGCCACAAAGCAATACAAAGATTACTTCCTTAGAGCATAGCGGTGTCTGTTAAAAAAAGCATGTGTCCCATGTTTCGCTATCCATACTTATGACACTTTATACTATTGCATGCATGCAACAATTTTACATTTAATCCTACAAGGGAACAATCGCTTAAAAAGCTATCTTCTCACTTTCATAAAAACATAGTAGAATATTCGTACTTCATTACAATCCTACGAATATGCGGGCGGAAAAGGTGCCTGCAATGCATCGTTAACTAGCTGACTCTATTGAAAAACTGTATGAATATTGATTGTTAACGTATTTTTACAATTTACTCATTTACTCCTTGTAAAAGGATTTCTATATATCATTTTAATTAGTGTTATAATTTATCCAGAAAATTGCTGATGGCCGTTCTTCTGGAATTTTTTAGCCACTTTTTATTCCTATGGAAAAGTATATATATATATTGTATGACTAGCTGTTTCCCACGGCTTCGCCCGTGTGGATATATTAAAATATGGCTAGTTGTTTGAATGGTCAAAAAATAATTAATATAATATCTTAACTTAATAAAGAACTTATAAGTAAAAAAAATATGATAATACACTTTTATTTTGTGATAATAGATTGTTCTTAATTTTATGTTATTTTAACTAAATATAAATTTATTTAATTTTTGTATATTACTACTATTACCAATTATTCGGGGTTGACGCAATATGTACTCCTGTTCCTATATATTGCAAAAGTTATTGGCAATAGCTTTATAACCAGTCGCCTGCCTAACGTCAACCATACTTATGAATTTATTTATACTTAAGTATCGATGTACTAAGTTCTATAGATTTAATTCCACTAGTACTAAGTTCTATAGATTGTGGATGAATTTGTATATCTTGGATGTGGATTTAGCCGAGATGGAAGGTACACCACTGATATAGAGCGAAGAGTGAATGCGGGAAATAGAGTGAACGGAGCGTTGGGGCAACTTCTCGGCAGCCACCACCTCAGCCAGAAGGCACGTGTAGCAATACATAACGCAGTGCTTGTCCCAACATTACTGTATGGAAGCGAGAGTTGGGTATGCAGAAAAGAGTATGAAAGTAAAATTAATGCGTTCGAAATGCGATCTC
Source organism: Lymantria monacha (assembly GCA_905163515.2). Lineage (NCBI taxonomy): Eukaryota > Metazoa > Arthropoda > Insecta > Lepidoptera > Erebidae > Lymantria > Lymantria monacha. Next base: position 13,795,960 of record LR991091.1, on the reverse strand, counting down.
TGCGGAAAATCTATGGAGTTAGGCTGACCGACCGCATTCGTAACGACGACGTGAGAGAGCGAGTAGGTATGAAAGAGAGTATTGGTGTAAAGATGCGAAAGGGAATGCTCCGATGGTTCAGACATGTGGAAAGAATGCCGAACGAACGTCTGGTTAAGAAGATATACAATGCGAAAGTGGAAGGATGTAGGTACCGAGGGAGACCGAGACTAACCTACCTAGACCAGATCGGTCATGTACTGAAGGAAGGTGGAGTCAAGAGTCTCCGAAACCGGCGAGCGTGTATGAAGAGAATTATGAATGTTGAGGAAGCGAGTGAAGTATGCAGAGATAGAGTTCTCTGGCACTCTGTTCTCTCTGCCTACCCTGCAAGGGATATGGCGTGATGATATGTATGTAATTCCAAAAGTGACAATTTTCATACAACTATAACCTCTAGTATAGTCCCCGTAGGGTTATATTTTCTAAAATCATTGAAACACGCCTTTACTTATCTATATATATGTATATAAAAGAGCTTGTCCTGTTTGACTGATGCATCATCGCACAGCCTAAACTAATTACATGACATTTTGACAGTTGCTACCTTTTATATTGTAGGCGCTCACTAAGAAGGGATTTTTGGAAATTTCGCCTCTAAGGGTGGCAAATAGGGGTTGCAATTTTGTATCTAACTTCGTCAGTTTTAAAGATAGATTCCTGAAACTTTGTATTCGTCTATTTAATATTAAATGAATAAAAACGTAATACCACATTTTTGAAAATTTCTCCTAATAGGGTGAAAAGTAAGGGGTTGAAAGTTTGTATGAAACTTCGTCAGTTTTGAAGTTAGATCCCTGATTTTTTTTTATTAGCTATATAATATTAAATAAAAATTTACCTGTCTCGGCATTTTGGTAAATTCTTCCCTAAGGAAGTGGAATAGGGGTTGCAAGTTTTTTTTATGAAATTTTGTCATTTTTGAAGTTAGAACCGTTAAAATTTGTATTTGCCTATTTAATATTAAATAAATAAACACCTATTTCAGCATTTTTGTAAATTTTTCCCTAAGCGTGAAAAATAGGACATGCAAGTTTGTATGAAACTTCGTCAGTTTTGAAGTTAGATCCCTGAAAATTTGTTATTCGCTATATAATGTTAAATGAAAAGTTACCTGTCTCAGCATTTTTGGAAATTCTGCCCTAAGGGTATAAAATAAGGGGTTGCAAGTTTGTATGAAACGTCGTCAGTTTTGAAGTTAGATCCCTGAAAATGTGTTATTGGCTATATAATGTTAAATAAAAATTTACCTATCTCACCGATTTTGAAAATTCTCCCCTAAGGGAGTGGATGGGGGTTGAAAGTTTTTTTATGAAACTACGTCTGTTTTGAAGTTAGATCTCTGATTTTTTTTTATTAGCTATATGAAATATTATCATTTTTAAAGTTAGAACCGTTAAAATTTGTATTTGTCTATTTAATATTAAATAAACAAACATCTATTTCAGCATTTTTGTAAATTTCTCCCATAAGTGTGAAAAATAGGAGATGCAAGTTTGTATGAAACTTCGTCAGTTTTGAAGTTAGATCGCTGAAAAATTGTTTTTAGCTATTTAATATTAATTATATAAATACGTATTACAGCATTTTTGGAAATTTCTCCCCTAAGGGTGAAAATAGGCGTTGTAAGTTTGTATGTATTTAGTGGTCTGTTCAGAAAGTGGAGGCACTAGCGGGAGCGTGTTCACTTCGGAGGGCTTGAAAGAATAAAGGTTGAAAGGTTGCAAGAAGAGTGTGTAAGAGAAAAGTATGCAGAGGGTGTCCGAGAACGGCTGACGATGGCAAGCCAGCCGCAATCGGACATTGAAGAATGCTGGAGAGTATTGAAAGAGAGTATGGTAGATACAGCGAAAGAAGTATGTGGAATTTCAAAGAAGCATAGAAAAACAAATGGTGATGCATGGTGGGATGCGGAAGTGGCAGCTTCCGTAGAGCAAAAGAAGAAAGCGTGGCTGGACTATGTCTCTTCTTTGAATCTGAATGACACTATGACTGAACAGAAGAAAGAAATATATCGGCAATGTAAGAGTGCCACCAAGGCCTTAGTGAAAGAGAAACGTGATAGAGCAAGTATGAGTGCAGAAGATAGGCTGGCTAAAAACTTCGAGGGTAATACCAAACTCTTTTGGAGGGAGGTGAAGAAGTCTCGGGGTGGTTGGTCAGCCTTCAGAATGAATAAAATAAGGTCTAAAGGTTAAGAGAGACATTCTTACACAAACACAAGACGTGTTAAGCCGATGGAGTGAATATTTTGGCGATATGTATGCGGATGCTACGGTTGGCACCGGTGTTGGATGTGGTTTAGTAGATCAACATTTGACAACGGCGTCCTCCGATGGCATCAGTATGGATGAAGTTGAATGGGCGATAAGAAGTTTGAAAAATGGTAAGGCAGCGGGCATTGATATGGTGTCTGCCGAGATGATCAAGCTTGGTGGCTCTTGTGTCTGGGAGGCGTTCCTGTTGCTCCTCAATTTATGTTGGAGCTCGGGAATAGTGCCCAGGGACTGGAATAGCGCAGTCATCGTGCCTTTGTTTAAAAACAAGGGTTCACGTTATGACTGCGCAAATTACAGAGCCATAAGCTTGACCAGTTTGGCAGCAAAAGTGTATGGTAAAATTATTGAAAGGAGAATGAGGATGGTGTCCGATGGTTTACTGTGTGAGACACAAGGAGGTTTCAGAAATGGAAGGGGATGCATGGATCAAGTGTTCTCTCTGCGCAACATTGTAGAGAAGCATCTGGCTCTAGGTCAGAGGGTTTTCTGCAGTTTTGTGGATCTGGAGAGAGCATTTGACACGGTTATACGAAAGGAACTTTGGGACATTTTACCGGAGTATGGTATTAGCGGTAAACTGCTACGGGCTGTGCAGTCCAGTTACAGGGGCTGTAGAGCCTGTGTGCGGCTGGATGATGGAATGTCGCCTTGGTTTGACGTCAATATCGGCGTTAAGCAGGGGTGCGTTCTGTCAGCCAGGCTGTTTATCATATATCTGGATAAATGTCTCCAAAGGTTGAACGATATGAATGTGGGAGTCCAGATGGGCGACTCAGTGGTCACTGCTCTGCTTTATGCAGATGATGCAGTCCTGCTGGCACAGTCAGCGACTGACCTGCAGACCCTAGTCGACACAATGACAGAAGATTGTAAGAAAAGGGGTCTACGCGTGAATGTGAGCAAAACCAAAATAATGGTCTTTGAAAGAGATAAAACCAGAACAGATGTAAGAGTAACAATAGGTAATGATGTACTAGAGCAAGTGGATGAATTTGTATATCTTGGATGTGGATTTAGCCGAGATGGAAGGTACACCATTGATATAGAGCGAAGAGTGAATGCGGGAAATAGAGTGAACGGAGCGTTGGGGCAACTTCTCGGCAGCCACCACCTCAGCCAGAAGGCACGTGTAGCAATACATAACGCAGTGCTTGTCCCAACATTACTGTATGGAAGCGAGAGTTGGGTATGCAGAAAAGAGTATGATAGTAAAATTAATGCGGTCGAAATGCGATCTCTGCGGAAAATCTGTGGAGTTAGGCTGACCGACCGCATTCGTAACGACGACGTAAGAGAGCGAGTAGGTATGAAGGAGAGTATTGGTGTAAAGATGCGAAAAGGAATGCTCCGATGCTTTGGACATGTGGAAAGAATGCCGAACGAACGCCTGGTTAAGAAGATATACAATGCGAAAGTGGAAGGATGTAGGTACCGAGGGAGACCGAGACTAACCTACCTAGACCAGATCGGTCATGTACTGAAGGAAGGTGGAGTCAAGAGTCTCCGAAACCGGCGAGCGTGTATGAAGAGAATTATGAATGTTGAGGAAGCGAGTGAAGTATGCAAAGATAGAGTTCTCTGGCACTCTGTTCTCTCTGCCTACCCTGCAAGGGATATGGCGTGATGATATGTATGTATATGTATGTATGTAAGTTTGTATGAAACTTCTTCAGTTTTAAAATTAGATCACTGAAAATGTGTTATTAGGTATATAATGTTAAATAAAAATTTACTTTTTTCAGCATTTATGGAAATTTTCCCCTAAGGAAGAGGAATAACGGATTGCAAGTTTTTTATGAAACTTTGTCAGTTTTTAAGTTAGAACCGTTAAAATTTGTTTTTGCTTTTTAATATTAAATAAATAAACACTGAAACAGGTGTTTGCATTGCTTGCATTTTTGGAAGTTTCTTTCCCAAGGGAGAAAATATGAGTTGCTAGGGTGAAAATATGAGTTGCAAGTTTGTATGAAACTATGCCAGTTTTGAAGTTAGTAAAAAAAATGTTATTAGCTATTTAATATTAAATAAAAATAAACACGTGTTTTAGCATTTTTGGAAATTCTCCCCTAAGGATGCAAAAATAAGGGTTACAGCTTTTTTATGAAATTTTGTGAGATTTGACGTTAGATTCGCGAAAATTCGTATTTGCTCATTTTACATTAAATAAATAAAGAAGGGTTTCAGCAGTTTTGGAAATTTATCCTCCAAGGGTGAAAAACAGAAATGGTTCTAGTGGCAGGGAACGCGCTACCCTTTTGTGGCCGTACGGAACGAACAACGTGTGTCGAGACCATATATTACCAAAAAAAAAATTGCCCTACAAGAGTGCCGGCAGATTGTGCATTTTTGAATATTTTGGAATGGTTAGGGAATAATTTCGCAAGAATTGCTTTATTTATCGGTACAAAAGTACTATCATTTATGTGGTTAAATACAATATTCATTTATTGTGCCATCCTACATAAACATGACAATTTAAATTACATAAAAAATTAACACTTCAGAACTATTACAATTATTTTATATTAAAAAGTTTATCTCTCAGAAAAATCAACCTTCATCCATAATTTCAACGATTCTTTCACCATTATCATTACCAGCATCATCATCGCCAATCTCTAAATCTGATACAATAGGTTTATGGTAGTTGAAGTAAGAAACGAACAATTTTGATTCGAAGCTATTTAAATGTCTAATAAAGACCGCATCAATAGTAGTTTTATATTTCGATGTGCTAAGATTGCGATCATTTGGCACATCGTTAAACCAAATTTATTATTGAGAAATATCAATTAACTCGCGCAAACGGGTTGCGCCGCTTAAACGAAACAGCAGCAGCAGCCATACATTTTTGTCGCGCGGTAGAAAGAGCATAGGATATTTTCGTCTTACGTCGTGCGAAAGTTTTTTTTTTTTTTGATCCGGTCACGAGTCCTGACGCAAGTTTAATATTTTTTACCCATCCTAAAAAAGTGCATATCGTCACTAAAGAAGTTTTCACTTTTGAAATAAAACTACTTTTGCGGATTCTATAGCGTTTGTATTTGATTTTTAATTTCCCGACGTTACGAACACTTTATAGTGACCATGGTCACGGTAGGACTAAGGTGTCTTACGTCCAATATGTCATTGTTATTACAGATTTTTTTATCTACCCTATAAGATATTAAATTTTGACCCACATTGCCACAAAAAGAAAATGATTCTAAATATAAAATTTTATGTTGTTTATGATTTGTTATTATTAAAGCACTAGCTGTTGCCCGCAACTTCGCCCGCGTAAAAGTTACTTTCCTAAACTTGAACTATTATCCCAAGGCCTTTACCGGAATAAAAGCATCCTATGTGTTAATCTAGGAAGTGCTCTCATAAGAAACCTAAGGTGAATACAAAATAATCAGCAAAAATACTCAAAAGACATTTAATATAAAATCATATTATGAACTTATATAATAACTTATTTTGAATCGTAATTTTACTTAGTTAAGAAATAATTAGAAAATATAGAAGCTATCAAAACAAAATTTATAGATAACTTATTCATAAAAAAGAGACAGAGAGTGAGATATAAAAGCATATAATAAAAAACATAAAAACATATAATAATAAAAAGCTGATCGCAGCCCACAACAGTTTTGTAAGGAGCCATACACGGATCTGAGCTGCGTGACATGGTAGCTCGCAGAGCCACTGATAACGACTGGTTAGCATAATAACATTTTTATATAAGTCTAATCAAAGCCAAAGAAATAGTTTCATCGTTCTATCTTTAAAAATGACGAATTGCCATACAAACTTTCATCCCCAATTTTTATTTCACCGCTTAAGGGTAAAATGTTTACAAACTTTGAATGTCATATTCATTTATATCTAATCAATTACCTAAAAATAAGTTTTTAGCTCCTGGCTAATTAAAAAATTACGTTCATTTCATACAACATTTCATCCCCTTACAACCCTTTTTTTCGCAATAAAAAGTAGCCAATGTCCTTTCTCAAGCTCTAAACTATCTGTGCACCAAATTTCGCTTAAATCCGTTCAGTAGTTTGGGCGTGAAAGCGAGACAGGTAGACAGACAGACAGAGTTACTTTTCTATTTATGATATTAGTAAGGATTTAATTTATGATAATTATTATTGTGGCAATTTACAATTTTTTAAATTTATAAAATACTGTTTATATGCACAATATATGTAAACTGAAACTGTTTCCGGATGAAAAATTCGAATTCTAGTTAATATTCGTAACCTTTTGTGTTGATTTTTTTGGGCGTCGATTAATAAGTACTTTATTGTAAATTTAATATGAAATTTTAAAATAACTAATTGACTTTATTGATCAGAATCTGTTACTTACATCTGTAAGAATGTACATAACAGAATAGAAAACAAATGAATTCGCTAAGGAATCGCAAACTATACCTAACGTCAAAACGATCGGTCGTGGTGAAAACTTCTTAAAGAAGCAGCATTGAATCCCTAAAAATATCTGCGTCTTTCTATTTAGATTCTCTCTAAACCCTTTTCTCCTCTCCTCTCCTTAATCTCCATTTATGAATAATTATTATTTTCTCCTGTGCCATAATTGTTGAAGATGAATAAGCATGAAAGCAACTGGCCTACTCTATCACGCTGACCTGGGTATTGCTTTTCAACAGAATTTGCTTAAGTCTCTTAGTCGTTTTACGGGACAGCTTTACGGCCCGGCTATGAGTTCGGGTCTTAGAGACAAGCGGCTACCAAATCTGTAAGCATAGCGGCGGCTATGCCACGGGCATCTACGAGTACGTTGAAGCTTCTAAATTATTTTGTTTGAGAAGCTGGCGCTTAATTTACCATTGCTGCCACCGCACTGAGTCGTGGTCTCGCATTGGGTCACGTGTACATTTGTTCTAGCCAAGCCAGGACGTAACACCTCATAGCAATCACCAATGCGGCTGCCAAGCGTGACTATTACAGCGCCACCTCCTCATTTGTGAAGGAGGCCTATCCAACAGTGATAGGCTTAAGGATGATGATGATGACGTTATAGATAAAATTAATAAAAATTATTAAATATGGAGTTGGCAGTAAATATGCTTAATTGTATTTGTGATACGTATTTCATACGATATTTGGCTACAAAGCCGAGTTGTATACGAGAATATTGTATACACAATTTGTAACATGTATTGTGCTACTACATAATTTGCACATAGCCGATGCTAATCAACTCTCATTAGGCTTATTGGTGTTTCAGTTTCACTGCTATAATTATTCGTGTTTAGTACGACCAATCGTAATATTCACTATATTGTAGAAAATTTGAATTTGTTATACACACCTGCATATAATAAATATATTAATAAACATAAAAAGTAACTGCGCATATGTAAGTAACAAATTCAACTTTAGGTATATTGAACCCCTCATGGGTTCAACCCATGAGATCGCCCTACAATTATCAGTTAGTGCGAGTTAAATACAATTTTGGTAAGTTCAGTTAAATATAAATTAATCGACCAGTATTCAACGTGTTAACTTTACATGTTGGTGTTAATAAAATGTCCGTTGGTTAGATTGAATATAGAGCTAAATTTTAATCGAATCGTTTGCGGGTGCGGTAAAATTTGTACAAACAAATTAACGCGAGGTGCGATTGGAAAATCTGAACAAACATTCAATACAAACTGAATTTGAATTTTGACGCATGCTACAGAGTTCGTCTGTTTGTCGAAACATTTTTTTTTTATTTTAATAAAATGTTATTGTTTGTAGACATTGATTTCGAATACCGATTTGGTATTTAGTAACTCTATTGCATAGTACAAAAATAGGGGGAGGGGCTTCACCCGTTATATCCATTTAAAAAAAGAAAACCTTTTAACCTTTTTTTAAATAACAGTATGAAATATAAGCTCGTCTATTATATATACAATGATTCTACAAATTAATTTAATTACGGTATGATTGATGGTTTGGTAATCAGTGGTCATACTTTTAAGTTCGCTTGACATTTAAGAAAACATTTGTATAACAAATTATTTATTGAAGGTAAATTTTTAAATGACAAAGGATACTGCAATGCATTATGTAGATGCGACGAGCTCGATATCGAATTTGGGATTCAAGAGAGTCGCAAAATGAGAGGTGTTTCAAAACAA